>CM051235.1:30013787-31213787 GCA_027917425.1 Gastrophryne carolinensis | reverse complement strand
CAGCCAAGGGAGGCGAGTGATGCCGGCGCAGCTAGGATTCAAGCCGGCTCCGCAGACCACAGCAGGGTTTTGGTCCACTTTAAGGTCAATTGTGGGCAAAACTAAAAATCTTCATTAAAAAGACTTGTAGCTCAAAGTGAGTTTTGTCTAGTGCAGCCTTGTTTTTGGGTCACCATATTAAATCATTTTTATATAGCTGGTTTTGCTGTTTTTCTGTAGTTTAGACCCGGAGTGTATATGATGACACCTTGACTAGAGTCTCTGAGACTTTGTGAAGTACAAGTAAACGCTCTGATACACTCGGTTATGGATGCCCCGGCATTGAGAGTCCTGATTTTATGTAGTGCATGAGTTATATGATTTTATGTAGTGCATGAGTTATATGATTTTATGTAGTGCATGAGTTATATGATTTTATGTAGTGCATGAGTTATATGATTTTATGTAGTGCATGAGTTATATGATTTTATGTAGTGCATGAGTTATAAAGTGCCATTGTACTCCCATGACTCTGTACAAAGATGGACAGGATGGTGGGACAAGGAACTTATTATACACAGGTTATGTCATATAAAACAGATAACATATGCATGTGAGACATACAGTACTATAAGTAAAATGCATACAGGAATACATGAGCCCTGACCTTGCAAGCTTACAATCTGAAGGATGAGGGTGACAAGTGGTTGAGTTAAAGTATGTACTAAACATAGTGCTCTGAAGTTAGACTACTCTGTAAATCTAGGCCAATTGGTAAGCTTGTCTAATAAATGGGTGGGTTTTGATGGTGCTTTTGAATGTTTGGGTGTGTCGAATTGTATGGGGAAGGCATTCCAGAGAAGTGGAGCTACAAGTCCTGTATACCTGAGTTGGAGGTTGTGAGGGTTGATGACAGGCAGTCACGGGTAGGGCTGTATTTGCGCTTTCCTAAGCACACTTTAGTGATGCTCCCACTTTTAAGCATGCAAACCTTTCTCATTCTCTCCCTGCTTCGGACTGAAATAAATTCAGCCAGGGTCTTCAAGACGGTTTAAAGTCTAAGACTTTGATTCACTAAGAGTTGAGAAACTCTCATGGTAGTAAAAAATTCAATTCATGAGAGAAAAAAGCCAGAGAATGTCAGTTAGTGAATCACCAGATAGGAAGAGTCTATGGCACTTTTTTTACTCCTGAAAAAAGTATTGAACTTTTTACCTGTATAAAAAGTGCCATTGCTTTTCATGGTCTTCCTATCTGGCAATTCACTAACAGTGACATTCTCAGGCTTTTTTTTTTTCTCATGAATTTAATTTTTTACTACACTTTGTAAATCGAGGCCTAAGTCTGTAATTATCTTGTCACATGAACCTACATTGGACTTGCTGCTGGGGTCTAGAGCTTGCTGTGTTTATGATCTTCTAGTAAATGCTTGATTTGGTTATGGTATCCACGTGCCTCTAACTTGCCCTTTTTTCAGGATTTCCTGGATGCCGACAGACCTGTTAGGAGCTGCTGTTAATGGTATGTATCTGATCTGTTGCAGGCATCAGTTCTGCAGTCTAGACCTCATCAGTTCTGGCTATACAGAGGCTTTTGTTTCTGAACGCAGTTGGAACAGGGCTTCTATGTTAGGTGCTGATCGAAAATGGTCTTACTGCCCGCAGTAGAAAGTGTTAAAGCTTGTACACTACAATCTGTCTGCTTCAATGCTTTTTTTTGGATAAAGGGTTGGTACAGAAGCCACCAGGCCTGTTGTGTGGTCTGCCTTCTAGGGGCAGCAAAGTGTGGCTGATGACACCTAAGACTAGAGTCTCTCAATGTACTCTGATGCCTTAGTAAACGCTCTGACACACTCAATGGATTTTGCTCATATTTGTGAAATGGCTGGACTGGGATGGGGGCTGTTCATGGATGGTAGTAATAGTAAAAAAAAGTTATTTTATGTCTGACTTAACACTTATTCGCTGTACAGAATTCAGTCTTCTAGTCTGTCTTATCTATGTACTTGGAAGCAGAATTGTTTTGTACCATGTTGGCCATTGAGAATAGTAGAAACTGAAGAAATAAGGGGAAGGCTTAGTAGATTAAGTAGAACCTTAAAAACCTGGGAAAGTCAAACCTGGGTTTGTTTCATTTGCCTGGAGGGTCCTGAATTGGGGTTGCACCCATGTGTAATCATCCAGAATGCTGCTTGAAGGCTTACCTTAAGTGGAACAAAACCACCACTGGCTGCTGTGAAACCCCTGGAATGCCACTATTCACTCGGCTCTTCCTTGTTCCTACAGCACATGTGCAGGCTCTTGTAACAATTTGGCGTGATGTTTGGCTGCTCTTCGTTTTCGATGTAGTGCGTTGCCACATACCGTGCTCTCCCGTCCCAGCCTGAATGAATTGCTGGGGATGCGGCCTACGCTCCCCATTAAAAGCAAGAAATTTGTTGAATGACAGTAACGGATGGCTCTCATTGGATGAGAGCACGAGCATGTGCCATGGAACAAGGAAGAGTTGCATGCATAACAATTTTCTGGGGGTTTCGCACAGGGAAAGCCAGAGGCCGGCCCTGGAATCTTTTTAGATACCAGGGCAGACGTTGGTTGGCTTTCTTCTGCTTAAAGTGAATCAAAACCCAGCACATCGGCCTGGGTATCTTATCGCTCAATTCCCTTCCCAGAATGGAATGCCCCAGGTTGCCCCTTACACTTGCCTTGCTTTGCGGTCCAATGGCGCATGCGGTCCAATGGCGCATGCACTGTCTGCGGCCGCATCCCTGCTATCCCTCTAGTATTTGAGTGGCTGGTGCGGGCACGCTCCCTGTTAGAGGGACATGGGAGATGCGGCCGCACATGCTCCGTAGGACTGGGAAGAGTTGGGTTGCACTTGGCGATCTGGGGGGTTTCAGACAGTCGAGCATCCTGATCGAGGTGGCCCAAGGAAAGGACCAAAACTCAGGATAGTTCCACTTTAAGGCAAGCTTTCGGCATACTTCGCTCATCAGACCAAATCTACTTTAGAGAAAGGAGATGGTAACGTCTTGTGGCCTACCATGACAAGTGACGGGAACAAGGCAGTATGTAGTAGCTTTTCTTAGGTGCTTCCCAGCTTGTTCTGCTCTTCTAATAAAGGACCTAAAGCTGCCCCTGTACAAACATCTGTCCAAGTGCAATGTTTTGGGTTATTTTGAAGCTTGACAACACAGGTTTTTCACTTGTGTGGATTTTGGTTTTTTAACTACGACAACCCACCACAGGACCCCCACAATATCTGACAGGCTCCCTGTTTGCACAACTAGTGCATGTAAGAGGCTGTCATAATGGTGGCTTATAGGCAGGTTAGAACAAAACCTGCCCTTGCCCCCAGCTCTTGAAATGTTACCTGTCATTGCTTTCTGCTGGTTCCTACATGTCCCATAGTATGTGGAGGGCATTCAGTATGGTCATTGGGGCACGTCTCACTTGGCAAGTAGGAGCTTGTTTAAACCAGTAGAAAACAAAAGCAGCATGACGACGCAGAAGATATTGTGCTGATATTCTGGGGAAATTGAAAAGCATTTTAATGCTGGACACAGATTGCATGGGAAAGTTTCCTATTTACTGCGCCTATCATTTCAAAATGAGCCTTCAGATTAATATGCCCCCGTTTAGTTTAAGCCCATGCTGACTGGAAGTTGCCCTGTCTCCTAATACCACATGTATTTGTTTTACCATGGCTGTCAGGAAATCCAAGTGATAACATTTATTGGTTAACTTAAAAGATTAAAAAGGCAAGCCTTCGAAGCACATTAGGCTGCTTCAGGCTGAATACAAACATGGCAAAAACTGATTTATACAAATAGACTGGGGGCTAAATGGGGTCAGTTTTATGTGCCATTAGGACAAGATTCACCACAAGGTCTGCCATTTACCAGACTGCAGCCTCTTTGGTGCCAGATGGATGGGCCGATCCGTTCCCCCCCGCATCCAAAATCGGGATGCCCTGCTGTGTGAAACCCCCCAGGACACCCGCAAACCTTACCTGGATCCCGTTCCAACTGCACGTGTGGGCCGCAGCCGCATCTCGCGCTTTTCTCTAGCAGCATTTGTGAATAGCCGGCACGGACGCACTCCCGGTTAGGGAGGGAGGGAAGCACAAGGTGCTGCTGAGCTGAGACGCCCATAGCTCAGCGGCTCCAAGCGCGCTGATTGGAGGAGGAGCCGCACATGCGCCATATGACCGCGGTGAGTTGGCTGCGGCAATCGGTGTTTTCCCCTATCGGGGCCTGGGGGGGTGGACCAAAACCCATGATAGTCAAAATCCTGGGCCCATGATTTGTGTGTTCTGGTTCATGCCCTTGGGGCATCCACATTGTGCCTGTGGAACCCTGCCAGTCACCCATATACATCCATCACCGTGCCACACAGTCCTTGAAAGATGTGATGCCAGCCACACTTATGATGTGGGTTTGCCAGCTAGGTAAGAATATTCGGTGACTTGAGTTTCCACACAGGATGGCCAGGTTGGTCCATTCTGTCAGACCTTTCCTAAACAAAGCCTAGTGTGCTTGAAAACTGGAGTGGAATAAAACCCAGGAACTTGACTTTCCCAGATTTAGTTCTGTTCCCCCGGGCTTCCTAAATTGGTATGCCCGGCCATATGATACACTCCATGTCGCTGCTATCCACACACCTCTTCTAAGGTGCGTGCACAGGCACTTGTCCAATGACAGCCATCTGCCATGACGGCCATTTGACATAACTGTTCATGGGTTTTTGTGGGGAGCAACAGCAGGTGCTTCCCTTGTGATTGGAGCACTCCCAGCCTGAGGATGGTGGGTATGCTCTTGTTCCCCACTGGAAATGAGGGCGGTTTGCTGAATGATTGAATCATTGGACGGGAGGCCCACACTTGTGGTGGTGGACCCAGAAAAGGTGAGTGAAGTGGTTTGTGGGGTTCACACAGTGGGACATCCCAATTCAGTATGTCCAGAGAGCCAGCAGCTGGTGCTTTTGTTCTGCTTCAAGCAGTTAAATCTATGGAGTTGTCCAATATCAAAGTACAACTTTTGCCTTTGTGTTCTATAGCATTAGATGGTGCTTTGTAAATATCTGCTACTTGTCATTCTTGGGACTTTAGCCGACCCATCTGGTTAAACCAGATGTTGGAAAGCTGAGTTGCATCCATTTCCTGCGTGCTCAATGTATGCTCTTTGTATCTCTAGGTGGAGCGGTGTATCGTGCACTGAGGCAGAAGCATGGACTGAAGCCTGGTAAATGTAAGTATATACCTCTGGCCTCATTCCTGTCTGTCCTGTGTATGATGACACTGAGACTAGAGTCTCTGAATACTCTGATGCCTTAGTAAACGCTCTGACACTTATCACTTGTGTTCTGGCCTCCCTTTGCTTTGTGTAAACTGATGAAATGACTCGAGTTTTTCTCTTCAGGTGTTCTTGGTCTCCTTGAAACAGTGGCGATGGGAAGTGTGGCGACTACAAGATGACATGTCTGTTTTATACAAAAATAAAGCTAATAAACTGGTATATTTACGATATCTTGTTCTGGCTTATTTTGGGTGGCCTAATGTCGCTGAGCTTGATTCCTCTCTGTGGCAGCAAAGAGAATGCAAATGGATTCTGTAAAGTGGAGGTGCTTGTATCGGGACCAGAATATTGCTTACCAAGTACATGCATCACCTACAAGCAATTCTTTGGGGCTGTTGGATCAGTACTTTGGGTATAGGAAAAACTACCGTAGAGAGCCAGGATTAGGGTTAACATGGTTACACTGAACTTAAAGCGGACCTTCACCCTGAATAAAGAGCCTGAATAAAGAGCCTATCTTATGTTTCCCACACCCTGTACATACAGATTGCCCACATTAAAAATCATCCTACCTGCATCTACTGCATGTTATGAGCCTTTAAACATCCAAGATGGCAGCTCATGAAGCATCAGGCAGCCTGCAGACAGGAGGTGTCTTCTCACTGTGCCGCTCTGCATTGTGGGATCGCTGTCCTT
Source organism: Gastrophryne carolinensis (assembly GCA_027917425.1). NCBI lineage: Eukaryota > Metazoa > Chordata > Amphibia > Anura > Microhylidae > Gastrophryne > Gastrophryne carolinensis. Next base: position 31,207,816 of record CM051235.1, on the reverse strand, counting down.
TTCCTGACACCTGCTCTTCTGTCTGTGCAAAGCACAGCTATAACCCGTCCCCTGCACTTTTACCCCCCTCTCAGTATGTGATGCTTCTGAGGCAAGATGGCAGCACCCATATCCTACAGTCCTGAACAGAGTTGCAGCCCAGTGGGGGGAAAAATAAGTGACTAAAACCTTAAAATATATTAATTTTAGATGCTGAGGAAGTTTTTTATAGGCTTGGGCTATTCATTAAATGATGCCGAAGCTCCGGTTTAAATCGCACGTATGAACTAGCTGCCACAGGTTTATTAAAAAAATCATGGGTTTTGGTCCACTTTGACTATCCTGGGTTTTGTCCCCCTGGAGCACCCCAATTGGGGGTGCCCTGCTGTGTGAAACACCCAGGATGCAGAGACCAACTTGCCTCTTCCTGGTCCCACAGCGTGTCTTAAGAGCAGTGGCTCGGAGTGCCTTGATGGCCACTTCCTCAGCATGCCCATGCGTGCCATTCACAAATGGCTAGAGCCGGCACGCGCCCTGCTAAAGGGATAGCAGGGTGCGGCATCGTGCATGTACTGTTAGGGATCAGGGAACTAGGTAAGTGAATGGGGCGACCTGGCGAGTTTCACAGAGCGGGGCATCCAGACTTTGGCTGCCCTGGGAATCATTCGGCCTGAAATCTTAGATTCCTGGGCTGATCAGTGTGTGTTTTGGGCCACTTTAATGGGAAACTTTTTTTAGTCAGGTTTTTAGTGCCTTAATTGTATTCAACTTCTGGAACTTATCAGCATCCAGTTTCCAAGTCTCTTATTTCTGTGGCTATGTGTTGCTAAGCTGGGGGTGGCTTTCCCAGTATTGAGTAAAAACCACTGGTTACAAGTCCCAGAATTCTTATACTGGAACTCCTCGGCTTTGGCTAAGTCAAGCAGCAGTAAAGACCTCCACGTGAGAACGCTTCCAGTAATCATTGAGCTACCAAATCAAAAGACCGTGATCCCCCTTAAAGAGGCTGCAGGAGGTGTTTCCTGGTATCTCTGCATTTTGTGGTGTACCCCCAACCCGAGGGGTGACATCAGAACCCCGGAAAGTTGAGTGAATGCAGTGTTCACAGGGGCTTGTGCAACATGCATCTTAACCCAAGATTCTCCAGGGGTACTTTTATTTTGATTTTAGACTCCAGGACCAGCATCATAGGTGGTTGGTCCTAATTAAACCCCTGTCCTTGGGCCTCCCTATAAGGGGATGGCCTGCTTTGTGTAACTCCCTGTTCCCGCAGGTTGTGGTGGCATCGCCTGCTTCCCTTGGCTGCTTTGTGTATGGCAAGCACTCGTGGTAAGGAAAGCGCCCCTTTCAGAATAGCTTGCTGCATGATGTAAGCTTTTCTGATTTTCTGTCATCACCCCAGAAATCTATTATGATTGGAGGTGAGCCCACACATGTGCTGTGGGTCAGATACTTTTTTTAAATGGCCCAAAACCCAGTGTTTGACTACCCTTGGGTACCATGATTTGGGATGCCCTTCTGTGAAACCCTCAAGGTTGTCCAGTAAAACTCCCCCCCCCCCCCCCCCCCCCCCCAGTCCTATGGTGCATGCACAACTCTCATCCAATCAGTATGCTTGGATGCACTCATTATTTGCGAAAGATAGTCTAGCTGCATAGAGCTGAGCATGACGGCTGCATCCCCGCTTGTGCGTTCACCATTGGACCATGTAGAAGGTGGGTTTTCAGTGGACTCGATCGATGTGTGTTTTGGTCCACTTTAAAAAACATGTCTCCTGTTGGAGCTGTGTAGCAGTTTTTCTATAGCCTACTGGATTAAATTTGCTACGATAAGGAATAATCTCTGTAGGGCAGGATGCCGTGATGTTGAGGGGTTAGTTCAAAGCAGAACAAAACCTTGTGTGACCGGCCCTGGAATCTAAAAAAGATGCCCTGCTGTGTGAAACCTCATGGAACACTGGTAGTCACTTGCCTTTCCCCATTCCAATGCAGGATCTTGTAAGTTGTTAAAATTGTATGTTAAAGCCGCATCACCGCTATGCCTCAAGCAGGGCACGGGCCAGCATCTGCCATTTGTGAATGTGCCTGACGTCAGCGGCTCAAAGCGCACGGATTGGATGAGTGGCCGCGCATGTGCCGTAGAACCAGGAAGAAGTGAGTTTCTTCAGGCGACCTATGTCGTTTTGTGATGGATGTCAGAATCAATAAAATGAATATATGTGAACATTCCCTCTCTACATTGGTTGTATGCTTAAGTGGCTAATAAAGGTGAAATAAACCCTCAGGCAGCCACTTCACTTTGTGCTAATTCTTTTGCTTGACAATGCTTAGAATTATGAAGATAAGGGAATATGCTGCTACTAATGTATGACTGTGATAAAGATGGTGTCGGGAAGCTGGACAACGCCTTTGAGTGGCCTCCCTTTTAGCTGTAGAATAACATTCCACCATGCTCATTAGGTAGAACAGACCAATTATGGAGCCAGATATTCAGTTTTTTTTTAATGATGATATGCCCCCTGTAAATGAAATAAACCCTCAGGCAGCCACTTCACTTTATGCTAATTCTTTTGCTTGACAATAATGCTTAGAATTATGAAGATAAGGGAATATGCTGCTACTAATGTATGACTGTGATAAAGATGGCGTCGGGAAGCTGGACAACGCCTTTGAGTGGCCTCCCTTTTAGCTGTAGAATAACATTCCACCATGCTCATTAGGTAGAACAGACCAATTATGGAGCCAGATATTCAGTTTTTTTTATGATGATATGCCCCCTGTAAATGACATATGTAAGTTTTCTATTTCACTATAAATAAAATTGTCAAAGGGAGGAGCACCAGATGCGCTCTCCGTCAGATAGTCGAACACATTTCAATGACTGTCCTTCTGTCTCGCGTATTTCTCATCTAGGCTGATTTAAAAGACTGAACGAAACCCAGGACCCCCGTTAAACGGGCAGGAAGGAGGGGGTCGGCCTGATGGATATCCGTCCTTGAAAGTTTCACATAGCGGGGTGCCCTGGGGAAAGGACCAAAACTCAGGATAGTCAAAATCCTGGGTTTTACTCCACTTTAATTGTTTACAGTGGGAACAAGCATGGCCCCACACCAGCCATTCAGATAGGCTGGGGTGGGAGCTCATACCCTGCTGCACCTTCGAAGCATGAAAACATGGCAAATGGCTCCGACTGGACGAGATCTGCACATGTGCTCTTGGACCAAGGAGAGTTTTAGAGTGAACTGGGGGTTTCACACATCAGGGCATCCTGATTTTGGGATGCCCCAGAACCAAACCCAGGAAATTCAAAATCCCAGGTTTTGTTCTGTGTAAGTGGACCAAAACCCAGGATAGTCATCCCACAGCGTGTCTAAGAGCAGCGGCTCTGATGGCTGCATCCTCCGCCTCCCTCTAACAGGGAGCGTGCCAGCGCCGGTCATTCATAAATGCCTGGAACGCCCACTGCTAGAGGGAGGCAGAGTCTCTGCTCCTAGATGTGCCGTGGGACTGGGATAAGGTGAGTTGGCTGTGGAGGTCGGGGGGTGCCCTGGGGAGAGGACCAAAACCCAGCATAGTCAAAATCCTGGTGTTTGGTCCATTTTAAATGTTCTTTTATACTAGGACCATGTTTACCTTTACATTCAAGGAAGGGTGTAGGTTCACTTTAAAGCAGACACAAACCCTCCTTGGGCAACTGTGCCAGGGATAGGGCCCTGGTCTACAGAGCCACTAAACAAATCTACCCCTCATGCCAGCAGACCCACGTTTATTTCTGATGGAGCTCTAGTCTGTGGGGGAAAGGAAGCGGCTGCATCTTCCCTGGTAGATGTGTGGCACAGCGTTGTGTACCTATCCTGTCATTTAGAGCTTGGGTCTGATTTTGGGCTTTCAACAAATCTAGCTGCAGGGGCGTGTTGGCTTACACCAATCGGTGAGTTCAGCATGTGGCCGTAACTAAATGATGAGGAAATGGCAGCGCGTCTGGCAGTCACCCGATTGCTGCACGTTTGCCCCAAAATTCCAGGAAGTTCATGGTCATTTTATGGGCAAAGAAAAGAGCTGATTCGATTATATGACAGATAAATGCCCTGGCCATAACTTTACTAGATGCTCAGCAGCACTGGACCTGCACCCTCTGGGTTTAGGGTGCTAGAAGACCAGAAGCCACAGCACATGCAAAAGCTGTCACCAAAGACACTTAAAGGGACAGTCCAGTGCTTTGTCTTATACATCTCAATAGAAGACATCATGGTGGCTTTCATGAGCCACAAGAGTTTAGACTGTCCAGTATAAATGTCTATTGAGAGTGCCCACATGTGCTGTAGGACTTGGGAAAGGGGCATGGCACAAAACCTGGGATAGTCCAAATCCTGGGTTTTGCACTGCTTTAAAAAGAAGTGAGGGCTTTGACCTTGTGAGTGTGCAATCAAATGCATCCCACCTATATTCCAGCAGGCAAGTATTCCCGTTATACTTATTGTCTCTGCTCTGCCCCCAGCTTTACTATTCAGTTTTGCTCAGCTTATTTGTGCCTTGGATTACACTGAATGCAGAGCTGTTGGTATGTGCTGCAGCTTCCAGTCCTCCAGCAATCAGACATAATGCTGGATGGAACTCAAGTAGGGTGTAGCAGAGGTGTTTTGTGCTCTTAAAGTGTACCAAAACCCAGCGAGATCCGATCCCTCCCCGCGGGACATCCAAAATCGGTCACCGCTGTGTGAAGCCCCCAGGACGCACACTGCACTTACCTGGATCCCGGTCCAATGGCGCATGCGCGGACCACAGCCACATCTCTCACTTCTCTCTAGCAGGGCACGTGCCCCTGTTAGAGGGAAGCGCGAGATGCGGCCGCCAGCATGCTTGGAGCCGAGGTAAGACGTCGCGTTGACGCGCATACCTCAGCAGCTCCGAACGCGCTAACTGGATGAGCGGCCGCGCATGCGCCGTAGGAGCGGGGTGAGGTGAGTTGTATCTTGCGATCTGGGGGGTTACACATAGGGGAAGTGGACCAAAACCCAGGATAGTCAAAATCCTGGGTGTTGGATCACTTTAAAGTGGACCAAAACCCAGGATTTTGACTATCCTGGGTCTTGGTCCTTGCCCCTGGGGCACCCCGATCACGGATGCTCCACTGTGTGAAACCCCCCCAGGTCGCCGGGAGGGATGTATGGATAGGAGGAAGAGATGGGCTGGGGCGGGAGGGATGGATGTATGGACAGGAGAAAGGGATAGGCTGGGGCGGGAGGGAGGAATGTATGGATAGGAGGGGGATGGGCTGGTGGCGGGAGGGAGGGATGTATGGATAGGAGGAAGGGTTGGGCTGGGGCGGGAGGGATGGATGTATGGCTAGGAGGAAGGGATGGGCTGGGGCGGGGGGATGGATGTATGGATAGGAGGAAAGGATGGGCTGGGGCGGGGGGATGGATGTATGGATAGGAGGAAGGGATGGGCTGGGGCGGGGGGGATGGATGTATGGATAGGAGGAAGGGATGGGCTGGGGCGGGGGGGATGGATGTATAGATAGGAGGAAGGGATGGGCTGGGGCGGGGGGGATGGATGTATGGATAGGAGGAAGGGATGGGCTGGGGCGGGGGGGGGGTAGATGTATGGATAGGAGGAATGTATGGATAGGAGGAAGGGATGGGCTGGGGATGGATGGATGTATGGCTAGGAGGAAGGGATGGGCTGGGGCGGGGGGGATAGATGTATGGATAGGAGGAAGGGATGGGCTGGGGCGGGAGGGATGGATGTATAGATAGGATGGGGTGGGAGGGATGGATAGATAGATAGGAGGAAGTGATGGGCTGGGGTGGAAGTGATGGATGGATAGGAAGAAGGGATGGGCTGGGGTGGGAGGGGGGGAGGGATGAATGGGTAGGAGGAAGAGATGCGCTTGGGTGGGAGGAAGGGATGCGCTTGGGTGGGAGGAAGAGATGAGCTTGGGTGGGAGGGAGGGATGAATGGATATGAGGAAGGGATAGGCTGGGCGGGAGGGATGGATGGCTTGAGCAGATGGATGGGCAAGACAATAACAATGTCTTTGGTTTGCCTGTACGGTTCTGTGAGTTGTTTACGGTAATCTGAATTTACCTTCATTAAATAATTAGGCACTTTATAATGTGCAACAACCCAGTTGTGAATTTAACATTATTAAAAGTGGTCTTGCATTAAAACCTAAAGAAAGATAAATCAGAACAATAAGGGACATTTAGGAGGAATGCGGTTGCCAATAACAACAGATTGCAGAAAGTGGAAACTGCTTCCATAAAACACACATTTGCTAACATAAGAAAAAAAATAAATAAAAAAAATTATCACTTTCAGCAGAAAGCACACAAGTAAAGAAGTAGCAATGTCTGCACAAACTTATAGACTTAGTAATGTTAGGGACGGGGTATAAATTGGACGGCCTTGACGTGGTTACCTCGATTTTACATTCATTGCAATCTATGTTAACTAACAGTCCATGTTTTTAACAAGTGTTAGCTAGCGTATAGTAATAGTATGAGTGTAATTGTAAGAACACAGAGCTTTTCTTGATAGGCCTTTCAACCTCAAGAATAAGACAGCCGAATTAGAGCGTCCCGTAGTGCATGCATCAAACTTTACAACGCGTGTTCCCACCACCAGAAGGCTCAAACTCTTACCAAACGGCGGAGGGTAAATGACACATATAATAAAATAAAATCCAACGATAAAAATAAAATCCAACGTTGATCACACGCTCATCAGCTTAAGCATAAATTATATATACTCTGGTTGTTCCTTTAAGACTCAAAAGTCTTAAAGGAGCCACAGCACTCAAACCAGTTAGCTTGCTGACCAACCTACAATCTGTCTCTAAACTTGGTTAAAAACAGAGGACTCGGTCACACACATCTGCAGAAGTATGCTTAAGCTGCACCACTACGCCAAAGTGCCTCTGTGAGGTGCAGTCCTAACTCTAATCTCTGAGAGCCCCCTTTAGGACATACAATGCAATAGATAAATTGGGAGCAGGCTTACCTGAGGTTGCCCTAAACCTCAAGTGCAAGCCATAGGGGGGAAGGGTCAAAGACCTTGCAATACAGCCTAGACCCCACACACCATGTGCTTGCACAAATTCAAAAGAAACAAAGGAGGGGTGGCAGCCGCTCAGACCATTTTATAACTAACCAGGGAGGTGCACATTACCGAGCCCTCTGTTTTTAACCAAGTTTAGAGACAGATTGTAGGTTGGTCAGCAAGCTAACTGGTTTGAGTGCCGTGGCTCCTTTAAGACTTTTGTATCCTAATTGCCCTGCTAACGTGCACCTCCCAGGTTAGTTATAAAATGGTCTGAGCGGCTGCCACCCCTCCTTTGTTCCTTTAAGACTCAAAGGATGATACATGGGAAGTCAAATACGCTATTCTGTTGTTTCCAGCAGGGGTATGGTTAAAATCCCCGCAGACAAATTGAGCATGCAAAAGAGCAATCTAGTGCAATAATGCTGAACCAAATGTATTTGTATAAGACAGCCGAATTAGAGCGTCCCAAAGTGCATGCATGAACCTTTATAGCAAGTGTTCTTACAATTACGCTATACCAGGAATCCCTTACACGTTGAGCTGTTTTTAAGCATTTTTCTGTTCAATGCTTGTGTGCGCGATGTCTGTATAATCTTTACTCTAAGTATTATACCTGTTAACAATAGTATGAATGTGCAGAGGGTTAAATTTCTTTTTTGTCTATGGAGTTTGGTGACACCCCTCTAGCACCTCTTTGACTGCTATGACTGGATGAGCACATCCTATCTTCCTTTTTGCTGCAAAATTACACACACAGAAATTCTAGAGGACAGTGCTGCCAAAAATAGCTCCAACACGTCGCACACCTTCACCCCGAACAACGGCAACACAATATCACATAATAAAAGTGTGGATATAACTTTAATGATGTCAATAAATTCCTCAATGAGAGTGTGGTCAGTTGCTGAGTAACAGTCTGTTCCTCCTCCGTGTTGTTAAACAGAGTGGTGTAACTGGAATATCCGGCAATGGTCACTGTAGACGGAAGGAAGACACAAAACCCTATTGTGCACATGGGGCGGGGGAGGTTGTCCCAAATGGCTCTCCGTAGCAGCTGCACCCTTTTTGGAATTCCGGCTATGAGCCAGATCAGAGTGAGGAGGAGGAGGAGGAGGAGGGAGGGTGAGAGAGAGGAAGGCAGGCCGCACCTAAACCACCTCTGAAAAGCTCAGCTCCCTCCCACCTGAAAGAAAGGTGCAGGACAGGAGGAGGACGGGGAGGTCGAAAGTTAAACGGAAAAAACTGGGAGTTCTCTGGGAATCCCTGGGTCTTGTGGATGAAAGAGCAGCGACATCATGAAATTAAGATGAGAGTGTTCGGGCGATGCTGAGCTGTCAAGACGGAGTCTCTGATCGGAGATTTTTAGTCTTTTATAGTTTAGGGGACAAGGCAAGTTTTTGTTGGATGTAGATGGATGGTAAAAACTGATCGACCAGCTGAACATTCCAAAAAAAGAATTGGACGTATTAAAGAAACATGCTTTGAAAGTGAATCACTGGAAAAGGACCAGCGACTGCCCATCCTCCAACTCGACCACCTCAAATCCAGACTCACAAAGGTACAAGGAGAAGAATCCTCGCTCCTTGGGGCAACTCCAGAACACAAAAGGTGAGCAACGGTGACTTAAAGCTAGACACAGATTTAGCTTTGTTCTTTTTTTATTTTTTATTTGTTTTTTTGTTTTATAGAGTCAAAACAGCTGGTCAGTTTGATTGTTTCAAATATTAGGGTTCCCATACGCATCAGCTGATTATTACCAAATCCAGTCTGACCTACCTGTGCTACTCTGATATATATAGTGTGCTGGGTAAAATGAGCCTTCAGTAGTACAACAGCTGCTTACAAGCATATTGGTTCAAGTATTGGGTACATATTTCTGGTTTCAGGTCCAGGGTTGTGGTTCTGCGGAACTGGGTTGTAGATCGGATGTAGTATAGCTCTAGACCGGGTTCAAGATCCTCAAACTTTATTACTTCGAATCTAGACTCCCCAAGGTAACATCAGTTTGGGTATCAGGTAGTGCAACTTACATGATTCTAGTTTCGGGTTCCAGGGTTGTGGTACTCCTTGGTAAGTCTTATGGCCTATCTGAAGGCTTTGTCTCGACAAGTAGAAGACATCTGCCCCATCGGCTGTCTGGCTTCTTCAGAAGAGCCAGTTTGGGGGCAGGGGGGCTGACCGGTTACGATGAAGGCTCTCAAATCACCTTTGTTGGTTAGGAGGAGCCTGGCCAGCTGTACATCAGACCCTGTCAGTCAAACATGTCCCTGCCACATACATTCGAGGCCCACCTTCAGGCAATTGTTAATTAAACCAATTGTTTATGTAAATGTTAAAAGTACAACAAGGGACCTAACACCCCCTATAGGGCATATCCACCCTATCCTGTGTGAGGTAGGCAGCTGGCATGTGTGCAGCAGCTATTGGTTTCCTGTCTCATAAAGAGCCTTGTTATATGTAGAATACCAAGCAGTGGGATAGGGGAGGGAGGTCTGTATCACAGGGTGGGTATAAGCCCACTTTAACATCTGTAAAATTTCTAAATGTTTCTGAAATCTTTATTGTTCATCAAGTTACGTACAAACAAGGAATTATTTTCGGCAGGTAGTATATTGGAATGTAGGAAGAAAGATTTCCAACTGGAGGAACAACAAGCATCAGGGGGGACACTGGAGTGAATTAAAGGTTAGAGTTCCAGAAAGGTAGGGATCCTCTATTCAGGGAAAGAGTCCAGTCGGGGGAACAAAACACAGTTTTAGGGTAGGGGTTAAAAGAGAAACTTGTGCACCAGCCAGGGCCGGATTTAGTGCGGTGGAGGCCCCTGGGCACAAAATCTGGTGGAGGCCCCAGATACAGTATTTTTTTTTCCTTTAAAACAATAGTCCACCTAAGTAACTGGTGGTTGTCTGGAACCGCCCACTTACTGGAACATCAGGTTGAATCCCTTGTGCCACCCTTGTGCGGGTACGTGCTGTTCGGGATCCTACTTTGCCATTCTGGTTGGGAGCTAGTGTAGTTGCCCAGCTGGTCCAGCAGAAAACAGTTCCCTGCATTGAGCTGCCAGCGGCTGTGCTTGGTGGCTTATGTGCAGTGACAGCTCTGCACCCATCACTGTAGAGTTGGTGATGGTGGCTGAGAGGTTATGGTAGCATCTTGGGATGGAGGTGTAGCATAGTAGGCCAGACACAGTATATAAGGTTGGAAAGGGGATCCAAAGGTTTGCTGTTGAGTCCCCCCAAGCCAGAGGATAGCTGTGGATAGAAGAATGCTGGGAGATTGTAGCGGGCGTGTGCCTGGCCATTGGCACACGCTCTGAGGAGCGAGGGGGGTTCTTAGATCTAGGGTAGGGCGACCCAGGTTGGTGTGGCATGTGTGGGGTGGAGGTGCACTTACTGAGTCAGTCGCCGCTGGTCTCCAATCATGACACTCCTTGGTGCAAACAACAGGGTCTTTATTGAAAGGCTTCCATCCATGTCAAACAGCATAACCCAGTTACAGGCAATATCTATTGGTTACAGCAAACAGTACAATCCACAGGTTTCTTCCATGGCTGTTACTCAGCTCCTCCACTACATTAACACTTCCCCCTCATGAGCTTAGAACTCAGGCTCTAGAGGGGTTGGGTTTTCCCTTATATAACCTTTGTAATGTTGCCTTAACAAACTATGTAGCTAGGCTCAACCAATGGCAGGGCAGGTAATGTTGCCAATGCCACCTGGCTAAGTCTCTATTTATCTAAATTAAGAAGAACGCTAGACTATTTAATATTAGTTAGGTTCATTCCTTAGGCAACACTGCCATCATGTGGTTTCATGATGTAATGAACCCCAAGTTATGAATCTAACTGGTTTAGCTAGGATTTAATTCAAGTTTCTAACACTATCAGGGCTTATTCCACTGACCGGGCTCTAATGTTTCCTATGTGTAGTGTTGCCCATGGTTTCCACCCATCACAAGATGTATCCCCCTCCCTATGCCTGCCTTCATTTCCAGTCCCTCAGTTCTTTCAAGCTGACCATCCACCATAGATCTGACTTAACGTTTTAGAAAAGATCAGATCCTAGTTTCCTGACGCTGTTTTTAGTAGCCGACACGTTTTACTTAAACCGGACCTTCATCATGATTTCATGAAAGACCCAAACCCTTAAAAAACTATTCCCCAGTATCTAAAATGAATTATATTATATTAAGTTTTAGTCACTTCCTTTTTATTCTTTCCCCTGCTGGGCTACAATTTTGATCAGGACTCTAGGAAACGGGCGCCGCCATCTTGACTCAGAAGCATCACATACTGAGGAGAAGAGAGCGGGGTAGAGTACAGGGGGGCGGGTTATAGCTGTGCTTTGCACAGACAGAGCAGAGCTGGGGTCAGGGAAAGGACAGCAATCCCAGAATGCAGAGCAGTATTGTCAGAAGACACTTCATGTTTGCAGGCAGCCTGAGTCTCCATGTGCCGCCATCTTGGATGTTTAAAGGCTCATAGCATGCAGTAGATGGAGGTAGGATGATTTTTAATGTGACCAATTCGTATGTACAGGGTGTGGGAAACATATAGACTCTTATTCAGAGTGAAGGTCCGCTTTAATGGTAATGAGCCTGAACTAACAACATGGAGGAAATGAATTGATTGGTCACATACCAACCATGAAGAATATTATGACTCAGCAGCACCATCATCTACAGATGTCTGGCGAGATTATCCCGTCATTAATGCTTCCTGGGGCTCCATAACACATAACAGCTGAAATGTCAGCCTGCCTCAGCTAATATTAGTAATATTAGGGTGAGCTGATCCTCACTCATCGGCCTGCTCGGATTCTGTCTGTACATATACTCTACATAGTGATTGGATTACAGTTTGAGTTCCTTTATAACAAGGCTTTGATACAACTGTATTAAAGTGGACCAACACCCAGGATTTTGACTATCCTGGGTATTGGTCCACTTCCCCGGGGCACCCCGATCGTGGGTGCCCCGCTGCCTGAAACCCCCCAAACACCCCGAAAACTCACCTCTCCACACTCCCACGTGACTGCGCTGTCCAATGCCCGCCGACGGACAAGTGACGTCCGTCGACGGACAAGGGATCGCGCCCGCCGCCGCCTCCCGCGCGTCACTTTTGACGTGTGCGTGCACGTCTAGAGGAGCGCGAGTGAGGCGGCGACGGCGGAAGCAGCGGCTGGAGAGGTAAGGTTTTTCGGGTGTTTTGTGGGGGTTACACCCCGCGGGACATCCCGATCTCGGATGTCCCGCGGTGTGTGAGGTGATCGGCCCGGGAATCTTATAGATTCCCGGGCCGATCACCCCTGGGTGTTGGCCCACTTTAAATTCATAGACACATCTGATGGGACTAGAAAATGGGCACTATGCCCAAAATATAATTAAAAACAGGATTAATTTTATTTTTGGCCACAAAGCAATAAAAAACAATGATACACCACAAGACAAAACAAAATTAAAAACGCTGCCTTCCCTGGACCGAGATAATACATACAATATTAACAACGAATAATCAAATAAATTGGGCGGTTATTCACCATGCAATAAATATTAAGCAAGCCAGCCCCAATAAACCTCCCTTATAGATTCCTGGGCTGATTGCGCTGGGTTTTCATCCACTTTGACCGGACCTAGTGTCTTACAGACGCTAAGTCGGGTTTTGGTCCACTTTAAAGCAGTCCTAAACCCCTCATTGCAGTTCAGTGCCACGGTCCTAGTCCGCCGGAACATTAACCTACCCCTTAGTCCATTAGTCCTTAGTGCGTTCATCATGCATTAGATTCATACCGATTTTGGATGCCCCGGGGAAGGGAATCGATCGGCCCGGGAATCGATTGCGCTGGGTTTTGGTCCAATTTAACTGGGCCTAGCGTGTTATAGACGCTAGATTGGGTTTTGGTCTACTTGAAAGCAGTCCTAAACCCCTTATTGCAGTTCAGGGCCAGGGTCCTAGTCCACCGGAACACTAAACTACCCCTTAGTCCATTTGTTCATCTTGCATTAGATACATACTCCTCGTTTCCTAGCAGAGCTACATCTGATGGGAGACCGCTGTGCCTCCTCCGTTGTTTCCTGGCCCCCATCATACAGACTTGCATAAGGAAAAGGTAAATACAGTACATCCTAAATTCAAGGCTCCCAGACAGTAGGAGTAGGTGAGTACGTGTGAATCTGGCACAGAGTTGTCATGTGGGTTTAGGTCTGCTTCAACGCTTTGTGCTACTGTATGTAAGCTGAAGATAAGGATCTTTAGCCTGTGATGTGCTTCATCTCCACGATGGGCCACCTCTTCCTCTTGCCTGGCCTCCAGCATGCTGCTGCACGTCCTAACAGTTGTCAGCACCCTGCAGCTAATTTCTGCTCCCTGGTGGGCGAGAGGCCTATTTTTATGTAAAGCTGACCTCCAGCCATAAGGAAAGGTGAGGGGCGCCTGGCTCAGCACTCGCACATACCATGGCGTCACCAGAGAGGATGCAGCTGCCTCTTGTACTGACGCAGCACAATGAGCCGAGCTCGGGCTCACGCCATTTTATGAAAAAAAAGCCGTCAGCAAGGAAAAGGCATTGCTGGCTATGAGTCTGTGCTCACCTAACCCAGCACCTAAAGCAGACCTAATGCCCAATGAGAATGTAGGTCTACTGCACAGCCTCTCCGGATTGGGATGCCCCCCTGCTTAAAGTGGCCCAACACCCAGGATTTTGACTATCCTGGGTTTTGGTCTACTTCCCCGGGGGAACCCCAATCGGGGGTGCCCCGCTATGTGAGACCCCCCAGATCGCTGGCTATAACTCACCTCATCCCGCTCCTACGATGCATGCTCGGGCGCTCTTCCAATCAGCGTGCTCACGGCCGCTGAGGAATGTGTGTCAAAGCCGCGTCAAACCTCAGAGGCTCCGAGCAAGCTGGCGGCCGCATCTCGCGATTCACAAATGGCCGCCGCGGGCACGTGCCCTGCTAGAGAGAAGCACGAGATGCGGGCGCGGTCCGCGCATGCGCCGTTGGACCGGGAGTAAAGTAAGGTAGACGGGCGTCCTGGGGGGTTTCACACAGCGGGGCATCCCGATTTTGGATCTGACCCCATCAGGGTTAAAAAAGGGACTATATACCGGTAATACAGTATAATATAATATAATGTCTCTATTGCAAGGGTAGACCGCCTCTCCACATACACTATCACCATAACTTACTATACCTGATTAGGGGAGGATGAGAAATATGGTCTGAGATCTACTTTATCATTAAAGTGGACCAACACCCAGGATTTTGACTATCCTGGGTCTTGGTCCACTTCGGTGGGGCACCCCCGATCGGGGTGCCCCGCTGTGTGAAACCCCCCCGATCACCCGAAAAACTCACCTCTCCCCGCTCCCAGCGCCAACGAACAAGCGTTTTGACAGCCGCGGACAAGCGGCTCCTCCGCCGCCGCCTCCCGCACATCACTCTTGGCGCGTGCGCGCCCGCGCCGGCCATTCACAGACGGCCGGCGCGGGCGCGCGCACGTCTAGAGGGGCGCGAGGGAGGCGGCGGCGGCCGGCCGCCGCCGGAGACGAGGTAAGGGGATTTGGGGTGTTTGGGGGGGTTTCACCCCGCGGGACATCCCGATCTCGGATGTCCCGCGGGGAGGGAGGTGATCGGCCCGGGAATCTTATAGATTCTCGGGCCGATCACCGGAGGGTGATGGTCCACTTTAAGGCCTTATGCGGCCACATACTCACCTATTTGCGTTATTCTGTGCTGTAGCCGCATCTCCACCCCTCCGAATTCTGCCCCCCACTCAGTAGACCATCACAAAACAGGGATACTGCTGCAGAGGAAAACCGTCCGATGTTGCATTTGAATGGCGTAGGGGCCCAAAATTAGATGACTATGTCATTCATAGGTGGTCCATAGGGGTTTGGTATCTCTAATCAATCAATCAATTCTAGGATTCATTCTAATAGACCGAATCATGTGATTTTGACTATCCCTATCTGGTTTAGGATGCCCCGCAGTGTGAACCCCCTGCCCCTGTCCGTTACATAGTTACATAGTTAATACGGTTGAAAAAAGACATACCGTATGTCCATCAAGTTCAACCAAGGGTGTTGGGGTAGGGGAAGTTATTTTTTATTTTATTTTATAGCGGAAGCTATTTATTTTAATTATTATTATTATTATTCTAATAAAGCATCTAATCCTTTTTTGTAGCTGTCAGCGGTTGATGCTGTAACAAGCTTCTGTGGGAGGCTGTTCCATAGATTTATAGTTCTTATGGTAAAAAGTGATTGTCACCTCCGGAGACTACATTTCTTTTTTTCCAATCGAAGGCAGTGCCCCCTTGTCTTTAGAGAGGATTTTACCTGAAATAGTGTTCTCCCATATTTTTTTTTACCACTCACCAAATCCCTCCACCCCCTGCTGCTGTCCTCTACCACTCACCAAATCCCTCCACCCCCTGCTGCTGTCCTCTACCACTTGCCTAACCCCTCACCCCCTGCTGCTGTCCTCTACCACTCACCAAATCCCTCACCCCCTGCTGCTGTCCTCTACCACTCACCTAACCCCTCACCTCCTGCTGCTGTCCTTTACTACTTACCCAACCCCTCCAGCCCCTGACACTGTCCTCTAACACTCACCTAAGCCTTCCACCCCATGTCACTGTCCTCTACCACTCACCAAATCCCTCCACCCCCTGCTGCTGTCCTCTACCACTTGCCTAACCCCTCACCCCCTGCTGCTGTCCTCTACCACTCACCTAACCCCTCCACCCCCTGTCCCTGTCCTCTACCAGTCACCTAACCCCTCCACCCCTGCTGCTGTCCTTTACTACTTACCTAACCCCTTTTATTGAAAGAGTAATAGATACGTGAAACAAACTTCCAACAGTAGTTTAAAAATTAACAGTAAGTGAATGTAAACCTGTCTGGGATAAGCATCTACTTATTCTGGGAAAAAGAGAAAATACACATAACTAGATGGACCATATGGTCTCCTTATGCTGTCAAACTTCTATGTTTCTGTATTACATGTCCTCTCTGGCTCACTGTATGAACACTAACACGCTTGGTTGTTGTGCAATTTATTCTTTTAGCTATACAATACACTACTGTATTACAGCTTAGGTTTAAAAATACTGAACTAAAGGTTTACTGCATAGAACACAATCTAGGAGTCTCCTGACAAAGTCTGAAAGACGAAACAGAATTCCACAAGCTTCCATAAATTGTGTTTATGGACCTTCACCCTGAATAAGAGCCTATCTTGTATGTTTCCCCCACCCTGTACATACAGATTGCTCACATTAAAAATCATCCTACCTGCAGATACTGCATTTTCTGAGCCTTTAAACATGCAAGATGGCAGGCCATGGAGTCTCAGGCTGCCTGCAGACAGGAAGTGTCTTCTGACCACTCTGCCTTCTGGGATTGCTGTCATATTCCTGACCCCAACTCTGATCTGTCTGTGCAAAGCACATCTATATACCGCCCCCTTGTACTTTTTCCCCCTCTCCTCAGTATGTGATGCATCTGAGGGCAAGATGGCGGCGCCCGTATCCTAGAGTCCTGAACAGTGTTGCAGCCCAGCGGGGGAAAGAATAAAAAGTGAGTGACTAAAAACGTATAATATAATTATTTTAGATGCTACAACAGGTCTAGAACCAGGAATGTTTCACACTAGGACAGGACTAGAACAGGGAATGTTTCACACTAGGACAGCAGTAGGACAGGACTAGAACAGGAAATGTTTCACACTAGGACAGGACTAGAACAGGGAATGTTTCACACTAGGACAGCACTAGAACAGGGAATGTTTCACACTACGACAGGACTAGAGCAGGGAATGTTTCACAACTAGGACAGGACTAGAACAGGGAAAGTTTCACACTACGACAGGACTAGAACAGGGAATGTTTCACACTACGACAGGACTAGAACAGGGAATGTTTCACACTAAGACAGCAGTAGGACAGGACTAGAACAGGAAATGTTTCACAACTAGGACAGGTCTAGAACAGGGAATGTTTCACACTACGACAGGACTAGAACAGGGAATGTTTCACAACTAGGACAGGTCTAGAACAGGGAATGTTTCACACTAGGACAGGACTAGAACAGGGAATGTTTCTCACTACAACATCACTAGAACAGGGAATGTTTCACACTAGGACAGGACTAGAACAGGGAATGTTTCACACTAGGACAGGACTAGAACAGGAAATGTTTCACAACTAGGGCAGGGCTATAACAGGGAATGTTTCACACCAGGACAGGACTAGAACAGGGAATGTTTCACACTAGGACAGGACTAGGGCAGGGAAGGTTTCACACAAGGACAGGAGTAGAACAGGCAATGCCCCGGCCATAAAGTCTTTTAGAACAGGGAGGGATGTTACTTTGACTTCAACTATTATCGTTTTTCATGACTTTGGTTGACGTGTTTCTTTCTGATTTGTTTTTAGATGTTTCTCCCACGGTCCATGCACTGGCCATCCACACCTGCCTTCTTCTCAAAGTTTCTGCGATCCTCAAAGAGTACTCCCTCACAAAAAGATGACTCTCCACTGAAACCACGACGCTGGACACTGCCGGTGATTCCATTGCCCAGTTTACAAACTGTCCGTTCCTATCTTCCATCCTTGAAGAGTTATGACAAGCCAAGACCTGTAATCCATACCAACATCGACAGCGAACACTTCCAGATCTGCATCAATCTAGTCCACCACATCATTGATGTCTGTGCCTCCGGATGCCTGTGGCTCTTTTCTCCTGTTTTTCGGATAACATTAGATGTTTTAGGCCTTCAAGGGGCCCTCAAGCTTTGGATCCATGGACTGGCCATTTTCTTGACCACAGTCTACGGCATGTATCTTCTCTTTTGGCTGGCCCAAGAATACGTCTTCCAGTTGACCTCGCTTTATGGCATCTTACAGACGTTGGTTTTAATAGTTAGCCTCAGGGCGGAACGGGAAGTGGACGACGTTTTCGAAGAACCTAAATGCGAACCTAAATATGAAACAAAAAAGGAAGAGGCTGAAAATGATGAAGAAGAAGAAATTCAGTTTGGGGAGGACCGGTGGGCTGGGGGAAGTGAGGATGAAGGTGACTCTCAAGATGAATGGGAAAGTGAAGGAGAAGAGATCATAGGGAATGCTTAACTAGACTGATAACGAGCCAGCATTATCTGCTTAATTATGGACACCACAAAGTTTGCAAAATCACATCTTGAAGGAAATACTCTAAGGACTGAAACATATTAGTCCACCTTTGGTTCACTGGAATGTTAGGGGAATAGGACACAAAAGTGGACTGGTGTGTTTTAGCCCATACATTTTATATTGTCTGAAGGACAACCTAAAGGAAGGAACATATCAACAAATCTTAGACACCACCTCAAAAGTTAGGTTGAGACTGCAATTACTGGTCTTACTTTAGGTCAAACAAGACACTGGTTTTCTGGGAAGCGTCGCACTGAAGCTTTGATTCTTTGGCTCTCACACTATATATTGGTTCCACTGGGTAATGCTAATGGTACAGACTTTGATGGGTCTACATTTTTCTACCACACATTGCTTCTTGTTGTTGCAATGGAGTAACCCATGACCAGGGGTGAATTAGCCATAGGAAGAGCTGGGGAAATTACCATGTTCTTCCCAAATGCTTTAGCCTGAGCTATCAGACTTGTTGACCAATCAGGAAGCACACTTAGGAGGGAAGCTCAGTAGGGATGTTACGAGTGGTCTCCCCGAGGGACAATAATATGATAGACTGATATTTAGCAAGGTTCAACTTCCCATGTCACTATTCTCCAGAACAAGTCCGTGTATCAACCCTGTCAGCCCTTAGTCATAGGGATTGTCCAGGCTACTACATAGAACATATAATCACATAGCCCTAAAGCTCCTATTGTTCCCTATTTATTTTTATTTTTTTCAAATCAACCCCCCCCCCCTCCTCCAAAGTGGAGAAAACTTATTTGAAAGTTTTCATACTTTTTTTTAAAATTTCCAGATAGTGGGCATGGCTGCACTCTAGTATTATACCAGGCTGCATGTTTATATCAGCATATTGTACTTTGACACCTAATCATAATGCTGAAA
Organism: Gastrophryne carolinensis; assembly: GCA_027917425.1. Lineage (NCBI taxonomy): Eukaryota > Metazoa > Chordata > Amphibia > Anura > Microhylidae > Gastrophryne > Gastrophryne carolinensis. Next base: position 31,188,715 of record CM051235.1, on the reverse strand, counting down.
CACACCGGTATCATGGGGTGGCAGAGTTATAGACCACCAGTTGAACCCTATGATTGGTGGTCTACTGCGAAGGGGGAGTGTCAGAAGTCAGGGCCAAGATTCTTCTTCTAGGTGCTGCTGTGAGGTTTCAGGAAGGGAGAAGGCACATATGACGGGATAAGCTTCCTGAATCCTGCTTTTTACATTTTGCCTGAACAGTCCCTTTAAGCATATTATCGAGACCGTGGTGTCTAGATTTATCTTCCATTGTGGACCCTCAAAACCCATTTACCAAAACCACCTACTCCTGCTCTGTTCAGTGCTATTCTAGTGGCAGGTGTAAGACGGAAACTTTCATGTAGTCCACCACAGTATGTTGTCCACATTAAAGAATGGCTGTTGACAAGTTGGATTAACTGAAGAAGTAGCCGAAGAATGCATGCTGTGCTTTGATTTGATCACTTTTGGAGGCAACGTTTGGCAGCTTGATGGTATTGGTGGTCCTTCAGGGACATTTGATCCTTATCTTGTGGAGAAGATAACATCAATAGAATGGCACAACATATTGGTCAAGGAACGTTATAGGTACTGTTGGTTGTGCAGGTGACACAACATTATGGGCAAAATAATGGTCGTTGTTGGTGAGATAGCTCATACTTGGCAATGAGCCCATTTCACCACTAGGATGTCTATAGGTACTCAACTCTGGGAGAACTGTTAGGGTTAGATCCTCTGTGTTGTTCTATTCAAAGTGCCCTCCGAGAGTAGTTTTTCCTTATCATTATCCTTCTTTGATGCCGAAAAAAGGTCAACTTATAGCAAAGTAATGAATTTCATAGAAGAAGACTGTTCCCAGCTAGGGACCTATGCATTAAAGTGGAAGCACAGTCAGTGGAAAGTTCCCTCAACAACTGACACATTTTGCATCACGTTAACTAGCAAGGTCCTATGACCTATGTCCTGCCAGTAGCTGATTCTTCCATTGACTTCTACAGTGAGGCTTCAGATTTCACTAACAGAACCATGCTGCTCCCCCCCCCCCCCTTATACAAGCCCCTTAGTAGCACAGACAGTGCGAGGAAAGAAGGGTAGGGGGATAATCACTCAGCACGGCTCTGTGAGTGAATGCTAAAGCCTCACTATTCCAATAGAAGTTAAAGGGATTGTCCAGACTAAGTGTAAAATTAAAGCAAGGTTTTCTCACCTGCCATGCATCCGATTCACCCCGGTGTGTTGCTGCATAAAGCTACTGAGGCTAAGATTCAGCCACTGTTCTGTAACCAAGTCCCTAGATTTTATATATGCATGACCACCTTTTTTTAGCATTGAGAGGTGGACCTGTCCCTACCCCTCTTGCATCAGGCTGTGTGGAACACATAGTCTGCAGGGGAGATCTAACTTTTTACGCTGTATTTCTGTTTCTTTTAGTGTATTGTACAGTAAACCACCAGCCAAAGAATACATTCTGTTGCATATCTTTTACTTTTGATGCCTATATGCTGAGCAGAAACAAAAATAATAGCAGGAAGAGAGACAGGAGCACCCCTTGCTTTAGAAACGGAAATGTTACATTCTAGCTGACTCATACATGCTGCAAAGAAATATTCAGTCAAGGATGATAAGTAGCAAAACTCGTTTATTATTATTTTTTATAATAATAATAATAATAATACAGTTTATTTATAAAGCTCCATCATCTTTCATGGCGCTGTACAATGTGAAATTACAAACGGGGTAAAACAACTAACTTACAATATATGACAGAAAAGCACAAATACATGTCATACCGAAATACACTAGGAGAGATGGCCCTTCCCTTGCGGGCTTACAATCTTAAGGACATCCCATCACCACCAGAAGAAATCAGCTCTTACACCCAGTCTGGGCAGTTCCCTCAATGGAAGCACATTCTAGTGGGTCCGATAAGATATAGATATGACCTTGCTAGATTATATTATCCAAAATGTGTCAGTTGTTGGGGGAACGTTCAGTAGTTTTTGACTAGACCTTTGCTGCACTAGTGCCTCTGCTGGACATGGGGGGTCATGGGTGCCACTAGGAGATGGGGGGCCATGGGGGCCACTGGAAGCTTTATGACAGTTTCCCCTTTAATGCATGCCCAACCTGTTTAGCAATGTGCCTGAAATAGAGCTGTATCCCTTACCAACCAACTTCACCAGTCACTCTTGCAGTGCAAGAGATGATTTGATTGGTCGAATTAAGTTAACAGGCTGGGCTTATTATTGGATTGTTACTGCAGGGTGTATACTATGGCTCTATGATTGGAAGTAAGACCCATGTCACTAATGATCTTTGTGTTTTATTTATAAAAATGTTAATTTCTTACAATGCTGCCTATCCTAAGCAATCCTCAGTGTACCGTTATTTTTGTTGATATTTTATAGCACCATCACCTTCTGTGGTGCAGTACAAAGTAATAGCTGGAAAGGCATGATGAGAGGAATAGAAAAGACTTATAGACTTAGGGGGATGCACCTCAATGCAACCATTATACTCTGATAAGTTACAGTAAAAGTTAGAGCCCTGTTCCTATGAGCTTACAATTTATAGCAGGGGACTCCAACGTTCTTACCAAGGGAGCCAAGGGTTGACTGGCCAAAGAGCACACAGGGAGAGTGGGCTTGGCCTGGTGGGCCTGGTGGGCTTCACTGCTTTGGGGCCAACTGGCCCTTCACACTGTGTTGGAATTCACTTATTCTATTTTTTTTTTTTTAAGTTATTATTTTTTGCATTTTTCAAACAAACATTACAAAACCATGGTGCCACAGGCACCCAAAATACACAATTACAACCTATCTCACTTAGACACCCATTCGTGCACGCATTCATACTGAGACTCGCTCCTTAACTTATTCTATTTCTAGCAGCCTCTTAACTCTCTGCCTTCCAAACCCAACACCTCTCTCTATACCCAGTCCCACTGTACTCTCCAGCCAAGGCACCTCGCCCATCAGCCTCAAGCTAAGTGGGACCATTTCCACCCCTGCCTATGATCTGCCCCTGCAGTGCTATAGTCTCAGTTAACTCGCACACTTGTTGACCACCCACGGAAGCTCCCTGGGGGCAGGGCTTACCAGCTCGTGGGCAGGTCATGGGTTGGCTCCAGTCTCTCCCTGATGGGGGTAACATGTATAACTGGGAGATGCTTGGAAGCCACTTTTGACATGAATAGATAATAGAAGCTGTATATCCACTATATAACCTTTTAGGGACCGAGTGCCCAAACTGCAACCCAAAACTATGTTTAAACAATACCAACACCCATTTTTCTTTAATGGGTGTTGGTCCCACAGACAGTAAATACAAGCTCGGGGGGCATCCAGAATGATGGAGGCCCCCCCGAACATAACCCCCAAGAACCCCCCGATCTCCTTATCGTCAACTTCAGAAAAGGAGTCCCACGATTGGCCAGGCGTTCCGGTGGCTGGCACAAAGGATGCGACCATGGCTCATGTGACCTCCCAGCGGCCAATTGTGGGACTTCTTTCCCGAAGTTGAAGGTAATGAGATCAGTGTTCAGGGGAGATCCAATATTCTGGATGCACCCCCAGCTTGTTCTTATTCGCTGTCTGTGGGTGTTGGTCCGGTTTAAGTCCCACTGTGCTAACAGTAAAAAGAAGCCCAAAACAAAACTACTCACCAGGTGCTGCTCAAGCTTCCCATGCAATCGCAGGTCTAGTTATACGCACCCAGAGTGGCCATGACTAGTGGTATAACACAGGTAAGTAGTTTTTCAGCTTCTTTTTACTGTTAGTAGGGCATCGCAAATCAGGATACCCCAGGGGTGGGACGAGCAGACCTTCTGTCATTTTTGACCAGAGGTCCATTTAAATAAAGCCTAAAGTAATAATAGTTTTTTCTTCTACTAGAAGGTTTCAGCCAGGTATCTGAGCAGCCATCCTGATTGCAGTACACTGGGATGCAATAATTTATAATATTAATATTTTATGTTTTTTATAATATATATATATATTTGCCGTTTTTCCTGTGGAAGGAATGAAAAACTGTTGTTTTTTCAATGATGATATCATCAACAACATGCGGACCAGAATGCATTGCAGGTCTGAGCTGAAGCAGGACCTGTTCCTCATGACCAGCAGGGACCATACAGTCCATTTTGGAAATCCAGAGCATTTGCATTTTGAGCCAATCAGGATCTTTTGGACATTATTTGTGGTTTGTAAAATCTGTATCTGTATTGTGACTATGAAGCCAGGTACGCTACTGTGCACATTTTTTTAAATAAAAAATAATATAAAAATGAATAGTTTTTTGTCTGTGTTGCTTCAGCTGATACAATTTTATATGGATGGGTTCATCATAAGGCTCCAAGGGCTTTTAGGTGCCATCATTGCAGTGGAGAGGGCTGATGCACCTTCAAGTGTTGGACTAATGAACCTGGAGCTCACTAGAAGAAATCTTTCTCGGGGCCCACCAGATGAAATAATTATTCGGGCGCACCAGTGGAAATCATTCCTGAGGCCCACCAGAGGAAATCATTCCTGAGGCCCACCAGAGGAAATCATTCTTGGGGATACCAGAATAAATCATTCTTAGGGACACCAGAGGAAATCATTATTGGGGTCACCAGAGGAAATCATTCTTAGGGTCCACCAGATGAAATCATTCTTGGGGTCACCAGAGGAAATCATTCTTGTGGTCCCCAAGTAGAAAATCATTCTTGAGGATATCATTTTTGGGGACACCAAAGAAAATTATTCTTGGGGTCACCACAGGAAATCATACTTGGGGTCCACCAGAGGAAATTATTCTTGGGGTCAACCAGAGAAAAAAATTCTTGGGGTCCACCAGAGGAAATAATTCTTGGGGCCACCAGAGGAAATCATTCTAGGGGCCACCAGAGGAAATCATTCTAGGGGCCACCAGAGGAAATCATTCTAGGGGCCACCAGAGGAAATTATTCTTGGGGTCAACCAGAGAAAATAATTCTTGGGGTCCACCAGAGGAAATTATTCTTGGGGTCAACCAGAGAAAATAATTCTTGGGGCCACCAGAGGAAATCATTCTAGGGGCCACCAGAGGAAATTATTCTTGGGGTCCATCTCAGGTAAACCAAAAACCTTGTTAGTCTTGGACCTCCGGTACTGCGCTGGTGGCCATGGGTCAGTACCTGGGGCCCACCAGAGGAACCTTTATAAATGGGTAACTGTGGATCGATCCATGTCCTTTTTAATATGGAATCTGCTAGGTGGTGGAGGCCTCAGGACAGGAGCCCTGGTTTCCCTTCTATTAATCCATTCCTGGCAGCCATACATGTACTGCCTGAATGATCATTGTGTGTGTAGGGGGTGGGGGGCAGATAAGTTGCTCTGGGGCCCATCGGCCTCTAATCCCCAGCACCTCAGGGCAAAGTTGCAATGCGATGACAGGGACTTGGCAACAGTCAGCATCGCATTTATTTGACATGTACACCGACATGTCTTGCTGCATTCTTGTTGGCAACATAAGGGGGGAAACCTATCTAGATGAACGATCAGACATGTTCAGCATTGTCACTGGGTGGACATGTAAACTTTCAGCACCATGGTAAATAATTATCTTGTAAGGGGTTAATTTAGGATTATGCTGGCCAACCACCAGAGGATAAACTTACGGAATATAGAATAAATCCCGGGATAATCCTCCAGCGCATGATGCCAGCCCAATCACAATGGCAGACAGGAACCAGTGTGGTTTCAGATTTCCCCACTGACCGCTATCGATATCTGGGGTTGAGGACACTGGCAGTTCGAGGAATAAATAGGAAATAAGGAAAATCATAAATAATCTATTCAGTTCCCGGTTAAAGGTGGAACAAAACCTTGTGCGCCTGGCCTGCGGGGTATCCCACTGTGTGAAACCCCCCAGATCGGCAGTAACAGCTTACCCCTCCCCTATCCAATCGCACATGCATGGGCTTTTGTCTAATCAGAGCTGTTTGTCGTGCCTATGTCATTTGGAAAACAGCTCTGACTATTGCAATAGGGAGCGACAGCGGGTGCATTCCCCCCCAGCTATTCAGATAAGCTGCAGTGCTGGGGACGTGCCCTCTTGCACTCCCTTTGACAGACATTTGTCAAATGATATAGGCACCACCAACCGCATTCCTCGTCCACCCCGCAGCCATGGCGTACCTTTTCAGAATGGCCGGACGCACAGCTAGAGGTGAGCGGGGATGCGGCCGGCGCACACAGACGAGACAAGGTGAGTGAAACTGACGATGTTAGGGGGTTTCACACAGCGGGGTATCCTGAAATGGGAAGGAGTGGAACTCGAACAGCCCTGGACTCTTTTAGACTCCAGGGCCTCCGATGTTCCTCTTTAAACAAGCAACTGACTGACAAAATACACAGGAATCACGCGGTGTAGAATTCTGTTTATTTAATTTGCAGGTTTGATTTCAAGTTCTCCCAAGTATGATGACATATCGGAGCTGCTGGCTCAGGCTTCCAGGTCACAGAGATCTAAACAAAGAAATATAAAAGAACTGGATTGAAATGACAGGTGTTGACAGGTACGGTACATGGAGCTATGGTATAATACATAAAGGTATGGTACATAGAGCTATGGTATAATACATAAAGGTATGGTACATAGAGCTATTATAAAATGCATAAAGGTATGGTACATAGAGGTAAAGTACATAGAGCTATTGTACATAGAGGTATGATGAGTCCAGTCCTCCTCCCAGTACCAGTCATGCAGCAGGTATGCAGCGCTTACCTTCCCCCATACGCAGATATGGCTTATGTGCGTCAGTCAGGCCGGCTTGCCTCGTCCTGTACAGAAACGGCCCTGGCTCGGGGCCCAATCTGCCTTGCTGCCATCAGAATCTCAGCACATGAACCAGCCAAGACCAAACCGTATTGAATAATTCCTGTTACTGGACCACACGCCTTCCGCGTGCCTTTCCTAATGCGATTTATCACGGGCTGACAATCAGATCCAAAGTCACTGTGTGGTGCGCGATGTACAGGCTGCCCAGGGTGGCAAACCTGTTCTAGTCCTGACCCCGATGTGAAGCCAGTATTATCTTTTAAAGTGGAACGAAACCAGAAATTGTACTTTCTTAGGCGGGGAGGCCGATTCATTAATAGCGCCAGGTAGCGACAGATGAGCGACAGTAGCGGTATTTTCACAGCGCCCGCTAGTATTCGCTGTGCTTGGCCGTTGTTCGGTTGTTGACAGCGACTCAGTCGGTGTGCGGTAATGTTGAATACGGGGTTAAGAGTCGCTGTTTGACAGGTTCCGCGCTGTATGGGAGCGCATGACAGGAATGGCCATAGCGAACGGCTCCCAGCATATTCATTAACAAATCACGCTCAAAAAATTCTCGCGCTGTGAAATGCTTGTTTAAACCCCAGAGCGCTGGCGGCGATGGGTTAAAAGTAGTTTTTTAACCCCCAAATAACCATATTTTTGGGAAAAAAAAACAAGTTTTTCTAAACATTTTGTAATATGAATACATTAATATCAGACCTGTAATATCAATTCTGCACAATTTTTTTTTTTTTTTTTACCTTAAAAAAAAAATCTAACATTGTAGAAGTGGTCACAGAATTTTTGACATTTAAAAAAAAAAAACAAAAAAAAAAACATTAATAGCAATTAATTAAGAATATTTAAAGATTGTTCCATTGAAATGCATTGGAGAGCGCCAGGTAGTGAGAGGTCATACCTGTCGCTGTTCAAGGTCGCTCGCTGGCGCTGTGGGGTGAGGCTGGAATAATGATGAATGATTCGCTATCTGGCGCTCTGTCAGTCGCTAAGCAGGATCGGCTTGATAAATGTGTGATTGCGGAGGGGAGCCGGCGTTCTCGTGGCGGTGACCGTCATTACCGTTCGCTCACCATTCGCTACCTGGCGCTATCCCTTGTTAAATAAGGGTCTTTGTTACATGCCCCGGGGGCAGGGCAGGCGTCAGCACTGGGCATACCTGGGCAGGTGCCGGGGCCTTTGTACCTTGGGAGGGCCCCTGCATTTGTTTATTTCTTTCCATCTATTCTTTCTATCTTTCATGTGTTCTTGCGGCCATTCCTTTTTTCTCTCTTTTATTCTTCTTTCCCTCTATTATTTCTGTCAGTCCTTCTATTCTTGGCATCTTTCCTCCTACTTTCTTTCCATATTTTCTTTGTTTTTCTTTCTTTGATCTGTTTGCTCTGCCATTCCCTTTTCTTTCTTTTTTCCAGCATTTTTTAATCTTTCTTTCCTTCTCTTTTTTTGCCCTTCCATCTCAAATTCCTGCTCTCTTTTTTCCGTCATTCCCTTTATTCTCTCTTTGTTTCTGGCATTCATTCATTTTCTCTCTGACATTCATTCCAAGCTTTTGTTCTTTAACTTTTTTAAAATTTCTTTTTTTTTATTTCCATCTATTCTTTAATTGTTCTTATTGTTCTTTAATCTATTTTAGACACTTTATTTCCTTCTATTCTATGTCTTTCCCAAATTTTCTTTTTTGGGCCATTTATTGTTTTCTTCTATTCATTCTTTCTCTTTCTGTCATTCCCACTATTCCCTATTTCTTTGATACTTTCTGTCATTCGTTTTACTGTTTTTTCTTTTTATTGTTTGCCAATATTCACCATACATCTAACATTATGCCCATGTATGGAGTCTCACACCACACTGCAAGGGGCCCACGGAGACGCTTTCGCCCAGGGGCCCGCATAAACCTGGAGCCAGCCCTCTGTGTAAAACCCCCCAGATCGCCCCATAAAACTCACCTCTCCGCGGTCCAGATGCACATGAACGGCTCTCTCTTGCCACGTTTATATCCTTCAACAAATGGCTCTGATTGAATTCAATAGGAAGCTCATGCTGCCGCATCCCCAGCAGCATTCGCATGCTCCTGTCCTATCTGAATGGCTGAAGCAGGAACACACGCACAACGCCGGGGGTGCGGCAAAGCGCGTTGAAAACCACAGCATGGAGGACCTGACCTCAGACATGAAAGGCACCAATGAACTCTACCTGCTGTCTTGGTCGGGCTAGATTACCTACTGGGACTCCCGACTTCTTTCCCTACTTTAATCGAATAAATATATAGGTACAAACACTGTTCAATCACCTAGGCTCCGATATGGCATGCTTCTTGTACCTTGGACAAGGTCAAATGATAAGGAATTAGAATCTCCTAAGCTCCCACTATACCCACCCATTTTCCTCCCTATTCCCCTCCCTCCTCTTCCTCTCTCTATACCCTGTCTCCTGTTAAGAGGCTTAACCAGGGCCGTATCTGGTATTCATGGTGCCCTAGGCACTTAAAGTGGACCAACACCCAGGGATCGGCCCGGGAATCTTATAGATCAGATCCCTCCCCGCGGGCATCCGAAATCGGGATGTGAAACCCCCCAGGAAGCCCACAGAAGCCTACCTTTTCCCCGTTCAAGCGGCGCATGCGTGCCCGCTGCCGCCTCCTGCGCGTCCCTCTAGCAGGGCGCGCTCCCTGTAAGGGGGACGCGCGGGCGGCGGACGCGCTCTGCTTGTCCGTCGCTGCCTCTCGTTGTCCGTCCACAGTGATTGGCTCCAGCGGTCACGTGGGAGCGGGGTGAGGTGAGTTTTCCGGGCGATCGGGGGGGTTTCACACAGCGGGGCACCCCCGATCGGGGTGCCCCACCGAAGTGGATCAAAACCCAGGATAGTCAAAATCCTGGGTGTTGGTCCACTTTAAAGCGCTTGTGTCCCCTATTTTATGTTAGGTCATGGACCGTATAAGAAAAGTGTGGAGGGGGAGATGGTGCAATGGGTTATGTGCAGAGTATTTGGGTGGAGGAGGGAGAGGGTGCAAGGGGGGAAATGCAGAGGAGCAGGCAAGCATGTTCCATCTTTTTGGCATTCTGACGTACAGGAATAGCATGACCACAGCAGTGGAGGGGAGATGCTCTGGCCTGTGTTCAACCCCCTGGACATTGCTTGGGGTTGTTTGTTAGGAGGCATTTATGTTCCGGCTATGGGAGTTTTAATTTATTTTCTTTACTACGATAGTAAGGGCAGCGCCCCCCCTTCCAGGTTGCCACCCTAGGCACGTGCCTAGGGTTGCCTAATGGGAAATACAGCCCTGGGCTTAACCCACATATAACAAAACCTGGTCCCGGGTTCATACCTCGACATGCACCTTTTGCTTCTCACACTCCTAAGACAGCCCGAGGATCCTTTCCCCGTTGGAAGTTGTAATATGTACGCAGACGGTCATTACTTACCCAAGAGCCCTGTGAAGGGTCCTGTGGCATATTGCCACTGAGATGTATTCAAGTGTTCAGTCATTCAAATGTGGACAGGAGCATGCCACAGACTGCGGGGGGGGGGGGGGATCTCTGTCTGTAAACAGAGATGTATGCAGTGCATTAATTTGCACGGCATGCAGCGCTGATTGGACGAGAGCCTGTGCATGCGTTGTGGGACCGTCAGAAAGCCCCAGGGACACAAACCTATCACCAGGAGAGTAAAAATCCTGGTGAAAGGAGGCCACTTTAAAGTGGACCAACATCCACCCCTGATCGGCCCGGGAATCTATAAGATTCCTGGGCCGATCAGCTCCCTCCCCGCGGGGCATCCGAAATCGGGATGCCCCGCTGTGTGAAACCCCCCAGAAAGCCCCTAAAAACTTACCTTATCGGCGACGAACAAGCGACGGATAAGCCGCCGCTGCCTCCCGCGCGTCCCTCTAGCAGGGCACGCACCCGCGCCGGTCATTTGTGAATGACCAGCGTGGACGCGCGGCCTGTAAGAGGGGCGCGCGAGAGGCGGCGGCTTATCCGTCGCTTGTCTGTCGCCGATAAGGTAAGATTTTAGGGGCTTTCTGGGGGGCCCCCGATCGAGGTGCCCCGCGGAAGTGGACCAACACCCAGGATAGTGAAAATCCTGGGTGTTGGTCCACTTTAATAAGCATATTTGTTTATAGATTTGTGTAGCAGCCATTAGCTGTCACATGATCTGCGGGATGCCGGGACAGTTGTCTCATTCTCAGGACTACAGCAGCGCTCTGTTTCCTGTCCGGGCAGAAAAGTGTGAAGGGGAGTGTGGCTGAAGGAGATGACAGGCAGCCATTGTTCCTCGTATATTTATTCCGGCTTCTGTGGCCTAATATGAAAACACATGAAAAGTGGATCCCAGGAAGGAGCGCGCACACTGCGCACAACATTTGCATTTTCAAATGACCGCCATTGTGCTGATTAGTGGGTGCGGGACTGGCACCAGTGTGTGCACCCAGCTCCATTTAAAGGCACATACCATCCACTGAATTCTGAGATAGATCAGTAGGTGCACATCTGAACGTTGTGCTATTAGAGGGGGTTATTCATCAAGCCATAGAGCCAGGTAGCGTCTGGCAGCGACAGGTAGCGAACGTTGAACGCCGGGCGCTGTACGCAATACCACATTTATCAAAGAGTTTCCCGTGAGCGACTCTAACAGCGACACGTAGCGACCGATTCATCATCACAGACGGCTCAGCGTATAGCGCCGGCACTCTAGCTTCCAAAGCACCTGGTATTACCTGTCGCTACCTGTCGCTCTCCCATACATTTCAATGGACGTTACTTCTCTTTAAACTGGGTTTTTTTTTTTTTGCTTTTTTTTTAAACAAAATCATTGTGTGACCTCTCCTGGCCTATTTAAAATCATTTCTGAAAACCTTTTTGATTTTTTTATATTTTTATGCAGAATTGTCATTACAGGTCTGATATTAAAGTGTTAATGTCACAATGTTATAACAATGTAATTCCATGTGTTTTTGCTTTGTTACTAGTGGATACGTGTTTAAAAACTGACTTTATTCACACAGCGTCTGGCGCTCTGTGATTAATAAAGTGAATAAAGTGGACCAATCAATGGCATGGCCATTCCTGGACTCTTAAAGGTGCACAGTCGCGAAATTGTGAAATATTAAAAAATCCATATAAACACATCGGCTAATAAGAGGAGGGGTCACTTATATACCCGAACTGAATAAAACTCCCACCAAGCTTGTGGTTTTCTTCCCCTGGTAGGAATAAAATCCAGGGGTTACAGATTTAGGCCCTTATTTATCACGGGCTAGTGCCAGGTAGTGTCTGACGAGCGCCAGGTAGCGGCAGCTAACGGCGACTACCGACTCAAGTACGCCCGGCGGCGGTCACAATGACGCATTTATCAAGCAAAATGAGGCTAGCGCCGGCGAGAGCGACGGCTAGCACGGCATTCATCATGAAGCCGCCTGGACCGAACAGCGCCGCTGCAAATTCCCTCACAGCCCCAGGTATGAGCTGTCGCTCCCTGGCGATGTCCAATGCATTTCAATGGAGCAATCTATAATTATTCATAATTAATTGGTAATAATTTTTTTTTTTTTTTTTTTTTTTAATGTCAAAAAATCGGAGACCACTTCTGCAATGTTAGGATTTATTTTTAAGTAAAAAAAAAAAAAAAAAAAAAATATGTGCAGAATTGATCTAACAGGTCTGAGATTAATGTATTCATATTACAAAATGATTCTAAAAACATGTATAATGTTACATTCAAAAAATATGGTTGTTTAGGGGTTAAAAACTAGTTAATACAGATCGCCGCCAGCGCTCTGGGGTTTAAACAAGGAATGGACAGCGCCAGCACATTCGGAGCGTGATTTGTTGATGCATATGAAGCTAGCCGTTCGCTCTGGCCATTCGTTGTCAGGCGCTCACATACAACGCTGGACCTGTGAAACAGCGACCCCCCAGCCCGTATTCAACATTACCGCACACCGACTGAGTCGCTGTCATCAAGCTAATGCCGGCCAAGCACAGCGAATACTGGCTGGCGCTGAAAAAATCACGCTACAGTCGCTCATCTGTCGCTACCTGGCGCTATTGATGAATCGGCCTCTTAGTCTATGAGCCTGTCACCCCTGATTTCCTTTTCCTTCCATTAAAATAAAAAAAAAAAAAAACAAGCCTGGCTGGATATTTCCTGATGCTGGATGTATAAGCAGGGCTGTATTTACCATTAGGCAACCCTAGGCACGTGCCTAGGGTGGCAACCTGGAAGGGGGAAGGACACTGCCATTACTACTGTAGTAAAGATAAGTAATTAAAACTCCCATAGCCAGAACATTAATGCCTGCTTCTCTTCATTTTCCCCTTTGTGCCCATTGCACCATTTCCCCCTACACACTTTTTTCATATGGACCGTGGCCTAACTTAAAAAAGGGGGCACAAGCACTTAAAGTGCCTAGGGCACCATGAACATGCGCATGCCCTGCGTATAAGTGACCCCTCCTCCCACAATCCAGCATATTTATATAGATTTTTATAATTGGGCCATTTTTTTGTGATAGTGCCCCCTCCTGATAGGGGCCGATGGAGCCCCGTGGAGTCTTAAGCTGTCTGCAGACAGGAACTGTCTCCTGACTATGCTGCACTATGGGATTGTTGTCCTTTTCCTGACCCCAGCTCTGCTCTGTCTGTGCAAAGCACAGCTATAACCCACCCCCTGCACTTATCCTGGAGTACCCTAGAGTCCAGGAGGGGGAAAAATAATAAGTGTATAACTTAAAATATATTAATTTTAGATCCTGGAGAATTAGTTTTTTAAATAGGAACTCCAGGGCCCCCCGAGTTCCAGTCCTTGGGGCATCCCGGATTGGATGTGTTAAAGGAACCCCCCCGGAACACTCACCCTCTCCCGGCGCCCTCACCGTGTCTGTATATTCTGGCCACATCCCCACTCACCCCTAGCCATGCGTGCGCCCACTCCCGACCTTTCTGAATGGTCAGCGCAATCACACCATGGCTGCCAGGTGGGCGGGGGATGCCCAGGTGGCTTAGTCGTACTCGGTAGAGCCGAGTGACAGCGAGCACGCTGATTGGCTGAGCGAGCCGCTCAGCCAATCGACGCACTCGCTCTCGTCCGAATCTGCGCCGCGGAAGCAGAAGGAAGGTGAGTGAAACAGGCCGACCTTGGCAGGTACACACAGTGGGGTATCCCAATTGGGGATGCCGCCACAGAGAGGAACTACACACAGGAAAGTCAAATTCATCTGTGTTGTTCCTCTTTAAGGGTTTGGGCTTTTCGTTAAATGATGCTGAAGGTCCAGTTTAAATAACAGAATTAAGGGGTTTATTCATCAAGGATAGCGCCAGGTAGCGCCTCGTAGCGGCAGCCAGCGTCTGGTGAACGCCGGGCGCTGTACACAAAACCACATTTATGAAAGGGAATCTGGTGAGCGCCTCTAACAGCACTGATGCATTATTACAGGTGGCTCAGTTTATAGCGCCGGCGCTCTAGCTTCCAGAGCGCCAGGTATTACCTGTCGCTCTCCCATACATTTCAATGGACGTTCCTTTTCTTCTGTTTGAACAGGGTTTATTTATTTATTTATTTTTTCTCTCAAATAATTGTGTGACCCCCTTCTGGCCTAGAAAAAGTAACTTTTTAGATTTTTTTGGCTTTTATGCAGAATTGTCATTACAGGTCTGGCATTAAAGTGGACCAACACCCAGGATTTTGACTATCCTGGGTGTTGGTCCACTTAGGTGGGGCACCCCGATCGCCGCAAAAACTCACCTCTCCCCGCTCCCACGTGACCTCGTCCGGCCAATGACAGCGCTCAGAGCCGCTCTGGTATGCGCGTCCAAAGCCGCTTGGACGCGCATACCAGAGCGCTGTCATTGGCTGCGTCTCTCGCTTCCCTCTAACAGGGAGCGCGCCTGCGCCGGCCATTCACAAAACGGCCGGCGCGGGAGCGCGCCCTGCTAGAGGGAAGCGAGAGACGCGGCCGCGTCTCGCGCATGCGCCGTTGGATCGCAGGTAAGGTAAGGATTGTGGGCCTCCTGGGGGGTTCCTCCCCGCGGGACATCCCGATCTCGGATGCCCCGCGGGGATCCTGAGAATGTCACTGTTACTGAATCACCAGATAAGAAAACAATGAAAGTCAATGGCACTTTTTTACTACTAAGAAAAGTAGAGAACTGTTTCCTCCTTTCTACACTGTAGTAAAAGCTGCCATTGACTTTTATTGTCTTTTTATCTAGTGATTCAGTAACAGTGACATTCTCAGGCTTTTTTCTCATGAATTGAATTTTTTACTACCATGAGAATTTTTTTCTACCTTTATTGAATCGAGGCCTCTGTGTGTAAATGTATGTTTGCAGGGCCCCACATTGGGCCTTTGCCCAGGACACCACCTGATCTATGGCCGGCCCTGATGATGAGTGTTTGGTAGGCGCTGGTCAGTTGAATCCCACTCTGGTTCCTTTTGTCCTTTTAAGACTCCAATGGCAAAACGTCAGTTGTTGAGACTAAGCAGACACAGGAGAGCGCTCAGTGTTTTTCACAGCAGCTTATTCTATTGCTCCTGGAAACTATTTTAATAGACATGTCTTGTGTCCAAAGTATTTGTACACAAAGCGAACTTTAAAGTGAACCACAATCCAGGATTTTGACTATCCTTGGTTTTGGTCCTTTCCCTGGGGCACCCTGATCGGGGATGCCCTGCTGCTTAAAACCGCCCAGATCGCTGAAGTTAACTCACCTCTTCCCGGCCCTATGGCACGTGCGCGGCCACTCGTCCAATCAGCGCGCTCAGAGCCGCTGGCGTCATGTTGTGTCACAGAACATCTTAGGTGTAGTTAATTTCTCTGTGTGTAGGTTGGTGTAATGTGTGTGTGTGGGTATATATATATATATATATATATCTGCATAACTTTCCCCCCTGCGTGCCATAAAACTCCCCCTGCATGCACACAGGGTCGCCTTGAATGACTATCTCCCCTCATAAAACTGCAAAGCATAAACAAAGTGTTATCAGGATCAACCAGCCATGGAGAGCAGATACAAGGTCCATATCCTGCCCTCTTCCATGGAATGTTCTCCTCATCCCCCATCCCTGTGGAATCTCAGGACAGATGGGGGATGTCATGTGGACCAGCTTTCAGGTACCCAAAGATGGAGAATCCCATATGAACCAATCAGACAGTGGATGTCTCCAATCGCTCTGCCCATAGGAGGGGTAAGAAACTGACCCCTGGTTAGAGGGAATAAGGTGAGCGGCAGAATGGGGACAGGACACTCGATCTGACCATCAAGATTGACACACGCTGGCTTTTAACATCCAAGACCAGAAAGCGTGTGAGGACAATTGATTTGATCAAACAGAATGCAGCCCGGACGGACTTTTAAGTATATTTTCCACCTTCTTTTATTTTGCATTGCTATTTATCTTATTTACCGTGTTTTATAGCTAACTCTGGCTTTATCACCTTGCATCGTGTTTCTTGTTGTTTTGTGCTTTTCTGTTTGTTTAACTAAAATCTAAAAATACAGCAGATGCTCTCAATTGATCTGATATAAAAAACCCACGCTATTTCTGAAGAGCCTGGCTACCTTACTTGCCTAGGACACTCGATCGCCCCCCTGCCTGGAAGTGGTTGTGGGTCGATCGATACGTTTGATCCGATTGTATTGTGTGTGGCCTGTATTATATTATAGAGTTGAGCACTGATTGTGCTCTGGTGGCAGCAGTTTATAGCCACGTGTGTTGCCAATTAAAGAATTGCAGTGACACACGTGGGGTACGGTCTGATCAGATGAACGATCAATAGGTCTGATCAACCCGTGCAATCGTCACATGTTGTCTAAGCCTTTATCTAAGGCCAGCGTGCTGGAGGCCGCATCCCCCAATTCCCTCTAACAGAAAGCGTGCTGACGCTGGCCATTCACAAATGCCTGGCGTGGTCACGCGCCCTGCTAGAGGGTTATCGGAAATGCGGCCACGGCTCGCACATGTGCTGTTGGACCGGGAAGCAAGGTAAGTGTGTGGGGCGACCTGGGGGGGTTTCACACAATGGGGCATCCCATTTTGTATGCCCTGGGGGGGGGTCGATCGGCCTGGGAATAGATTCCTGGGCTGTTCGGCATGGGTTTAAATTCAATATCGCCCTCAGGTGAGGAGACCCAAAATCTGATCATGCCTTGCTGGGTGGTCAGGTTCCCTGTGTATGGCCACCATCCATTTTACAAACTGTATGAAATCCCTAGGCACAAAAAATATCTCAGAACATATAATGTCAGATATGAGAAGCCCGGCTCTGGGGAATTCCAGAAGACTTAGATCAGCCGACACAGAGGATGTGGGGGTGGTGCTTGTTACTCTTCCTTTTTCATAGTCTTGCCATGTTCCAAAATGGAGTATCACCTCTGCTCCCCCCAGCTGAAGCTGCCCTATGTACTATTCTTGAGTTGTGCGGTCCCCGGGGGGAGTTTCACACAATGGGGCATCCTGTTTTGGGATGCCAGTAGCCGGTCCTGAAAACGTTTAGATTCCGGGACCAGCTGCATTGAGTTTGTTCCTGCTTTAAAGCATGTCATATATACAGGGGCCACCATCGGAAATGTCAGTGCCCCCTTTCACAGAAATCCTAAGGCATCGATACTCAACTAGCGGACCAGGGGCCAAATGCGGACCTTAGTTACCAAATTTCCGGACCCCTGCCCTGACAGCCCTGCACTCAGTTGCTTCTGTGTTGCTGAGCTCAGAGCTGCCCCCTTGATCGGTGATGTAGTGCTTAGTCCTCCTGTCAGTGTCATGGCTTCCTGGCACCCAGCATTACAATATGAAGTACTGCACAGGCGGAAAGTGGCATTGCAAGGTACAAGCAGTGTTTTTTAGCTTAGCCTGGAGAAGCTATAGCCCCTCCCCCCGTGTGCTGATTTATAACTATCGATCCCCTCGCGACAGCCCTCGACCTTCACCTTCACCACCTGAACCTCCACCTGAACCTTCACCGTGTGCCTTTAAATGGCCCTTTACAAGAAGTGGTTGAGTACCCCTGTCCTAGGGGGTGCTGCAAGGGGGAGGGGGGGTGGATGAGAGGAGCTGGATAGATTAGCGGAGGTTGGAGAGGGGTTCAGTGAATGGTGGGGGCACCTACAGCCTTCATGAATAATATGATAAGCTGTAGGACCTGAAGAAGGTCAAACAGAAATTGCTATTGGGCTGAAACTAGGGCCGGCGACAGGGCTTCCCGCTGTGGCCATGCCCCATAAGGGATTGTACTGTCCTGATAGCAGCCCTGTATATATATATATATATATATATATATATATTTATATATATATTTATATATATATATATCAGACTTCCATTCAAAATTCCTGTTTACGCCTTCAGAGCGGGTCATCTCAATTTTTTAGATTTTTTGAGGAGCATTTGCTATGTCTCCACTAGGAATGACTTACCCAGCCTATGCACCACATGTCTGCAGGTAAACAATGAGGTTCGCTGGGAGGGTGTGCATGATGGGGAAGGGTAAGTACTGATGTCACATTTCTCCTATTTAGCAGACAGGCATTTGAATTCATCCCAGTTTTCAGGTTTAATTAAAACTCAGACTCCCTTTAAACAATGTTTCAAAGCTCTCGGTGATTAGAGGTGTGTTATGTATTTTTGTTGTTTATAGGCTTTGTCATTTTTTTTAAAGTGGACCAAAACCTGAGATTTTCACTATCCTGGCCCTTCCCCCTGGGGCACTCCAGTTTGGAAACTGTGCTGTGTTTCACGAGGAGGAGAACGCCGAGGAGAGGCAAACTCATCTCTCCTTGAAAGATTCCCGGGGCCGATGGCCGTGGGTTTTGATCCACTTTAGGTGAAATGTCGTCCTGTGCAGGAGTTCAGAGTGGTGCCCCCCCCCAACACGTACTGTAAATTCACATTTGGGGAACCCAGAGGAAGGAAAGATAGAGATGGATGGTATACAGGAAAAAAAAGAAGAACTGAAGCTAGAATTCAGAGAGAGATGATTAAATATGGTAAGGAGGGAGAGAAGAAAAGATGGGAAAATGGAGTAATACCTCGAGAAGTTGAAACAAGGGATGGACAGAATGTGGAAAGAAAAAGATCAAGAGACGGTTTAAAAAGTAGAATGTTAATTTGGAAAAGAGAGGGAATGAAAGAAAGAGAAAGTGAAATATGAAAATGAGGTGGATGGAAGGTGACTATATATATAGAGATGGAAAGAACGTGGAAAAGAAAGATAAAGGGAAAGTGCAAAAGAAGAAGAAGAGGGAAGAGAGAGAAAAAAGCAACATGGAAAAAGAGGATAAGGGGAATGGAAGGAAGGTAACAAGAGAAAGAGATGAATGGAACGTGGAAGAGAGATGGAAATGTAAAAGGAGAAGGAGGGGGCTTGAACAATAAAAGAAGGAACACATATAGAAAGGTGAATGTGGAAATGAAATGATAAAAGAGGGGTTAAAGGGACAGAGACAAAGATTAGAGAATAACAGAAAAGAAAGAGAGCTTACTCGTATTTGCCTTCTGCATATATTCATTGTATGTATATAGTTTGTCTAGTGCGCTCTTATAGCACACTACACTGTTCTGTATCTTGATCCTGAACTTTTACTTGTCCATGGCTCCCGGTTATATTACAAGCTTCCTGTCTGGCTTCTGGCCATAAATAGCTAACTGGCCAGGCTGGTCTTAAACAGAGCTGGTGGCATAATTGTGAGCTGGCAGGGCTGAGTTCATTGGCAGTAGTGAAGGGGCCCCACAGCCGGACAAGGTTTTGAAGGCCTGAATTAGCAGTCGGGCAGGTTGATTCATTACTAGCGCCAGGTACCGACAGATGAGCGTCTGTAGTGAGGCATTGAGAGTGACCGCTAGTAGTTGCTGTGCTCGGCCATGGTTCGCTGTTTCAGAGGGTCTCAGCCACTGGGCGGCTCAGTGCGACCGACTCACACCATATTCATCAAAAAAATAGCCTCACACTGCGCCAGCGCTCAAAATTGGGTGGTTGTAGCCCAGAGTGCCAGAGGCTGTGTGCTTAAAGTCTGTTTTTGAACATGTATCCTCTAGTAACAAGCGAAAACATATGGAGTTATATTGTTATAACATTGTAACATGAACACTTTAATACCAGACATATAAGGACAATTCTGCATAAAAATATTATAAATTAAAAAAGTAAAACAGAAGAAAAGGATCGTCCATTGAAATGTATGGGAGAGCGTCAGGTAGCGACAGGTAATACCAGGCGCTCTGGAAGCCAGAGCGCCGGCGGTATACAGTGAGTCGTCTGTGATGATGAATCGGTCGCTACGCGTCGCTCACGTCGCTTTGATAAATGTGGTATTGCGTACAGCGCCCGGCGTTCACCGTTGGCTACCTGTTGTTACCTTTCGCTGCCAGTCGCTACCTGGCGCTATGGCTTGATGAATAAAGCCCTAACAGTCTAACTACCACCCAGTCACAGTTACAGACACAACACACACATCCCCTCTTCTCGCCACAGGTATGCTGTAACCCTCTAATCGCTTAACTAAAGATCACTTTAATCCTGTTTTAAATTGAATGGTACACTGTAACTCTCTCTCTTAGCTTATGGTACCTGTAACTCTTTTGCCGATTCAGTAATGTTCACTTTACTCCCACATTAAATTGAATTGATATACTGTAACCTTCTCAACACTTCACTGGCCACTTTACTTCCGCTTGAAATGAAATGTTACACACCACCAAATTTTCAGCTCAGTCATTATGTACCGTATTTTTCAACCTATAAGACGCACCAATTTTCCCCAAAAGTGGGGGGAAAATGTCAGTGCGTCTTATTGGGCGAATGTAAAAAAAACAACAAAAAAATAAAAAAGATGGGGAGGCCGATTCATCAATAGCGCCAGGTAGCGACAGATGAGCGACTGTAGTGTGATTTTTTCAGCGCCAGCTAGTATTCGCTGTGCTTGGCCGGCATTAGCTTGATGACAGCGACTCAGTCGGTGTGCGGTAATGTTGAATACGGGCTGAGGGGTTGCTGTTTCACAGGTCCAGCGTTGTATGTGAGCGCCTGACAACGAATGGCCAGAGCGAACGGCTAGCTTCATATTCATCAAAAAATCACGCTCCGAATGTGCTGTCGCTGTCCATTCCTTGTTTAAACCCCAGAGCGCTGGCGGCGATCTGTATTAACTAGTTTTTAACCGCTAAACAACCATATTTTTTGAATGTAACATTATACATGTTTTTAGAATCATTTTGTTATATGAATACATTAATCTCAGACCTGTTAGATCAATTCTGCACATATTTTTTTTTTTTTTTTGACTTAAAAATAAATCCTAACATTGCAGAAGTGTTCTCCGATTTTTTTACATTAAAAAAATTAAAAAAAAAATTATTACCAATTAATCATGAATTATTATAGATTGCTCCATTGAAATGCATTGGACATCGCCAGGGAGCGACAGCTCATACCTGGCGCTGTGAGGGAATTTGCAGCGGCGCTGTTCGGTCCAGGCGGCTTCATGATGAATGCCGCGCTAGCCGTCGCTCTCGCCGGCGCTAGCCTCATTTTGCTTGATAAATGCGTCATTGTGACCGCCGCCGGGCGTACTTGAGTCGGTAGTCGCCGTTAGCTGCCGCTACCTGGCGCTCGTCAGACACTACCTGGCGCTATCGCTTGATGAATAAGGGCAATAGTTACATAAGCCGCGGCCCACAGGATGCCAGCCAATAAAAAAACGGCACGCATGGTAACTGAACGCCCTGGTTGCTACCGACACCGCCGCTGCCTTTCGGGTGCGTACACACCCGGTCAATGCAGCCACTGGGCGCCCGGGTGTGTGCACGCTCAGGCCCGAGAAGCAGCGCCGGTGCCGGGAGCGGCCAGAGCTGGGACAGTGGGTGTAGTTCGGTTACCCTGCTCTCTCCTTGCTCGCTGCTCTTTCGGTGAGTATTTTTTTTTCTCCAGCGTGGGGGGGGGGGGGGATCGAAGGGGGGGGGGGTTTAGCCACACTGCCTATGGAAATGAGATGGGGGATGCCACTGTGCATATGGGGAATGGGATGGGGGTTGCCACACTGCCTTTGGGAATGGGAGGGGAAGGGGAATGCACACTGCCTATGGGGAATGGGAGGGGGGAATGACACACTGCTTTTGGGAATGGGATGGGGGTTGCCACACTGTCTATGGGGAATGGGGTGAAGGATGCCACACTGGCTATGGGAATGGGATGGGGGAATGCTACACTGCCTATGGGGAATGGGATGGGGGATGCCACTGTGCATATGGGGAATGGGATGGGGGTGCCAAACTGCCTATGGGAATAGGAGGGGAAGGGGAATGCCACACTGCCTATGGGGAATGGGATGAGGGATGCCACACTGGCTATGGGAAATGGGAGGGGGGGATGCCACACTGCCTATGGGAATGGGATGGGGGGATGCCACACTGCCTATGGGGAATGGGATGAGGGATGCCACACTGCCTATGGGGAATGGGATGAGGGATGCCACACTGCCTATGGGAATGGGATGGGAGGGATGCCACACTGCCTATGGGGAATGGGATGAGGGATGCCACACTGCCTATGGGGAATGGGATGAGGGATGCCACACTGCCTATGGGGAATGGGATGGGGGGATGCCACACTGCCTATGGGAATGGGATGGGGGGATGCCACACTGCCTATGGGAATGGGATGGGGGGGGGATGCCACGCTGCCTATGGGAATGGGAGGGGGGATGCCACACTGCCTATGGGAATGGGATGGGGGGGGGGGATGCCACGCTGCCTATGGGAATGGGAGGGGGGATGCCACGCTGCCTATGGGAATGGGAGGGGGGGATGCCACACTGCCTGCAATGGGGTATTTTAGCATTTGGTTTAGAATCTTTCTTTCTTATTTTCCTCCTCCAAATCCTAGGTGCTTCTTATGGGCAGGTGTGTCTTATAGGGCAAAAAATACGGTATTTTCTTCAGGGAATATAAATCTAGTTAGTTCATATTATTGATATTAAAAATGAGTTGCAAGTGCTAAGACATTACCTAGATTCTGGGGAATCCGGAGAATCTCTTTATAGCCTTCACAGGTAGATTTCTGCTTGAACTCGGCCAGGCAGCTTTCTTCCAGATCCCGGGAGCGAGCTGAGGAAAGGAGCAGGGGAGTAATTAATGGATATAAAGATGTACAGAATAAAGATTATAATCTGTAAAGCATTTACAATTCAGGTTCATAGACATACCTCCCTTTAAAGTGGACCAAAACCGGACCGAACATCTAAAAGGAACTTGGTCCGGCTAAATACCTACCCACGGGACATCCTGGGTTTTGGTACACTTTAGGTCACGCTGTACCCTCTCATACCATTCTCATACCAAACTAGACCAGCGGTGTTACTCTTCTCTGATCCACGTGGTGATGCCAGTGTTCTGCCAGTTGCCATCACAGGGAGAATCAGCTAATGGGAATGCAGAGAGAGAACAGTGCTGGCAGTGTTGTGGCAATTATTTTATTGGGGGTGAAATGCCTTTTTGCCATGTGTGGAGAATGTGCCAGTCAGGAGCTGACTGGCCATAAGGAGGACAGGGAGAACTCCCGGTGGGATGCACTGCATTGAGGTCAGCTGGGCTGAGTGTAGCTCTTGGCACTTAACCTGGTCTTATTTTAGTCCCTACATGCCTACCCAGGGCCGAAATAAGTGTGGTGGAGGTCCTGGGGCACAAAATCTGGTGGAGGCCCCCAGTAATTTAATAGTCCCGCCAAGTAACTGGTTGTCTGGCACCCGCCTACTTACTGGAATGTCAGATCGAGTCCCTTGTGCCACCCTTGTGCGGGTGCGTGCTGCTCGGGAACGCCTGCTTTGCCATTCTGGGTGGGGGGTGTAGTCGCCCGGCTGGTCCAGCAGATAACAGTTCCCTGCATTGAGCTGCCAGCGGCTGTGCTTGGTGGCTTATGTGCATCACTGTAGCGTTACTGACAGCGGCTTTGCTGCTCTAGACTCTCCATCCTGCCCTGTGGGGACTTTGGCTGCAGGTTTGCAGGACTTGCACAGCTGCGGGGGGCGCCCACTGCCGCCAATAGCTTTGTTGCTGTCCCGGCCCGTCAGACCAAAGACTGAAAAGCCTCCTGGACCAGACCATAACCCAAAGGTTGGTGGAGCCCCCTCTTTGCAGGGCAAGTGGTAGAGGCCCCGGCCTGCTCATCATAATCTGGCCCTGTGCCTACTTCATTCATTGCAATGGCACGTCCCCTGCATTGCAATAAAGGGCATGTTAGGGGGTGTGAAGCCAGCCTGATGGGGCACCACAGCGCTGGAGGACAGAATGACCAGGAGGCCGATTCATTAATAGCGCCAGGTAGCGACAGATGAGCGCCAGTAGCGTGATTTTCACAGCGCCAGCTAGTATTCGCTGTGCTTGGCCGGGGTTTGCTTGTTGACAGCGACTCAGTCGGTGTGCAGTAATGTTGAATACGGGGTTAGGGGTCGCTGTTTCACAGGTTCAGCGTTGTATGGGTGCGCCTGACAACGAATGGCCAGAGCGAACGGCTTGCTGCAGATTCATTAACAAATCACGCTCCGAATTTATTCGCGCTGTGAATTCCTTGTTTAAACCCCAGAGCGCTGGCGGCGATGGATTTAAAATAGTTTTTAACCCCCAAACAACCATATTTTTTGATTGTAAAATTATACAAGTTTTTATAAACATTTTGTAATATGAATACATTAATATCAGACCTGTAATATCAATTCTGCACAAAATCATTTTTTTTTGTTTTACCTTAAAAAAAAATCCTAACATTGCAGAAGTGGTCACAGAATTTTTGACATTAAAAATAAAAAAAAAAAAAACATTAATAGCAAGTAATTATGATTAATTAAAGATTGCTCCATTGAAATGCATTGAACATCGCCAGGGAGCGACAGGTCATACCTGGCGCTGTGATGGGATTAGCAGCGGCGCTGTTCGTTGCAGTCGGCTACATGATGAATCCCGCGCTAGCTGTCGCTCTCGCCGGCGCTAGCCTCATTTAGCTTGATAAATGCGTCATTGTGGCCGATGCCGGGCGTACTTGAGTCGGTAGCCGCCGTTAGCTGGCGGGACCTGGCGCTCGTCAGACACTACCTGGCGCTATCGCTTGATGAATAAGGGCACAGGTCTCCAGTATTGGCAGCGCTGCATGGAGGAGCTTAAAGGAGCACTATCGCAAACAAATGGCCTGATGATAAAAATCCATATAAATATGCTGGATGGCGGGAGGGGGGACACTTATACACCCGACATCAAGAGATATCCAGCCAGGCTTGTTTCTTTATTTTAATGGAAGGAAGAGGAAATCAGGGGTGACAGGCTCTGTCACCCCAGATAGACTAACCCTATCACCCCTGGATTATATTACTACCATAAGAGAATAAACCACATGCTTAGCGGAAGTTTTATTCAGTTTGGGTGTATAAGTGACCCCTCTTCTCATTAGCCGATATGTTTATATGGATTTTTAATATTACACAATTTCGTGATTTTTTGTGCTTCTTTAAGGGGTTAAAAAAGGAGTATAGCCTTTTTTTTGTTTTATTCATGGACGGTAGAAGGCAATTATTGCAACATCGAATGAACTCAATGTACTTTCTAAGATCTGTCTCAACATTGAAAGAAATGGGAAAAATATGTAATTGCTATTGTTATGCTGTTATTGTGATTTACTTAACTTATTTAGATTTTTTATATTTTTATGCAAAATTGTCATTACAGGTCTGGTATTAAAGTGTTAATGTAATAACAATGTCATTCCATGTGTTTTCGCTTTGTTAATAGTTTTCGCTTGGTTATATTTTTATGCAAAATTGTCATTACAAGTCTGGTATTAAAGTGTTAATGTAATAACAATGTCATTCCATGTGTTTTCGCTTTGTTAATAGTGGATATGTGTCCAAAAACAGACTTTAATCACACAGCGTCTGGCACTCTGGGCTACAGCGACACAATTTTGAGCGCCGGCGCTGTGTGAGGCTGTTTTTTTTGATGAATATGGTTTGAGTCGCTCACACTGACCAGTCGCTACCGTTCGCTCCCATATAGCTCTGTACTGGTGTTATAGCGACTCACACATTAAATTCATCAATGCCGGCCATGTTACTACAGCTACTGAGGCGCTCTGTAATAGCGACTCGCGGCCGATCAGAGTGACCACTAGCCGTCGCTCTTAGCGCCGCTGTACAGATGCTCATCTGCCGATACCTGGAGCTTGTAATGAATCAGCCTGCACGATGAGACTGATGGGTGGGCCACTTTGGGGCCTCCCACACTACCTATTTAATTCTCAGAGCAGCTTGCCATTTCCTTTCTTGGTGGGTAGAAGGCAATCACTGCAACAAATGAACTTGATGTGCTTTCAAAGATCTGTCTCAACATTGAAAAATAAGGCATTCCTATTATTATTCTGTTACAGTGATTTACTTACAGTATAGCAGCAGCCTGTCAGTATTCTGGTCGGTTTCCCTCAGGATGACGCAGTCGGGGCAGCGGCAGGAGTACAGCTGGGTCAGACGGTCCGGATGGCCTGCAGCCAGAGGGGAAATAAATCTGAGCAGAGAGCACCTTTATTTTATAATATTAATATATTTTATAACATTTTGGGTAAAGCGAGGAAGGGTTAAAATCCAATAGAAGAAATATCTTCTGTCTATCACCCTTTTAAAGAGATCCAGTTACTCTCTTGATCTCTGTGATCAAATCTATGGGCCCCTTCCTTACATGTACAATTAAAGCAGACCCAAACCCATGCTGGGAAGTGAAGCCCAGAAGTGATGAGCCTGGACAGGGACAATCGAGGTTGGGAAACCCTCTGGCCAGTCCCTAGTATTCGGCATTCAGGAGTGCAATAGAATACAATGTGTAAAGTGGTATAGAGGTCCCTTGTGTTGCAGAGTGTGAATGTTGGGTGCAGCGGAGTCAAATCCAGATAGACATTTGTGGTGTAAAAGGAACTGGCTGTACTGGAACGTGCGTGTCGTAAGAGAATGTCACCTTAAAGCGGACCAACACCCAGGGGGGATCGGCCTGGGAATCTATAAGATTCCCGGGCCGATCAGATCCCTCCCCGCGGGGCATCCGAAATCGGGATGTCCCGCGGGGTGAAACCCCCCCAGGAAGCCCACAAATCCTACCTTTTCCACGTTCCAGCGGCGCATGCGCGTCCGGCGCTGCTGCCTCCCGCGCGTCCCTCTAGCAGGGCGTGCTCCCGATTGGGGTGCCCCACCGAAGTGGACCAAAACCCAGGATAGTCAACTTTAAAGTGAACCAAAACCCAAGATTTTGACTATCCTGTGTTTTGGTCCTTGCCCCTGGGGCACTCTGATCGGAGGTGCCCCGCTATGTGAAACCCCTCAGATCGCTGAGCGCAACTCACCTCTACCCGGTCCTACAGCACATGCGCGGTCCAGTCAGCGCACTTGGATCCGCTGATGTCCCTTCATCTAAGCCTTCGCCTAAGCGGAGCAGCTCAGAGCGCACTGACGGCCGCAACCCCCGCTACCCTCTAATAGGGAGCGTGCCTGCCTAGGCCATCCACCAATGCCTGCTGCGGCACGCGGCCTGCTAGAGGGATAGCAGGATGCGGCCGCGGCTCCCACATGCGCCATTGGACCGGGAAAGAAGGTAAGTGTTTGGGCGACCTGGGGGGTTTCACATAACGGGGCATCGCAATTTTGCGATGGGGGAGCGAATCAGTCGGCACGAGAATCTTATAGATTCCTGGGCTGATCTCTGTGGGTTTTGGTCAACTTTAAATCCTTTCCAGAAACAGAAAAACTGTTGGTGGTTGAATGATTTAAAGATAACATTTCAGCCCAAACTTTTTGTTTGGTGTGGTGTAATGTAGGCTAATCTTGTTGCTGATATAAGTATATATATATATATATATATATATATGTATTAGTGATCCAGCTTTTTATATGGGAACACTTACCCTCTGTCCTGAGCTCTGTGCTGCCTTCGTTCAGCAGGTAGATCCACTTTCGAGGAACACATGACCCGTCCTTACTGAATAGACAAAGAAAGGAAGATAGGGATTTGCTGGATGATTTGATTTAGATGCCTAAATAAATTGCAATGCTAATTATGGCAGGAAGGTATTAAAGCAGACCCACACTCTTAAAGGGACAAGATTTCAATTATCCCACTCTTTAGTCTCATTTAAAGCAGAACTATGGCCAAAAAGGAAGCCTGGTACCATGACACAGGCTTCCTTGCCCATGGCCAATAAACGTCCTGCTCCCTCAAAAACCTTGCTGTAAGTTGGCACCCAATGGCTGCCCAGTAATGTTGCTAATTGCCATGTCCTATTGGAGCAATGTCAGCCAATCATCCTCCTGGTAAAGTGCCAGCCAAAATGCTCCTGGGCATAGACGAAGAAGAAGAGGACTTTGCTTATAGGTGCGCTGCCAGGAAAGTGGCATTGGGGCTTTTAAAGTGGACCAAAACCCAACGCGATCGGCCCGGGGCTGATCGATTCTCTCTCCCCGCGACATCCAAGATCGGGATGCCCCACTGTATGAAACCCCCCAGGTCACCCTATACACTTACCTTCTTTTCCGGTCCAACGGCACATGTGCGAGCCACAGTTGCATCCTCGCTATCCCTCTAGCAGGGCGCGTGCCCACACCAGGCATTTGTGAATGGCTAACGGAGGCATGATCCCTGTTAGAGGGAAGCAGGGAATGCGTCGTCAGCACACTTGGGGCCACTCACCTTAGATGACGTGACGTCAGCGAATCTGAGCTCGCTGATGGGACGAGCGGCCGCACATGCGCCGTAGGACCAGGAAGAGGTGAGTTAACTTCGGAGATCTGGGGGGTTTCACACAGTGGGGCATCCCCAATTAGGGAGCCCTGGGGGAAAGGACCAAAACCCAGGATAGTCAAAATCCTGGGTTTTGGTGCACTTTAACTATTTATTCTGTTCTGTGCTTTTTTCTAACTAAACTTATCCTAACCTATCTAACCCGGTTAAAGCGGACCAAAACCCACTGGACTTGTGGAATACATTTGGCCAAAGCACCTGCCAATACTCCCTTATTAGTGTGTAGAACTAGAAACTGATATTTTCGCTTTTCCATTTGTTCTGGATTTTTTTGCTGTCCCTCGGTGTGAGATGACAAATGATCAGTCATTGCATATGTGTGGCTATGACATCATTGCCACACACAACAATGGCAATGAATGAAGGAGGCTTTACAGCTTTAGGCTTTACAGCTAAAACAGGCGCCATTATCTGAGATTAGAGTGAAGCAGGAGCAGTAAAAAATGACAAAAAGTTCTCTTCATAGGAGGGGTAATTCAGGGGATGCTAATTAAAAATGTGGGTTTTGGCCCGCTTTAACAAGAAGTCCACCACCCTGTTACAGTAGCTGTTTCCTGTGGATGGAGCTCTGCTAGGAAAAGGTAAGTATCTCTGTAATGAAGGGCTCAATGATGACTCAATGGGGTGGATCAGGTTAATTTACTGCCCTAGTGTGACCCTTCTTGGAACAGAATTATCAAAAAGGCTTTGGGTCCCCTTAAAGTACACATTACAATAATGCGGATGCAGCAGGGAAGAAACAGTATAGAAGGTAGAAAACCAGTGAGGGAGAGGAAGACAAGTAAGCAAGTAAGTAAGGCTTGCAGTGTCAGTAAAGCTGATCTCAGATCTCTTGTAGAGAAGCAATTTCCCTAACAAAGCTGGTTAGGCGAAATGTGTTGGAAAGAGGTCAGAGGTTTTTAGAAGAAACAGAGTGATGGCAGGATTAGCAAGCCGAGAGAACAGGGAGAGGGTGACAGAGACATACGCTTATCTCACACTCTGATGGACGCTCTGAACTCCAGCTTCTCGCTCTCTTCGCCCTCCCGGACAGTGAACTGTGCGTTGTCCATGACCTTGAAGATCTCCAGTGCTTGGCTTTTAGGTTGTGCCGCCGCCGCTAGGAAGTGCCACCTCCCCAGGTACTGCAATGGGAACTGCCAGAAGTTTAGTATGAAGTCAGCTGATGGACACAATAGCAGCCACCAGGGGCACACTGGGGCCAGAAAAGGCCTGGGAATTTAATGGTTCTGGCCAGCCCATGAGCTGCATAGCCCCGCCCCCAGGGTTCTTCTGAGCCGGTCAAGAAGTACATTCCTCAGCTAAGGCTATAGCATTGCATGGATAGATCATGGGCAAACATGAAAATAGCCACTCTTAAAGCGGACCACTTTTTTGCATGGTCCTGGAGGAATTAAAGTGGACCAACACCCTCCCGGATCGGCCCGGGAATCTATAAGATTCTCAGGCCGATCCGATCCCTCCCCGTGGGGCATCCAAAATCGGGATGCCCCGCTGTGTGAAACCCGCCAGGACGCCTAGGAACCTTACCTGGATCCCGATCCAGTGGCGCATGCGATGGCCGCGGCCGCATCTCGCGCTTCTCTCTAGCAGGGCGCGTGTTAGAGGGAAGTGCAAAATGCGGGCGCCAGCGTGCTCGGAGCCGCTGTGGTTGTACTTCGCTTGGACGCGCATACCACAGCGGCTCCGAGCGCGCTGATTGGACGAGTGGCCGCGCATGCGCCATAGGAGTGGGGTGAGGTGAGTTTTTACGAGCGATCGGGGGGGGGGGTTCACATACTGGGGCACCCCCGATCAGTGTGCCCCGGGGAAGTGGACCAAGACCCAGGATAGTCAAAATCCTGGGTGTTGGTCCACTTTAAAGGGAATGTCTGCTTTCAATGGCATTTTTGATAGTTATAATATATAGTATATAGTTTTTGGTGCCAAAATTATGTCTTCAAGGTGCCGAGCTTATCTAATATATCTAGAGGAACAACACCCGGAAGAGTAAACTTGTTCCTCTTGTTAATGTTTCCTTATGTTGTGTTTTATGGAAGCAGCTTTTGCTGTCTGCAATCTGTTGTTATTGGCAACCGTACACCAAGATCTGCAAGAAGAGAGAACACTGCTGCTATGGCCGATGCTGAGATGAGGGAGCTCTCTCACACTAACATACAGGGGCGGGCTGGGGTTAAAAAATGGTATCCACTCCCCCATAACAGGCAGTGTGCAGACCCCCACCCATCACATGCTGAGTGGCAGAACCCCCCATAACAGGGTAAGTGGCAGAATCCCCCCATAACATGCTGAGTGGCAGAATCCCCCCATAACAGGGTAAGTGGCAGAATCCCCCCATAACAGGCTGAGTGACAGAACCCCCCCATAACATGCTGAGTGGCAGAATCCCCCCATAACATGCTGAGTGGCAGAATCCCCCATAACAGGCTGAGTGGCAGAATCCCCCCATAACAGGGTAAGTGGCAGAATCCCCCCATAACATGCTGAGTGGCAGAATCCCCCCATAACATGCTGAGTGGCAGAATCCCCCCATAACATGCTGAGTGGCAGAATCCCCCCATAACAGGGTAAGTGGCAGAATCCCCCCATAACATGTTGAGTGGCAGAATCCCCCCATAACATGCTGAGTGGCAGAATCCCCCCATAACATGCTGAGTGGCAGAATCCCCCCATAACATGGTGAGTGGCGGAATTCCCCCATAACATGCTGAGTGGCAGAATCCCCCCATAACATGCTGAGTGGCAGAATCCCCCCATAACATGCTGAGTGGCAGAATCCCCCCATAACAGGCTGAGTGGCGGAATCCCCCCATAACATGCTGAGTGGCAGAATCCCCCCATAACATGCTGAGTGGCAGAATCCCCCCATAACAGGCTGAGTGGCAGAATCCCCCCATAACATGCTGAGTGGCAGAATCCCCCCATAACAGGCTGAGTGGCAGAATCCCCCCATAACAGGCTGAGTGGCAGAATCCCCCCATAACATGCTGAGGGCTGGGGGAGTATCCACTCCCCCATAACAGGCAGTGTGCAGACCCCCACCCATCACAGGCTGAGTGGCAGAATTCCCATAACATGGTGAGTGGCAGAATGCCCCCATAACATGCAGAGTGGCAGAATCTCCCCATAACATGCAGAGTGGCAGAATGCCCCCATAACATGCAGAGTGGCAGAATCTCCCCATAACATGCAGAGTGGCAGAATGCCCCCATAACATGCAGAGTGGCATCCACTATCTCTCCAGCAATGGCTGACTGCACGCTAATTTAATGTCGGCTCTGGCTTCTAGCCATGGGCCAGGTGGATGGGAGCTGCCATAGGCCTCCAGATACTCTGGGTGGCCCGCAGTGGCTCCCATTCACCCGTCCCACCCCAAAAAGCCGGAGCCTCGGCAGCCGGCCAGTGCAGGGGATGTGTTGGCCAGTCTGCCCCTGCTTACATATGCCTCTGTGTTCAGAGCTCACAGGACAGACTTGGTGCACAGTTGCCAATAGCAACAGATTGCAGGTTGCGAAAACTGCTTTAATAAAACAAAACATTTGGTAACATAAGAAACCATTAAAAAAATGCTAGATAAACTCAGCACATCATTCAGGCACAAAACATGTACACTTTCAAAAGTGCACATTTAAAAGCATACGTTTCCTTTAAATTGAAAGTAGGTCGAAGTTCGGAGCTCTGCTATGGCTTCCTCTCTGTGCTGCAGGAAATGGTGCAGAGGAACATAGGACAGGCTTTGGGTGAGCTGCTTGTTGGCCTGCCCTGGCCTGGACCACCCCTCTAAAAAAGTAGCAACCACCAGCCAGTGGTCAGACTCTAGGGTCAGTGGTCCCTCTTTCTGTCGGGCATCTTGGTTTGGGATGCCCCACTGTGTGAAATCCCGGCTTTGGATGCCCCACTGTGTGAAATCCTGGCTTTGGATGCCCCACTGTGTAAAATCCTGGCTTTGGATGCCCCACTGTGTGAAATCCTGGCTTGGGATGCCCCACTGTGTGAAATCCCAGCTTGGGATGCCCCACTGTGTGAAACCCCAGCTTGGGATGCCCCACTGTGTGAAATCCTGGCTTTGGATGCCCCACTGTGTGAAATCCTGGCTTGGGATGCCCCACTGTGTGAAATCCCAGCTTGGGATGCCCCACTGTGTGAAACCCCAGCTTGGGATGCCCCACTGTGTGAAACCCCAGCTTGGGATGCCCCACTGTGTGAAATCCTGGCTTTGGATGCTCCACTGTGTGAAATCCTGGCTTGGGATGCCCCACTGTGTGAAATCCTGGCTTGGGATGCCCCACTGTGTGAAACCCCGGCTTGGGATGCCCCACTGTGTGAAACCCCAGCTTGGGATGCCCCACTGTGTGAAACCCCGGCTTGGGATGCCCCACTGTGTGAAATCCTGGCTTGGGATGCCCCACTGTGTGAAACCCCGGCTTTGGATGCCCCACTGTGTGAAACCCCAGCTTGGGATGCCCCACTGTGTGAAACCCCGGCTTGGGATGCCCCACTGTGTGAAATCCTGGCTTGGGATGCCCCACTGTGTGAAACCCCAGCTTGGGATGCCCCACTGTGTGAAGCCCCGGCTTGGGATGCCCCACTGTGTGAAATCCTGGCTTGGGATGCCCCACTGTGTGAAACCCCAGCTTGGGATGCCCCACTGTGTGAAGCCCCGGCTTGGGATGCCCCACTGTGTGAAATCCTGGCTTGGGATGCCCCACTGTGTGAAACCCCGGCTTGGGATGCCCCACTGTGTGAAATCCTGGCTTGGGATGCCCCACTGTGTGAAATCCTGGCTTTGGATGCCCCACTGTGTGAAATCCTGGCTTGGGATGCCCCACTGTGTGAAACCCCAGCTTGGGATGCCCCACTGTGTGAAACCCCAGCTTGGGATGCCCCACTGTGTGAAATCCTGGCTTGGGATGCCCCACTGTGTGAAACCCCGGCTTGGGATGCCCCACTGTGTGAAATCCTGGCTTGGGATGCCCCACTGTGTGAAATCCTGGCTTGGGATGCCCCACTGTGTGAAATCCTGGCTTTGGATGCCCCACTGTGTGAAATCCTGGCTTGGGATGCCCCACTGTGTGAAACCCCAGCTTGGGATGCCCCACTGTGTGAAACCCCAGCTTGGGATGCCCCACTGTGTGAAATCCTGGCTTGGGATGCCCCACTGTGTGAAACCCCGGCTTGGGATGCCCCACTGTGTGAAATCCTGGCTTGGGATGCCCCACTGTGTGAAACCCCGGCTTTGGATGCCCCACTGTGTGAAACCCCGGCTTGGGATGCCCCACTGTGTGAAACCCCGGCTTGGGATGCCCCACTGTGTGAAACCCCGGCTTGGGATGCCCCACTGTGTGAAACCCCGGCTTGGGATGCCCCACTGTGTGAAACCCCGGCTTGGGATGCCCCACTGTGTGAAATCCCGCCTTTGGATGCCCCACTGTGTGAAGCCCCGGCTTGGGATGCCCCACTGTGTGAAACCCCGGCTTGGGATGCCCCACTGTGTGAAACCCCAGCTTGGGATGCCCCACTGTGTGAAATCCCCCAATTCATCTTAAATCTTGCTTTTCCAGGGCCGTGCAGAATCTCTTTGTGTCCCTCTGGCTGCTTCATGCAGCTGCTCCAGACCTATCAGTATGGCTGGGGCAGGTAAGCGCAACCAGAGGTGAGCCGCCATAGGGTTGCTGGCCACCCTTCTTTCATTCAGCAGGACTCCCGCTCAATAATATGCACAGCAAAGAAGGCTGATGGGACAGCCCGCACATACGCTGTGGGGTTGTGGAAATGGTAAGCAGACCTGGTGAGCTGAGGGGCTCCACAAAGTGGGGCATCCCAAACAGGATTGACCTGGGAGCATGGAACAAAATCCCGGATAGTAAAAATCCTGGGTTTTGTTCCACTTTAATGTTGACACCAATTTAAATTTCAACACTAGTGAGAACCTTCAAAATCTTTTTTTATGCTAAGCAGACAAAAAGTAAAAATAAATGACTTTAGGTCCATTATAACTGTCACCTCTAGTATATCCTGATTTGGGAAGTTCCCTCCAGTTAAAGAAGAACAAAACCTAGGATTTTGACTATCCTGGATTTTCAGTGCTCCCAGGTCAATCCTGTTTGGGATGCCCCACTTTGTGGAGCCCCAAACAGTGTTTTGTTCCATGCCCCGCTATGTGCAACCCCCCCCCCCCCAGAATTCCCTATAAAACCTCCCAGTCCAACAGCGCATGTGCGGCCTCTCATACAATCAGAGCAGTTTTCTGTGACTATGTCATTCAGTAATTGGCTCTGATAGTCTTCAATGGGGAATGCAAACATAAGATTCCTTGGGTGTAACAGGGGTAATGTGCAGGGGGTGCCAGCAAATGGGATGCCCCCCTGCACGGGGAACGACACCTATTTTAAAAAAAAAGGTGTTGTTTTGGTTTAAAGTGGACCAAAACCCAGGATTTTGACTATCCTGGGTTTTAGTCCATGCCTCCGGGCACCCCAATTGCGGGCCCCGCTATGTGAAACCTCCCAGGTCGCCGAAACAAACGAATCTCTTTCTGGTCCTACAGTGCATGCGCGGCCGCTCGTCCAATCAGCGCACTCCGATCCGCTGACGTTCCTTCCTTTAAGCCTGTGTCTAAGGCGAGCGGCGGACAGCCGGACCCCCCGCTACCCTCTAACAGGGAACGTGCCCCCGTCGGCCATTCACAAATGCCTAGCGTAGGAACACGCCTTGCTAGAGGCATAGTGGGTGATGCGGCTGCGGCTCGCGTATCAGCCATTGGACCGGAAAGGAAGGTAAGTGTATGGGCAACCTAGGGGGGTTTCACACAGCGGGGCATCCTGATTTTGGATGCCCCGGGGGGAGGGAATTGATCAGCCCGGCTATAAGATTCCCGGGCCGATTGCCGTAGGTTTTGGTCCACTTTAAGGGGCTAACTAAGCAAAGAGGATAAAAACCTTGCCCTGAGCATTCCAATTTGGGATGCCCTGCTGTGACAATTCACAATTCAATTAAAGTGGAATTCTAATCAAAAACAACCCCCTGCCCCGCCACGCTTCCCTTGCGCTGAAGCAGGATGGGGGATTGCAAAGAAAAAAAAAAAGTGCTGCTCTCTGGGGCAGGGGCTGCCCACCACACAGAAAGACACAAGGTGGCATGCCCCTGCTCCGTGCGCCCGCCACCACCCTTTCAAATGAATGGCCACAGAGCAGGGGTATCGCTTTGTGTCTTTCCTGTGCTGCAGAAAGACACAAGGCGGCATCCCCCGGCTCTATGCGCACACTCACAGCCCATTCCCCTGGGGAATGCTGCCGCATGTCTTTCTATGAGGGGGGTCACTGGTGCCCTGGAGAGCGGCACAAAGCGAAATGCCCGGCCAGGGCCGGATTAAAGTGGACCAACACCCAGCACAATCGGCCGGGAATACCAATCCCTCCCTGCTGGGGCATCCAAAATCGGGATGCCCCACTGTGTGAAACCCCCCAGGACTCCCACAAACCTTACCTGAATCCCGGTCCAACGGCGCATGCGCGGGCCACGGCCGCATCTCGAGCTTCTCTCTAGCAGGGCGCATGCCCGCGCCGGCCATTCACTGTTAGAGGGAAGCGCGAGGTGCGGCCGCCAGCGTGCGCGGAGCTGCTGAGGTTTGACGCGGCTTTGACGTGCATACCTCAGCACCCCCGAGCACGCTGATTGGACGTGCGGCTGCGCATGCGCCGTAGGAGCGGGGTGAGGTAAGTAGAATCGGGCGATCTGGGGGGTTTCACATCACGATCGGGGTGCCCCGGGGAAGTGGACCAAAACCCAGGATAGTCAAATTCCTGGGTGTTGGTCCACTTTAAGTGCGATGGAGGCCCCTGGGTGCTAAATCTTGTGGAGGCCCCAGATACAGTATTTTTTTTTGGTGGTTGTCTGGCACCGCCCACTTACTGGAACGTTAGATTGAGTCCCTTGTGCCTCCCTTGTGCGCCAGTGATGCCAAGTGAATATAAATATGATAAAAAAGGATGGAGGGGCAACAATGATGGGGTCCCTGACCTCCTGGGCCCGGTGCAGTTGCAAACCCTGCACCCCCTCAAGCTACGCCTGCGGATTGGGGCTCTGAGGCTTACCTCCGTCCTGTTAAGCTGTGAGGCTGACAGGCGGTCGCTGGTGTCACACCCGGAGAGGGCATCCATGGCCAGGCCATAGACATAGAGGAAATAGCGCCAAGCTGTGCCGATCATGTCTGTGAGGGTCTTGGTGGGGTTGGTGGTCTGGCGAGTGTCTCCTATGTCCTTTTTGTGCCTCCTCTCTGTGCCATTATCTGGCAGAACCTTGCTCTGTTTATTCTTCCCACTCACAGACCCTTGTTCTCTGCCTCCAATAATCATTAACTCTCACTCCTGTGTATGGGGGGGGGGGCAGAGGGCAGATAAACTGACACTGGAAGACCCTTCTTATGATAAGAGGCCTAAAATACCTTAGTAACTGGGGAGAGGGAGGCCAATGTGTATATGGAGGTCTGCAAGAGGGCATGTCATTAGGTTGTATAAAGGGACCTTCGAGCCCAAAGTAAGTAGGAAGCCTTGGATGAAATATGAGACCGTTAAAGTGGACCAAAACCTAGGATTTTGACCATCCTGGATTATGGTCCTTTCCCCCAGGGCATCCCGCCATTCACAAATGCGTGACGCGGGCACGCGCACTGCTAGAGGGATAGCGGGGATGCGGCCACGGCTCGCACATGCGCCGTTGGAAACAAGGTAAGTGTATGGGGCGACCTGGGGAGTTTCACACAGCAGGGCATCCCGATTTTGGATGCTCCGGGGGGCAGGAATCCATCAGCCCGGGAATCTTATAGATTCCCAGGCCGATCGGCATGGGCTTTGATCCACTTTAAAGCTGAACAAAACCCTGTGTGGTCAGCAAGTTTCCAGGGCTGTCCGATGACCTTCTCCCGGGGGATTTGGGATGCCCAGCTCAGATCAGCAGTAACAGCTCACCTTACCCTGATCCAATGGCACGTGCACAGGCTCTCGTCCAATCAGAGCTGTTTGCCATGCCTATGTCATTTAGCAAATGGCTCTGAAAGTTTGCACTGGGGCCACATCCCCGGAATCTTTGGGCTGTGCACGTGCTCCCGCCCCAGCCATTCAGAAAGGTAAGCTGTTATTACCGATCTGGGGGTTTCACACAGACAGTGGGGCATCCCAAATCAGGATGTCCCAGAGGCATGGAACAAAACTCTAGATAGCCAAAATCCCAGGATTGGTTTTGCATTAAAGGTTCGGTCCAGGCTAAGTCTAAAAACAAATCATTGTTTTCGTACCTGCAGTGCAGACACTTTATTCTGCTGTCAAGGACGGCTATCCGTCAGGCGGACCCCCTCCTCCGTGCCCGTTTAAGGGGGGCTCGATCAGTCTTTCAAATCAGCCTAGATAATAAATACGCGAGACAGAAGGACACAGTCATTGGAAAGCGTTTGACTATCTCATGGAGATGCATCTGGTGCTCCTCCCTTTGACGATTTTATTTATAGTAAAATAGAAATCTTACATACGTTATCTACAGGGGGCATATCACCATATTAGAAAAAAACTGAATATCTGGCTCAGTAATTGGTCTGTTCTACCTAATGAGCACACTGGAATGTTATCTACGCCTAAAGGGAGGCCACTCAAAGGCGTTGTCCAGCTTCCCGACGCCATCTTTATCACAGTAATATATTAGTAGCAGCATATTCTATTATCTTCATAATCCTAAGCATTATTGTCAAGCAAAAGAGAAATAGCGCAGAGCGAAGTGGCTGCCTGAGGGTTTATTTCATTATTATATTTCACTATTTTATTAGCCACTAAGCATATAATGCAGAGCGAGAAATAAGGATTATTTATAATAATTGGGGTGGAACAAATGGAGAGAGGGAATGTTCATATATATCTATTCGTTTTATTGATTCTGACCTTCATCTATCACACTGCTGTGCTGCTAAGTTAATCTGTTGTTGCCGAGATCCAGACCATTTCCTAAAGCCCAGCCTCCTGATTATATTTCTACATGACCACCTTTTAGCACTGAAAGGTGGACATTTACAAAGAAGCTGGAAAAAGACAGACAAAAGTATGGCGCAGTTAAATCCCCCCCGCACAAGCAGTCTGACGCAGTGTCGGACCAAGGTGTCTGGGGGCCCACCAACAGAATTGAGTCTGGGGGCCCACCCCACACAGGGATACAAGTATCACCGGCTTATATTCAGGATCCATACAATGGGCAGCAACACAATCAGCTGTTTCTTGTTATTATCACTGTGTCACTGATGAGCTGTCTGTAGCAGGACTGGTCCACCGGGGGATCGGTAAATCTCCCTGTGGCCCCCTGCCCCGGGTTGTTAGATGCCATATGGCTAACTGCCGCAGCGCTCTGTTTGCCGGTGCCAGGGAGCAAAACATTCAGCTGTTTCTTATTATTGCCACTGTGTCACTAATGAGCTGTCTGTAGCGGGACTGGCCCACCGTGGGGTCCGGTAAATCTCCTGGTGGACCCCCTTGGCCTGGGTTTTTAGATGCCATCACCCTGTCGGCAGTGCTTTGTTTACCGGTGCCGTTACTGGTTACAAAGTAGCTGGAAAAAAACAGACAAAAGTATGGAGCAGTTACCACCTCCTCCCCGCACAAGCAGTCTGGTGCATGAGTACAGTGTCCGACTAGGGTGTCTGGGGCCCACCAATGGAACTGAGTCTGGGGGCCCACCCCACACAGGGATACAAGTATCACTGGCTTATATTCAGGATCCATACACAGAGACATGATGCTTCTGTATTGTCTCTGCATGGGCAATTGGGATGGTGAGGAAGACCCTGAGTCATGGGGAGGAAGGACAGAAACAAAGAATAGAAGGAGAGAAAGAGAGAAAGAAAGAAAGAAAGAAGTGCTCCCAATGGCCAATCGTCCCCTGCCCCTTAGTCCTGGTTACTGCACTGTCCTGCATAGGGGCTGCCCAGGGTAGAGGGAATGAGGTGTACCCTCTCAAGGTGCAAGGACCCCAGCACCTGCCCGGGTACCCCCAGTGCTGACTCCTGGCGCTGCAGTGTGCCTCACCCAAAGGGAAGCCGGGGATTCCTACATGGCCTGCAATTGTGGCATGGGAGCGCCAGGAAGATGAGTGATTTTTCCTGTTCACAGAGATTCAGATTGTGTGCAGCGCTGGTGCTCTCCACTCACATATAGGGAGATCGCTAGCATGCCTTCCAACTTTTCAGGGTGGGAAGGAGGGACATTTGGTAAATTAGACCCACGGCCCCTCATTGCCATATGGATAGAACATAGGTTATAAAATTTACAACAATATAAACACTTTAAAAAGGGCAATTTAATCATTTCTTGAGGCAGATCTGCATGCTACACCTCAAAGGGGGGCAAAGGAGAACAAGAGGCAGGGGGACATGGCCTCAAAAGAGGGACAATCCCTCCAAACCAGGAACACTTGGGAGGTATGCGTAGTGCTGCGCGCTCAGGACGCTGCTGGAAGGTGTGTGCTCCACAGACACGTTGCGAGGAAAATCGTGGTGACCCAGGGGCAGCCATCTTTAGGAGTCTAGAGCCATCAAATATTTGTTAGGGGCTCTGGGGATACCCCCAAAGGCTCAAAAACGGTCTACACTCACCCCAAGGTAAAATAATATGTCAAGTTTATTATTGAAGCTCAAACATGGGACCATACAACATACCTAACAAAGTTTAAAAAAACATATATACACATAGACACAAGGGAACCCAAACCAACAAATGTCCAATGTCCATGGCATTATTACACAAGATCATATCTTAGGTGGATCTAAAAAGCCACCAATGTCCTTCTCGGGGCAGGTGCGTTTCGCACTGTTCGGCTTCTTCTGTGCCTTTATAGTGGCAAAAATATCTGGCTCCAACCAAAAATCTTTTAAACCGGACCTTCACCATGATTTATTGAAAAGCCCAAACCACAATTCCCCAGCATCTAAATTTAATATATTTTAAGTTTTTAGTCACTTATTATTCTTTCCCCCCACTGGTCTGCAACTCTGTTCAGGACTTTAGGATACGGGCGCCGCCATCTTGACTCAGAAGCATCACACTTACTGAGGAGAGGAGAGTGGGATAAAGCACAGGGGGCGGGGTTATAGCTGTGCTTTGCTCAGACAGAGCAGAGATGGGGTCAGGTAACGGTCAGCAGTCCCAGAATGCAGAGAGGCACAGTCAGAAGGCACTTCCTGTTTGCAGGCTGCCTGACGTTCCATGAGCCGCCATCTTGGATGTTTAAAGGCTCATAACATGCAGTAGATGCAGGTAGGATGATTTTTAATGTGGGCAATCTGTATGTACAGGGTGTGGGAAATATATAAGATATGCTTTTTTCAGGGTGAAGGTCCGCTTTAATTTATAAATGGTCCCTCTGCCCACTGCTGAAAAATCGGAAGGTGTGTTTATATTGTTGTAACTGTCACACCCTGTCTCCTAGCCATCCCTTAATGAGGGGCGTGGCTTAATTTACAGTGGACCAAAACCCACCCTGTCAAGTTAGAAGGTATGATAAGCCCCTTTATTGGTAAAGGGTGTGAGTTTGGTTTTCTTGAACAGTTTGTTATTATACACAGAAGAGAAAGGAAGAGCAAAGAACAGACATGTTGTTGCCATTTGGTTGCCATGGGAACAGTCCAGGCAATTCAGTATTCAAGTGCAACAAAGCTAGGGAAAGCAAGTCAGGGCGGAAGTGGATGAGCAGCACTCGCCCTGTGCGTTCCAAGTGCCGGAAGTCACGCGCCTTTGCCCCGTTTGCCCCGGAGGCGGAAGGTCTGGCAAGCGAGCCCGGCAGAGAAGCGGCTGTTGGGGCTGTGTTACGTTACTGGTCAGTTGCCCGTGTCCCTGGTTGTCGAGGAGACCGGCGGGTGAGTGTTTGCTGACTTTAGGGCGGATGGGGGTGAATGAGGCGGGTGGCTCAGGGACCTGCGTTGTCTGCTTCCCCCTCAGGGGTCACAATATGGCAGATCATAGAGACCACCGGGGCTCCTTCCCCTGATTGCCAGGCCGGCTGTCATGCTGTACCCTGGTATTCTGCACCCAGGAAGTGCTGACTCACCCCTCTCTGATCTGTGTGTGTGTGACCATCTTGGCTGTCACTAATGAACTGTCTGTAGCGGGACTGGCCCACCGGGGGAACTGGTGAATCTCCTGGTGGACCCCCATGGCCTGGGTTTTTAGATGCCATAACCTCATCAGCGATGCTGTTTACTGGGGAGCAACACAATCCGCTGTTTCTTGTTATTGTCACTGATGAGCTGTCTGTAGCAGGTCTGGTCCACTGGGGGACTGGTGAATCTCCCGGTGGGCCCCCTTGCCTGAGTTTTTAGATTCCACATGGCTAACCGCTGCAGTGCTCTGTTTGCCAGTGCTGGGGGATCAACACCTTCAGCTGTTTATTATTACTGGCAGTGTGTCGCGAATGAGCTGTCTATAGTGGGACTGGCCCACTGGGGACCAGTTAATTCTCCTGCCCTGTGTTTTTAGATGCCATCCCGCCGCCGGTGGTGCTCTGTTTACCGGTGCCGGGGAGCAACACAATCAGCTGTTTCTTATTATTGACACTGTATCACTAAGGAGCTGTCTGTAGCAGGACTGGCTCAGCGTGGGGGTCCGGTAAATCCCCTGGTGGACCCCGTTGGCCTGGGTTTTTAGATGCCATCACCCCATCGGCAGTACTCTGTTTACCGGTGCCGGGGAGCAACACAATCAGCTGTTTCTTATTATTGACACTGTATCACTAAGGAGCTGTCTGTAGCAGGACTGGCCCAGCGTGGGGGTCCGGTAAATCCCCCGATGGACCCCGTTGGCCTAGGTTTTTAGATCACCCCATCGGCAGTACTCTGTTTACCGGTGCTGGGGAGCAACACAATCAGCTGTTTCTTGTTGTTGTAAAAAAAAAAGTCAATGTACATGTGTATATTGGTTACATAGCCATTCCGCCCGTACACAAATACCCCCTACAGTAGATCACTGTAACTGACACTACAGTGATTTGGATCATTGGACATACATGGCCATGGTATGCTTACGCACACATAGGAATTTTTCCTCCGCATTTAACCCATCTGTGCAGTGAGTGCACACATTCCCGGAGCAGTGGGATGTCTTAGTAATGGTGCCCAGGGAGCAGTTGGAGGGTTAGGTGCCATGCACAAAAGCACATCAGTCATGTCCCAGACAGGAATCTGGGCTGTCGTCCAATGAGAGCCGTTTGTCGTGGTTATGTCCTTCGGCAAATGGCTCTCACTGTTTTCAGTGAGAAGCGCAAGCTGCCATCTCCGCCGCATCCTTGGGCTGTGTGCACGCTCCTGCTGAAGACATTCAGATACCGGATGTGGCATCTTGTGCTCCTCATTAAAGTCAGTGAGAGCAGTTTGCCAAATAACAGTTACAGCAAACAGCTCTCATTGGACGAGAGCCTGCGAATGTGCTGTTGGACTGGAGAAAGGTGAGTTTTTACAGGCTTTCTTGGGGGTTTCACACTTTGGGATCCCCCCGGTAAATCAGGACAGAACCCAGGACAAAACCCCAAATCCTGGTTTTGCAGACCACAAACCCAGTAATTTGACTTCTCAGATCTTAGTTCCATGACCCCAGGGCATCCTCAACTGGGAAGCCTGCTGTGTGATGGCGATATCCCCCCATCCTGCTCATAGGAGAATGGTGGGTGCGGTGCTCGGGGGGGGGGGGGGGGGGGTTGGCCCCCTGCACAACAGATATGACAGACTTGCCCTGGCGGCTGTAGCTACAGTGTTTTACATGTGACTGCACTATTTTGGACTGATAACGTTTTGTACTTCTCGCTTATTTGGAATTTATTGAGAATGTCTGTAAAATGTGAAAATGAAAATAAAAAATGATAAAAAAAAACAAAATAGATACCCCAAGCCAGCATATTTTCCTTCCAAATTCAAAGAGTGAAAACATGATGAGTTCTGTGGCACAGGTCCTTTCCTCCAACCCCCCGAGCACCGCACCACCCGCCATTCACATCCAAGTGCTGCTCTAGGTCTTTTCCTATCAGTTAGTTTCTCTGAGAGAGATTTTAGAGATGTTGGGTCTCATGACCTCCTCCATAACAGCGGTTCCCTGGGCTCGGCTCCACTCTCGACCTTTTGTCCACCACCTTGTCGGAGCAAGTTAGGGAAAGTCTGGCATAGTGGACTTTATCAGAGAAACTGGCCGGCAAAGAGGCCTTGGCATCAGAGAAAGCCTTTAGTAATCATAATGGATGCCAGCTTTTTTGGATGGGGAACCCATTGTCAGGGACTATACTATCAGGGAGTATGGATGAAGTTCACGGCTTGAAAGTCCTCCAACTACAGGGAACTGTTAGGGGTGAAAAGGGCCATGAGGGAACTGGAGGACAAGTTACTGAACAGAGATCTCCAGGTTGTCTCATACAATGTCACAGTGGTGGCCTACCTAAATCACCATGGAGGAACAAGGTCTCTGGAACTCTCCAGGCTGACCATATCACTCTAGAGCAGTCTAGAGGGAAGGATAAGATCCATCCAGGTCGTCCACATAAAGGGGGACTTAAACCGGACCTTCAGCATGATTTAATGAGAAGTCCAAACCCTTAAAAAAAAACAAACTATTCCCCAGCATCTAAAATTAATACTTACATTAAAACTTACATATTATTCTTTCCCCCACCGGGCTGCAAATGTCTTCAGAACTCTAGGATACGGGCGCCGCCATCTTGACTCAGAAGCATCACACATATTGAGTACAGGAGAGCGGGATAAAGTACAGGGGGTTCCTGATGCTCCATGAGCCGCCATCTTGGATATTTAAAGGCTCACAACATGCAGTAGATGCAGTTAGGATGGTTTTTAATGTGAGGAATATGTATGTACAGGGTGTGGGAAACATATAAGATAGACTCTTATTCAGGGTGAAGGTCCGCTTTAACATAGAGGCAGATTTCATTCATGCAGCATTATAAGGTAGCCTTGTGGGACCAGGATCAGCAAAGATTTGGAAAGAAGGTGCTACAAGCAATCTGCCCACCCTGAGGTAGGACGCTGAGTGCTTGCTTTCGGTACCTAAGCCGTCCTGGAGAAGGCCGGGGGAAAACCCCAGTGATTTACTGGTAACAGTATTTCCAATAGTCCTCCAGGACG
This sequence comes from Gastrophryne carolinensis, assembly GCA_027917425.1. Classification (NCBI taxonomy): domain Eukaryota; kingdom Metazoa; phylum Chordata; class Amphibia; order Anura; family Microhylidae; genus Gastrophryne; species Gastrophryne carolinensis. The sequence continues at coordinate 31,143,974 of CM051235.1, read as the reverse complement.
GCATTCTTCATACATTTCTGAAGGTGTATAGTAACACGGGAGCTAACACATGTTCTGTCTATAACCCCTTCGGGTCTCTTGGTGGTTCCTGTATGCTTGCTTAAAACACTGAGGGTCAAGGGGAAGTGACGGGGCATTAATACTATATTTAGCATTAATACTATATTTTAATTTGACACAGGTTTGTGTTTCCTGTTTAGGTAGAGGAAGTGGTTAATGGTCCTGGAGGACTATTGGAAATACCATTACCTGTGAGACTAACTGTGGTTTTCACACAGTGGGGTAACCCACGATAGTCAAAATTCTAGGTTTTGTTCCACTTTAAGCTGTCATCCCGGCCCGAATATTCTGTCTGTCCTCCTCAGTTAGCCCCTCATGTTTTGCTCTGTTGCACTACACATGGCCCCCCCCAACCTTTACTATGTTGTCATCCTTTCTAGGCCTGTTGTGTGACTTTTTATTTCTTTTTGTTTGTAAACTGCAGGGAGGGAGATGGCGGCTGACGAGAAGATGGAAGTGACCGTGAAAACCTTGGACTCGCAGTCTCGGACATTCGCTGTAGACGCTGAGGTAATTTACAGGGTTTCCTTTAGTAATAAATCAAGGCGACTGACTCACTAGTCATCTGACTGGCTTTCTCCATTCTGATTGACATTCTCAGTCGGATGACTAGCGAAGCGTCTTTACAAAAACTGTTGGTCCAGTTGCCTTGATTTATTATTGTAGAAACCAGCATCTGAGTGAACAATCACAGACACATTTACAAAGAACAGATTAAACGGGAACTCCAGTCAAAAAGGGCCAGGAGGGACACTCGCCCCCCCCCCCCCCAAAGCGGGATGCATCCTTGCCAAGCTGGGACCAAGCTCACTTAAACCGGACCTTCATAATGATTTAATGAAAAGCCCAAACCCTTAGAAAAATATTTTACGTTTTTAGTCACTTGCTTATTATTCTTTCCCCCACCGGGCTGCAACTCTATTCAGGACTCCGCCATCTTGGCTCAGAAGCATCAAACATACTGAGAAGAAGAGAACAGGATAAAGTACAAGGGGTGGGGTTATAGCTGTGCTTTGCATAGACAGAGCAGAGCTGGGGTCAGGGAAAGGACAGCAATCCCAGAATGCAGAGCGACACAGTCAGAAGACACTTCCTGTTTGCAGGCTGGCTGTTGCTCCATGAGCCCCCATCTTGGATGTTTAAAGGCTCATAACATGCAGTAGATGCAGGTAGGATGATTTTTAATGTGGATAATCTGTGTTGTATAAGATATGCTCTTATTCAGAGTGAAGGTCCGCTTTAAAGCAGAACAAAACCAGGGAATTTTATTTTCTCTGGTTTTGTTCCATGCCCCCGGGACATCCCGAATTGCTCTGTAAAAACCTTTCAGTTCGCCAGTAAAATTCACCTCTTCACAGTCCAACGGTGCATGTGCCAATCAGAGCACCTTGATGTGTTTACATCCTTCTTTAAAGGGCTCAGGTTTCCTTCAATGGCACCCCAAACGCTGTCTTTGTGAGTGGCTCGTGATGTCATCGCCGCACTTCTGCAATGACCAATCACCTGCCATCTAAGTTTGCCATAGCAGATATTTCGCAACCCCTCTAAGGCTTCACCCAGTCTCTTCAAGGTAAAGCCACAACGCATGCATGAGATGGCCAGTGACTGGAATAGCACACACTCCAATGGTGCATCTCAGTGGGGGGGGGGGGGGGGGCTGCAGGGAGGGGTGCAGTGATGGGCCAGTGAAGTGGGACAGCAAAAAAGCGGTGCTCCATTTCCACTTCTGCACCCTAAGAGGAGAGGCATATCTGGCTTTGCATAAATGTAGTTCTCATTTTCAGTGGGTTTTGGTCCACTTTACAGTCCCTGTCCACGTGCACATTAAAGTGAACCAACCAACGTTTATGACTAGGTCCCCCTGGGGCATGCTGATTCGGCATGCCACACTGCGTGAACTCCCCTGGGTTGCTTGCAAGCCCCTTAACCTTTTGTCCCTTGCTGTGATTTCGGCCTGCTGACACATCCCTGCAGCTGTGAGCACTCAGCCATTCATTGGCTGCACTCTTTTGCTTGACAATAATGCTTAGGATTATGAAAATAATAGAATATGCTGCTACTAATATATTACTGTGATAAAAATGGCATTGGGAAGCTGGACAACCCCTTTGAGTGTCCTGCCCCCAGGCGTAGCTAACATTCCAGTGTGCTCGTTAGAACAGACAGACCAATTACTGAGCTAGATATTCAGTTGTTTTCTAATATGATGATATGCCCCTTTTAGAAGACATATGTAAGTTTTATATTTTACTATAAATAAAAACATCAAAGGCGAGGAGCACCAGATGCATCTTGCGTATTTCTAATCTCCTAGGCTGATTTGAAAGACTGACACCCAGGACCCCCGTTAAAACGGCACGAAGGAGGGGGTCCGCCTGACGGATAGATGTCCTTGACAGCCCTGGGTTTAGGACCAGTCACCAGGATACCCAAAATCCTAGTGATTGGTCCCATTCACTTCTCAAAATCTCTGATTATATGCAAGTACCTTTATATATGTTAAAACGCAGCCCTGGAGTTTAACAGACTAGCACATAATTCTCCTGGGAGCTTTTAGGTCTGTTTTAACGTTGGCACCAGAGACCTAGGTAATGATAAAACCCATAGTGCGTCTTCTGGGGGTACACCTATTAGTAATATAGGGTGGGCCCGAGGTGATTGATGGTTGGGCTCTGCCTGTGCATAGCATATCATGTCTGAGCTCTCCTCTCTCCCCTTTTCTTTCAGATAACGGTGAAGGACTTTAAAGATCACATCTCTCCATCCGTCGGCATTCCCTCTGAGAAGCAGCGGCTCATCTATCAGGGTCGGGTGCTGCAAGACGATAAAAAGCTGAAGGATTACAGTAAGTACAAGGCGGGGAATGTTGTGTATAGTGGCTGCAGCGTTCCTCCCCACTGACCGGCCACACTTTATTTTTTATTTTTTTTTGTTCCCCCAGATGTGGACGGTAAAGTCATTCACTTGGTGGAACGGGCGCCGCCTCAGACGCAAACTACAACTGGGGGAGCCTCTGCTTCATCCAGCACATCGTCCACCTCCAGTGGAGCACCTAGCGGCCCGGGATCTGGGGGTCCCGAGAGGAATGGGAACAGCTACGTGATGGTGGGGGCATTCAACCTGCCGGTGAGAATAAACAATCAGTCGGATAAAAACCTATTTGGGATGCCCTATCATGTGAAACCTCCACATACACAACTTAGTGAAACTGCACACAGACAAACTTTCTCATATATATGTTCCTGTGCCATGTGCTTGTCTAGAAGACCCCCCTTCCCCCGCCTATCAGCACTGATGTGTGAGGGGGAGGCTGCTCTCTGCCTTATCTTGGACAGTGTGAGCAGCTCCGGCTTCTGTCTCAGTCAGTGCTGAATGAATCATCTATGAAGAGCACCAGGGGGGCGCTGCTGTACAGCAATCGGTGGACTGCACCCGGTTTGTTCAATGTATAATGGATGGTCCGCACTCCTCCTCTAATAAAACTTCGCTTCATTGACTATGATTAAGGACTGGAGTCCGAAACGCATAAGTCGCCTATGCTATACACGTGATTTCCAGAACTTTATTCACTATTGATTTTATTGGCTTTACTATACATTATGGAGATGATTTTAAATGTGTAAATTAAAAGCGAAGTTTTATTAGAAGAGGAGTGCGGACCATCCATTATACATTGAATGCTCTCTAGTGGGTTTGGGACTACCCACGGCTGTGCACACTCGAGAAAATTTGGTGAGCGGACATTCCATTTATTATCTTTGCACCCGGTTTGTGTTTTTATGAATACTGGGCAAAGGCTTTACTACAAAAAGAAATCACAGGCTGGGCATAGAAGGTGATGACATAAACTTCCTTTCTGGGCATAGGATCATGTTTAGCCATTTTGGCTTCACTGCTGATTGACCAGTGGCCATTGACACTGAGCCTCTCCACATTGCAATGGTGGTTAAAGCGGACCAAAACACACATTTTTAACTAGCATCCCCTGAATTGCTCCCCCTATGAAGAGCACCTTTTGCTACTTTTTACTGCTCCTGCTTCACTCTTAATCCCAGAAAATGGTGCTTGTTTTAGCTGAGAAGCTCCGCCTCCTCCATTCATTGCCATTGTTGTGTGTGGCAGTTATGTCATTGCCCCCCCGATGCAATGACCGATCACCCGCCATCTTATTAGACAGGAACAGCAAAAAAAACAGTGTTCCAGAACAATTCGAAAAGCGAAAGTATCCATTTCTAGCTCTACATCCTATTTCACAAGTTTAGTGGGTTTTGGTCCGCTTTAACTATTCCTGCATCGTGTTGGCTGCAGAGGAACGGAGCTGAATGGTCAGGTATGCCCGGTGGCAATCCACAGTGCAAACTGAAGATGGACCGTATGACCAAAGCCTGACACACTCCTACTATTGGATTGAATAGAGCAGACGTAGGCATATCACTGTGAGCGAGCACTAGAATAGGAGTGAACTGCTGCGGGGGACAAAAGGTGAGTCTGGACAATAACTTTAAAGCAGAACAAGACATTCCAGGGCCGGCCACAGGCCTTCCCCTAGACTCAAATCGAGGATGCCCCACTTTGTGAACTCCCCTTTGAAAAACGAATCTTCTTCCCCGCAAAACACAAGACAGCCGCATCTCCAGCATCTTTATGCTGTGTGCACAACTCCCATTAACAGAACATGACATATGCATGACAAACAGCTTTGATTAGACAAGAGCCCACCCATGTTCTGTAGGACAAGGGAAAGGTGAGTTTTTCTGGACATTGGGGGGGGGGGGGCAGGGTTTCACAAAGCAGGGCTTCCCAAATCAGGGTGTGTCTGAGCTTTAACGTTGTGCTTTTTCCCTCCTCCCTCTCTCAGCATGTCATGTCTGGACTGGGCGAGGCCGGCAGAGCTCCGCGTGTTTCCACAGTCAGCGGCGTAAGTATATTGGAGCTCCTGTAGATTTCCCCGCTCTGTGTTGTGGGCATCCTGTCGCCATGGACGCCACGTGTCTTCTCCGGTGGTGTTTGCATGTGTGGCCCCTATTCTGTCCAGGTTAAGTACAGTATATATGTAGATTAGGAGAAGTGCACAGAACAATGCTCTTATTTATACTGTTACCTGTTGTCCTCCTTTCCCTCCTCCTCTCCCTGATCCGTGTCCCCACCCGCCTCATGCCTTCATGTTCTTCCTCCACTCTCTCATCTTCTTGGGTTCTCTACTTCCTTTTCCTGTCACCGTTACCCTGTCCTCTTCTCTTTTTTTTTTTCTTTCTGTTCCTTCTCTCTTCTCTGGTCCTGTCTTCTCTGCTTAGAGCGATGGCTCCTCTCTCGATGTTCATATAAACTTGGATCAGCAGCTTCCCGTCCAGGTAGGAGACGCACAGGTCCGGCCTCTGCGCCTGTCGCTTGTGTTCATGCTGTCGCTCGGTTGCAGCTCTGGTTGCAGCTGACCCGAAACCATTTCAAAGTGAATGTAGAGGGGAGGATACTGAACTAGATATTGGAACACTGTATTTCATCACAACTTTGTAGTGTAAGGACAATTCTAATTTATGTACTGACCATAAAATGTACCTAGAATCTTAAAGCAAAGCAAAACCCATTCCTGGGTGCTCCGCTCAGCTAGCCGCCACTTGGCCGGGTGATGCGCGAACGCCCACTGGCTGAATCCCCAGCTTTCCATATGGGCACGCACACTCCCAGGCATACCGATGGGCTGGGCGCGGAAGCGAGCACAGCTACATGGAAGCTGGGGATGTGGCAGCCTGTAATCACTGGAGCCACTGGTATAGGTGAGGGTTTCACACAGCAGGCATCCCTCTATCTGGGTGTAGGCTAGCAGCAAATCTTTTAGATTCCAGGACCTGCTTTAACCTGCATCCTATCTTAAACTGGAACAAAACCCACCAGCGGCCGGCCTGGAATCTCGAAGATTCATGGGAATCGCGATTCATGCTGTTGGGGATACGAGGGATCCCCAACAGCGTGCTCCCTTTTGTAACCACTCAGACCCGTTTGCCAAAAGAGAGCCCATGTGTCCCAATTTGGTATACTCCAGGGACACGGAATGAAGTAGAATTCCTGGGTTTTGTTCTGCTTTAAAGTGGACCTATGACAGTCCGTGTCGGCCCTGGGGTCTAAAAGACTCCAGAGCCGGGCGACTAGGTGCTCCTGGAGCTGACTGATTCAGCATGCCCCGCTGTGTAAGCCCTCTAGGTCAGTGGTCCTCAACCCTGTGCTCAAGGCCCACCAACATGTCATGTTTTTTAGATCTCCAAATAGCCAGCTCTGTGCATCTATGTGGAGATCTGCAAAACCTGGCCTGTTGGTGGGCCTTGAGGACAGGGTTGGGGACCACTGCTCTAGGTCATCCACAAACCCTCCTAACTTTACCTGGCTCCACGCTGCGATTGCAGCCTGTTGCTGCATCCCTGCAGCTGAGCATGCTCCTGCGCCTATCCATTTAGGCCAGGCGTGAGGGAGTGCGCACTCCACAGGGGAGCTGGGGATGCGGATGCTGCCGCGCCCCATGGTAACGCGCCATTTAAAAGGGCTTTATGCCGTGCATTAGTATACACTCTACAAAGTGCTGGCTGGACGAGCTTCCGCACATGTGTCGTGGTAACAGCGGAAAGGTGAGTGGAGCGGTTAATCTGGGGGGTTTCACACCGTTGGATGCCCCATCAAGTGGACCTGTCACTAGGATTATCCTGGTGATGGGTCCTTGCCCCAGGGCATCCCAGTTCGGGAAACCCCGGGGGAAGGACCTATCACCAGGATAGTCACATTCCTGGTGATAGGTCCACTTTATGGGGCATCCAACAGTGTTAAAGCCCCTGGTTTCCCTTTATACTCACCTCAATCCCCAGTGCATACACAGGCCTCTGGTGGCACCCCTGCTCTGTCATCTTGCTGTGCTCAGCAGACTTGGTATATCTAATGCCTTGAAAATGTTATTGTACCCATCTTCTGACACCTTTTCAACAATGACATCCTGAATCGAGGGTACCCCGGGAGCAAGGACCAAAACGCAAGATAATCAAAAGATAATCAAAACCCAGCAATGACCGGCCTGGAATCTTAAAGATTGCAGGTCTGGCTGCTGGCTTTCCCCCGGGGCATCCCGAAATGGGATGTTTCACCTGGGGTATCCACCGTACCGGTAATCTCTTACCCACTTTTGGCAGGTGGCTCTGACTGTTTTCAATGGCGAGTGCATGTTGCTGCATCCTGGGCGTCATGCCCTCTCATTTCAGCCATTCAGATAGGCTGGGGCGGGAGCGTGTAAAGAGCCATTTGCCAAAAGTGGTAGACACAGCAAACGGCTCTCATTGCCTGAGCGCATGCACCGTTCCAATGTAGAAGTGGTGAGTTTGGGGCTTTCTGGGGGGTTTCACACTGCAGGGCATCCCCAATCAGCATACCCCTGAGGAACCGAACAAAACCCAGGAAAGTAAAATTCAATGTTTTTGGTCCACTTTAATATAGGGGGGGCTAAAGAGACCAAAAGACCCTCTCATCAAAGAGAAAGCAAAAGAGGAGCCTTCCTAGAACGTATTTACCCAGCGCCCAACACAAGAAATAGAGTTGCCTATCCTTCCTGGAAGTGGGCGGAGCTATACAAAATCTTACTAGAACAGCTGAACTTTATAGGGTGTTAATGAGAATAAACTATAAATAATGGCAGCTGTGTACTGACTACTGTTCAACATGAGTTTAAATGTGATTGGCTAATTTTGAACAAGACCACACCCCAGTTATACGCTGGCATCATACTGTCCAGTGTAGGTGCATTGTAGGCAGATTCCAGCGGGGCATCCCAGATCGGTCGGACTTTGGTGATCATCAACTAGCGCAATCGCTGGATCGCATCACGAACCAGCTCCAAACTCCAAAATCACCGGAACTGTGTTTGCCTCGCACCCCTCCGCCATCCGTCACAGGGGCTCTGCCATGCCCTCTCCATACACTACAATGGAGTGGGCGTGTCAAGCCTCAGCACACTCCTCCGTTGCGATAAATGCAAAAGCAGCGCCTCTGTGACTGATAGCGGATGGAGGCCAACACAGAAGTTCCGGTGACTGTAGTTTGGAGCCAGTGCGTGATGCGACCCAGCGATGGCTTAAATTACAGATTGCCGGGGTAGGACCGATCAGCTGCAGGGGACAAAACGCAAGTACCCTTTCGTTTTGGTTATCCCCTTTAATCAAGGGAGGTCCTCTTGGGAAGCCCCATTTTTCATATAGTGCAGTAGTTCTCAACCCCCTCGCGACAAGAAGTTCCAACCAAGGACCCACAAGTGGGTGATTAATTCTAAATACCAATATAAGTAGGCCACATGCCTCATAGCACTTACACAGTAAGAAGGGATGATGGGTTACTATTAAAATTATATACCAGACACGCCAGACACACCCCTGTTGGTCTGTCCTTGAACACCGCCATGTACCGCAGGTTAAAGTGGACCAAAACCCAGGAATTTGACTATCCTGGGTCTTGGTCCACTAACCCCCCCCCGCTATGTGAACCCCCCAGATCTCCCGCATCGACTCACCTCACTGCGGTCCTACGGCGCACATGCGGTTGCTCGTCCAATCAGCGCACTCTGAGCCGCTGAGCTATGGACGTCTAACCCGAGCGGCTCCAAGCATGCTGGTGGCCGCATCTCGTGCTTCCCTCTAACAGGGTGATAGCAGGGTTGCGGCCCGCGCGTGCGCCTTCGGACCGGGATTAAGGTATGTGTCGCTAGCGACCTGGGGGGTGTCACACAACGGGGAATTCCGATTTTGGATGCCCCTCGGGTCCACTGTAAGAAACGGTGATCTAGCGTGAGAGATTTAGATGGCTAATGGTTGTGGAATGGTTATATATGTGTTATATATATATTCCTGGTGGGCTGCACTGCTTTATTGTGGAACGAAACCTGGGAATTTTACTTTCCTGGGTTTTGTTCCGTGCCCCCGACTCATCCCTAATTGGGATTCCCTGCTGTGTGACCCCCTCCTCCAACGGCGCATTCACAGGCTCTCATCCAATTGGTGCACTTTGCCATGTTTACTTCTTTCGGCAAAGGGCTGTGAATGAAATCAGTGGGTAGTGAGCTCTGCCGCATCCCCCAAGGCCTTAGGCTGGGGCAGGAGCACGCACATCTGAATGACTGGGGTGGGAGCATGCGCACATTGCCGGGGATGCGGGAGTGTGCGCTCCCCACTGTAAACAAAATGAGAGCCATCTGCTGAAAGGCAAACTCTGATGGAGAGGGGATAGGTGAGTTTTTACCAGCACTCTGGGGCATTTCACAAAGCAGGGAATCCTGTTTCGGGATGCCCCAGGGGAAAAAAGCTAGTGGTCGGCCCAGAATTTTTTTAGTTTCCCGGCTGGCTGCTGGTGGGTTTTGTTCCACTTTGCCGGGTGTAGGTTCCAGCATGCAGCCCGCCTTACCCAGAGCCTAAACATTGCTACTTCTAAAACCTCCATCCACTCTCTTATTTTAAAGTCACCTGTACCCCTCTTCTCGTACTTGGCCCCATTGTAACAGCCCCTATCCAAGACTCCCCAGGCCCATGTTCTGCCCCTGCATTGCTATAGCCTCATGGCTGTGAGGGCCATCCCTACCCCTGGCACAGTATCTGCCCCTACCATACCTACAGACCTTCACCATGAATAAGAGTCTCTCATATATTTCCTCCACCCTGTACATACAGATTACCCACATTAAAAATGTTCCTACCTGCACCTATTGCGTTTTTTAAACCTTTTAAATCCAAGATGGCTGCACATGGAATACCAGGCTGCCTGCAAACAGGAAGTGTCTTCTGACTGTGCTGCTATGCATTTTGGGATTGCTGTCCTTTTCCTAACCCCAGCTCTGCCCTGTCTGTGCAAAGCTAAACCGCCCCCCCCTTTGTGATTTTCACCCTTCTCTCCTCAGTATGTGATACTTCTGAGGCAAGATGGCGGCGCCCGTATCCTAGAGTCCTGAACAGAGTTGCAGCCCAGTGGGGGAAAGAATACTAATTAAGAAACTAAAAACTTAAAATATATTCAGTTTAGATGTTGGGGAATCGTTTTTAGGGGTTTGGGCTTTTCATTAAATGATGAAGGTCCGGTTTAAGATTCCGTAACCTCAGTTATCACATATCCAGCCCTGCTCATGATCTGTTCCTGCAATGCTTTTGCAATTGATCTCCTCAGATGCACCTTGGGGGTGGGGCTAAGGAGCTCATGGGCTGATCCAGACCAGTAAACTCCCAGACTGATTTATGGCCCCAGTCCGCCCCTAGAAACTCAGGCAGATATTAAAAGTTAGGACTTGCATGCAAATGAAGGTGGCGGGTTACTTGTGGGCAGCACTCATCTATCACCGCAACCATGCCTTGCTGCCAACGTCTAATGCATTCTTTCTTTCTTTTCTCGCTTCCTTCATCTTACCTGGCTCGCTAATGTCCTCCTGTATCCTTTTCTTTGTCCTTTCCCTCTGCTCTTCATACAGAGTGAGCCCCGGGTTCGGCTTGTCCTGGCGCAGCACATCCTGCAAGATATACAGACCCTGCTGGATCGCCTCGAGGTGAGACATTGCGCAATGTTCTGTGTGGTGGGTGGGGAAATGCAGGGCATCTCACATGGCTGTGTATGTTTCCTTTTTGGGATAAAATGCCCTTATTCCCTTTAAGAAATGAAAACGATATGGGAACCATTGTGTACAACCAGCTGGATCATTGGCGCTGGGGGTTCTGCTTGGACAGGGAAAGTTGTGTCAGGAACACTCGGCATCAGAATGGGGTATTTTTGCTTAGCCGCCTCGTTTGTCGATAAGTTGCCTCCTACATCCTGCCTCTGTTGACAAAGGAGGCAGCTAAGCAAAAATACCCCATTCTGACGCGGAGTATTCTCACATATTTTCAGGCTAGAAGCTACATTCTCAAATTGTTCCCAACCAAAGCAGCGTTAAAGAGGAGCAACACACCCAATTTCCATCCATTTGGAAAGGCCAGGTGCGGGTGTGTGTACAGCTAGAGTTAAGACGTGGTGAGGGCTCCGGGACAAGGTGAGTGTGATAAGGAACCATTGGCAGACCCCTCTCTCCACGGTTTTCTCTGGTGTTCGGCCTTCCAAAATAATCTAAGGGAGTGATATACGTGTAATGAAGAACACAGACAGACAGCGTGTTCTAAGATACACAGGAAAGCATTTCTGCCCGCTCCGCCCCAGTGACACTTTATTTTTATATCGAAGTAAAAAAACATAGCACACGTCATCTATTGGACATCATCATATAAGGAAAAATCTAATTACTGTCTCAATGATTGGTCATCACAGCCACAGATCATATTCTTAGGAATGTTAGTGAGGCCTGGGGGGCCGGACTTAATAAGGTGTTGGGCAGCTCCCCAGCGCCATCTTGTTCACAGTGTTAATAGCCAAAGAAAACCCAAGTGGTGCACCGCATACAATGAGGAGGATTGTGCTACACTGTAAAAAATGAACACTACACCAAAATTAGGCTCATGGGACTCAGCCCAAGGTCTAAATAACAGGAGCACCAACAAAGATCAAAAATTAAATAATACACAGAGCATAAGGGGAAGAGGGGAATAATACTGAGCCTGGCAACAAGTGTAGTGAGGAGCGGGGACTAGCAGAGGGGACACCTTCGATCGCGGCCGCCCGTGCCGCTTCGCTGGGTGGGTGCTTGCAGTTCACCCAGCGAAGCGGCACGGGCGGCCGCGATCAAAGGTGTCCCCTCTGCTAGTCCCCGCTCCTCACTACACTTGTTGCCAGGCTCAGTATTATTCCCCTCTTCCCCTTATGCTCTGTGTATTATTTAATTTTTGCTAGCTTTGATCTAGTTGCTTTGCATTTGCGCACATGTGTCCATGACCAGCTTTGATCTAGTTGCTAGCTTTGATCTAGTTGCTTTGCATTTGCGCACATGTGTCCATGACCAATGTAGTTCAGGACACATACTTATTTTTTTGCACTCAGTCACTTTATTCTATATGCACTGTTAGATATTAGGTTTATATGCAGTTTAATGGTATATTGCACTTTATATAAATTGAGATTATGTTTACTTATGCACTGTCACTTTATTGTACATGTATGATTGATAGGTACTGAAGGGTTGGGGTTTTGTGCCGGCACAAAAGATTGGATCTTATAGGGTTTTTATAGCAGTGTGATGATATTTAGGAGTTTTCCCAGGAATTAATTGCTGCTGTTTTGCAGCACTGGACGTAATTTGGGGACATGCAGTGTTTTTAATGTGTTGGTCTTGTATATTGTGTGTTATGTCTTTTGTTTTTGATGAATTTGGATACTTAATAAATGGAATTGTATTAGATTTGATCTTTGTTGGTGCTCCTGTTATTTAGACCTTGGGCTGAGTCCCATGAGCCTAATTTTGGTGTAATGTGTTAATAGCAGCGTGCTTCATTGCTCTAATTTCAGTACAAGCAAAAGGAAAGAATCGGCGCAGAGATAAGTGGCTTACTGAGGGTTTATTTCACCTTTATTAGCCACTAAATCATACAATGCAAAAATAGGAATCTCAAATCAAGTGATGTTAATGCAGAGGGAATGTTCATATATTCATTTTATTGATTCTGACCTCCATCCATCACAAGTGTAACAGGGCATCAGGGGGGTTTTACACAACGGGGCATCCAGAGTTGGAGTGGAACTCAGATGAAGGGGGGGGGGGTTATGGACGGAGAGAGGTAAGGGAGGGCAAGTAGAAGGAAAGGAGTAGTTGCACGATACTCAAAGCAGATCTTAAATTCCACTGTTGTTGCAACAACTGGTATTGCAACTTTCTTGTGGAACGTCAATAAACAAATTATAAAAAAAAACACATGGGGATACAGTGGTCTGTTTAAAGTGGACCAACACCCACGGGTGATCGGCCCGGGAATCTATGAGATTCCCGGGCCGATCACCCCCCACCCCGCGGGACATCCGAGATCGGGATGTCCCGCGGGGTGAAACCCCCCCCAAACACCCCAACTCACCTGCCTTATCTTCGGCGGCCGGCCGCCGCCGCCTCCCTCGCGCCCCTGTAGGCGTGCGCGCACCCGCGCCGGCCGTCTGCGAATGGCCGGCGCGGGCGCGCGCGCGCGTCAAAAGTGACGCGAGGGAGGCGGCGGCGGCGGCCGCCGCTTAGACGTTCCTTGTACGTTGGCGCTGGGAGCGGGGAGAGGTGAGTTATTCGGGGGGTTCGGGGGGGTTTCACACAGCGGGGCACCCCGATCGGGGGTGCCCCACCGAAGTGGACCAAGACCCAGGATAGTCAAAATCCTGGGTGTTGGTCCACTTTAAGGAGAACAAAACACTGTACTTTCACTATTCTGGCCTCAGGGCATCCCGATTTGGGGTGGCCTTCTATGTGAAACCCCAGGCCGCCCGTAAAAACGCACCTTTACCTGGTCCTACGGCGCATCCTCTCATCCAAGCTGCGCCATATGCAGTACACATTAATGATTGGCATATGTCCCTGTTTAGACACAGAGCTCACCAGTTACCTTTAGAATAGAGCCTGCTCCTGCAACCAGCCTACCTGAATGTCTGGGAGTGGGAACCAGGGCAAAGTTGAGTTTTATGGCGACGTTGACACTGCAGTGCCCCAGGGGATGGCCAGGGACTTGTTTTGGGATGCCCCAGGGGGTAGGGGCAAGGAAAGTAAAAATCCTGGCTTTGTTCCTGTTCATAGCAGACCAAGTCCCAGGTTTGGGCCGGTTTCACGGGGGTGTCTCAAACACACAACGAAGGCAAAGAACATGTGCTGTGGAGATTTCTGGTTCTGGGAGGATTTACATTGTAGGGCATCCTACACCACGATAAGGGGAGGGAGTCTTTTAGTAACATCGGGGGAAGTTTAAAAATAACCTCCCCCAAACCTCACCGATCTGCTGCCCCCCACCCTCCAGTTTTACCTTTGGGCGCCTTTGGGTAAAAGCATCTAGTTTAGTTTATGTGCAATTGCAATAAGCTGGTATTTCGGCACAACTTGGCTCAGGAGACAGGTCATTAGAATTGTGCACAATATCTCCCTACCCCAAAGTACCCCACCAGGCCATGCCCAAGACACCAGGGCTGCAGGAGGATGATTGGCAGGTCAACAGTATGATCAGTGGACTTTTCCTTTACTGTTGCCATTTTTCTCCTCTCTTTTGGGAATACACAGTATGTTGTGATCAGTTGCAGCCTTTGTTACAAGGGTTAGAACCTCTTTATGCCTTGTGCCCTCCCAATCTTCACATTGCTTTTGGGATGTCCTAAGTGTAAGGAAAAAAATATATTCGTTGTTTTTCTAATTATTATTAATGAATAAAATGATAATAAATGAGCTGCGTGAATAAGAGGGTGAACCCCAAAACGTGTTGCCGCCAGGTCAGGGGAGAACATGCTACTTATATTGGTAGCGGCCTTCCTTGTGAGAAGGATCCCTTTTTGAGATCTAGTTTTGGTGCAAGTAGGACGCTTTGTGTGTTGGATGTGTGCTTTGGAGTCGCGCCATAGTAGCATGTTCCGTGTTTTATGTTCTTTTTCTTTTCCCCCGGCAGCAAAATGCCAGTGACCCGGGAGCAGAGCCAATGCAGACGTCGGGGCCAGAGAGTGAACCCGGAAATAGGGAGCCACAGTCTCAGGGCGCACAAAACTCTGATGGACAAGCTGGTACAGCACCAACTAGGTAATGGCTCAGCACCTTCTCCTGAACTGGTCACTGTAGCCCACAAAACCATCTTCCTCTAAACCGTCCATTAATGTTTGTGTTTCTCCTCCCCTTACTATTTCTCCTGTTACAGTCACCCCACCCCTGCTGAGTACCTTGAAGTGCTTCAGTCTTTAACCCGGTCAGAAGAGCGCCTGGCACCCTTCATGGAGCGCTACAGAGAGATCATCAGCAATGCTACCAATGCAGCCTATGAGAATGTAAGAGCAAACCTTACCTGTTTTGTATCCTCTGGGCATCCATAAGTAATTGTTCAGTGAGGCTACTTTATTTATTGCTTTTAAAGTGGACCAAAGCCCAGGATTTTGACTATCCTGGGTTTTGGTCCTTTCCCCTGGGGTACTCCGATCGGTTGGTGGTGCCCCGTTGTGTGAAACCCTCCAGATCGCCCGAAGAAACTCACCTCTTCCCGGTCATACGGCGCATGCACACCTGCACGTCCAATCGGCACGCGCGCTGGCAGCCACATCCCACTAACGGGGAGCGTACCCGCGCTGGCCACTCAAAAATGGCTGGCGCAGGCATGCGGTGAGTGAACGGGGCGCCCTGGGGGGTTTCACACAGCGGGACCTCCCGATTTTGGATGCCCCGGGGCGAGGCAATCGATCGGCCTATCTATAAGATTCCCCGGGCCGATCTGGGTTTTGAGCCACTTTAAAGTGGACTAAAACCCTGGGTTTTGGTCCTTTCCCGGGGTGCCCCCGCTACATGAAACCCCCCAGACCGCCCCAGGAAACTCACCTCATCCCTCTCCCACAGCACATGCACGGCCACTCGTCCAATCAGCGCGCTCGGAGCCGCTGAGCTATGCAAATCTGAGCGACGTCTTAGCAGATGGCCGCATCCCCCGCTTCCCTCTAATAGGGAGCATGCTGCCCCGGGGGGAGGGAATCGATTGGCCTGGGAATCTTATAGATTCCCGGGCCGATCCCGCTGGGTTTTGGTCCACTATATTATTATATTTATTTGGGATAATTAACTTGTCTCTCTCAAAAGTCTACTATAAATGTGTGCAATGTGTTGCAGCAGCCGCTCTGTAATTAAAATAGATTGGGCAACATTTTCTTTCTCCCATTTTAGCTAGTAGAGTTGCATATGGATGCTTCTGATAGGCAGATCTTCCCTATTTATGGGAGACTTTACTTCCCTTAGCAGACTATTTCTCAGCCTGCGCTACACGTACCACAGGGGATACACAACAGCGTTCTGATGCAGAAAAAGAAGGGGGATGTCTGGCTGGTCAGTTATATTATTTTACAAGCAATACCCAATCCCTTCTTGCTTTAAAAGTACCAGGGGGTCTATGGCCTACTTAATTTGGTATTATTTTTAATTAATCACCCCACTTTGGGCACCTTGTTTGGAACTTTTGGTCGCTAGGGGGTACTTGGCATAAAAAAGATGAGAAGCACTGCCTTAGCCAACCACAGTACTGCTAGCAGATATACCAGTATGATCTGATTTTTGTCTGATTTAATATGATAAACTACTGGCAATCACATGTGCAGGGAAGGTCTCCTTTTTAATAAATTTAGTTCGTAAAGGGGACCATATCCCAGGTTTTTTACTATCCCAGAGTTGGTACTCGCTGTTAGCCCCAGATTGTCCCCCAAAAATGTTTCTTATGGAGCAGGTGTAGACGCGCAGACTATCAGCACGCTCGGCTCCATTTGGTCCTATTGGCTAAGGGCCTGATGGAGCAGAGCGTGTCGCATCTCGCTTGTCTCAAGCAGGGGAAGTGCCCGTGCTGCCCATTCACAAAGGCCTGGCACGGTCATGCGTCTTGCTAAAGCTTTAGCGTAGTGCGGCCACGGTCCATGCATACACTGTAGGATCGAGGATCCGGGGGGTTTCACAGAGTGGGGCATCCCAAATTGGGATAGAGGGACTCTGGCATCCCTGGATGAGATGGGATTTGGTCCACTTTAAAAATGCACCTAAACCCTTTAGCTACAAACATTCTGGATGTATCATAGACTTGAACACCCCCCTCCCTCCTCCATCCCTTCATCTAACTGCCATGCTAATTTGCCAGCCCATGGAAATGAAGATGCCTTATAATGGGTATCCAGTGGGGTAATGAAGGGTCAGTTTGGTTGTGATAAAGCCAGACCTTTAGGGTTACTGACCCAAACGTAGGTCTAACCCACCCATGATCGGCTGCATGATTCGGCCATTTTGCCATGCTTTGATACTTTGCGAAAATCCTGAAAAGAGCTGCTTGGTTATAAGGGCTCTGGATGAAGGGAACGCTGTAGCTTGCTGCACTTTACATGCACGCCACTAGATGGAGATGTTGGAAAAGGTTGGGAGGGACTTTTAGGCCCCTTTCACATTTGCTGTTTCCACAAATGCACACATGCAGTGCAGTAAACAAGTGCTCCTCCATAGGGGCAGCAGTGTTGTGGCAGGCACTAGGCACCATGGAAGAATAGGAGAGGCAGTTCAGTGCATAGAAGCATCAAGTGAAGAATAGCTTTGCATACAATAGTAAAAAAGATCTTACTGGCTGGAACACGGGTGGATAATAAGCAAAACCCTTGACGTTTCGGTTATAGCAACCTTTCGTAAGAGGCAGCGGTATATACCTATTGTATGCAAAGCTATTCTTCACTAAACTGCAACGTATTTGTTAACCTCTTCTATTCTTCCATTGGGACTCTGTATACTTTGTATCATACTTCCAGTATTAAATTTCCCTTTTTGGATGCATAGTTTTGTCATGGGTGTTAGTTTCTCCACTTACTCCTATGCATAGTATATCTTCCTCTTATATCAGATTTTTCCTTGTTTATTCATATCCGGTGTGCTTCAACATAACATTAATATATTACAAAGTGATACATACCCTGTGGTAGAAACTCTATGTGGTGTGCAATCTCTTGATAAGTAGTATGTGTCACAAAATCGATCGTTCAACTTCGGTTTAATCGACCGATCTGCCACGTGGGTGTGGGCTGCTTCCAGCACAGAGAGCAATCACACCAGAAACCCCCACACACCAATGACAACAAGCTGCCACCACCACTGTAACTACACTTTAAACCGGGGCGGTGGAACCCTCCTCAATCACCATCTGATCAAACTCTGCTGGCGAGTAATTGAGACAGTCACCACACACGCCTACACACCCCTCTCCACATACAAGCAGGGCACAGGCAATCCACGCTAATTCTATCTCACACTTACCCCGTGGAGAGTATGATCAGTTCTGCTGTTGAACGATCAGATACAATCAGCTTGCAATCTGCTGGTTCACACACAGTCACCATGCAGCTCTCCAAGTTAAGTAATTCACCCTTGTAACACTATATGATTAGATCCGCTTTCCCAATCATACAATGGATTAGTTACAATCGATCTTACATTCTAGTCTATGGGTTAATACACATTTACGAGCGGTCATACAATCTTCAGAAACCAGGGTAGTTTTTAGAGCTCCAAGTAAACCAGGTTAGAGGATTTCTAATTGCCAAAAAGGTAGGCCCGTGCAAAATGGAAATTTTAATAAAAAAATAAAAAATACAAATAAACAAAAAAAAGACAATTCGGTGAGTACTCACCTGTAGAATTGTTAATCTTAGTATACAGTACGTCCTGCTCTAGATAAGAATCATTACACTTGGGTATTACTCCGCCAGATGGCGTTGGACTGCAGAGACAACGAAATTGGCGCCTCCCGGTCCCTCAAATACCCGGGACCTCCCACAAATCCCCAGATTTTCTCTGTCTGGACTGCGAAGGACAAGAAGATGGCTCTCTTTTCTCGCAGGTGAGCGGGGCTATTAGACTGCGGCCCTGTAGGACTATTCCCATCCATTCCATTATTAATGTGCCTCCCAGCCTTGGCTGCGCTGGTCGGGTGATGGTAGGCAGCACCGCTGTCAGGTGCTTAGGAGCGCTGCTCCACCGCAATTCCCCCACCAAAGGGTAGGCGGTATAGGCATATGGTGAGCCTCTATGGGATGCCCCTCCCGCCCTATTGCCCCTTGCCCCTGTCTATCGGTGGACCATATGTTAAGTGGCGGCTGTCCTCCCTCGCTCTCCCTTGTATGCCTTGGTGCTGCACTGTATTATGTTTTGTCTGGTTGGTGTCAGTCGCCGCGCTGACTTGGTTGCACTGGTTGCGTTCTTAAGTATGCCGCTGCCGCCTCGCACTTCCACTGTGCCCTGCACCTGGCGGCGGCGTTACCTCAGGCGCCGCCATTGGCTGCTTGTCACGTGTGCTGCTTCGCGGTCTTCGGGGGGGCGGGGCCCGCGGTTGGCGCGTTCCGCATCACTGTCTCCGCGGCCCGCCCCTCGTGGTATACCCGGCGCCATTTTCTCGGCTGCTGCGTGACTGGCGTCTACCTACTGCGGTCCGTGAGTGCCCTCGCGGGCGTTTTTTATTACCCTATGTCATTATACATGTCACTTACGGGGTTCTCTTCGCTTATGTCTTTCAGACGGGCCGACCTCTATTGGTTTCTCCCGGCCCTACTCCCTCTATTTAGTTATTTAACTTGTGAGGCCTAGTGTGTAAATTACTCCCACTTCTCTAGCGGGCTATTGGGGCATCCCGGGTTGCTTTTATAGCGTGAATCCCTATCGGCCTATTGTGCCGCTATAATCACCATATGGAGGCGTCTCAGGATAATGTGCTTGGGGTTCCTTCGGGACAAGCCCCGCTGTGTGTAGCTTGTGGGGTGTCCCCTACTAGTGCTGACAATGTGCGGGTCTGTGTACCTTGTGCCCAGCAGGTGCTTGCGCTGCAGCCTGGTTTACCAGTAGCTGGGCCTGCACCTCGTATGGCTTCGCCTACTCCCCCAAGCTTAAATTTGACTCCCATTGAGTTGCATACCAGTGGGGATTCTCAGCCTGATGTGTCTTCCAGACTGGCTAGTGTTGAGAAGTTGCTTGCTAATACCTTGGCGCGTAAGGCCTCTGCAAAAAAGTGGCACTTGACGCCTGATGTCACTCTTTTCCCTATGGAGGCTGATGAGTTTTTGGAACTGTCTGGCTATACCCCTTTGGAAGAAGGGGAGTTATTCTCTGATTCAGAGTCATCTGATGAGAGGCCCAGGGGTCATGATGATTCTGGCTCTGACCCCTGAGCCCCAGATGATACTGATAAGCTGTTGGCTCAGATTTTTGAGGTACTGTCTATCTCTCCCCCGGTTGCGGCCCCCAGGGAACAGGGGGAATTGTTTCGTACTGCTAAGCCACGTTTAGAATTTCCTGAGCGAACCCACTTTAATAATCTCGTGCTCAGGGAATGGGAACGCCCCAGCAGGCTTCCCGGTGTACCTAAGAGTTGGGATAAGAGGTATCCCTTTCCTGCTGATGTGGTGAAGCGTTGGTCATCCCCTCCAGAGGTGGATGCCCCGGTCCTAGGGTTATCTAACACCTCTGTCATGCATTCCCCTGACTCCACTACGCTGTGGGATGGTGAGGACCGGCGTATTGATCAGCTGGCGTCCCATGCCTTTGCGTGTGTGGGGACGGTGCTGCGCCCGGTCTGTGCCTCTGCCTTTACAGCTGTGGCTATTAGGACCCTGCTTAGAAGTATCCTAGATGGTGCCCCTGATGTGCCTAGTGAGGAGTTTAATACACTCTCTCGTTGTGATGTTTTTGTGACTTATGTCCTCTCTGCCTTGGATGATACCATTAGGATGTGTGGCAGAACCTCGGCCCTGATGGTGGCTATACGCCGCTCAGTTTGGCTGCGCCAGTGGGCTGCTGACAACGCTGCCAAGAAAGCTCTCACTGGTTTTCCCTTCAAAGGACTACACCTGTTTGGGGACCACCTGGACCTGTTTGCTAAGGGAGGCAGGTTACCTCAGCGCAGGCGGCATTCTCAGCCCTTTCGGGGACAGGGCTCCTTTTCTTCCCCCTACCGTGGTGCCAGACAGGGGAGGGGGGTCTCCCTTACCGGGGCCCGAGGAGATTTCTGGGGTTAGGGGCAGAGAGCACGTGGACGCCCTGGCTCCTCCTGGGGCCCCTCAGGCATGAAGGGGCGCCCTCACCCATCTGGGTGGGGGGACAGCTTCAGCACTTTGCTCACGTCTGGAGGCTTCATGTCTCAGACCGGTGGATTCAGGAGGTAGTTTCCTCCGGTTACAAGATAAGTTTGCTGCCTGGCCGCCCCCAAGATTTATCAGATCCTGGATTTCTCAGGATCTTTGTCAGCTCAGGCTCTGGTTCTGTCGGTGCGAAGCCTTCTGGAGCTGGGGGTCATCTGTCAGGTCCCCTTACGAGAAAGGGGCAAAGGGTTCTATTCCAACCTTTTCACCGTGACCAAAAGAGATGGGTCACTCAGGCCCATCCTGGACTTGAAGATCCTCAACAAATTTGTCAGGTGCAGGCGCTTTCGCATGGAAACTTTGCGCTCTGCCATCAGCTCCCTGCGTCCAGGGGACTTCATGACGTCTGTGGACATCAAAGATGCTTACCTTCATATTCCTGTGTTTCCAGCTCATCAAAGGTTCCTCAGGTTCGCTCTGGAGGATTAGCACTACCAATTTGTGGCATTGCCCTTCGGTCTCACTTCAGCTCCCAGAGTGTTCACCAAGGTGCTGGCAGGAGTGATGTCTCTGCTCAGGTCTCAGGGCATCCGCGCGCTGCTCTATCTGGACGACATTCTCATCACTTCCCAGTCCCTCCAACAGGCAGAGTTGGATACTCAGCTGGTAGTGTCCACTCTGGAGTCATTTGGCTGGGTGATCATCCATCCCAAGTCTTCCCTGTCTCCCTCCTTGGTGACACCCTTCCTGGGAATGAATCTGGATACAGTTCAGGCAAGGATTTTTCTTCCTCAGCAGAAGGTGGACAGTCTGCCAGCGCAGGTTCAGTTCCTGCTATCTGGCCCTCATCCCTCCATCAGGCAGGGAATGCAGCTGGTGGGCCTGATGGTGGCATGCTTCGAGGCGGTCCCTTATGCTCAGTTCCACCTGAGGCCTCTGCAACGCCACCTCTTGTCAGTGTGGGACAAGGATCCTGCGTCCCTGGACCAGGTCCTTGTGCTTTCCCCCCTAGTCAGGCGGTCCCTCTCGTGGTGGCTGGACTCCAGGAACCTGTTGGTGGGCAGATCCTTTCTGGCGCCCTGCTGGGAGACAGTCACCACGGATGCCAGTCTGATAGGTTGGGGGGGTTTCTGGAAGTCTGTGCAGTTCCAAGGGCGGTAGGGCCCTCAGGAGGCCCACACACCTATCAACATTCTGGAACTGAGGGCGATCAGGTTGGTTCTGGCTCACTTGACCCACCACCTTCGGGGCCGGCCTGTTCAGGTAAGCTCGGACAACCAGACGGCGGTTGCCTACATCAGTCATCGGGGAGGGACCCGGAGCAAGAGGGCCCTCCAGGAAGTGTCTCTGATCCTGGCCTGGGCGGAGGACAATGTTCCCTGCATATCAGCTGTGTACATCCCGGGGGTGGAGAATCTGCAGGCAGACTCTCTGAGCAGGGGGACCTCTCGCCTGGGAGTATGGTCCCTCTGCAACAGGGTGTTTCAATCTCTGTGTCACCGTTGGGGCAAACCAGATGTGGATCTGTTTGCGTCCCGTCACAATCACAAGCTCCTGGCCTTTGTCTCCCTGTCCCAGGATCCTCTGGCCTTGGCCACAGATGCTCTAGCAATGTCATGGCAGGATTTTCAGCTCCTGTATGTCTTTCCTCCATTCCCCCTGTTGGGCAGGGTTCTGCGCAAGATTGCTCAGGAGGGGGTGCCAGCAATACTGGTGGCCCCCAGGTGGCCAAGATGAGTGTGGTTCGCAGACGTGGTGCAGCTGGCAGTAGATCAGTACGCTCTGCCCAGGGTGCCGGACCTGCTCACTCAGGGTCACTTACGCCATCCCAATTTACAAACTCTGGCTTTGACGGCCTGGCTGCTGAAACCCCCATCTTGATGGAGAAGGGGCTGTCTGCCTCTGTTGTTGATACCGTGATAAAGGCTAGTAAGAAGTCTTCTTCTTCCATTTACTATAGGGTTTGGCATGCCTACATTGACTGGTGTGAATCTAAGTCTCTTCCCTGTCGTGTGTTCTCTATTCCCAGGATTCTGGAGTTCCTGCAGCATGGGTTGGAGCTGGGGCTCCAACTCAGTACTCTGAAGGGTCATGTCTCTGCCCTGGCTGTTTTGTTCCAGAGGTCCTTTGCCCAGCATTCTCTGATCAGGACTTTTTTCCAGGAGTTTACTCATGTGCGTCCCCCACATAAGCCTATGTTGCCTGTTTGGGATTTGAACTTGGTCTTGTCTGCCTTGCAGGGTGCTCCCTTTGAACCTGTGCAGGAGGCTGCCCTGGCCATTCTTACTCTCGAGGTTGTCTTTTTGGTGGCTATCACCTCTGTTAGGCGTGTGTCTGAGTTGGCGGCGCTTTCCATCCAGCCCCCCTACTATGAGAGACACCAGGACAAGGTGGTGTTTCGCTTCAAGCCAAATTTTCTGCCTAAGGTCGTGTCTGCTTTTCATTTGAATCAGGACATTGTTCTTCCTTTCTTGTGCCCTAATCCTAGTAATGCTAAGGAGAGGGTTTTGCATTCTTTGGATGTGGTTAGTTGTCTGAAGTACTATCTGGTGGCTACTGCTCCATTCAGAAAAACTGATGCTCTTTTTGTGGTCCCTTCTGGTTTTAGGAAGGGTCTGGCTCCTGCTAAATCTACTATCAGCAAATGGATCTGTCAGGCTGTGATTCAGGCCTATTCTGCTAAGGGGAAAAATCCTCCCTTCCGTCCTTACTGCTCATTCTACTCATGCTATTGGTGCCTCTTGGGCTTTTCAGCACCAGGCTTCTGTTGAACAAGTTTGCAAGGCCGCTACTTGGTCTTCTGTTCATACCTTTTCAAAGTTTTACATGTTGATGTTAGGGCCTCAGCTGATGCTGCTTTTGGCCGCAAGGTTCTGCAGGCGGCAGTGGTCTGACCTGTCTGTTGTTACCTTTGGGGATCCCACCCTACTTTATGGAGGCTGCTATTGGATGTCCCAATTGTAATGATTCTTATCTGGAGCAGGACGTACTGTATACTAAGAATAATACAATTCTGTGATTACTCACCTGCAGAATTGATATTATGAGTATACAGTATGTCCTGCTCCCCCCCCCCCCCCACCCTTGGTTTTGCATTGTCCTGGATCCCCTGTATGGTGATTGTTATCGTTGTTATAGTTACTAGTTGGTTCTGTTTTAATTCTCCCGGCTTCTCGTTAACGGCTTTTCGATGCTGGGGATATGTGGGAGGTCCCGGGTATTTGAGGGGCCGGGAGGAGCCAATTTCGCTGTCTTTGCAGTCCAGCACCAACTGGCGGAGTAATACCCAAGTGTAATGATTCTTATCTGGAGCAGGACATACTGTATACTAAGAATAACAGGTGAGTAATCACAAAATTGTATTTTTGTTCTTGCATGGCACGGCCTGCTTTAGTATTCATAACAGTTGGGTTATTCCGCCACAAGGTGGCGCAGTGTACTGCAGAAAAGTTGTGACATCTCCCGGCCCCCTATAAAAACCAGCGTAGACAAGCAGTGAGACAAGAAGCCGGGAGAGAATAAAGGTAAAAAATGGAAAAAGGTAAAAACCCCAATTAACTTGGAACAATAACCATAAAGAGGCAACCAAGAATAACGATAACAAGGGTGGGGTGAAGCAGGCCGTGCCATGCAAGAACAAAAACAATTCTACAGGCGAGTACTCACAGAATTGTCTTTTTCTTATTGCATGGCACGGCCTGCTTCAGTATTCATAACAGTTGCGACATCCAAAAGCAGTGTGTAAAAGTAGGGTGGGATCCCCAATGAGTAACGGTCGGCAGTTCAAGTCACTACCGCCTGAAGTACCTTGCGGCCAAAAGCGGCATCCGCTGAGGCCTTAACATCAACCTTGGAAAAAGTATGAACAGAAGACCAAGTTGCGGCCTTAAAAACTTGTTCAACAGAAGCTTGGTGCTGAAAGCCCAAGACGAACCAATAGCACGTGTAGAATGAGCAGTAATCCTAAAAGGAGGTTCCTTCCCTTTAGCAGAATAGACCTGTTCCACCGCCTTATGGATCCACTTGCCGATAGTGGATTTAACAGGAGGCAAACCCTTCCTAGGTCCTGCAGGAAGAACAAAAAGAGCGTCAGACTTCATGAAAGACTCAGTAGCAGCCAAATAAAACTTCAGACCCCTGACAACATCCAAAGAGTGAAGGGTCCGCTCCTTGGAATTAGCAGAGTTAGGACACAAGGAAGGCAGAACAATGTCCTGATTGAGATGAAAAGCAGACACAACCTTAGGCAAGAAATCCGACTTAAGCCGAAACACCACTTTATCCTGATGCCTCTCAAAATAAGGAGGTTTGATGGAAAGCGCTGCCAGCTCAGAAACTCGCCTGACAGAAGTAATGCCCACCAAAAAGGCCACCTTAAGAGTCAGAATGGGCAAAGCAGCCCCACGTATAGGCTCAAAGGGAGGACCCTGCAGAGCAGACAACACCAGATTCAGGTCCCAAACTGGTAGCATAGGCTTACATGGCGGACGCACGTGAGTAACTCCCTGGAAAAAAGTCTTAACCAACCTGTGATTGGCAAAGGATCTTTGGAAAAAAATTGCCAAGGCTGACACCTGTCCCTTGAGGGTACTGAGTTGAAGGCCCGAATCCAAACCATGTTGCAAAAATTCCTGGGGATGGAGAACACCTGACAAGGAAAGGACTTGGACTCACACCAGGCAATGTAAGCATGCCAGATCCTGTATTAGAGAAAGGATGAGGATTTCTTCCTAGCCTTAATCATGGTATCAACAACAGAGGCTGGCAAACCCTTACCCATCAAGATGGAGGTTTCAGCAGCTAAGCCGTGAAAGCCAGCGTTTGTAAATTGGGATGGCAAAGTTGTCCCTGAGTGTGCAGATCTGGATCCTTGGGCAGGGCATACTGATCTACTGCCAACTGCACGACCTCTGCGAACCACACCCTCTTTGGCCAACAGGGGGCCACCAGAATGGCTGGTACCCCCTCCTGGGCTATCTTGCGCAGCACGCTGCCCAGCAGAGCGAATGGAGGGAACACATAGAGCAGCCGAAACTCCGTCCAAGGCAATGCTAGCACATCCGTGGCGAAGGCCAGAGGATCCTGAGACAGGGAGACAAACCTGGGAAGCTTGTGATTGTGACGGGACGCAAACAGATCCACATCCGGCTGACCCCAGCGGAGACACGGGGAGTGAAAAACCCTGTTGCTGAGGGTCCATTCCCCCAGCCGAGACATCCCCATGCTCGGGGAGTCTGCCTCCAGGTTCTCCACCCCCGGAATGTAAACCGCCGAGATGCAGGGGACATTCTATTCCGCCCAAGACAGTATCAGGGGCACTTCCTTGAGGGCTTGCTTGCTCTGAGTCCCTCCCTGATGATTGATGTATGCAACCTCCGTCTGGTTGTCCGAGTGGATTTGAACTGCCCGACCCCGAAGGTGTGTGGTCAGCTGAGACAGAACCAACCTGATCACCCTCAATTCCAGGACATTGATGGGAGAATGGGCCTCCTGGGGGCCCCACCGACCCTGGAACTTCAGAGACTTCCAAAAGCCGGTCAGACTGGCATCTGTGGTGACAGTCTCCCAGCACGGAGACAGAAAGGTCCTGCCCACTAAAAGGTTCCTTGAGTCCAGCCACCACGAGAGGGACTGTCTGGCCAGGGGGGACAGAGCAAATTCCTGATCCAGGGACACAGGGTCCCGATCCCAAACTGACAAGAGGTGCAACTGAAGAGGTCTCATGTGAAACTGAGCAAAGGGGACCGCCTCCAAGCAGGATACCATCAGACCCACTAACTGCATCCCCTGCCGCATGGAGGGATGAAGACACGAGAGTAGAGTCCGTGCCTGCTTCTGCAGGCCCTCCACCTTCTGCCGAGGCAGGAAGATCTTGACCTGATAGGTATCCAGAGTCATGCCCAGAAAGGACCTCACCGAAGACGGAGACAGTGAAGACTTGGAATAGTTGATCACCCAGCCGAAGGACTTGACAGTGAAGGATACCACCTGAGTATCCTTCTCGGCCTGATGAAGAGATTGAGACACAATTAGAATGTCGTCCAGGTAAGGAAGGATTCGAATGCCCCGATTCAGCAGCAGAGCCATCACACCCGCCAGCACCTTGGTGAACACCTGAGGGGCCGAGGTGATACCGAACGGTAAGGCCACAAACTGGTAATGCTGATCCTCTAGAGCGAACCTGAGAAATCTCTGATGACCTGGAAAAAATTGGCACGTGAAGGTAGGCATCCTTGATGTCCACTGAGGTCATGAAGTCGCCCGGGCGCAGGGTACTGACCGCCAAGCGTGGAGTCTCCATGCGAAAATGCTTGAACCTGACAAACCTGTTGAGACCCTTCAAGTCCAGGATGGGCCTCAGGAACCCGTCCTTTTTGGGGACTGTGAACAGATTGGAGTAGAAACCTCAACCCCGTTCCTGGGCAGGCACCAGGCAAATAATTCCAACAGGCGTTGGACCACAAGGCGCAAACCCTGAGCTGACAAAGGGTTTTGAGACATCTGGGATCTGATAAATCTTGGGGGCGGCCAGGCTGCTAACTCTATCTTGTAACCAGAGGACTCCACCTCCTGAATCCACCGGTCTGAGACACGTAGCCTCCAGACGTGAGCAAAGAGCCGAAGCCGTCCTCCCACCTGGATGGGTGAGGGCGCCTCCTCATGCCTGAGGGGGCTTTGGAAAAAGGTTTGGGCTTGGGACCCCAGGAGAGGCCGAGACGACCACGGGATCTGCCATGGCCCCAAGAGTACCTGCGGGTACCCGAGAAGAGGGACCAACGACCTCCTCTGGGAGCATGAAAAGAGGGGAGGGAAGAGGAGGACCCCCGAAAAGGCAGAGGCTGCCTCCTCCATTGAGGCAGCCTACCATCCTTGGCTAAGACATCCAGACGCTCACCAAAGAGCCGCAGCCCCACAAAGGGGGGCCCAGTGAAAGCCTTCTTGACAGCAGCGTCATCTGCCCACTGACGCAACCAAACAGAGCGGCGCATAGCCACCAAAAGGGCAGAGGCCCTACCACTCAGCCGTACCGCATCATCCATGGCAGTAAGGACAAAGGCAACAAAATCAGAGCAAAGCAAGAGGGCCCTATACTCCTCCCTACCGGCTGTAGCGCCATCAAGCAGACGATTGATCTGTCTCTTAAGAGCAATAGCTGTTATGGCAGAGGCACAGGCCGGACGCAGCCCAGCCCCCACAAATGTAAAAGCATGGCAGGCCAGCTGATCCATACGCCGGTCCTCGCTGTCCCGCAGTGTAGTAGTGTCAGGGGAAGGCATGGCTGAGATGACTGAGGTGTTGGACAGCCCTAGAACGGAAGCGCCCACCTCGGGGGGGACCCGCCCATCGCTTAACCAGGTCAGCAGGAAAGGGGTATTTCTTATCCAACCCTTTGGGCACCGCGGGCAATCTGCTAGGATGTTCCCACTCCTTGAGCACCAAATTAGTGAAATGACGTTGCTTAACAGGACGAAAAAGCTCACCCTGTTTTCTCTTAGCCACCTCAGGGGGGGCAATTTGCAAGCTTTTAAAAATGTAAGACAGCAGATTAGCAGTGTCCTCAGGGAACCAGGAATCCTCAGACTCAGACCCAGGATCACTGTCGCAGCCCACCTGCTGGTCCCCAGAGGAATCAGAGTCCGGGAAAAGCTGCCCCTCCTGTAGGGAGTAACTGTCATCAAAAAGATCAATTTCCTCATGCTCCTCAGTAACCCAGGCAGGCACTAGAGGCCTTACGCGGAACAGGCCTAGCAAGCTGCCTTTCAGTGCTGGCCACATGAAGTGCCAGATCAGGTTGTGACCCCCTGCTAGTATCCCCCTCACTGGGGGCTAAATGCAGGTGCGGGGGGTAGGCAATACCGAGGGGGCAGCAGAGCTGGGGAGCGAAGCGGGCAGCCCAGACTGGAGCGCAAGGACACTTTGGGCGCACGGCACGCATACCCTGACACGGTCACTCACAGGGCATACCCCACATAAGGTACACAGCCGAGGGCCCCCAAGCACGTTATCCCCAGAAGCCTCCATATGGTGATTAACACAGGCACAATAGGCCAGCGCTGGGTAAAGGCTAATACAAAAAGCCACACGGGATACCCCCAGAAGTCAGTAAAGGGGGGGATGAGGGGGAGGAAGGAGTAGAGCCGGGAGAACCACAACCCACTGGTATCTCACCTAAAAGACATAAGTAAAAAAAAGACACATGAGCATCCCGCAACACATGCCCCACAAGACCAATAAAAACCCCCCAAGGGGGACTCACGGACAAAGGACACCGCAGGGTCACCAAGCCACAGACCGCTAGATGAAGCGACACACTGGAGGATACTGCGCTGCAGCCAGATAGGGAGACATCCAGACGCGCAGCTAATCCAAAATGGCACAGGCAGAGGTACCTCGAGGGGCGGACCAGGAGGGGACGACGCGATACGCGTCATCCCCGCACCCCCCCCCCCCCCCCGAATAGCGCGAAAATGGCGCCCACGTGTCCCCGCTGGCGCCATGACTTGGCAAAAAACGCCACAGGTTATAGCGCCACCCGCCACGGAGCGCAATAAAAAATGGCACGGTGGCTAAAAAACACCAAAAAACACACTGTAAACTGCATAATACACCACAACTAACACCACTCGCCACTACCACCCGCCCCCCCCCCCCCCCGAACAAAGGTCAGGGGGGGGGGGATAGACGAAAGACGGCGGCGAGTATCCGGGCGGGGGGGGGGGGGGGCCCGAAGGAAAACAAGGGGACACAGTCCCCAAAACACTCATCCCCTCAGAAGCCAGGACAGGAACTCCACATCCCTAGTAGGCTCACCATAAAGCCTATGGCTGGCTACCCTTTGTGGAACAGGGTCTGCGGCTTGGAGCAGCTGCCCCTATTGGTCTTCTACCGTCACCCGATCTGTCAGCCAAGGCTGGGAGGCAGAGAGGGTCCAGAAATGGGTGGAAATAGACTTGCAGAGCCGCAGGCTTGGTTGCCCCACTCACCTGCGCAATATAGAGAGCCATCTTCTATCTTCGCAGTTTCACTGCAGAGGAAACACTGGGAACTCTATGGTTAATCCCGTTTTTATAGGGGGGCGGGAGATGCCACAACTCCTCTGCAGTACACTGCGCCACCTTGTGGTGGAATAACCCAACTGTGACCAAGAAAACCATTTCTCCCCCTGGATTTATCCTAGATTCCAAGGGGCTGGAAGACAGATGCCCCCCCCCCCCCCCCCCCGGGTGGGTGCTGGGGCAGGCTGACATTTTATTAGCTTGGGAGCAAATTATTCGTAGTCACCCTTTTTGTAAATATGTGCTCCAAGTTGCTTCCCCCCTCCTTTCCTTATCAGGGGTGTTTTCTGTTTCTATATAACGATTTATTGCCCCTCTGTCCAGGAAGTCTTTGATGAACTCTGTTTATTTTGTTATAGGATATTTGTAGGAAAGCTGGGGATGAGGCAGAGGGGGAAGCATGACATAAATTAGGACATTGGATGTCACAGCATAGAAGGAAGGTAGCCTATAACCTGCAAAGAGAAACAACCCTCTTCCTAGATGCAGTTCAAAAATTTTTTCATTATGTCTTTTTTTTTTTTTGTAGGAGGAAAGGGATCAAGCACAACGTATAGTAAACCTCGTCGGCGAGTGCCTTCGTCTTTTGGGAAACGCTTTGGTAGCCGTGTCTGACCTGCGCTGCAATCTGTCCATGACCACCCCGCGTCATATGCACGTGGTCCGGCCTATGTCACACTACACTGGTCCTATGCTGCTCCAGCAGGCTGCCATCCCCATACAGGTGACCTGGTTATGTGTGTAGCTGTAGAGTATGTTTTATGTATCACCCCCTTTGCCTGTTCTACTACTACTACTTTAAATTAACCCTCCTTTCTTTCTACCTTGGAGATTTTAAAAGCAAAAGTTTGTGATTTTTTTTTTTTTTTCCTGTGTATGTATCCCCCCAGATAAATGTTGGTACCACAGTCACCATGACAGGAAATGGAGCCCATGCTGGTCAGGCAGCTAGTGAAGGAACGACCACGCCAGCTGCTCCCAGTAGCACCACAGATGCTGATGCCCAAGCTCCTCCCAGTGGTGACTCCGCCCCATCGCAACCCCCACCCACCTCTGCTCCTCAACCGCCACCCACCTCTGCTCCTCACCCCCGTGTTATACGTATCACGCACCAAACAATGGAGCCCGTCATGATGATGATGAATATTCAAGGTGAGCTTCTCCAACAGCAGCTCTGCAGAATCTACTTGCAAAGATTCACAATACTTTTCTGTTTTGTAGCTTTTACATCTTTGTTTATGTTGATGGTTTTCAGAATCGGGGCCTGGAGGATCTCCCAATGTCCCCCCATCCTCAGCAGGTGAGTCAGTTCATTTTCAGGGTGTGCTTTGTTTTTTTTACGTGGACCAAAACCCACATTTTTAACTAGCATCCCCCAAATTGCTTCCCTCATGAATAATAATGTTTGCCTATTTTTACTCCTCTTACTTCCTTCTAATCCCAAATAATGGCAACTGTTTTAGTTGTAAAGCCTCGCCTCCTTCATTCATTGCCACTGCTGTGTGTGTCAATGATGTCATTGCCACACACCGATGTAATGACTAATCACCTGCAATCCTACAGAGAGGGAGAGACAAATGTTCCAGGGCGATTTATTAACAAAATATCCATTTCTAGTTCTACACTAAGAAGAGAGGATCGACAGGGGCTGGGATATGGGATATTCCGCCACAGGGTGGGGCAGTGTACTGCAGAGGAGTTGTGGCTCCTCCCAGTACCATATAAAAACAGGATCACCAATAGACTTCTCCAGTGTATTCCTCTGCGCAGGTGAGCGGGGCAACCAAGCCTGCGGCCCTGCATAGCTATTCCCACTTGTTTCCGGACCCTCTGTGCCTCCCAGCCTCGGCTGACGGATCGGGTGAAGGTAGAGGAGCAACAGGGTCAGGTGGTCAAGGAGCGCTGCTCCAAGCCGCAGACCCTGTACCACAAAGGGTAGCCGGCCTTAGGCTTTATGGTGAGCCTACTGAGGGATGCGGAGTTCCTGTCCTAGCTTCTGAGGGGTGAGCGTTTTGGGGACTGTGTGCCTTGTTTCTCTGGTTTCTGGGTCCCCCCCCCTCCCTAGCCCAGCTCTCGCCGCTGCCTGTCCGCTCTCCTCCCCCCCCCCCTCCCCGGCGTGTGTTCGGGGGGGGCGGATGGTAGCGGCGAGTGGTGTTTAACTGTGTTTTCCGCCGCCGTTGCCGCTTTGTTCTTCGCTCCGCGACGGGCGGCGCTATATCTGTGAAGCATTTTTTGTATTGTGATGGCGCTGGAGCGGTCAAGTGAGTGCCGTTTTCGCGCTCCTCCGGGGGAGGGGGGGGGGCGCCGCTGGGAATGACGCGTATCGCATCATCTCCCCGCGGCCCGGCCCTCGAGGTTCTTCTGCCGGCACTATTTAGTCTACTGCGCGTCTGGGGCCCTCTACCTCCCCGGGCTGCAGCGGTGATCTCCTCCTGTGTCGCTTCCTCTTGCGGTCTGGTGGCTTCGTGATCCTTTGATCTACTTGGTCCGTGAGTCCCCTTTGGGGGGTCTTTTGTTTACTTGGGGCATGGACTGCGGGATGTTTGTGCCTTTTATTTATGTCTTTCAGGCGGGACAACTGTGGGTTGTGGTTTCTCTACTCAAGCCCCCCCCCCCCCCCCCAACTCCCCCTTCCCGGTCTGGGGGCATCCCTTGGGGGGGCATCCCGGGTGGCTTTTTATTAGCCCTTACCCTGTGCTGGCCTCTATTGTGCCTGTGTTAATCACCATATGGAGGCTTCTGGGGATAGCATGCTCAGGGGTCCTTCGGGGCAATCCCGGCTGTGTGCCATGTGCGGGGTATCCCCTTTCAGTAACAGTGCCGCGGTGTGTGTGCCGTACGCCCAGGGTATCGTTGCGGCCCAGGCTGGGTTACCTGCTTAGCTTCCTAGCTCTGCGGCCCCTTCGGCATCGCCAACCCCTCCGCGCCTGCATTTAGCCCCCAGAGGGGGATACTATCAGGGGGTCACAATCTGATCTGGCACTGCGTGTGGCCAGTATTGAAAGGCAGCTTGCCAGGCCTGTTCCACGTAAGGCCTCTGGCAAGAAGCGGCTCCTGGCTCCCAAGTCCTCCTTCTTTACTGAGGAGTATGAGGGAATTGATGCTTTTGGTGGCCGTTACTCCCTAGAGGAGGGGGAGCTGGCCTGCCATGCTTTTACATTTGTGGGGGCTGTGTTGCGTCCGGTCTGCGCCACTGCCATTACAGCTATTGCCCTTAAGAAACAGCTCAACGTCTCCTTGATGGCGCTACGGCTGGTAGGTGGGGGGAGGATTATAGGGCCCTCTTGCTTTGCTCTGATTTTGTTGCCTTACTGCCGTGGATGATGCGGTACGGCTGAGTGGTAGGACCTCTGCCCTATTGGTGGCTATGCGCCGCTCTGTTTGGTTGCGTCAGTGGGCTGCTGACGCTGCTGCTAAGAGGGCTTCTCGGGTAGCCGCAGAGATTCTTGGGGCCGTGGCAGATCCCGTGGTTGTCCCGGTCTCTCATGGGGTTCCAAGCCCAAACCTTCTCCCAAGCCCCCTCAGGCATGAGGAGGCGCCCTCACCCATCCGGGTGGGGGGGGGGGAGTGGCTTCGGCTCTTTGCTCATGTCTGGAGGCTCCGCGTCTCAGACCGATGGATTCAGGAGGTGGTGTCCTCCGGTTACAAGATAGTTTGCAGCCTGGCCGCCCCCAAGATTCATCAGATCCCAGATGTCTCAAAACACTCTGTCAGCTCAGGGTTTGCGCCTTGCGGTTCAAGTCAGGAGTCATTTGCCTGGTGCCTTCCCAGGAGCGGGGTCAGGGGTTCTACTCCAATCAAAAAAGACGGGTCCTTGAGGCCCATCCTGGACTTGAAGGGTCTCAACAAGTTTGTCGGGTTCAAGCACTTTTGCATGGAGACGCTACGCTTGGCTGTCAGTACCCTGCACCCGGGCGACTTCATGACCTCCGTGGACATCAAGGATGCTTATCTCCATGTGCCAATCTTTCCAGGTCATCAGAGATTTCTCAGGTTCGCTCTAGAGGATCAGCATTACCAGTTTGTGGCTTTACCGTTCGGTATCACCTCGGCGCCTCGGGTGTTCACCAAGGTGCTGGTGGGCGTGATGGCTCTGCTGCGGAATCGGGGCATTCACATCCTCCCTTACCTGGCCGACATTCTGATTGTGGCTCAGTCTCTTCATCAGGCCGAGAAGGATACTCAGGTGGTGACTTCCACTCTCGAGTCCTTCGGCTGGGTGATCAACTATCCCAAGTCTTCACTGTCTCTGTCTTTGGTAAGGTCCTTTCTGGGCATGACTCTGGATACCTATCAGATCAAGGTATTCCTGCCTCAGCAGAAAGTGGAGGACCTTCAGAAGCAGGCACAGGCTCTGCTCGTGTCCTCGTCCCTCCATCCGGCAAGGGATGCAGTTAGTGGGCCTGATGGTGTCCTGCTTCGAGGCGGTCCCCTTTGATTAGTTTTACATGAGACCTCTTCAGTTGCACCTCTTGTCATTTTGGGATCAGGACCCTGTGTCCCTGGATCAGGAATTTGCTCTGTCCCCCCTGGCCTGGCCAGACAGTCCCTCTCGTGATGGCTGGACCCAAGGAACCTCCTGGTGGGCAGCCTCCGTGCTGGGAGACTGTCACCACAGTTGCCAATCTGACCGGTTGGGGGGGGGGGGCTTTTGGAAGTCTCTGAAGTTCCAGGGTCGGTGGGGTCCCCAGGAGGCCCATTCTCCCATCAATGTCCTGGAATTGAGGGCGATCAGGTTGGTTCTTTCTCAGCTGACCACACACCTTTGGGGTCGGGCTGTTCAGATCCGCTCGGACAACCAGACGGCGGTTGCATACATCAATCATCAGGGGGGAACTCGGAGCAAGCGAGCCCTCAAGGAAGTGTCCCTGATACTGTCTTGGGCGGAAGAGAATCTCTCTTGCATCTCGGCGGTCTACATTCCGGGGGTGGAGAACCAGGAGGCAGACTCACTGAGCCGGGGGACGTCTCGGATGGGGGAATGGTCCCTCAGCAACGAGGTATTCCACTCCCTGTGTCTCCGCTTGGGGCAGCCGGATGTGGACCTGTTTGCGTCCCACCACAATCACAAGCTTCCCAGATTCGTCTCCCTGTCGCAGGATCCTCTGGCCTTCGCCACGGATGCGCTTCGCCTTGGATGGAGTTTCGGCTCCTCTGTGTTCCCTCCTTTTCCTCTGCTGGGCAGGGTGCTGCGCAAGATAGCCCGCCCAGGAGGGGGTACCAGCCATCCTGGTGGCCCCCTGTTGGCCAAGGAGGCTGTGGTTCACAGACGTCATGCAGTTGGCAGTAGATCGGTACGTCTTGCCCAAGGATCCAGATCTTCTCACTCAGGGACAGCTGCGCCATCCCAATTTACAAACGCTGGCTTCAACGGCTTGGCTGCTGAAACCTCCATCTTGATGGATAAGGGGTTGCAAGCCTCTGTTGTTGATACTATGATTCGGGCTAGGAAGAAGTCCTCGTCATTTATCTACTACAGGGTCTGGCATGCTTACATTGCCTGGTGTGAGTCCAAGTCACTTCCTTGTAGGGTGTTTTCTATCCCCAGGATTTAGGAATTTTTGCAGCATGGTTTGGATTTGGGCCTTCAACTTAGTACCCTCAAGGGGCAGGTGTCGGCTCTGGCAATTTTTTTCCAAAGATCCTTTGCCGATCACCGGTTGGTCAAGACCTTTTTCCAGGGAGTTACTCATGTGTGTCCGCCACGTAAGCCTATGCTACCGGTTTGGGACTTGAATCTGGTGTTGTCTGCTCTGCAGGGTCCTCCCTTTGAGCCTATCCGTGGGGCTGCGTTGCCCATTCTGACTCTTAAAGTAGCCTTTTTGGTGGCTATTACTTCGGTTAGGCGAGTTTCTGAGCTGGCGGCGCTTTCCATCAAACCTCCTTATTTTGAGTGGCATCAGGATAAGGTGGTGTTTCGGCTAAAGCCGGATTTCTTGCCTAACGTTGTGTCTGCTTTTCATCTCAATCAGGACATTGTTTTGCCTTCTTTGTGTCCCAACCCTGCTAATTCCAAGGAGCGGACCCTTCATTCTCTGGATGTTGTCAGGGCTCTGAAGTTTTATTTGGTTGCTACTGAGTCTTTCAGGAAATCTGATGCTCTTTTTGTTCTTCCTGCTGGACCTAGGAAGGGTTTGCCTCCAGCTAAATCCACTATCAGCAAGTGGATCCGTCAGGCGGCGGAGCAGGCCTATTCTGCTAGGGGGAAGGTTCCTCCTTTTAAGGTTACTGCTCATTCAACTTGTGCTATTGGTGCGTCTTGGGCTTTTCAGCACCAAGTTTCTGTTGAACAAGTTTGTAAGGCCGCGACTTGGTCTTCTGTTCATACCTTTTCCAAGTTTTACAAGGTTGATGTTAAGGCCTCTGCTGATGCTGTCTTTGGTCGCAAAGTACTTCAGGCGGTGGTGGTTTGAACTGCCTGCTGCTACTTTTTGGGGATCCCACCCTACCTTACGGACACTGCTATTGGACGTCCCATACGTAAGGACTTCTTGAAGCAGGCCGTGCCATGCAATAGGAAAAAGACAATTCTGTGAGTACTCGCCTGTAGAATTGATTTTACTATGCATGGCATGGCCTGCTTCACCCCACCCTGGTTATCGTTCTTCTTGGTTGCCTCTTTATGGTGATTGTTCCAAGTTAGTTGGGGTTGTTACCTTTATTATCTCCCGGCTTCTTGTATAACTGCTTGTCAACGCTGGAGAAGTCTATTGGTGATCTGTTTTTATAGGGTAGCCACAACTCTTCTACAGTACACTGCGCCACCTTGTGGCGGAATATCCCATATGTAAGGAGTTCTTGAAGCAGGCCGTGCCATGCATAGTAAAAGCAATTCTACAGGTGAGTACTCACAGAATTGTCTTTTTGTGGGTTTTGGTCCGCTTTAAGCAAGAAGCCACAGCATGCATGGAAGCACCGCTACCACCACCTCCTATTGAAGCGGGTGGCAACAGCTGGCAAAGTGCGCTGTGCTCATCCAGAACATAGTGACCCAAAGCTGAATGGAGAGTCTGCCAAGTGCAATGTAAATGAAAGCAATGCTTTTTGCTCCCAAATGGAACCCTGGGCTGCTGCTGAGGCAGGGCTCGAATGTTGTTCACGGGAGATCAGATCATTAAAACAAAAAAGATTTTTTTATGATGTAGTAAAAAGATATAAAATATACACTTTTTAATATATGAACAAGCTAACAAAGGTATCCTTCACCCTTCTGAAGCCGCACGGGGGCGGCGGGCGCGGGTGGCCGGGTTCTTTTCTCGTGGTCCCTCTCTATGATGCCTGCTGACATGCTCCTTGTTTTACATGTGTAATCATGGCACTGGTAGTATAACACTGATCCTTTTGAGCTGACATTCACTCTATTTTGTGCCTTTGAGCCTTTGTGTATCCTAAACCACCTTATATTACTGGTATTTTCTGTTCGGTTGGGGGTCATTTATATGGGTTATTTTGCGCATATATGTTTATTTAGTGTGTATATATCCATTTTTTCTTCATTATTTTAGTTTAATTATTCAGATAGTGTATTAATTCTTAGATTGTCACAGATTGATACAGCAGAGACATATAGGTAATATCCTATGGTTATATATGATAGCACTTAGCACTTTATTCTTGTGTTTGTGTATGTAGCACTTTCATTCAGCGATATTGTATAGTGTTTTT
Organism: Gastrophryne carolinensis; assembly: GCA_027917425.1. Lineage (NCBI taxonomy): Eukaryota > Metazoa > Chordata > Amphibia > Anura > Microhylidae > Gastrophryne > Gastrophryne carolinensis. Next base: position 31,106,478 of record CM051235.1, on the reverse strand, counting down.
ACATAGTAGTTGTATTTTTGGTTAGGTTTCATTGTACACAATTTTAAATAGTATATTCACATATTATTTTGTATATTGTGGTTGGGCTTGATAATATAATAGAGACCCTGGTCTGGGTCCTTTGGGTGCCGGCACTTATACTGGGGGAAGTGGGCGTAGGGGTAGCTTACCTCTGCACTACAGACCCCAGTATCACATTTAGGGATACTTAATTGCCCATGTTTTATCTATTTTATATTGGAGCTTTGTCTGCAGCGTAATAATACCATTTTGTGAATACTCACCTTGTAAAATGGGTATTATGAGTATGTCACACACCCCGCTTCAAGAATCCATAACATGTGGGTAATATCGTCCTGAAGAGGGCGTTCCTGCAGAGATGATAGCAAAAGAAAGCCCCTCCCTGATCCATAAATACCTGGGACCTCCCACTCACCACCCAGTATACAGAAAGCAGTAAGGTAAGGGACCAGGAAGAGGCAAATATAAACAACAACCACGCAAAGTTCGCAATAAAGAGGATCCTAAATACAAAAGGGCGGGTTGAAGCGGGGTGTGTGACATACTCATAATACCCATTTTACAAGGTGAGTATTCACAAAATGGTATTATTCTTAGTATGTCACACACCCCGCTTCAAGAATCCATAACATGTGGGACATCCAACAGCAGTGTCCATAACAAGGGCGGGGATCCAAAACCAGGCAACAATGCATAACCTTAAACCACAACAGCTTGCAAAACCTTGCGGCCAAAAACAGCATCCGCTGATGCCCGAACATCAACCTTGTAAAACTTGGAAAAGGTGTGAACAGAAGACCAGGTGGCGGCCTTACAAACTTGCTCAACAGAAGCCTGGTGCTGAAAAGCCCAGGACGCACCAACTGCACGAGTAGAATGAGCAGTAACACGAAAAGGGGGACTCCTCCCCTTGGCAGAGTAGGCCCCAATGATGGCCTGACGAATCCATTTACTAATGGAAGATTTGGCAGGAGCCAAACCTTTCCTAGGCCCGCAGGGCACCACAAAGAAAGCATCAGTCTTACGAAAGGAAGACGTAACCTCCAGATAATGTTCCACAACACGAATTACATCCAAGGAATGCAATGCCCTCTCCCTGTCGTTGCTGGGATTAGGGCATAGAGAGGGCAAAACAATGTCCTGATTCAAATGAAACTCCGAGACCACTTTGGGAAGAAAATCCTGCTTGAAACGAAAGACAACCTTGTCCTGATGTTTCTCGAAGTACGGAGCTGTAATGGATAAAGCTGCCAACTCAGAAACACGCCTAACCGAAGTGATAGCTACCAAAAAGGCCACCTTTTGCGTAAGAGAAGACAAAGCTATCTCATTCAAGGGCTCAAACGGAGGGCCCTGGAGAGCAGAAAGAACCAGGTTCAAATCCCAAACTGGAACAAAAGGCTTCCTAGGAGGCCGAACATGTGTAACACCTTGGAAAAAGGTCTTGACTAAGGGATGAAGTGCAAAAGACCTTTGGAAGAACACCACCAGGGCAGAAACCTGCCCTTTCAATGTACTAAGCTGGAGCCCCAGATCTAGACCATGCTGGAGAAACTCTAAAATTCTAGGAATGGAGAACTCTCGACAAGAGAAAGACCTACTTTCACACCAATCAATATAGGCCCTCCAAGTCCTGTAGTAAATAGAAGAGGAAGAGCGCTTCCTGGCACAGATAAGAGTCTGAATCACCGCGTCAGAAAGACCTTCTTCCTTCAAGATGGCGGTTTCAGCAGCCATGCCGTCAAAGCCAGCGATGGTAAATTGGGATAGGGTAGCCGACCCTGGGTGAGCAGGTCCGGCAGCAGAGGCAGGGCGAACTGATCCTCTGCCAGTCTTACAAGGTCTGCGAACCAAACTCGCCTTGGCCACCTTGGGGCCACCAGAATCGCCGACGCACCATCCAAGGCCAGTTTGCGCAGCACTCTGGCTAGCATTGGGAACGGAGGAAACAGGTAAAGGAACCCCAGATCCCTCCAGTTTAGAGACATGGCATCCACTGTCAGAGCCAGAGGATCCTGCGAGAGAGACACAAAGACTGGAAGCTTGTGATTGTGACGAGAGGCAAAGAGGTCCACCGCTGGGACCCCCCACCTGAGACATATCGAATGAAAAACCTTGGGACTGAGAGACCACTCCCCCTGACGAGAGGAGGCCCTGCTCAGCAAGTCCGCCTCCGTGTTCTCCACTCCCGGAATGTAGACTGCTGAGATACACGGGACATGGGTCTCTGCCCAGTCCAGAATCAAAGACACTTCCCTGAGGGCACTCCTGCTGAGAGTCCCTCCTTGGTGATTGATGTAAGCAACCGCCGTTCTGTTGTCCGACCGGACCTGAACTGGCAGGCCTCTCAACTGATGAGTCAAGCGAAACAGAACCAACCTGATGGCTCTCAACTCCAGAACGTTGATGGGCTCGTGAGCCTCCTGCGGGCCCCACAGACCCTGAAACTGGAGGTCCTTCCAAACACCCCCCCAACCTGACAGACTGGCATCCGTGGTGACTGTTTCCCAACGCGGAGCCAGAAAAGATCTGCCCTTCAACAGATTGACCGACCCCAGCCACCATTGCAGGGATCGACGAACTCGGGGAGTCATCAGGAAGGACTGATCCAACGATAGAGGAGACTTGTCCCAAACCTTCAACAGATGAAGCTGAAGCGTCCTTGTGTGAAACTGCGCAAAGGGAACAGCCTCGAAGGAGGCCACCATTAACCCCACCAGCCTCATCCCTAACCGGATGGTCGGATGAGGGGTTGACAAGAGAAGCCGAACTAACTCCTGAATCAAAAGAATCTTGGCCTGGGGTAGAAACACCCTGGCCTGTGAAGTGTCCAGAGACATTCCCAGAAAGGTCAGAATTCTGGACGGAGAAAGAGAAGACTTGGGGTGATTGATCACCCAACCGAACCTCTCCAGAGTGGACACCACCGCTTTGGTGTCCAACTCCGCTTGATTGAAGGAAGAGGCCATGATCAGTAGATTGTCCAAATAGGGCACGATGCGGATACCCTGACCTCTGAGCAGAGCCATCACCCCCGCTAGCACCTTGGTGAACACCCGAGGCGCTGAGGTGAGACCGAAAGGAAGTGCCACAAACTGAAAGTGCCGATCCTCCACCACGAACCTGAGGAACCTCTGGTGTGCTGGAAAAACCGGAACGTGTAGATAAGCATCCTTGATGTCTATGGACGTCAGAAAGTCTCCCTGACGAAGAGAGTGAATGGCCGAACGCAGCGTTTTCATGCGGAATTTCCTCGGCCGGATGAACCGGTTGAGAAACTTCAGATCCAAGATGGGTCGGACGAACCCGTCCTTCTTGGGAACCGTGAACAGATTGGAATAAAAGCCCCTGCCCCGATCTGAAGGGGGCACTGGGCAAATGACAGCCATGTCCAGAAGATTCTCCACTGCCACCAGGAGCCCCTGCGCCGCTAGAGGCTCCGACGGCATCCGAGACCTGACAAATCTGGAAGGGGGGCGGAGCTCGAACTCCAGCTTGTAGCCGGAAGACACCACTTCCCGGATCCATCTGTCCGAGACCTCCTGATCCCAGATCAGAGAGAAGTGCTGCAGCCGTCCCCCCACCCGCATGGGTGAGGGCGCCCCCTCATTGCTGGGCCGGCTTAGAGCCCCAACTGTAGCCAGAACGGGCACGTCCTCTGCCCCTGTTTCCGAAATCTCCTCTGGAAGAGGGAAATGCAGAACCCCTGCCAGATCTGGCCCCCCGAAAGGAGGGGTTAAAAGCAGGCGCCCCCCGAAAGGGGCGGCGTTTCTTACGTTGAGGTAACCTACCACCCTTGGTGACAGAGTCCAATGTCTCTCCAAAGAGCCGTAGACCAACAAAGGGTAAGGCCGTCAGTGATTTTTTGGACATGAAATCGGCCGCCCACTGGCGCAGCCACACTGAGCGCCGAATAGCCACAAGCAGAGCCGAAGTCCTACCACACATCATCAAAGTATCATCCAAAGCGGTCAACACAAAGGATAGAAACAACTCACACCGTTTCAGGCTAAGGAACTCGTTACTACCAGGACGAAGCCCGGAAGAAGTCAACAGGTCCCTGACCACAGACCTGGTGGCCAACACCATTAGCTCCGAAGCGCACACAGGCCGGATGGCCGACCCAATGCTAGTAAAGCCATGAGAAGCCATCTGATCAATACGTTTATCCTCTCCATCTTTGAGAGTGGAACAATCAGGTCTATTTAAAACCGAGGAGTTAGACAACCCCAAAACCGGTGCATCCACCTCGGGGGGAGATGCCCAGCGCTTGATCGCCTCAGAAGGAAAGGGATATTTCCTATCCCACCCCTGAGGGATGCCAGGGAGCCGAGCCGGCCTATCCCATTCCTTGTCAATGATTCTATCAAAATGGCGTTGCGTAGGAAACACCAGGCGCGGCCTGGATTCCTCAAACAATTCACCTTTCTGCTGTGACGCCTCCTCAGGAGGGGAAATATTCAGAACTTCCAGCATGAGAGACAGAGCGTGAGGAGAGTCCAAGGATCTCCCTAAATCAGAAAGCTCGGCATCAGCGCCAGCAGACTGCTCATCATCCGAAAATTCTGAATCCTCATCAACTTCCCCGTCCTCTAGCTGAGGACAATCAGACCAATCCAGATTGTCTCTGTCATCAAGATCATCCACCGGCGGAGCCGGCGACAAATGCTTTCTCTTAGACGGAGCCTTACGGGCGACCGAGCTAGAGAGCATTTTCTCAAGGCTAGCCAATCTGGCACACATCTCGGATTGCAGATCCCTGCCCATGACCACGTCACACGGGGCACGAGTCAAGGCGGGAGGGGGAGTTGAGGTAGCCGGCTGTGCTGACCCCGCCGCTAGGGGTTCGGACTGCCGCGTAATAGTTTGCTGTGCGCATGGTATACACAGTAAAACATCATCCCCAGTAATGGAAACCCCACACAACATACACTTTTTGGGATGCCCCGAAGGGGTCCCAGTCCCAGTATCCGGGGATGCCTCCATAAGGTGAATTTTGAGTGGTCGCTATGACCCAGGGAATTACGCCAGTTAGACAACCCGGGATGCCCCTTTAATGTCCCGAGTGGGAGGATTTTGGACAATAAAAAATGGACCCAGGGACCCAGGACTAGGAGAGACCCTCTAATTACTAATGCAGATCCACTGACAGTCCAAAGTCTGAAAAACAGAAAACAATCCCTAATCAACATGATTAAAGAACAGATGAATAAATGAAATAAATGAATAAAGGCCCACAGGGCCACTCACATATCCTTAAGGAGCGGGAACGAAGTTACCTCACAACGATCGTGAGGTGAAAAGGAAGAGCAAGGAAGGGGCGTGGCCAGTGCGGACAGCGCGAGACCGCCGTCCCGCCCCCCTCCAGCATCCAGCATGGAGCGACAAGCTCCGCAGCGGCGCCCAGTGAAGAGGGGGCGGGCCGAGGCGACGCGCCGAAAGCCCGGCCCCGCCCCCTCCCCGACGCAGATGCGTGAGGGAAAGAGCTCCCTCCTGTCAGATAAGAGACCGGCGCCACTGAAGCCCCGCGGCGCCGGTAATACAGAGCGGGTGAAAGCCGCATAAAGCGGCAAAGCACCAGCCCCACTCCCGAACGCTGAGGGGGGTACGAGTTAAGGAGGGCCGGCCGCGGTAGCGCGCCGAAGGCCGGCCCCGCCCCCAAGTATGAGGGGAAAAGAACTTCCCCTCACAACTATCTGAGGTAAAAACCGGCGCCCCGGCTGCAATGGCGGCCGGGGCGCCGGCTATGTAAAAAACACACACTACACATCCACAGCCTTAATAAGGAAACAAAAGTATGCTGTCCTGTGAAAACAATGGCAAAATAAGGTAGAATAAACCTAACCCTAAGTAAGGACCCACAGACCCCACTAAGTTAGGAGGGAAAAGTGAAGGGCCAACCAGGGAAAAATATTGAGGGACAGGGCATCCCAAACCGGGTTCACCTACCCGGTATGACCGCCTACCCTCTCTTTTAGGGTCTCACGGTGGAGCTCTGCTCCTGAGCACCAGAGGTGCCAATGTACCCTCGCTCGGGCCAGCAGCCAAGACTGTGGAGGCATGTAATCTGAGGTAAATTTTGGGACAAACAGGGGTCCGAGCGGAAATAAACCAAATAAGAGGCCGGGGGTTACCCCGGCTACCTGAAATCCCCCTGTGCAAGGAGGAGCCATCATCTTCTGACTTGCTCGCCGTCTGCAGAGATTTAAAACTGGGTGGTGAGTGGGAGGTCCCAGGTATTTATGGATCAGGGAGGGGCTTTCTTTTGCTATCATCTCTGCAGGAACGCCCTCTTCAGGACGATATTACCCACATGTTATGGATTCTTGAAGCGGGGTGTGTGACATACTAAGAATATAGGCTATATATGATTCCCCATGATTGGGGTCTATAAAGATACCTAGATAATAATATGAATTGGGGCCCGACAAATGGTTTTTAAATTGTCTTTTGTCATGTGTTATTTGGTGTGTATGTATTTTATGAGTTTATAGGCTACAATAAAATTTTGAACATTGAGATTTGAGAAATTTTTGGTGCTCCTTGTGGGGAGGGAGGTTTGTGGTTTTTTCATGGCCGCTCCCTTTGGAATAGTTGGTATAGTTTAGAGTGAGCACAACCATTATAGTGATTAGTGGTGCACCCCATAGTAGAGGTTGGAGTTCATTTCTGTGCGGTTCTTTTGGCCTGCTAACAAAGGTATAAATATATAAAGACAACTTGTATCACCACCGTTTAAAAAAACATAATCTTTCGAGAGAACTCAGTGGAACTCTTGAGATCAGCCAATCGGCTATCTCGAATGTGCAGGGTGTGACCTCACCTGGCGGGCAGGGTGGCAGTAAGAAAGGAGGATTTTGGTTCACTTTAAAGGTCTACTATTTAACACACCTGAATATGAGATACTATTATATGATAGGCTATAGAAAAAGCAATATTTGACGGCTAAACTTTTACTGTACTTTTAAATGAAATAGAGGCTTACTTTACAACCCTGATTCCTGCCCCCCCCCCCCCAATCCGGGCGCAGCGTCTGTGTTCGAAGCTGCCACCCTGACCGTGACTGACAGCTAAGTCAGCCAATCAGTGCAGCCAGGTAAATGCAGCCATCTGGAGAGGGAACGGGCACCGGTCAGGTGAGCCTTGTTTTTCTTATTTTTAATGCTCAATTCAGACTAAAGGTGGGGAAGGAGTTTGTCAGCAGAGTCCTGCTGTGATTGGACCTCCACTTTAAAGAGAAACACCACTTGTGATTATCACTATACCGGGTATTTCTCTCCAGCGGGGTATCCCGCACATGCACTATGGGATCATCTGCAAGGTGTTTTGTAGGCAACTGGGGGCCAGATTTTCCTCGTAAAGAACTCAGAAGAGACCTTGGTCCTTTATACTTCCCACTGTCAAGCTTTCACTTGTTCCTTGTATTTTATTTCTGTGCTGGGAGTGGGGTCACATGATGCACTTAACCATATTATTTGATGTTCTAGGTGGGGGTGCGCACATACATGTACCTGGATTGCCTCCTGAGTTCATGCAAGCTATCTCGCACCAGATCACCCAGCAGGCAATGGCCGCTGCCTCAGGTGAGTAAAGGGGCACCTGTGAAATACAGTAAGCTTGTAGATACTGTCAGGGGCAACAGAGCATACAGTATATAATAGTAACTAGTTTGGAACTGTGTCATAAGCAAAAGGGGTATCCCAGGTGGTATAGACTGCATACAGTTAGCAATTTACCAAGCAGAGATTGACACAGTGTCACTAATCATAAACAGGCACTAGTGCATATGAGTAGTACAATAGAAAAAAAAAAGGTTAGGAGTCAAGGAGCAGTATACCTATAGTGGATGACAACCTTTTGCTTATGACACAGTTCCAAACTAGTTACTATTGTACACTGTATTCCCTGTTGCCCCTGACATTATCTAAAGGCTTACTGCATTTCAATATTTGTACATTGTATATAGTCTATCTGCACTATTTCTATGATTAAAAACCAGTCACTAATTGCAGAACATTGTGTTGGGAGTTCATTCAGTATAGCATATCTTTTATTGCTGATACACACAGGGCATCCGGATGGATGGATCTCCCACAGTTTGTTTCCCTGAAGGAACTCAGCCTAACATACACAATACAGCGCCTTGAAAAATTATTCATACCTTTTGGGTTTTTCCACACTGTAAAAGTTACAACCACAAACTTTAGTTGACCAAAACCCCCGATTGGGGGTGCCCCGCTGTGTGAAACCCCCCAGGTCGCCGAGCGCAATTCGCCTCTTCCCGGTCCTACGGCACATGCGCGGCCGCTTGTCCAATCAGCTCACTCAGAGCCGCTGGAGTCACGCCGTCTAAGGCCAGCGGCTCCAAGCGCGCTGGCGTCCGCTTCCCTCGAACGGAGCGTGCTCACGCCGGCCATTCACAAATGCCTGGTGCGGGCACGTGCTCTGCTAGATGGATAGAAGTGATGCGGCCGCGGCTCATGCATGCGACCGAGAAGCAAGGTAAGTGGATGCGGCGACCTGGGGGGGTTTCACTTAGTGGGGCAAAACCCAGGGTGCCTGAATCGAAAATATTCCAGGGCCGACAGCTGCCCCCCACTCCATCCCAGGCATTCTAAATAGGGAGGCCCCCCCCCCCCCCCCGATCTCCGGAATCAGCTTATCTTTCCCCGTTCCAATTTGGGCTCTCACCCAGAGTTTGCGGTGCCTATGTAATTCGGCAAATGGCTCTGGTTATTTACAGTGTGGAGCACGAGCGTCCGCATCCCCTGCATCTTCGGTCTTCGGACTGTGTGCGTACTGCCACCCCAGCCATTCAGGTAGACTGTGGCAGGAGCCTGCATGCGGCTGGGCATGCTACTGCTTGCGCTTCCCATTGAAGAACGTCAGACCTGTTTGCAAACTGACATTGTCACGGCAAATGGTTCTGATTGAACGTGAGCCCATGCATATGTATTTGGACCGGGAAGAGGTGAGTTATACAGGGTGTTCTGGAGGTGATTCACACAGCAGGGCATCCCAATTCAGTATCTCCCCCCGCCCCTGGGGCATGGAACAAAGCCTGGGATAGTCATGTACGGGTGTTGGTACTGCTGTTATATGACAACATGGGGGGGGGGGGGGGCATCCAGAATGCTGAAGCCCCCAGAATGCCCGTAATCGCCAGAGGGGCTCCAGCATTCTGGATACCCCCCCCCCCCTTAGTGTGTTATAGCAGCAGTACCAACACCTGCACCTGCATGGGTTTTGGTCTGTCTTAAAGTGGACCAAAACCCAGCTTGATCAGCCTAGGAATCTATAAGATTCCCGGGCCGATCGATTCCCTCCTGCCTGCTCCTATGGCGCATGCACGAGCCGCATCCCGCTACCAGAGCGCGTGGTCGCACCAGCCATTTGTGGATGCCGGGCACGCTCCCTGTTAGAGGGAAGCGGGGGATGCGGCCACCAGCACGCTCAGAGCCACTGGTCTTAGACGCCGTCTTTGATGGTGTGAGGTCAGTGGCTCCGAGCATGCGGATTGGACGGGCGGCCGCGCATGCGCCGTAGGACCGGGAAGAGGTGAGTTTCTTCGGGTGATCTGGGGGTTTCACACAGCGGGGCACCCCCCATTGGGGTGCCCCCGTGGAAAGGACCAAAATCCTGGGTTTTGTTCCACTTTAAGTGTATATTATGCAATTGAGCAACACAAGTACTTGTAAGGGAAATTTGTAATGTTAAAGTGAACCGGCTTGTCACGCAAGAGCAGAATGATTCCCTGTCCCCGGGGCATCCTGAACTGGAATGCCCCACTCTGTGAAACCTCCCCCTTATTCGCCCAATAAGCTAACTTTTCCAAAGAGCCCATTGCACATGTGCACCCAGCATCGGCATCACTTGCATTCTATTTGGCTGTGCGCGGATATGAATAGTGAAAATCCTGGGTTTTGGTCCATTAAATGATGCTGAAGGTCCAGTTTAATGAAAATCCCAACCCCTTAAACTATTTCCCAGCATCTAAAATACATATATTTTAAGTTTTTGGTCACTTACTTATTATTCTTTCCCCCACTGGGGGGGTTAAAAGCGCAGGGGGCGGGGTTATAGCTGTGCTTTGCACAGACAGAGCAGAGCTGGGGTCAGGAAAAGGACAGCAATCCCAGAATGCAGAGCAGCACAGTCAGAAGACACTTCCTGTTTGCAGGCTGCCTGATACTGCATGGGCCTCCATCTTGGGTGTTTAAAAGCTCAGAAAATGCAGTAGATGCAGGTAGGATGATTTTTAATGTGAGCAATCTGTATGTACAGGGTGTGGGAAACATATAAGATAGACTCTTATTCAGGGTGAAGGTCCTGATTAATGTGGGCAATCTGTATGTACAGTGTGGGGGAAACACATAAGATAGGCTCTTATTCAGGGTGAAGGTCCGGATTAATGTGAGCAATCTGTATGTACAGCGTGTGGGAAACATATAAGATAGGCTCTTATTCAGGGTGAAGGTGCGGATTAATGTGAGCAATCTATGTACAGTGTGGGGGAAACATATAAGATAGGCTCTTATTCAGGGTGAAGGTCCTGATTAATGTGGGCAATCTGTATGTACAGTGTGGGGGAACACATAAGATAGGCTCTTATTCAGGGTGAAGGTCCTGATTAATGTGAGCAATCTGTATGTACAGTGTGGGGGTAACATATAAGATAGGCTCCTATTCAGGGTGAACGTTTGCTTTAAAGGCACTGCATATATAATTGTTTTTGCTCCAAGTTACCCTATATTTTTTTTCTTTACAGGGCAACAGATTCCTAACTTTCAGCCCGCGCCCCCTCGCTTTGTTTTCACAAGACCTGGGGCTCCCCCTCAAGCCTCTCAGCCTGGAACAACCCCCACCACAACCACCACCTCTCCCACCGGACCTGGGGCTGTACCTGGAGCAGTGCCATCAGCTACTGTATGTGGAACAATCATTTCCTCTTTTAATTAGATACTTTGCAGTGTTTATAATACTCTTATTATTTCATGTAAGCGCCTCTGCTTCCTGTCTTTGTTGGTGTCTGTGATCCTGTTAGAAAGTTTTTTTTTTTTTTTGTAGAGGTCACTTAAAGCGGAACAAAACCCACTGACCTTGTGAAATACATTTGGCTAAAGCCCCTGCCCAATACTCTCTTCATAGGATGTAGAACTAGAAATGAATATTTTCACTTATCAAATCGCCCTGGAACACTTTTTTTTTTTTTTTTGCTCTCCCTCTCTGAAGGATGGCAGGTAATCAGTCATTGCATAAGTGTGGCGATGACATTAATGGAAATTAATGGAGGAGGCAGAACTTTACATCTAAAACAGGTGACATTATCTGTGATTAGAGTAAAGCAGGAGCAGTAAAAATGGGCAAAAGTTACTATTCATGTGGGAAGCAATTCAGGGGATGCTAATTAAAAATGTGGGTTTTGGTCTGCTTTAAAGCAGAACAAAACCCAGGAATATTCTAAGTATGTCACACACCCCACTTCAAACATTAATAATTACAATAGGGTTAACGCACCACTAGGTGGCAGCATTGCAGAGAATCTCCAAAAAACTTCAACAGGCCCCTCCCGGTCTATACATACCTGGTACCTCCCAAGAACCTCCCCAGTGTTGTTCTCTGCAAGGTGGCGACAAGACAGAAGAAAGAAGTCTCCTGCTTGCAGGTAGCCGGGGTATCCCCCCGCCCCCCCCCCCGTGGTCTATTTCTGCCCGGCTCTTGTTTGGTAGTATATCTGTTTACTGGCAGCCTCCCAGCTTCGGCTGAAGGCCGGGCAAAAGGTAGCCGGCACCATTGGTGCCTAGGAGATTAGCTCCTCCGCTCGACCCTTCATTGCGGGGCATAGCGGGATTCCCGGAGTGGTGATCCGGATGTGGGATGCCCCCATTTAATAGTAGGTTAGCGGTCAGGATGTGCCTAGCCCTGGGACTTAAGTTATTCCACATTCCGGGGTGTGGGGCGCGCTTTGGGACCGGTGACATGTTTGTGTGAGTGTGGCTGCTGCGCTGCTGTATTGAGAGGGCTTATGCGCTGTTTACTGTGGCGATTTTTTACTGAGGATCTGCCTTGTGTGTCTTTTTTGTCACTGCTGTGTGTGTGAATGGCGTCTCTCCCCTCAGGAGCCGGGGGGGCGGGGCCTCGCGGCGCGCTGCGCCGCGGTCCCGCCTGTGGCTGAGCGCCGTGCTCGGCGCTTGCAGCCTGGCGTGTCCGGTCTGCACAGGGGGGAGCGGAGGAGAGGAGTGTGTGGGTCTGTTTTTGTGTGCGCACTTGGGACCGGCAGGTTGCTCCGCCGGTCCCGTCTTGGAGGTTGAGCGCGGTCTCTGCCTGCTGGCGCTGACGCTGCAAGGGGGCAGGGCCGCGCGCTGATTGGCTGTTCCGGTGGGGCGGGGCCTTCTCGGCTCGGGGCTCGTCCTTCCCCTCCCTCACTCCTCGGAGCAGCGTGCGGGCCGCCATCTTCTGCGGTGCCTATCTGCGCTGTGATCTCCCTCAGGTAGGCGTTTTATTATATCTTGCGGGGGATGTTCACATAAAGTTGGTGGCCTGGCCCCCCGTATCACGTCCCCTCCTTCTCCCGCCTCCTCGCTCCTGCACATCTTTTAAAGTGCCGGTTGTGTATTTTAACCATTTCCTGTGTCTATGGTTAATGAGGGGGGGGGGGGAGGGGGGTTGTATGTTATGCTGTATGCTTGTTTAGGTATTATTGTGCCTGGATTGACTCTTGTCCCTCTCTTTTTGTGTCTTTCAGATCCTGGGATCCCGTCTGGCAGGGCTCTCCCGGTCTTATATACCTGGCTTGTGGGGGGTATATATAATATATATATAAATATATTATGGGTTTTTATGCTATTCCCCTGGGTCAGGATCTTTTGACAATCTTTAGACAATTGTTAGGTTATTAAGGGGCATCCCGGGTCGCGTACCGCATAAATCCCTGGGTTCTGCTAATACCATAAATTTCACCACATGGAGGCTGCCACAGATACCGGGAATGGTTTTTCGGTACAATCCAAGGTGTGCGGGGGTTGTGGGACTCCGCTCCATGGAGATGATGTCATTTTGTGTATCCCTTGTGCACAGCAGAACATTGCACGGCAGTCCAGTACTCCGGTGCCTAGCACCTCGTCAGCCGCGCCATCTCCCTCTCCCCCTCGCTTATTCCGGACCCCGTGTGACGTTGTCCTGGGCGGGGATTCGCAGTCTGAGGTATGTGCCCGTTTGACCAGCCTTGAGAAGCGGTTTTCTGCTATGGCCGCTCAGAAGGCTCCAGCTAAGCGGAAGCATCTGTCTCCGCCTCCGCCGGATTCAGATGAGGAAGTTGTGGGAGATCTGGATTGGTCGGATTGTCCCCTTGAAGATGGTGAGCTCATTGAGGAAGAAGATCCTGATGTTCAGCAGTTGCTGGGTTCTGAGGGGGATCAGGCTGACGGCCTCCCTCTCGATTCCTCTACCATTCTGAGCCAGATGTTTGAGGTTTTGGATTTGGAGCCTCCAGTGGTTGCTCCTAGGCCTAAGGGTCAGCTTTTTGGGGTGTCCAAGCAGCGTTTGGAGTTTCCCAGCCAACAGCATTTTGAAGAAATTGTTTTCAAGCAATGGGAGCAACCTACACGTCTTGTTGGTGTGCCGTCTAGGGATAGGAAGTATCCCTTCCCGGCGGACTTGATGAAGCGTTGGTCTGTTCCCCCTGAGGTAGATACTCCGGTCTTGGGACTGTCCAACACGGCGGTCGTGCATTCCCCTGACACGACTTCGCTCAGGGACGGCGAGGATCGCCGGGTTGATCAGCTTGCCCGTCATGGTTTTGTATGTGCGGGTTCGGTGTTAAGGCCTGTCTGTGCCTCGGCTCTTTTGACTTTTGCTGTCAGGTCTATTGTCAAGGACTTGGGTGTGGATCTCGAGCCCACCAGTGATGAGTCCCTTGCGCTTAAGCGCTGCGATTCTTTTTTGTCTTTTATCCTGGCCGCTCAAGAGGATGCCATGTTGATGTCTGGCAGGGCTACTGCCTTGCTGGTGGCTATCCGGCGCTGTGTGTGGTTGAGACAGTGGACGGCTGATTTTAATTCTAAAAGATCGCTCACGGCTCTGCCCTTTTTGGGTTTGAGGCTTTTTGGTGAGAGGCTGGATTCTGTTGCCAAGGGAGGTAAGTTACCTCAGCACAAGAAATTTCGTCGTTCCTTTCGGGGGACGGTCTCCTTCAATCCGTCCTTTCGGGGAGCTGGAGCCGGTAGGGGCTCCTCGGCCCCCAGGGGCGCCAGTTGGAATAGGGGTAGAGGCCGTGGCCGCCCCGCTCGCGTCTGGGGTGCCAAGCCCAAGCCGGTTGCCAAGCCCACCCAGCAATGAGGGGGCGCCCTCACCCGTTCGGGTGGGGGGACGGTTGCAACTTTTCTCCCGGGTGTGGGACCAGGAGGTCTCGGACAGATGGATCCGGGAGGTGGTTTCGGCCGGTTACAAGTTGGAGTTCGAGTCCCGTCCTCCTCCAAGGTTCTTCAGGTCTCGGGTATCTTTGGATCCTTTGGCCGCGCAGGGGCTCCTGGCGGCGGTAAGGAATCTTCTAGACTTAGCTGTCGTTTGCCCGGTTCCTTCTTCAGAGGTAGGGCGCGGGTTTTACTCCAATCTCTTCACGGTCCCCAAAAAGGACGGGTCCTTCCGTCCTATTCTGGATTTGAAGTTTCTCAACAGGTTTATTCGTCCCCGGAAGTTCCGCATGGAAACCCTGCGGTCTGCGATCGGTTCGCTTCGGCAGGGGGACTTTGACGTCCATAGACATCAAGGATGCGTACCTGCACGTTCCGATCTTTCCAGCTCATCAGCGGTTCCTTCGTTTCGTGTTGGAGGATCGGCACTTTCAGTTTGTGGCTCTTCCATTCGGCCTCACTTCTGCTCCGAGAGTGTTCACCAAGGTGTTGGCGGGGGTGATGGCCCTGCTCAGAGCTCAGGGGATTCGCATTGTGCCTTACCTGGACGATCTGCTCATCATGGCACCTTCCTTCAGTCAAGCAGAGGGGGACACCAGCACGGTGGTGTCTATGTTGGAGAGGTTTGGCTGGGTGATCAATTACCCCAAGTCCTCACTGGTTCCGGCCAGGGTGGTGACCTTTCTGGGGATGTCGTTGGACTCCTGCCAGCACAGAGTGTTTCTCCCTCAGGCCAAGGTTCTGATGATTCAGGAATTGGTCCAGCTGCTCCTCTCCCATCCTCATCCGTCCATTCGTCTGGGGATGAGACTGGTGGGGGTGATGGTGGCCTCGTTCGAGGCAGTTCCCTTTGCTCAGTTTCATACGAGGACTCTTCAACTTCATCTTTTGGCGTCTTGGAACCGGTGTCCGGGGTCGTTGGATCGGTCCTTCCGGTTGTCCCCTCGGGTTCGGCAGTCCCTTCTGTGGTGGTTGGTCTCGGACAACCTTCTGAAGGGCAGGTCGTTTCTGACCCCGCTTTGGGAAACTGTCACCACGGATGCCAGTTTGTCAGGCTGGGGAGGTTTTTGGAAGGATCTTCGGTTTCAGGGGCAGTGGGACCCTCAGGAGGCCCACTTGCCCATCAATGTTCTGGAATTGCGAGCCATCAGGTTGGTTCTGTCTCGCTTGACGCATCATTTACAAGGTCTGCCGGTTCAGGTTCGTTCAGACAATCAGACGGCGGTTGCTTACATCAATCACCAAGGAGGGACTCGCAGTCTGGGTGCCCACAGGGAGGTGTCTCTGATTTTGGTCTGGGCGGAGACTCATGTCCCTTGCATCTCGGCAGTTTACATTCCGGGAGTGGAAAACACAGAGGCGGATTTTCTGAGCCGGTGTGCGTCCCATCGGGGGGAGTGGTCTCTCCATCCCCAGGTGTTTCGGTCACTTTGTCTCCGGTGGGGGACGCCGGAGGTGGATCTGTTTGCCTCTCGTCACAATCACAAGCTTCCGTTCTTTGTGTCCCTGTCCCGGGACCCTCTGGCTCTGGCGGTGGATGCCATGACCCTGAGCTGGAGGGACCTGGGGTTTCTTTATCTGTTTCCTCCGATTCCCATGCTCGGCAGGGTTCTGCGAAAGTTGGTTCTGGAGGGAGTTCCCGCCATTCTCGTGGCTCCAAGGTGGCCAAGGAGGGTGTGGTTCGCGGACATCGTTCATCTGGCCGTGGATCAGTTCGATCTGCCTCTTCGGCCAGATCTTCTCACTCAGGGTCAACTCTGTTACCCCAGTTTACAAACGCTGGCTTTGACGGCTTGGCTGCTGAAACCTCCATTTTAAAGGAGGAGGGTCTTTCGGATGCGGTCATTCAGACTCTTATTACTGCCAGGAAGAGATCTTCTTCTTCCATCTATTACAGGTATTGGAGATCTTATATTGATTGGTGTGAGGCTAGGTCTTTGCCCTGCCGGGTCTTTTCTGTGTCTAGGATTTTGGAGTTTCTTCAGTCGGGGCTGGACTCCGGTCTTCAGCTGAGTACCTTGAAGGGGCAGGTTTCTGCTTTGTCTATTTTTTTTCCAGAAATCTTTTGCTAGTCATTCCTTGGTCAAGACTTTTTTCCAGGGGGTTTCGCATGTGCGGCCTCCCAGGAAGCCTTTGCTCCCAGTCTGGGATTTGAATTTGGTTCTTTCCGCTCTTAAGGCTCCTCCTTTTGAGCCTTTGCGGGATGTCGCTTTGTCCGTTCTTACTCAGAAGGTTGCTTTTTTGGTGGCCATCACTTCGGTTCGGCGTGTTTCAGAGCTGGCAGCTTTGTCTATTCAGGCTCCTTATTTTGAGGATCATCAGGACAAAGTGGTTTTTCGTTACAAGTCAGATTTTCTCCCTAAAGTGGTCTCTGCGTTTCATCTTAACCAGGACATTGTTCTTCCTTCTTTGTGTCCTAAGCCTAAGAATGCCAAGGAGAGTGCCTTGCACTGCTTGGATGTTGTACGTTGTGTCAGGTACTATCTACGTGCTACGTCTTCTTTTCGCAAGACTGATGCCTTTTTCGTTGTGCCCTGTGGGCCTAGGAAGGGTTTGGCTCCGGCCAAGTCCTCCATTAGCAAATGGATTCGTCAGGCCATTGTTGGTGCTTATTCGGCTAAGGGGAAGGCTCCTCCTTTCCGAGTTACTGCTCATTCTACTCGTGCGGTTGGTGCGTCCTGGGCTTTTCAGCACCAGGCTTCGGTTGAACAAGTGTGTAAGGCTGCAACTTGGTCTTCTGTTCATACTTTTTCTAAGTTCTATAAGGTTGATGTGCGGGCTTCAGCGGATGCTGTTTTTGGCCGCAAGGTTTTGCAGGCTGCAGTGGTCTGAGTTTTTTCTGCGTTATTGCCTGATTCGGATACCCACCCTTTTCTGGACACTGCTGTTGGATGTCCCTAGTGTAATTATTAATGTTTGAAGTGGGGTGTGTGACATACTTAGAATAATACCATTTTGTGAATACTCACCTGTAAAATGGGTATTATAAGTATGTCACACACCCCACTTCACCCGCCCTTTTTGGTATCCTGGCTCTCTATTTG
Source organism: Gastrophryne carolinensis (assembly GCA_027917425.1). NCBI lineage: Eukaryota > Metazoa > Chordata > Amphibia > Anura > Microhylidae > Gastrophryne > Gastrophryne carolinensis. The sequence continues at coordinate 31,089,002 of CM051235.1, read as the reverse complement.
GTGAAGTTTGGTTCTTTACGTTGAGGGTTACATTGTTTGGTTCTGGTACCTTGTCTTACTGCTGTTCTAATACTGGGAGGTTCTTGGGAGGTACCAGGTATGTATAGACCGGGAGGGGCCTGTTGAAGTTTTTTGGAGAAGTTCTCTGCAATGCTGCCACCTAGCGGTGCGTTAACCCTAGTGTAATTATTAATGTTTGAAGTGGGGTGTGTGACATACTTATAATACCCATTTTACAGGTGAGTATTCACAAAATGGTATTTTCTTCACACAGAGGTGGTGTACTTTCCCCCACTCCTTTGGTATCTAACAGATATTTCTAATTCTGCTGATTTTTACTTTATTTGCCATTTCTATCCTGTATTTTTTAGATCGCACCAACCTCCCTGGCGCAGATGATCAGCGGTCTAGTGGGGCAACTACTGATGCACCCGGTCATTGTTGGTAAGTGACACAAATTGCTTCCATTTTTTTCTTATTATATTTTCTTTTTTTGGCCAAGTACATTCACATTTTGGTCCTAGATAGCTGTGTAGCGCACTTGCATTTAGCCACATATAGTTGTTTTCTGTAAAGAAGATGGACATTGGGGCATCTGTGCAGTTTGTAAAGCCTGGGAGATTCTAATTAGGAGCCCAAAAAGATTTAATTGGAACACTGCTTTTCCCTCCTGATGCCCATGAGGGGGGTTTGTATAATTTTTTTTCCTATTGCATGGCACGACCTGCTTAAAGAAGTCCTTACATATGGGTTATGCCGCTACAAGGTGGCGCAGTGTACTGCAGAAGAGTTGTGGCTCCTCCCGGCACATATAAAAACAGGATCACCAATAGACCTATCCATTGTTTCCTCTGCAGTGATTCTGCAAAGATAGAAGATGGCTCTCTATATTGCGCAGGTGAGCGAGACAACCAAACCTGCGGCCCTGCATGTCTATTTCCACCCGTTTCTGGACCCTCTGTGCCTCCCAGCCTCGGCTGACGGATCGGGTGAGGGTAGAGGAGCACTTTGGGTCAGGTGCTCGTGGAGCGCTGCTCCAAGCCGCAGACCTTGTACCACAAAGGGTAGCCGGCCATAGGCTTTATGGTGAGCCTACTGAGGGATGCGGATATTCTAAGTATGTCACACACCCCGCTTCAAACAATAATTACCCTTGGCTTATACCGACTTGAAGAGGGCGATGTTGCAGAGAAGTCTTGAAAAAAAGAGCCCCTCCCGGTCCATAAATACCTGGGACCTCCCACTTATATCCCAGTGTTCTTCTCTGCAAGATGGCGACAAGTCAGAAGAATGAAGTCTCCTGATTGCAGGTAGCCGGGGTAACCCCCGGCCCCCCTCTCGGTTCTGTTTCTGCCCGGCACCCTTTTTTATTGCCCTTAGAGAAGCCTCCCAGCCTAGGCTGCTGGGCCGGGTGATGGTAGACGGCACCTTGTGGTGCCTAGGAGTCTAGCTCCTCCGCAGGCCTCATATTAGGGGGTAAAGCGGATATCCGGTCTGGTGATCCCGGATTTGGGATGCCCTGTCCCTGTTCCCACCCACTGGGTGCTAGCGCTCTCCCCCGCTCGGTCCCCATTCTCCCTACGCTGGGGGGGGGCTTCTCTATTGTGTGTGTGTGTGTGTGTTTGCGCTTGTGCGTTTACTTTGTGTGTGTGCATGTTTTACTGGCCGCTGGGTCCCGCGCGGGACCTGCGGCGCTGTTGGTTAGTTGGGGGGAGCTTCCCCACCTCAGACACACGGCGCGGCCTTGTGTATGGCGCTGTTGTGCGGGAGGGGCGGGGCCGGCCTCGACGCGCGAGCCGGCTGCCCGCCCGCTCCCGCTTTGGCGCTGTTTTGGAGCAGGGTCAGTGGCCGGGCTCCCTTTTTCTCAGGGTGGGGGCGGGGCCTGACGCGTAGCGCGTCAAGCGGCCTCCTCCTCTTGATGCTGGCAGCGGCATTGCTGGATTCAGGAGGGGCGGGGCTGCGTTTCGCGCAGCCCGCGCTGTGGCTTGTGAATGGTAGGGGCCGGGGCGCTTCGCGCGTCTCGGGCCTGCCCGCCTCCCTTCTCCTCCCTCCTGCGCTGCTGCTGCCATCGCTCGCTGGTGCTGCCATTTTGGTGAGTCGTTTCTTTTCTTAGTTGTGGGCAGCTGGCTCAGGCGCAGGTTAGATCCTGCTCATGGCGCAGTTGTTGACTGCTTTTCTCTTATGTTATGCTTATGTGCTTGATTGGGAAACCTTGCTCTGGAGTGACTGTTGTCCCTGCTCCTCCATATCCCGGGTCGCAAGTTAAAGGGGTCTCCCGGCCTTAGATACCCGGGTAGTCTTGGGTTTCCCTATAAATTCTCCCACGTGGGACATTAAAAGGGGCATCCCGGGTCGCTTATTGCATAAATCCCTGGGTAATTGCGAATACCACAATTTCACCAGATGGAGGCTTCCAACGATACCGGAAATGTGTGGGTTGTGGGACTCCTCTGCCAGGGGATGATGTCTTTCTCTGTATTCCATGTGCACAACGGAACATTATGCGGCAGTCCGGTACTCCGGTCTCCGGCTCCTCGCCGCCCGTGTCATCTCCTACCCCTCCCCGCCTGTTCCGGACCCTATGTGACATGGGTGGGGATTCGCAATCTGAGGTGTGCGCCAGGTTGGCCAGTCTTGAGGAAATGTTTTCTAGTGTGGTTGCCCAGAAGGCCCCGGCTAAGCGGAAGCATCTGTCCCCGGCTGCGCTGGCCTGTGATGTTGGAGATTTTGGGTCATTAGACTGGTCCGATTTCCCCCCGCTTGAGGAGGGGGAGCTCTTTGATGAATGGACGAGGCTGATGGCCAGCGGTTCTTTAGTGCGGCTGGTGAGCAGGTGCAGGGGGATGCCTTTGACACCCCTTCGATCCTGGCTCAAATATTTGGCTATCGCTTCTCCTGAGGTGGCTCCCCCGCCAAAAGGGGGAATTATTTGAGGTGGCCAAGCCACAGTTGGAGTTTCCCCATCAAAGACATTTTGACTATGTCATTTTTAAAGAATGGGAAAAGCCTACTCGCCTTACGGGTGTTCCGCCGGGTTGGGATAAGAAGTATCCTTTTCCGGCGGACCTGGTTAAGCGATGGTCTTCTCCACCTGAGGTTGATGCCCTGGTTTTGGGGTTGTCTATCACTGCTGTTTTGCGCTCTCCTGACTGTACTGCCATCAAGGATGGTGAGGATAGATGTATTGACCAGTTGGCTTGCCATGGGTTTGCCAGTGTTGGGTCAGCCTTGCGGCCTGTTTGTGCTTCGGCACTGTTGCTGTTGGCTTCCAGGTCCATTGTCAGGGATTTGTTGACTTCTTTCGGCCTTGATCCGGCTTGTGAGGAGTTTATCGCTCTCAAACGTTGAGTCGTTTTTGTCTTTTGTGCTTGCCGCTCAGGATGACGCCATGGTGATGTGTGGTAGCACCACGGCCTTGTTGGTGGCTATCCGGCGGTCGGTTTGGTTGTGCCAATGATTTTAATTCAAAGAAGTCTCTTACAGCTCTCCCGTTTGTGGGTCTGCGCCTGTTTGGTGAGCAATTGGATTCTGTTGTCAAGGGAGGGAGGGGAGGTAAGTTACCTCAGCGCAAGAAACAACGCCGTTCCTTACGGGGGGCGGCTTCCTTTCACCCGTCCTTTCAGGGAGCCAGAGCTGGCAGGGGTTCGGCTTTCTCCCTCACCAGGGGTGCCGTTTGGAACAGGGGCAGAGGTTGTGCCTGTCCTAGTCACTCCTGGGGCTCCAAGCCCAAGCCCGCTCAGCAATGAGGGGGCGCCCTCACCCTTGCGGGCGGGGGGACGGTTGCGACACTTCTCCCAGGTCTGGGACCAGGCGGTCTCGGACAGATGGATCCGGGAAGTGGTGTCGTCCGGTTACAAGCTGGAGTTCGTGTCCGACCTCCTTCCAGGTTTTTCAGGTTTCGTGTACCTTCGGATCCTCTGGCCGCGCAGGGGCTCCTGGCGGCTGTAAGGAATCTTCTGGACATGGCAGTAATTTGTCCAGTGTCTCCCTCGGCCGTGGACCTGGGGTGTTGTTCCAATCTCTTCACAGTGGCCAAAAAAGACGGATCAGTTCGTCCCATCCTGGATCTGAAGTTACTCAACAGGTTTATCCATCCCCGGAAATTTCACATGGAAACTCTGCGCTCTGCCATCAATTCTCTTCGGCAGGGGGACTTCATGACGTCCTTAGAGTGATGGCCCTCCTCAGAGCCCAAGGGATTTGCATCGTGCCTTATCTGGACGACTTTCTCATCATGGCCTCCTCGTTCAGTCAATCGGAGACAGACACCAGGACTGTGGTATCCACTCTGGAGAGCTTCGGCTGCATAATCGGCTATCCCAGGTCCTCCCTCTCTCCTTCCAGGGTGGTGTCCTTCCTGGGAATGTCTCTGGATTCTTCCCAACACAGAGTGTTCCTTCCTCACGCCAAGGTTCAGGAATTGACTCAGCTTCTTCTGTCCACCCCTCGCCCGTCCATCCGGCTGGGGATGAGAATGGTGGGATTGATGGTGGCCTCCTTCGAGGCGGTTCCATTTGCTCATTTTCACACAAGGACGCTTCAGCTTCATCTGTTGGCGGCTTGGGACCGGTGTCCAAGGTGTGGGGGCCTCAGGAGGCCCACTTGCCCATCAATGTTCTGGAGCTGAGAGCCATCAGGTTGGTTCTGTCTCACTTGACACAGCATCTACAGGGTTTGCCGGTTCAGGTTCGGTCGGACAATCGGATGGCTGTTGCTTACATCAATCACCAGGGAGGGACTCGCAGTTAGGGTGCCCTCATAGAGGTGTCTCTGATCTTGGCCTGGGCGGAGATCCATGTCCCATGCATCTTGGCGGTGTACATTCTAGGAGTGGAACACACGGAGGCGGACTCCCTGAGCAGGTGCTCTTCCCGCCGGGGGGAATGATCTCTCAATCCCAAGGTCTTTCGGTCTATTTGCCTCCGGTGGGGGCACCGGAGGTGGACCTGTTTGCCTCTTGTCACAATCACAAACTTCCGGCATTTGTGTCTCTCTCTCGGGATCCTCTGGCAATGGATGCCATGTCCCTGAGCTGGGGGGATCTGGGGTTTCTTTATTTGTTTCCTCCGATTCCCATGCTGGGCAAGGTGTTACGAAAGCTGGCCCTAGAAGGGGTTCCCGCCATTCTGGTGGCTCCAAGGTGGCCAAGGCGGGTGTGGTTCGCAGACATCGTTCGGTTGGCAGTGGATCAGTTCGTTCTGCCCCTTCGGCCGGACCTGCTCACTCAGGGTCCACTATGTTACCCCAATTTACCAGCGCTGGCTTTGACTGCTTGGCTGCTGAAACCTCCATCTTGAAGGAGGAAGGCCTCTCCGATTCTGTCATTCAGACTCTTGTTAGTGCTAGAAAGAGATCTTCTTCTACCATCTACTATAGGTCTTGGAGGTCTTATATTGATTGGTGTGAGGTCAGGGCTTTGCCCTGCAGGGTCCTTTCTATTTCTAGGATTTTGGATTTTCTGCAAACTGGGCTGGACTCGGCTCTCCAGCTGAGTACCTTGATAGGGAAGGTATCTGCTCTGTCTTCTTTCAGAAATCCTTTGCGCTTCATCCTTTGTTCAAGACCTTCTTTCAGGGGGTTATGCATGTGCGGCCTCCTAGGAAACCTATGCTCCCTGTTTGGGATTTGAATCTGGTTCTGTCTGCTCTTCAGGGCCCTCCCCTTGAGCCTTTGCAGGATATTGCTCTTTCTACGTTGACTCAGAAGGTTGCCTTTTTGGTTGCCATCACCTCTGTTCGGCGTGTCTCGGAAGTTGGCGGCCTTGTCGATTCAGGCTCCTTACTTTGAGAGGCATCAGGACAAGGTGGTTTTTCGTTTCAAACCGGACTTTCTTCCAGGACATTGTTCTTCCTTCCTTCCTTGTGTCCTAAGCCTAGGAATGACAAGGAGAGGGTTTTGTATTGTCTGGATGTGGTACGCTGCGTGAAGTACTATTTGCTTCCTACATCCTCTTTTCGTAAGACTGATGCCTTATTCGTGGTGCCCTGTGGGCCTAGGAAAGGTTTGGCTCCGGCCAAGTCTTCCATTAGCAAATGGATTCGTCAGGCTGTTGTTGGGGCCTATTCTGCTAAGGGGAAGGTTCCCCTTTTCGTATTACTGCTCATTCTACTCGTGCTGTTGGAGCATCTTGGGCTTTTCAGCACCAGGCTTCTGTTGAACTAGTTGGTAAGGCTGCTACTTGGTCTTCTGTTCACACCTTTTTCCAAGTTTTATAAGGTTGATGTGCGGGCCTCGGCGGATGCTGTGTTTGGCCGCAAAGTTCTGCAGGCTGCAGTGGTTTGAGTTATGCATTATTGCCTTGTTGGTTACCCGCCCTTTGTGGACACTGCTTTTGGATGTCCCAAGCGTAATTATTGTTTGAAGCGGGGTGTGTGACATACTTAGAATAATACCATTTTGTGAATACTCACCTGTAAAATGGGTATTATAAGTATGTCACACACACCGCTTCACCCGCCCTTTTTGGTATCCTGGATCCTTTATATGGTGAAGTTTTGTCTCTAATTTGAGGGTTACTTTTGTTTTTTTTTCCTGATTCCCTTTGTCTTTACTGCTGTTTGAAAACTGGGATATAAGTGGGAGGTCCCAGGTATTTATGGACCGGGAGGGGCTCTTTTTTTCAAGACTTCTCTGCAACATCGCCCTCTTCAGGTCGGTATGACCCAAGCGTAATTATTGTTTGAAGCGGGGTGTGTGACATACTTATAATACCCATTTTACAGGTGAGCAGGGTGGATAAAAATCAATGTTTTTTTTTTTTTAAATCAAAAAAATCGGATTTTTTTTATTTAAATCGGATTTTTTTTATTTAAATCGGATTTTTTTTCAATAAACTGCTTTTTGAGGAAAATATTTTACCATCCAAAGGTTCTTCCATCATGAGATAAAGCTGAGTTGTTTAACTCAGTAGAATAAAGGCTGTATATGTGTAACATTCACAATGCCATGCTCTTCCAGAGGTTTCTGTAGGATTAGTGGGCAGTTTCTCTCCTATATTATCACAGACGTTCGCTTTACTTACGCAGTTCTCAAAAATGAATTTGACTCCGCAGAGGTCCCAGCCTCTTCTTCACAGCAAAAATGTTACAACATGAACAGAGTTGAGAAAAATACCTTAATCCTATTGTTCTACAAACCTATGACTAGTGAGCTACAGAGGACAGCAGGGACAGTAGGATTTAAGTTTTTCATGTGTCGGCCGGGCTGACAGTCTAAGTTTCTTAAAATATATATATATTTTGTTTAGCCAAATTAGTTAACAAAACATGGATGTTTGTTTAAGCAAATAACTTATGCTGTAATGTTGTTATTGTTTCAGTTGAATAAATCTATTTAAATTGTTATTAAGGTCAGGATTATTTTTCTCCTTCCTAAGTACAACAGAACAGTGGTGTCCAAATATGAATGATTAACCCATTAAACTGGGGAGAAAAAAGTAATATAAAAAGTGATTCTAAAAATCTTCATCTACTTGCATGTTAAAATAGCAAGAACTAGTTTAGGTAGAAACTTTGATTTAAATCACTGATTTAAATCAAGCCTTACTGACTAGTGATTTAAATCGTGATTTAAATCAAATCCACCCTGCAGGTGAGTATTCACAAAATGGTATTTTCCTGTCCTAGCTTCTGAGGGGAGTGTTTTGGAGGACTGTGTGCCTTGTTTCTCCGTCCCTGGCCTGGCTTTCGCCGCTGCCTGCTCGCTCTCCTCCCCCCCCCCCCCCCCCCCCTCTCCCTGACGTGTGTTCGGGGGGGGGGGGGGGGCGGGGCGGGTGGTAGTGGCAAGTGTTTTTTACTGTGTGTCTTATGGTGTTTTAACTGCTTTTTTCGCCGCCGTTGCCTCTTTGTACTCCGCTCGCGGCGGGCGGCGCTAAACTGTGAGGCTTTGGTGCATTGTGATGGCGCCGGCGCGGTCACGTGAGCACCGCTTTTGCGCTCTTCGGGGGAGTGGGGCCGGGGGATGACGGGTATCGCGCTGTCCCCCCGCGGCCCGCCCCTTGAGGTTCCTCTGCCGGCGCCATCTTGAGTGTGCTGCGCGTCTTTCTCCCTGGGCTGCGGTGGTGATCTCCCTGTGTCGCTTCCTCCTGTGGCCTGGCGGCTTGGTGGTCCTTCGGTCTACCTGGTCCGTGAGTCCCCTTCGGGGGTTTTGTTTTCCTTGGGGCATGTGCTGCAGGATGCTTATGTGCATGTTACTTATGTCTTTCAGGCGGGACAACTGTGGGTTGTGGTTTCTCCCATTTCTGCTCCTTATCTCCCTTCCCGTCTGGGGACATCCCTTGGGGGTGCATCCCGGGTGACTTTTTTATTAGCCCTTACCCTGTGCTGGCCTATTGCGCCTGTGTTAATCACCATATGGAGGCTTCTGGGGATAGCGTGCTCGGGGGTTCTTCAGGACAAACCCGGCTGTGTACCATGTGTGGGGTATCCCCTTTAAGTAACAGTGCCGCGGTGTGCGTGCCGTGCGCCCAGGGTATCGTTGCGGCCCAGACTGAGCTACCCGATTCGCCTCCCAGCTCTCCGCCCCCTTCGCCATCGCCTACCCCTCCGCGCCTGCATTTAGCCCCCAGTGAGGGGGATTCTAGCAGGGGGTCACAATCTGATCTGGCACTGCGGGTGGCCAGCATTGAAAGTCAGCTTGCCAGGCCTTTTCCACGTAAGGCCTCTGGCAAGAAGCGGCACCTGGCTCCCACGCCCTCCCTCTTTCCTGAGGAGGATGAGGGAATTGATGCTCTTGGTGGCCATTACTCCTTAGTGGAGGGGGAGCTTTTCCAGGACTCTGAATCCTCTGGGGACCTGCAGGAGGGTTACGACAGTGACCCTGGGTCTGCGTCTGGGGAGGACCCATGGTTCCCTGATGACACTGATAGACTGTTGTCTCACATTTTTTAAATCTTGCACATTGCCCCCCCCCCTGAGGTGGCTAAGAGGAAGCAGGGTGAGCTCTTTCGTCCTGATAAACAGTGTCTGGGTTCCCTGAGCAGTGCCATTTCCATAATATGGTGCTCAAGGAGTGGGAACGTCCTAGTAGGTTGCCCGCGGTGCCCAAAGGGTGGGATAAGAGGTTTCCCTTTCCTGCTGACCTGGTCAAGCACGGCAATATGCAGACCGACTTGGCCTCTACCAGAGAGGTCTGTAGGTCTACAATCAGGGCTGGGGGGTCTTCCTTCAGGGGACTCTACCTCCGTTCTGTCCCAGAGGATAACTAATTATGTTCCCACAGACCCATCGCAGGTCTGTTTCCTTACACCTAGTCCCTCTACCCTATTGGTAGCCACTGAGTCAGTGAATAGTGAGGGATTACTTTCCTCGCATAAAGATTCCCTTAATATAAACTTTAGGGGAGAATCCAATGTCGAGGCTGGCCCCAGGGGATCAAGCAGTAAGACTTTAGAAGAAACCTTGTTACTTCTGGAGGACGTTTTTGATACTATGCAGACTCACGCTGACGAAAAGCCTTTATCTGCCCAAGATTCTTTATAATGTAATTTAATGGTTAAGAAACGTAAAGCCTTTCCGGTTCGTTCTGCCCTTCTTGATGTTATAAAAAAGGAGTGGCAGTTTCCAGAGAGATTTTTATGACTAGTTCCTTGAAGAGGAAATTCCCCTTTAATGGTGTAGAATCTAAGCTTTGGACCAAGTGTCCAGAACTTCCCTGGCTCAGGTGTCACGATCTGCTGACCTCCGTTTTGAGGACTCTGGATCATTACGAGATCCTATGGATCGCCGCACAGAGGGAATCCCTAGAAGGGCTTGGGATGCTGCAGCCTTTGCCTTTAAACCCATGATAGCTTTAGATTTTGTGGCTAGAAACCTTGAGGCCTGGCTTTCTAACCACAGTGGTTATATAGAAAAAGACACACCTAAGCAGACTTTCCTTGACATGCTGCCATCCATGTTTAGAGCCATTTCCTATTATGTCCTAACAGACATAATCATTGCCTTAGTAATGTTAATTGGTCTCGTCAACAGATCAAACAATGAGAATATACAGAATGTAAGGTAACCATGCTAAATGTTTATTGTTCTACTGCAACTTCATATTGTACAATTGTAATATTCAATCTGAAAGGAATATTAATAAACTAATTTAAACTAAAATACACCTACCAGGAACTGGTGCTATGGATGGGCCCCATTAATTTGAGCTTACCTTTTACCTATTAAATGGTAGATAGAAATCTGCTAGAGGAATAGTGAATACCCCCTCGGTTGCATTGATGGGATCCATGTGGCAGCCAGGGCAGGAAACACAAGACTGGAAAATCTTTTTTTTTTTCTGCCTGTATTGGACATTCTCAAGAGGTTTCTTGATGCGCCCCGCGCTTATGCTGGAGCATGCTATCACATGACCGGCAGCAGGGACGTGCAGCAACACCAGTGGAGAATCCTCAGGACTTTGTGAGATCGAATCTGTGGGGTAGTGGGTAAGTACAATTTGTTTTCTGGGCAGCCTTGACAGGGACTTTAAAGTGGAGGTCCAGTGTAGCTGCAGCTTGTTACAAGTAGCAGTTGATTTGTGTCTAACTCAAGGAAAATGCTTATAATCATTTATTCTGTAAAGGGAACACATACGGTGCCTTCAAAAAGCTTTCAAGCTCCTTGAACTTTTTTGCATTATTACAGGAAATATTACAGCCACAAAAGTAAAGTGATTAAACAGCCAAACTAAAAAGGTAATCTCCTCTTGTCCCCTGCAGCTGGACGGTGCTAGTCCAGCGATCTGCAACTTGCCTGGTCACTGTGGGCAAGCCCGCGCAGCAGCCTGTGCATCCTGCTTCGTCCCAGGTAATTTGTGGGTTGCAGTCGGTCATAGAAGCACTGCCACGCCCTCTCTATTCATTGTAATGGAGGGGGTGTGCCGAGGCCTGACACATCCCCCTCCATTGTAGTAAATGGAGAGGGCGTGGCCTTGCCCCTGTGACTCGTGGTGGGAGCCTACACAGAAGCGTTAGTGTCCAGGCCCAGGAAGCCCAGGCTGTGGAGTGGGCTGGGATCCATCGATCCGCTGCGGGGGACAAAAGATAAGTACCCCTTTTGCTTTTGTTTGGCTGTTGAACACTTTGAAATTGTTTTTATTTAGATTTTGTGTGATCAAGCAACACACAGTAGCAAGTGTATGTGAAGTATAAAAAAAATGATGCATGCTTTTCTAAATGTTAAAAAAAAAAACAAAAAAAAACTGAAAGCTTGGCGTACATATGATTTTGTATCTACACTGTATAGCACTGAGTTGTTACCTTCTTACAATTCACTTCATTGGTTCATGCATTTAATTTTCTGGTTTATGAAATGTTCGTTTTTAATCATGTCAGTGATTCATTAATGGTTCATGTCCTTATATTTCCTTTTTTTGTCTTCTTTTCTCTGTGTCAAACTCTTGGGGCTTAATAGTTTCCTCTCTTCTTCCTGTTGTAGCTCAAAGTGGCGGCAGCACCACCAACACTACCAGCACCTCTTCCTCCTCATCTACTTCCTCCAGCACCTCATCAACTTCTACCACCTTTTCCCCCACATTTGCCAGCACTCCCTCTGCACCCCCTGCTCCATCCTCACAGCCGCAGCAGCCACCTCCTCCCCCTCCCCCACCTCCTGGACCGGAACAACAGCTCTCTCAGCTCCTGGGCTCCTTACTGGGCACTGCAAGCTCGGGCATGGCCAACATAGCTATGGGGGCACCAAGTATAGCCGTGGCTCTTCCTGGAATGCCGACTTTCATGCAAGGAGTCACTGATCTGTTGCAGGTATGTGTATGCCATTTCCAGCACCGCCGTTTGTGTGAAAAACTGAATATCTAGCTCATTAATTGGTCTGTTCTACCGAACAAGCACAATCTTTGGAATGTTATCTATGCCTAAAGGCAGGCCTCTCAAAGGCGTTGTCCAGCTTCCCGACGCCATCTTTATCACAGTAATACATTAGTAGCAGTATATTCTATTATCTTCATAATCCTAAGCATTATTGAAGTGGCTGCCTGAGGGTTTATTTCACCTTTATTAGCCACTAAGCGAACAATGCAGAGAGAAAAATAAGATAGAGTGGAACAAATGGAGGGAGGGAATGTTCACCATCATATGTTCTATTTATCATTTATGACCTCCATCCATCACACACCAACAACACGTGGTGTAACACACACAGGGACCCTATAAGCAAAGAGCATCATTCAGCAGCTTGCCTCCCAATTGCTGCCCTCTCCCTTCTTGTCAGAACAAAGCTTCTCCTGGAGGTGGAAACAAGGCAAGGAGTAGTGGCACACCCCCTGAATTCCTTTGCCGTAGACCACCAATCATAGGGCTTGACTGGTGGTCTATTGCTCCATCCACGTTTGTCAGCTCAGCAAGAATGATCATGCTACTATCTCGCAGCCTGAGCTATCAGAGCCAGCTTCCCATTCAGCCTCTCTCTCCCCTCCTTGTGCTTTCCACCCTCGACTGCAAGCCTAATCGGCATATGAATACCCACGTCTAATTAGCGCTTCAATCACAGTCACACCCAATTAGCATTTGAATCGCCTGTGTGCTTGTGATTAGGTGTCACATTTTGGAACATGGCTATAGAGCCTGCACCCCCTCCCTTCACTATTGATCATCCGACTGTGAATTAGAAATTACTCTGTAATGTGCATAAACTGATTCTATCCAATGGATATGAACACTGGTAATAGTTTATAAATGCATATGATAAACTATTATCCCCACACTACAGGGAAACCCGTGATGTGGCCAGCAGATTGGTCACGTCAGCTGGGATTCTTGAGATCAGCGAGTGTGGTAGTGCGCACATGTGTGTCTCCAGGTGCGCCTATGTGGGAGTGTGTTCACGTGCATGTGGGAGTGCACGCATGCAGGAGTGTGCACATGAATGTCTGAAAGTGCAGGTTTAGGCTTGTAAAGGCGCCTAGCAACAGGGAGATAGGCAGGAGCACAGCCTGGGTGTGGAGAATTCCAGTGTCTGAAGCACAATATCAGACCCTTACAGGCCCATTATGCTGATTATTATGCTGCATGACAGAGCCAAGGACCACACTCACTTGATTCAAATAGAGGTGAAACTGTAAACCCCAATATCGCTGCCATTTCTCCAATTTAAAAACAGGAAAGCAGTTTAGGACAGTGCCAAACGTAGCCTGATACAATGGTGTAACAATTGCCCTTGTCTGCTGCATTAAAAACTAAAACTCAGCAGGCCGCATAGCTCAGCTGTTAGAGCGTTGGGCTCCGGTGTTCTACTCCCAGAGGGTGTCGGTTCAAGTCCAACTCTGTAGTTGTTTTTGTGTGCAACGTCTTTTCTAGTGTAAAGCATTCCTGTACCCACGGTTCTGCTCTGTTTGCTCGCTGAGCTGTATTTTTTCTTTCTGTCTTCTTTTCTCTGTGTTTGAAAAAAAAAAAAACTAAAACCCCTTCCGGCTCACATAGACTCCATCTTCCTGCTTGCTTCCAGTGATACTCTCATCGGGGTGGACAGGACGTGAAACCTTTTCATTTTAGTGTTTAGCTTAGACTTGGCAGCATCAAAACACCCGTCCTCCCCTCCACACATACACTTCAATTATTGCAATGGAGGGGGGATGCAGACATGGGGTTGCAGTAAATGGAGTGGGCAGTCTGTTCGGCAGAATTCCGTCTTGGAGGAGGTTGGGATTGAAGCACACGCAGGGGTGTGTAGGAGCTGCAGGGAAGTACTTATTTTTTATTTTTTTTGGGAGGGGGGGATTTTTGGACATATGGTCATTGTATGCATGTTCACACACAGGATTTTTTTCACTGCATTTAACCTATCCTTGCAGCGAGACAAACACAGTCTAGGAGTGTACACATGTCTGGAGCTGTGGGCATCGGGGCTGAATTAGGGGGTTAAACACCCGTTTTTCATATCGGGTTTGGTCCCTCAGACATAGAATAGGAACAAGCTTGGGGGGCATCCAGAATTCTGCATCCCCCCCCAAACATAACCCCCACTAGAATGCCCAATATTCTAAGTATGTCACACACCCCGCTTCAAGACATTCATTACATGTGGGTATACTGACCTGTAGATGGCGATCTTGCAGAGATGTTAATAAAAAAAGTAAGACCCTCCCGGTCCATAAATACCTGGGACCTCCCACTCATTCCCCAGTCTTTCATCTCTGCAGATGGCGAGCAAGTCAGAAGATGGATGTCTCCTCCTTGCAAGGTAGCCGGGGTGACTCCCGGCCCTCTATCTGATCTATTTCTGCCCGTATCCCCTTACTTTAGTGTACTTGCCTCCCAGCCTAGGCTGCTGGTCCGGGCAACGGTAGATGGCACCCTTGGTGCTTAGGAGCTACGCTCCTCCATGAGACCCCATAACAAGGGGTAGGCGGTTAACCGGGTTGGTGATCCCGGTTTGGGATGCCCGTCCCTTGGCCCTTCCACTAGCTTGGTTTCCCCCTCTCCCGGGTTCCCTTGGGGGGGGGGGGGGCCTGTCCCTTGATGTTTGTATGTGTGGAGATACTTTATTGTATGAGTGTGTTCATGTCATGCTTTTACTTAACCGGCACCGGCGGTTCCGCGGCGCTGGCCTCTGTGTCTGCATGGCGGCGGGGTGCTTCTTCCCTCAGGCCCGTGCTGCTGGCACTGCTATTCAGGTCCCGGCTTCTGGCCGGGAGGCGCCGGGCGCGAAACGCGCCGGCCCGCCCTCCTTCTTCCTCTGCTTACGCGCCTTCCTCCCCTCCGGTGTGTGTGTGGCCTTGGTCAGGTGAGTGGCCTGTGGCCCCATCAGTTCTTAGATATGTCTGCATATACTTCTTGCTCCTCATTGGGGCTGCTGGCAACGCTTGTGTATAAACCCCCTTTGACATTGTCACTGAGGTCTGATTGCTGTGTCTGTTGGTGTGTTCCAGGTGGACCATTGTCCTATTAAAGGGGGGCTCTCCCGGTCCTAGGGTCCCTGGTTAAATTTAGGGGTCTGTAAATTCCTCCCACGCGGGACTTAAAGGGGCATCCCGGGTTGCATTATTGCGTAATTCCCTCTGGGCATTGTGCCTAAATATAAAAAATCACCACATGGAGACTTCCCCGGATACTGGGCTGGTGCCCCCTCGGGGCAATCCAGTCTGTGTTTGGGGTGTGGGGTATCCCTTTTGGGGGATGATGTATTTCTTTGTGTACCCTGTGCGCAGCGGTCTATTACGCAGCAGTCCGGATCTCAGGCGTCTGGCTCCGCCAGTCTCTTCTCCGTCTCCCCCTTGCTTGATCCGTACCCCATGTGATGTTGTCATGGGTGGGGAGTCGCAATCTGAGGTGTGCGCCAGATTGGCCAGTCTTGAAATATTGTTTTCCAGTGCTGTTGCCAAAAAGGCCACGGCAAAGCGAAAACATTTGTATACAGCCACGCAGGCTTTTGATATGGAGGAGTTTGACTCCCTGGATTGGTCTGATTGTTCCCCGCTTGAGGAAGGGGAGCTGTTTGAGGAGTCTGAGGGCTCAGATGACCAGCAGTTTGTGGGTGCTGATACCGAGCAGGGCCAGGGTGATTCCTTGGATACCTCTAAGGTCCTGGCTCATATGTTTGAGGTCCTGGCTATTTCTCCCCCTGAGGCGGCTCCTCCGCTGAAGGGGGAGTTCTTTGAGGTGACCAAGCCGCGCTTGGAATTTCCTTATCAAAAGCATTTTGATGGTATCATTCTCAAGGAATGGGAGAGGCCGACGTGGCTTCCGGTGTGCCTCCGGGTTGGGACAAAAAATATCCCTTTCCGGTGGACGCGGTGAAGCACTGGTCGTCGTCCCCCCCCAGGTGGATGCTCCTGTTTTGGGGTTGTCCAGCCCCTCAATCCTGCATTCTCCGGAATGCACTACTCAAGGAAGGTGAGGATAAACGCATTGACCAGATGGCTTGTCATGGTTTTGCCAGTGTTGGGTCGGCCTTGCGGCCGGTTTGCGCTTTTATTGGTAGCTGCCAGGTCGGTTATTAGAGGATTGTTGACCTCTTCCGGGCTTGACCCGGCCAGTGAGGAGTTTACCGCCCTTAGGCGATGTGAGTTGTTTTTGTCTTTTGTGCTGACCGCCTTGGATGACACATTGGTGATGTGTAGCAGAACTTCGGCCTTGCTTGTGGCTATCCGGCGGTCGGTTTGGTTACGCCAGTGGGCGGCTGATTTTGTGTCCAAAAAGTCACTTACGGCCCTTCCCCTTGTGGGGTTGCGGCTCTTTGGAGAGAAATTGGATTCGGTCGCCAAGGGAGGTAAGTTACCTCAGCGTAAGAAGCAGCGTCGCCCCTTTTGGGGGGCGGCTTCCTTCACTCAGTCCTTTCGTGGGGCGAGGGTTGGCAGGGGTTCGGCTTTCCCCTCATCCAGAGGTGATTCCTGGTCCAGGGGCAGGGGTCGGGCCCGTCCAGGACACAGTTGGGGCTCTAAGCCTAAAGCTGCTGCCAAGCCTGCTCAGCAATGAGGGGGCGCCCTCACCCTTGCGGGTGGGGGGACGGCTGCAACTCTTCTCCTGGGTCTGGGTCCAAGAGGTCTCGGACAGGTGGATTCAGGAAGTGGTGTCTTCCGGTTACAAGCTGGAGTTCGAGTTCCGGCCCCCTCACAGATTCTTCAGGTCTCGGGTGCCGTCAGATCCTCTGGCCGCCCAGGATCTTCAGGTGGCAGTAGCAAGTCTCGTGGACATGGCTGTCATCTGTCCGGTGCCCCTCTCAGACCGGGGCCTGGGCTTTTATTCCAATTTGTTCACGGTGCCCAAGAAGGACGGATCCGTACGTCCCATTCTGGATCTGAAGTTGCTCAACAGGTTCGTCCGCCCCCGGAAGTTCCGTATGGAAACTCTGCGCTCAGCCATCCTCTCACTTCGTCAGGGGGACTTCATGACGTCCATAGACATCAAGGATGCTTACCTGCATATTCCAATATTTCCGGCACACCAGAGATTTCTCAGGTTTGTCATGGGAAAATCGACATTTTCAGTTTGTGGCTCTTCCGTTTGGCCTTACCTCGGCTCCAAGGGTTTTTACCAAGGTGTTGGCAGGAGTGATGGCCATCCTCAGAGCTCGGGGTATCCGCATAGTGCCATATCTGGACGATCTTCTCATCATGGCGTCTTCCCTCAGTCAGGCGCAGTTGGATACCAGGACGGTGGTGTCCACCCTGGAGAGTTTCGGTTGGGTGATCAACTATCCCAAGTCCTGCCTCGCTCCCTCCAGGGTGGTGGAGTTCCTGGCAATGTCTCTGGATACTGGTTGTTTTTCTGGTTGCCATCACTTCCGTTCGGCGTGTATCGGAGTTGGTAGCTTTGTCCATTAAGGCCCCTTACTTTGAGAGGCATCAGGACAAGGTTGTTTTCCGGTTCAAGACAGATTTTCTTCCTAGGGTGGTCTCTGCTTTTCATCTTAATCAGGACATTGTTCTACCCTCCTTGTGTCCTAAGCCTAGCAATGACAAGGAGAGGGTTTTGCATTCTTTGGATGTGGTTCACTTCCTCTTTTCGTAGGACTGACGCCCTTTTTGTGGTGCCCTCTGGGCCTAGGAAAGGGTTGGCTGCCGCCAAGTCTTCCATTAGTAAATGGATTCGCCAGGCCATTGTTGGGGCCTATTCTGCCAAGGGGAAGATTCCCCCTTTTCATGTTACTGCTCATTCTACTCGTGCTGTTGGGGCGTCCTGGGCTTTCCAGCACCAGGCCTCTGTTGAGCAGGTTTGTAAGGCTGCTACTTCGTCTTCGGTTCACACTTTTTCCAAGTTTTACAAGGTTGATGTGCGGGCCTCAGCGGATGCTGTTTTGGGCCGCAAGGTTCTGCAAGCTGCAGTGGTTTAAGTTTGTGCCTAGTTGCCTTGTTTTTTGGATTCCCGCCCTTTATGGACACTGCTATTGGATGTCCCACATGTAATGAATGTCTTGAAGCGGGGTGTGTGACATACTTAGAATAATACCATTTTGTGATTACTCACCTGTAAAATGGGTATTATAAGTATGTCACACACCCCGCTTCACCCTGCCCTTTGGTATTCTGGATCCTTTATATGGTGAACCTTTGTTAGTTTTAATTGGCTTTCCTGGTCCCTTTACCTTACTGCTGTCTTTATACTGGGGAATGAGTGGGAGGTCCCAGGTATTTATGGACCGGGAGGGTCTTACTTTTTTTATTAACATCTCTGCAAGATCGCCCTCTACAGGTCAGTATACCCACATGTAATGAATGTCTTGAAGCTGGGTGTGTGACATACTTATAATACCCATTTTACAGGTGAGTAATCACAAAATGGTATTATCCTTACCTTTACTTCGGTAAATGAGCCTCCTGGGCGATGACTCAAGGTCAAGCTAAGGAGATTGTGCGTTCCGGGCGGCATTCTGGATGCCCCCTGAGCTTGTTCTTATTCACAGTCAGTGGGACCAACACCCTTTAAGGAAAAAAATGGGTGTTGCTCTGGTTTAAGTGCCTTGCTTAAAGTGGACCAAAACCCACGCTGAGATTACCGGGCCGGTCGATTCCTTCCCCCCCGGGCATCCGGCAAATCGTGATGCTGCGCTGTGTGGAACCTCCCCAGATCGCCCCATACACTTACCTTGTTTCCCGGTCCAACGGCGCATGCGCGAGCCACAGCCACATCTCCACTATCCCTCTAGCAGTGTGGTTGCCCGTACCAGGCATTTGTGAATGGCCGGCGCATGCATTCTCCCTTTTCAGAGGGTAGTGGGGGATGCGTCTCTCAGCTCGCTCGGAGTTGCTGACCTTAGATGAAGCTTAGACCACATGACGTCAGCGGCTCCGAGCTTGCTGATTGGACGAGTGTCCACGCATGCACCATAGGGCGGGAAAGGTTGAGTTTCGTTCAGACAGCCTGTGGGGTTTCACGCAGCTGGGTGCCCCGGGGGAAAGGATCAAAACCCAGGATAGTCAAAATCCTGGGTTTCGGTCCACTTTAGGAGCATTTCAGTCATGTCCAACTCGGGAATCAAACCTGTCACTCCGGTCACAAGATCGCATCCTGTCTTGCCTGGGCAATTCCTTTAAAAATTATGACTGGAATTTTATGACTGGAATTTTAGTCGTCCTTCACCATTTCCTAGGAACAGACATAGATAGACATTAAAGAGGCACAAAACCCTCGCTGCTAGTCTTCACCTGGGCGTCCCAAATCCAGATGGCACACTCTGTGAAACTCCATGAGTCGCGGGTAATCTTACCTATCCCAGTGGTTCCCACAACACTGGTCACCAGCGGCCACATCGCTGGCATCCCTGTAGCTGCCCTGAGCACTCCATATCGAAGTGAGCCGGGAATGTGGCCGGCGTCTGGCACGCCTTGAGATCAGCCAATCGGTGATCTCAAAAGTGCCGTGTGGGCGTGGCTCCGGCAGCAGGGGAGTGAGAACGGTTTATTTTATGCTTTAAAAGCTGGCCTGCCCTGAGGAAAGGGACATGGTGATGCCACACGTCAATTTAATGTGTCTAAATCTTGTTTGGTTTATTGGAACATTTACAGAATTTTTCATTTTATTTTCCCAGGCACAAAATATCAATATGTCCGTCCCCCCAGCATTTGCACAAACCACAGCCTCAGCCCCGCCTCCTCCTCCGCCGGCAGACTCCACCCCACAGCCGCAAGCCGCTGCTCCGGACTCTCTTCCCCCAGAGTTCTTCACCAGCGTGGTGCGTGGCGTCCTGCACTCCATGCTGGGCTCTCTGAGTTCGGCTGATCAGAGCGGCACAGAGAGCATTGCTGCCTTTATCCAGCGTCTCAGCGGCTCCCCCAATATCTTCCAGCCAGACACAGAGGGACCTGGAGGTAGGTAGCTTGTCTATTTTCTTACACTAAATGGATTTTAGGTCTGCTTAAAGCGGACCAACACCCTCCACAGCGAGGGTGTTGGTGGCCGCCACTGTAGGGGAGGCTGGGGGGCATCCAGAATGTTGCAGCCCCCCCTCCTCTCACATAACCTTTCAGGGCCCTTGTAATCTTAACCTTATCTTTGCTCCCTCATTGAGAATCGTGTGCCGCGATTGGCTGCCTGATGCTCACGTGGACAGTGACGTTCTAGCCACCGAATGCAGCCAATCGTGACGTTATCACTGTCCAGGTGTGCGCCAGGCAGCCAATCGTGGTGTGGGATTCCTAGTGGGGAGCCAGGATAAGGTAAAGATTATTGCCGTTCTAGGGGGTTATGTTCGGGGGGGGGGCAGGGCTCCAGCATTCTGGATGCCCCCAACCTGTCCTATAGCGGAGGCACTGGTGGCCAATGCCCTCGCCGCGGAGGGTGTTGGTCTACTTTAAAAAGGAACTTGAAGCTTGTTACGACACAGCCATCCCACCCTCCCCCTGTGCTGAGCCCAATTTGGATGTTCACCGCAACCCTTCCCTGATTCTAGCTGGGGGTGGGCTTTGATTGATAGCCATAAACCTGAGTGACAGGCCAAAACCCACAGCCGAAAGCCTGTCTCAAAGATTCCAGGGCCGTCGGGTGTGGGTCTCGGCCCAACTGACCAGCCGAAAGGCTTGATTCCCTACCCCCAGAACATCCACATTCGGATGCCCCGCTGTGTGACACCCCCCAGGTCGCCCAGTAAACTCACCCTCTACCAGATCCAACGGCGCATGCCTGCTGTTTCTTTAGCAGGGCCTTCTCCGGGCATTTTGAATGTCCGATGCACCACGCACCCTGTTAGAGGGCAGCAGGGATGTGACCACCAGCGTGCTCGGCTAGATTCAGCTGGAGCCGAGTCTTAGACTACTTGATGTGAGGGGAACAGAGACTGGGTGATTCTGGGGCCCAGATCGGGATGCCTAAAAGACTAAAACCGGGGATATTCCAGATCCCAGGTTTCGTTCCACTTTAAGTGAATGGCCAGTATATTCGCACTGCTGCACAGGATTGTGTGACAGACCTGGCTGGATCCTGGGCAAGGGAAGAAGCCATTTATTTTTTCGTAACACCTGAGGGAGGGCGTGAGGTTACATAGAACATCTAAGATATGCTCTTATTCAGGGTGAAGGTCCGCTTTAAGTATTGCCTTTGATGCCACTGTTATTAGTGTTAATAGTTCTTTTTAATCACTGCCCCTCTGGGTGTGTTTTCTTACAGGGTTTTTTGGTGAGCTCCTGTCCCTCATCTGCCATCACTTCTCCTTGGTGGACGTCGTCATGTTATTACATGGACAATCGGAGCCACTGCAGAACCTGCAACCTCAGCTGCGATCCTTCTTCCTGCAGGAATACCTACGACAGGCTGACCCCACACCACAGAATATTCAGGTATGTCTCCAGATTTGTGCCTGCCCTTTAAGTCCTGCCATGACTTGTCACCCAGGATTATTTAAAGCAGAACAAACCCTCCTTGGGCCGCATTCTTCCAGAGCACCTGGAGGAATGCTGCCAATTCGGCTTTTTTTCACTATATCCAGTCCAGGTCGTCCCAGAAGTGATGACAGTTGGGTAATCCACCGCCAGGTGGCGCTTGACTGCAGAATCAAAAGCTGTAGCTCCTCCCGGCCCCCTATAAAAGCAGGTGTCTCAGATGATTCCCCAGTGTTCTCCCTGCAGTCTTGCTGCATGTGGATCGTCTGGATACTTTCTCCTGGATTCTGCAGATGAGCGGGGCCTCCTAGCCCGTCGGCCACTGCACCCTTATTGCCACCGTTCCCGTGGACCCACTACTATGTCACACACCCCGCTTCAAGACATTCATTACACTTGGGTATACTGACCTGTAGATGGCGATCTTGCAGAGATGATATCAAAAAAAGGTAAGACCCTCCCGGCCCATAAATACCTGGGACCTCCCACTCATTACCCAGTCTTTCATCTCTGCAGTGGCGAGCAAGTCAGAAGATGATGTCTCCTCCTTGCAGGTAGTCGGGACGACTCCCGGACCCGTTTTTTCTTCTATTTCTGCCCGGATCCCATTGTTTAATATTCCCTGCCTCCCAGCCTAGGCTGCTGGTCCGGGCGAAGGTAGTTGGCACCCCTGGTGCTTAGGAGCTGTGAGACCCCATAACATGGGGTAGGCGGCTATCCGGGTTGGTAATCCCGGTTTGGGATGCCCCGTCCCTTGGCCCTTCCCTGGCATGGATTCCCCCTCTCCCAGGTACCCTTAGAGGGTACCCTCTGAAGGGGGAGTTCTTTGAAGAAACGAAGCCCCGCTTGGAATTTCCTTATCAAAAGCATTTTGATGGTATCATTCGCAAGGAATGGGAGAGTCCGGGGGGTTGGGACAAGAAATATCCCTTTCTGGAGGACGCAGTGAAGCACTGGTCGTCTCCCCCTGAGGTGGATGCTCCTGTTTTGGGGCTGTCCAGCTCCTCAGTCCTCCATTCTCCGGAGTGCACTACCCTCAAGGATGGTGAGGATAAACGCATTGACCAGATGGCTTGTCATGGCTCATTTGCCAGTGTTGGGTCGGCCTTGCGGCCGGTTTGTGCTTCTGCGCTTGTATTGGTAGCTGCCAGGTCGGTTGTTAGAGGATTGTTGACCTCTTCCGGGCTTGACCCGGCTAGTGAGGAGTTTGCCGACCTTAAGCGCTGTGAGTTATTTTTGTCCTTTGTGCTGTCCGCCCTGGATGATACATTGGTGATGTGTAGCACAGCTACGGCCCTGTTTTTGGCTATCCGCCGGTCGGTTTGGTTACGTCAGTGGGCGGCTGATTTTGTGTCCAAAAAGTCGCTCACAGCCCTTCCCTTCGTGGGACTGCGGCTCTTTGGAGAAAAATTGGATTTGGTGGCAAAGGGAGGTAGGTTACCTCAGCGTAAGAAGCAGCGTCGCCCTTTTCGGGGGGCGGCTGTCTTCTCTCAGTCCTTTTCGTGGGGCTAGAGTTGGCAGGGGTTCGGCCTTCCCTTCGTCCAGAGGTGATTCCTGGCCTAGGGGCAGGGGTCGGGCCCGTCCAGGACACAGTTGGGGCTCCAAGCCTAGAGCCCCTGCCAAGCCGGTTCAGCAATGAGGGGGTGCCCTCACCCTTGCGGGTGGGGGGACGGTTGCAACTCTTCTCCCAGGTCTGGGTCCAAGAGGTCTTGGACAGGTGGATTCAGGAAGTGGTGTCTTCCGGTTACAAGCTGGAGTTCGAGTTCCGGCCCCCTCACAGATTCTTCAGGTCTCGGGTGCCGTCAGATCCACTGGCCGCCCAGGATCTTCAGGTGGCAGTAGCAAGTCTCGTGGACATGGCTGTCATCTGTCCGGTGCCTCTCTCAGACCGGGGCCTGGGGTTCTATTCCAATTTGTTCACGGTGCTCAAGAAGGACGGTTCCGTTCGTCCCATTCTGGATTTGAAGTTGCTCAACAGGTTCATCCGTCCCCGGAAGTTCCGTATGGAAACTCTGCGCTCAGCCATCCACTCACTTCGTCAGGGGGACTTCATGACGTCCATAGACATCAAGGATGCTTACCTGCATATTCCAATATTTCTGGCACACCAGAGATTCCTCAGGTTTGTCGTGGACAATCGGCATTTTCAGTTTGTGGCTCTTCCGTTTGGCCTTACCTCGGCTCCAAGGGTTTTTACCAAGGTGTTGGCAGGAGTGATGGCCATTCTCAGAGCCAGGGGTGTCCGCATCGTGCCCTATCTGGACGATCTTCTCATCATGGCGCCTTCCCTAAGTCAGGCACAGATGGATACCAGGACTGTGGTGTCCACTCTGGAGAGTTTCGGTTGGGTGATCAACTATCCCAAGTCCTGCCTCACTCCCTCCAGGGTGGTGGAGTTCCTGGGAATGTCGCTGGACACCTCTCAGGCCAGGTTCTTCTGATTCAGGAATTGACTCAGCGTCTCCTATCCATCCCCCGTCCGTCCATCCAGCTAGGGATGCGACTGGTGGGATTGATGGTGGCGTCGTTCGAGGCGGTTCCCTTTGCCCAGTTTCACACAAGGACGCTCCAGCTCCATCTCCTGGCGGCCTGGGACGGGTCCCCGCTGTCATTGGATCAGTCCTTTCTGATGTCCCCCCGGGTGTGGCGTTCCCTTTGGTGGTGGCTAAAACCAAGCAATCTGACGAGGGGCAGATCCTTTCTTACCCCTCGTTGGGAGACGGTCACCACGGATGCCAGCCTGCCAGGTTGGGGGGGATTTTGGAAGGATCTTCAGTTTCAGGGACTGTGGGGGCCTCGGGAGGCTCACGATCCCATCAATGTTCTGGAGCTGAGAGCCATAAGGTTGGTTTTGGCTCACTTGACTCCTCAGTTGCGGGGCCTACCGGTTCAGGTTCGGTCGGACAATCGGACGGCGGTTGCCTACATCAATCACCAGGGAGGGACTCGCAGCAGGCGTGCCCTCAGGGAAGTGTCCTTGATCCTTGCTTGGGCAGAGAGCAATGTTCCATGCATCTCGGCGGTGTACATTCCGGGAGTGGAGAACACGGAGGCAGACTCCCTGAGCAGGGGGTCATCGCACCGGGGGGAATGGTCGCTCAGCCCCAAGGTGTTTCGGTCGATTTGCCACCGGTGGGGGACTCCGGAGGTGGACCTCTTTGCCTCTCGTCAAAATCACAAGCTTCCGGCATTTGTGTCTCTCTTGCGGGATCCGATGGCTCTGGCAGCGGATGCCATGTCTCTGAACTGGAGGGATCTGGGGTTTCTGTACCTGCTCCCTCAGTTTCCCATGGTGGGCAGAGTGGTGCGCAAGTTGGCCCTAGAGGGCGCGTCAGCAATCCTGGTGGCTCCAAGGTGGCCAAGGCAGGTTTGGTTCGCCGACGTGGTAAGGTTGGCAGTGGATCAGTTAGACCTGCCCCTTCTGCCAGATCTGCTCACTCAGGGTCCACTACTCTACCCCAATTTACCAACGCTGGCTTTGACGGCGTGGTTGCTGAAACCTCAATCTTGAGGGAGGAAGGTCTTTCTGATGCTGTCATTCAGACTCTGGTTAGGGCTAGAAAGCAGTGTTCCTCTGCCATCTATTATAGGACTTTGAGGTCTTATATTGATTGGTGTGAGGTAAGGGCCTTGCATTGCAGGGCGTTTTCTGTCCCTAGGGTCTTGGAATTTCTGCAACATGGTCTGGACCTAGGTTTGCAGCTTAGTACGCTGAAAGGGCAGGTTTCTGCCCTGGCCGTGTTCTTTCAAAAGTCTTTTGCTCTTCATCCTCTGGTTAAGACCTTTTTCCAGGGGGTTACGAATGTGCGGCCTCCTAGGAAGCCTTTGCTCTCGGTGTGGGATTTGAATTTGGTTTTGTCTGCCTTGCAGGGTCCTCCTTTTGAACCTTTGCAGGATATTGCGCTTTCTACGCTTACTAAGAAGGTTGTTTTTCTGGTTGCCATCACTTCTGTTCGGAGTTGGCAGCCTTGTCAATTTCGGCTCCTTACTTTGAGAGGCATCAGGACAAGGTTGTTTTTCGCTTCAAGACAGATTTCCTTCCTAAGGTCATCTCTGCTTTTCATCTGAATCAGGATATTGTTCTACCCTCCTTGTGTCCTAAGCCTAGCAATGACAAGGAGAGGGTTTTGCATTCTTTGGATGTGGTTCGCTGTGTGAAGTACTATTTGGTGGCTACTTCTCCTTTTCGTAGGACTGATGCTCTTTTTGTGGTGCCTTCTGGGCCTAGGAAGGGTTTGGCTCCTGCCAAGTCTTCCATTAGTAAATGGATTCGCCAGGCCATTGTTGGGGCCTATTCTGCCAAGGGGAAGGTTCCCCCTTTTTGTGTTACTGCTCACTCTACTCGTGCTGTTGGGGCGTCCTGGGCCTTCCAGCACCAGGCTTCTGTTGAGCAGGTTTGTAAGGCTGCTACTTGGTCTTCGGTTCACACTTTTTCCAAGTTTTACAAGGTTGATGTTCGGGCCTCAGCGGATGCTGTTTTTGGCCGCAAAATTCTGCAAGCTGCAGTGGTTTAAGTTTGTGCCTTGTTGTCTTGGTTTTTGGATCTCCGCCCTTTATGGACACTGCTATTGGATGTCCCAAGTGTAATGAATGTCTTGAAGCGGGGTGTGTGACATACTTAAAATAATACCATTTTGTGATTACTCACCTGTAAAATGGGTATTATAAGTATGTCACACACCCCGCTTCACCCTGCCCTTTTGTATTCTGGATCCTTTATATGGGAACCTTTGTTAGTTTTAATTGGCTTTCCTGGTCCCTTGATCTTACTGCTGTCTTTATACTGGGTAATGAGTGGGAGGTCCCAGGTATTTATGGGCCGGGAGGGTCTTTTTTTGATATCATCTCTGCAAGATCGCCATGTACAGGTCAGTATACACAAGTGTAATGAATGTCTTGAAGCGGGGTGTGTGACATACTTATAATACCCATTTTACAGGTGAGTATTCACAAAATGGTATTTTTTTTGTGTATCTTGTGTTCAATTGGTTATAATGCAGCAGTAAGGGGTCCAAGCCTCAGGGTAGGTGGCTCCTGCCTCTTCCCCCACACAGCCTTGTCTTGTTCATACCCCCAGTGATATTTTCATGGGTAGAGAGTCACTTTCTGATGTATGTGCCTGATTGGCTCACATTGAAAAATAAATGTCTAGCTCTGTGGCCAAGAGGGCCTCAGCTAAAAGAAAACATTTAGCTCTGGCCGTTGAAGCAAATGAGCTTGATTGTAGCAAGCATTTATGATTGTTCTCCGTTTGAAGAAGGAGAATTCTTTGAAGGATCTGATGTTTCGGATGTTCAGCAATTTGTGGGTATTGACGCTGAACAAGGTGAAGGGGAGAATTTTGACACCCCTAAAGCTCTTGCTCAATTATATGAGGTCTTGGCTATCGATTTTCCAGAAGCAGGGGAGTTCCTTGGAGCCTCCAAGCCTCGTTTTTAATTTCCTAATCAGAAACATTTTGAAGATATTCTTAAGGAATGGGAAAAGCCTGCGCGGCTTCCTGGCATTCCTTTGGGCTGGGATAAAAAAGAAATTAAAAATATCCCTTTCCTGCAGACACTGTAAGCGTTGGTCATCCCCCGTGGTGGATTCACCTGTGCTCAGTTTGTCCAATTCCTCTGTTTAGCATTCTCCGGAATCTACTTCCCTTAAAGTGGACCGTCACCCTGGGGTGATCGGCCCGGGAATCTATAAGATTCCCGGACCGATCACCTCCCTCACCGCGGGTTTTACACAGCGGGGCACCCCTAATCGGGGTGCCCCCCTGAAGTGGACCAAAACCCAGGATAGTCAAAATCCTGGGTGTTGGTCCACTTTAAGGATGGGGAGGACAAACGTATTGATCTAATGGCTTGCCATGCGTTTGTTAGCATTGGCTCGGCCTTGCGGCCTGTGGGTGCCTCGGCACTTATGGCAGTCGCTATTTGGTCTGTTATTAGAGACCTATTGAATACCTCAGGGCTTGATCCAGCCTCTGAGTTTTCCGCTCTCAAGCGATGTGATTTATTTGTGTCTTTTGTACTTTCTGCTTTAGATGACTCCATGTTCTTGTGTAGCAGAACTTCTGCCTTGCTTGTTGCGATTCGGCGGTCTATTTGGCTACGCCAGTGGGCGGCTGACATGGTGGCAAAGAAGTCGTTTACAGCACTTCCCTTTGGGGGATTACGCCTCTTTGGTGAGAAGTTGGATTCTGTCATTAAAGGAGGCAAATTGTTTCAGCGTAAGAAGCAACGTCGTTCCTTTCGGGGATCGGCTTCCTTTTAACCCTTCCTTTCGTGGTTCCAGAACGGGCAGAGGATCGGCCCTTTTCAGCCCCAAGGGGGACTGCATGGAACAGAGGAAGAGGACGTGGCCGTCCAGGTCAGAGTTGGGGATCTAAGCCCAAGTCCACTACCAAGCCTGCCCAGCTATGAGGAGGCGCCCTCACCCGTACGGGTGGGGGGACAGCTGCAAATCTTTTTTCCAGGCTTGGGTCAAGAGGTATCAGACAGATGGATTCTGGAAGTTGTGTCCTCCGGTTACAAGCTGGAATTCGAGGTTCGGCCTCCTCCCAGATTTTTCAGGTCTCGGATGCCCGCAGATCCGGTGATCGCACAGGGGCTCCGGGCAGCTGTGGCAAACTTTTTAAACATGGATGTTATCCGCCAGGTTCCTCCAGCGGAAAGAGGTCTGGGCTTTTACTCCAACCTATTTACGGTTCCCAAAAAAGGACGGCTCTGTTCGGCCTATTCTAGATCTGAGACGACTCAATCAGTTTATTCGTTTCTGAAGGTTCCGCATGGAGTCGTTGCGTTCAACGATCGACGCTCTCCGCCAGGGGGACTTTATGACGTCCATAGACATCAAGGATGCTTATCTGCACATTCCTATTTTTGCCGCTCACCAAGGGTTTCTCAGATTCACAGTAGAAGACCACCATTTTCAGTTTGCGGCTCTTCCATTCGGTCTCACTCCATCCCCAAGAGTGTTTACCAGGGTCCTGGCAGGAGTAATGGCTATTCTCAGGGTCCTGGCAGAAGTAATGGCTATTCTCAGGGTCCAGGGCATTCGCATCGTGCCATTGCTGGACGACTTGCTCATCACAGTGTCATCTTTTCAATCAGACAGAACTGGACACCAGAACAGTGGTAACTACACTAGAGAGGTTTGGTTGGGTGATAAACCATGCCAAATCCTCTTTGTCCCGTAAGGGAGATTCCCTTTCTGGGCTTGATTCTGGATTCCCTTTAGGCCAGGGTATTTCTTCCTCAGTCCAAGATTGTTCTGATTCAGGATTTAATTCATCTGTTCCTGTCCAATCCTCATCAGCCTATCCGCTTGGGGATGAGATTAGTGGGCCTTTTGCTCAGTTCCACATGAGGACGCTTCAGCTCTTTCTCCTGGCGAAGTGGGACAAGCGCCCGTTGTCTCCCCTCGTCCTACAGTCCCTCCAGTGGTGGCTGATTTCGAGCAATCTCGGGGACGGCAAATCATTTCTGACCCCTTGTTGGGAGATGGTCACCACAGATGCCAGCCTTACGGGCTGGGGGGGGGGCATCTGGAGGAGACACCGGTTTCAGGGGTTGTGGGGGCCTCTGGAGGCTCACTCCCCAATCAATTTATTGGAACTTCGGGCCATTCGTCTTGTGCTGCTCCGACTGACTCATCTCTTGCGGGGTTTGCCGGTTCAGATTCGGTCAGACAACCGAACAGCAGTTGCATACATCAATCACCAGGGAGGGACTCGCAGTTGGGGTGCCCTCCGGGAAGCGTCTCTGATCCTTCAGTGGGCAGAGATCAATGTTCCCTGCATATCGGCAGTTTACATTCCGGGGATAGAGAATGTGGAGGCAGACTCCCTGAGCAGAGCATGCGCTTGCCAGGGAGAATGGTCTCTCAACCCCGAGGTCTTTCAGTTCCTTTGTCACAAGTGGGGGACTCCGCGGTTGGACCTGTTTGCGTCTCACCACAACCACAAGCTTCCAGCCTTTGTGTCTCTATCCCAGGATCCTCTGGCAGTGGCAGTGGATGCCATGTCTCTTGCCTGGAAGTATCTGGGGTTCCTGTATATTTTTCTCCCATTTTCCATTTTAAGCAAGGTGGTGCGCAAGTTGGTTCTGGAAGGGGCACCAGCAATTCTGGTGCCTCCAAAGTGGCCAAGACGTGGTTCGCAGAGGTCACAAGGCTGGCAGAGGATCTGTTGCCTCTGCCTCTTCTTCCAGATCTCTTAACTCAGGGTCAACTTTGTTACCTCAATTTACCAACGCTGGCTTTGACGGCGTGGCTGCTGAAATCTCCATCTTGAAGGAGGAAGGCCTTTCTGATGCTGTCATTCTGACTCTTGTTAGAGCTAGAACCTCTGTGGTTTATTACAGGACTTGGAGGTCCTATATTGACTGGTGTGAGTCTAGGTCCCTGCCTTGCAGGGTATTTTCTATCCCTAGGATTTTGGAGTTTCTGCAACAGGGTCTGGATTTGGGCTTCCAGATTAGTACTTTGAAAGGGCAGGTTTCTGCTTTGGCTATTTTCTTTCAAAGGTCATTTGCTCTTCATCCTTTGTTTAAGACTTTTTTCCAGGGGGTAACGCATGTGCGGCCTCCTAGAAAGCCCCTACTTCCAGTTTGGGATCTTAATCTGGTGCTCTCTGCTATGCAGGTGGCTCCTTTTGAACCTTTACAGGAGGTTCCTCTTCATATTCTCACTCAGAAAGTTGCCTTTTTGGTTGCTATTAACTCTGTCCGTCGGGTTTCTGAATTGGCGGCCCTGTCAATACAGGCTCCTTACTATGAGAGGCATCAGGATAAGGTGGTTTTCCGTTTCAAACCAGATTTTCTTCCTAAAGTGGTGTCTGCCTTCCACTTAAATCAGGATATAGTTCTTCCTTCATTGTGCCCTAATCCTAGTAATAACAAGGAAAGGGTTTTACATTCTTTGGATGTTGTTCGTTGTGTTAAGTATTATTTGGTTACTACTTCTGCTTTCCGTAAGACAGATGCCTTTTTTGTTGTGCCTTCTGTGCCTAGGAAGGGTTTGGCACCCGCCAAATCTTCCATTAGTAAATGGATTCGTCAGGCCATTGTTGGGGCCTATTCTGCTAAGGGGAAGGTTCCCCCTTTTCATGTTACTGTTCATTCTAATCGTGCTGTTGTTGCGTCCTGGGCTTTTCAGCACCAGGCTTCTGTTGAACAAGTTTGCAAGGCTGCTACTTGGTCTTCGGTTCACACTTTTTCTAAGTTTTACAAGGTTGATGTGCGGGCCTCAGTGGATGCTGCTTTTGGTCGAAAGGTTCCCCCGCCCTTTTTTGTTCTGGGATCCTTTATATGGTGTTTCTTATTATTTTTCACTATATAATTTGCTCTTCCTGGTTCTTCACTGCTTTTTTAAGACTGAGGAATAGTGGGAGATCCCGGGTATTTATGGACCAGGAGGGGCTCCTTTTTCTCATGTCATCTCTGCAAGATCGCCCTCTACAGGCTGGTTAACCAAGTGTCATGAATGTTGGAAGCGGGGTGTGTGACATACTTGTAATACCCATTTTACAGGTGAGTACTCACAAAATGGTATTTTCCTGGGCAGGCCTTTTTTTCTGACATGATTTTCAAGGAATGGGAAAGGCCTAATAGGTTACCGTCTGTGCCCAAGGGTCTGGACCAGGGGTGGGCAATTATTTTTTCCATGGGGCCACATGAGAAACTAAAAATATTGTGGAGGGCCGCTGAGCTATGGGCGTCTAAGCGACGTCTAAGCTCAGCGGCTCTGAGTGCGCTGGCGGCTGCATCTCGAGCTTCCCTCTAACAGGGAGCGCGCCGTGCTGGCCATTCTCAAATGGCCGACACAGGCACGCGCCCTGCTAGAGGGATAGCGGGCATGCGGCCGCAGCTCGTGCATACGCCGTTGAACTGGGAAAGAAGGTGAGTTTATGGGCGACCTGGGGGTTTCACACAGCGGGGCATCCCGATTTTGGATGCCCCGCGGGGAGGGGATCTATAAGATTTCCGGGCTGATAAAGCAGGGTTTTGGTCCACTTCAAACGTTCTGATGTGATAATTTCCCAGCCAATCAGAGAAGCCCTTGGCTTCTGGCAGTCTGGAAGGAAAGTTCAGATCAGCTGGGGCAAAGTGTAAGAATGGTGGACAGCAGTAAGGGGGCATGGTGAGAGCATGGTGGGCAGCAGGAAGGGGACATGGTGAGAGCATGTGGACAGCAGGAAGGGGGCATGGTGAGAGCATGGTGGACAGCAGGAAGGGGGCATGGTGAGAGCATGGTGGACAGCAGGAAGGGGGCATGGTGAGAGCATGGTGGACAGCAGGAAGGGGGCATGGTGATAGCATGGTGGACAGCAGGAAGGGGGCATGGTGATAGCATGGTGGACAGCAGGAAGGGGGCATGGTGATAGCATGGTGGGCAGCAGGAAGGGGGCATGGTGAGAGCATGTGGACAGCAGGAAGGGGGCATGGTGAGAGCATGGTGGGCAGCAGGAAGGGGACATGGTGAGAGCATGGTGGGCAGCAGGAAGGGGGCATGGTGAGAGCATGGTGGGCAGCAGGAAGGGGGCATGGTGAGAGCATGGTGGGCAGCAGGAAGGGGGCATGGTGAGAGCATGGTGGGCAGCAGGAAGGGGGCATGGTGAGAGCATGGTGGGCAGCAGGAAGGGGACATGGTGAGAGCATGGTGGACAGCAGGAAGGGGGCATGGTGAGAGCATGGTGGACAGCAGGAAGGGGGCATGGTGAGAGCATGGTGGACAGCAGGAAGGGGGCATGGTGAGAGCATGGTGGACAGCAGGAAGGGGGCATGGTGAGAGCATGGTGGACAGCAGGAAGGGGGCATGGTGAGAGCATGGTGGACAGCAGTAAGGGGGCATGGTGAGAGCATGGTGGATAGCAGGAAGGGGGCATGGTGAGAGCATGGTGGATAGCAGGAAGGGGGCATGGTGAGAGCATGGTGGACAGCAGGAAGGGGGCATGGTGAGAGCATGGTGGACAGCAGGAAGGGGGCATGCTGAGAGCATGGTGGACAGCAGGAAGGGGGCATGGTGAGAGCATGGTGGACAGCAGGAAGGGGGCATGGTGAAAGCATGTGGGCAGCAGGAAGGGGGCATGGTGGGCAGCTGGGGGAGCATGGTGGACAGCAGGAAGGGGGCATGGTGAGAGCATGGTGGACAGCAGGAAGGGGGCATGGTGAGAGCATGTGGACAGCAAGAAGGGGGCATGGTGAGAGCATGGTGGATAGCAGGAAGGGGGCATGGTGAGAGCATGGTGGACAGCAGGAAGGGGGCATGGTGAGAGCATGGTGGACAGCAGGAAGGGGGCATGGTGAGAGCATGTGGGCAGCAGGAAGGGGGCATGGTGGGCAGCTGGGGGAGCATGGTGGACAGCAGGAAGGGGGCATGGTGAGAGCATGGTGGACAGCAGGAAGGGGGCATGGTGAGAGCATGGTGGATAGCAGGAAGGGGGCATGGTGACAGCATGGTGGACAGCAGGAAGGGGGCATGGTGAGAGCATGGTGGACAGCAGGAAGGGGGCATGGTGAGAGCATGGTGGACAGCAGGAAGGGGGCATGGTGAGAGCATGGTGGATAGCAGGAAGGGGGCATGGTGAGAGCATGGTGGACAGCAGGAAGGGGGCATGGTGAGAGCATGGTGGACAGCAGGAAGGGGACATGGTGAGAGCATGGTGGACAGGTACATGGTGAAAAAGACAGCAGGCAGGAAGGGAAAACACAAGCAAATGACGTAATCTTTCTGAGCAGACTTACTGATGCTCTGGAGCCCCTACTCTGCCCTTTCAAAGTCCCCAGGTCTCTATCACCTGCTCATCGGGTCTGGCTTCCTCAGAGGAAGGGAGAATGTGCCAGACCCGACGAGCCGAGCGGCCGATCAGCTGCTGCTTAACCTAAGCCTCTCACACTGTACACAGGCGATCACCTAAGTTAAGCAGCAGCCGATTGGTCACTCGGCTCGTCGAGTCTGGCATGTTTTCCCTTCCTCTGCATCTCTTACTGGCCAGCTCAGCCCGGGCCGGTAAGAGCCTAGCAAAGGGCCGTAT
Organism: Gastrophryne carolinensis; assembly: GCA_027917425.1. Classification (NCBI taxonomy): domain Eukaryota; kingdom Metazoa; phylum Chordata; class Amphibia; order Anura; family Microhylidae; genus Gastrophryne; species Gastrophryne carolinensis. Next base: position 31,055,731 of record CM051235.1, on the reverse strand, counting down.
ACGGCCCGCGGGCCGTACATTGGCCAGGTCTGGTCTGGACAGACGGTATCCCTTCCTCCCGAGGTGGATGCCCCCGTGTCGGGTCTGTCCAACACTACGGTCATGCCTTCACCCGATACTGCTTCCCTACGTGATCCAGCTGACAGGTGCACCAGCTGGTCTGTCATGCCTTCACCTTTGCCGCTGCTTGGTTCCGCCCTGTGTGTGCCGCGGCTATTGTCTCCCTGGCCACTAGGAAGAAGGTGAGACTACTTCTGGAGATTGCCAAGTTTCACAAGCGGGCTGAGGATTACAAGGACCTCAAAGCTTGCTTGGAGTTTATTGCCTTTGTGGTCTCTGCCATGGACGATTGTGTCAGGCTCGGTGGCAGGTTCTCGGCCCTGCTGGTCGCTCTTCGCCGCTCGCTCTGGTTGCGGCGTTGGTCAGCTGATGCCGCGGCTAAAAAGTCACTCACTAGTATCCCTTTTGTGGGTCACATACTGTTTGGGGAGCGTCTGGACCTCCTGGTCAAGGACGGAAGACTCCCTCAGCGACGAAGGTCTGCACGGCCCTTTTGGGGTTCATCTGCCTATCACTCCTTTTGAGGAGGAAGAGGCTCTTCATTTTCAGGTACTCGCAGAGACTCCTGGGGACGAGGTAGGTCCTGCGGTTGACCCAATCCCTCCTGGGGATCCAAGTCCAAGCCCTCTGCCAAGCCCCCTCAGGCATGAGGAGGCGCCTTCACCCATCCGGGTGGGGGGGCGGCTTCTGCTATTTGCTCACGTCTGGAGACAGCGCTTCTCGGATCGGTGGATTCAGGAATTGGTGTCCTCCGGTTACAAAATAGAGCTGGCAGTCTGGCCGCCCTCAAGATTTCTTCAGTCTCGGGTTTCTCAGAACCCAGTGACGGCACAAGGCCTGCGTTTGGCCGTCCAACACCTTCTGCTGTCAGATGTAATTTGTCCCATGCCTCGGCTGGAACAGGGTCAGGGCTTTTACTCCAATCTGTTCACAGTGCCCAAGAAGGACTAAACAGTGAGACCCATCCTGGACCTGAACGGTCTCAACAAGTTTGTCAGGGTCAGACATTTCCGCATGGAGACCTTATGGTCCGCAGTGAGCTCGCTGTGACCCGGCAACTTCTTGACCACGGTGGACATCAAGGATGCTTATCTGCACATTCCGATTTTCCAGGGGCATCAGAAGTTCCTGAGGTTTGCGCTGGAGGATCAGCATTACCATTAAGTTTGTGGCCTTGCCTTTCGGGATATCCTCAGCCCCCCCGTGTTTTCACCAAGGTGCTGGCGGGCATCATAGCTCTCCTGAGAATCCTGGGCATCTGTGTGCTGCCCTACCTGGACGATTTGCTGATTGCGGCTCAGTCTCTTCATCAGGTCGAGAGCGACACCCGGACGGTGTTGTCCACTCTCGAGGATTTCGGCTGGGTAGTCCATTACCCCAAGTCTTCCATCACTCCTTCCATGGTGAGGTCCTTTCTGGGCATGACGCTGGACACCTCTTAGGCCAAGGTATTCCTGCCACAGTTGAAGGTGGTGGGTCTTCAGACGCAGGTGCGGGCCTTGCTGTCTTGTCAGCAACCATCTGTCCGTCTGGGGATGAGTCTGGTGGGCCTTATGGTGTCCTGCTTTGAGGCAGTGCCCTTTGCTCAGTTCCACATGAGACCTCTTCAGTTGAATCTGTTAACCGGTTGGGTTCGGACGCAGGAGTCACTGGAACAGAAATTTTCACTGTCTCCCCCAGCCAGGCAGTCCCTCTTGTGGCTGGACTCCAGGAATCTGCTGGTGGGCAAGTCATTTTTGACTCCACGGTGGGAGATTGTCACCACGGACGCCAGTCTGACCACCTGGGGAGGCTTTTGGCTGATGCAGAAGGTCCAAGGTCAGTGGGGGCCGCAGGAGGCCCACTTGCCCATAAATATCTTGGAGCTGAGAGCGATCCGGTTGGTACTTCTTCGCTTGACTCCCCACTTAAGTGGTCGTGCGACCCAGGTCCGTTCAGACGATCAGATGGCGGTCACCTACATAAATCACCAAGGCGGGACTCGGAGCAAGCGAGCCCTCAAGGAGGTCACCCGGATTCTGACTTGGGCAGAGGAGAATGTTCCCTGCATCTCGGGGGTTTACATTCCTGGGATAGAACCCAGTGACGGCACAAGGCCTGCATTTGGCCGTCCAACACCTTCTGCTGTCGGTGTTGGTTGACTCCCTGAGCAGGAGTGCCTCACGCCTGGGGGAATGTTCCCTCGGCAACAAGATTTTTTACGCTCTGTGTCTCCGCTGCGGTCGGCCGGACGTGGACCTGTTTGCGTCCAGACACAATCACAAGCTCCCAAGATTCATCTCCCTGTCGAGAGATCCTCTGGCCTTTGCCACAGACCCTCTGGCGATTCCTTGGACAGAGTTTAGGCTTCTTTATGTGTTCCCTCTGTTTCCTCTCCTGGGCCGAGTGCTGCACAAGATAGCCCAGGAGGGGGTGCCAACCATCCTGGTGGCTCCTCGCTGGCCGAGGCAGAGTTGGTTCGCGGACATAATTCAGATGTCAGTCGATCGCTACGTCTTGTCCGACGACCCAGGGCTTCTCACGCAAGGGTCGCTGCGGCACCCCAATTTACAGACACTGGCTTTGACGGCTTGGCTATTGAAACCTCAGTCCTGACAGAAAAAGGACTGTCTGCCACTGTTGTTCAGACCATTATTCAGGCATGGAAGAAGTCTTCTTCCATGATATACTACCGAGTTTGGCATGCCCACATTGCCTGGTGTGAATCCAAGAGTTTTCCTTGCCGCACCTTCTCTATCTCTAGGATTTTGGAGTTTTTACAACACGGCTTAGGTTTGGGTCTCCAGCTGAGCACACTAGCAAGGGTTTACCTCCGGCCAAGCCCACTCTCAGCAAGTGGATCAGACAGTCGGTGGTGCAAGCATATTCTGCTAAGGGGAAGGAACCCCCTTTTCATGTTACAGCTCATTCTACTAGAGCTATTGGTGCTTCCTGGGCTTTTCAGCACAAGGCCTCTGTTAAACAAGTTGGCAAGGCCACCACTTGGTCTTCTGTTCATACCTTTACTAAGTTTTACACGGTTGATGTTAGGGCCTCAGCTGATGCTGCTTTTGGCCGTAAGGTGCTTCAGGCGGTAGTGAAATGAACTACAAGCTGTTCCGCACTGGGGATCCTGCCCTAATGGACACTGCTTTTGGATGTCCCAACTGTCATCACTTCTGGGACGACCTGGACTGGATATAGTGAAAAATACAATTCTGTGAAACTCACCTGTAGAATTGTTTTTGAATATATCCAGTTCAGATTGTCCCATCCCGCTCTTGTTTCTCATTATCTCTTGTTTGCCTTTTATGGTGATTACATTTATATTGGACCGTTGTCCTAACATTTTTTAATGGAGAGAGTACACTCTGAAGCTATGTGAAGTAACTTTCTTGCACTCCCGGCCTGTCTCTTTTTCTTACTGCTGTTTAACCACTGGGGAATCATCTGAGACACCTGCTTTTATATGGGGCCGGGAGGAGCTACAGCTTTTGATCCTGCAGTCAAGCGCCACCTGGCGGTGGATTACCCAACTGTCATCACTTCTGGGACGACCTGGACTGGATATATTCAAAAACAATTCTACAGGTGAGTTTCACAGAATTGTATTTTTCTCAAAACATCCTCCGGCAGCATACACATGAGACTTCCGAGTCCCTCCCCCAGAGATAGAGCATGTGACCATCAGAATCCAATAAAAACTTGACTCCACCCTCCAATCCTTTTCGTTTTCCTCTGTGAGGTAGGAGCCAGACCACGGTTGTGGTATGTGTCCCGCTGTTTATTTCTTGCCGCGGGCGTACTGCATTCCGCGGCGGGCGGCGCTTTTTCTGCCTTTTTACTTCAGACTGTCATGGCGCTGCGCCGGGTCACGTGGGTGCACTTTCGCGCTCTTCACGGGGGCGGCGCCGGGGGATGACGCGTATCCCGTCATGCTCCCACGGCCCGCCCCTGTAGGTGCTCGTTTATGCCGCCATCTTGCCTGCATGCTGCGTTGATTCTGCTCTGCGTTCTGGAGGCGTCTTGTCAGCGCGGGCTGCGGCGGTGACTTTGCCCTTCCTGATCTACCCTCCGCGGATCCTTTGACTGTATTCCGGTCGTCTGTGTGTGCGCTGCGCTCTTGGTCCGTGAGTCCCTCCTTGGGGGTTTTTTCTTGTGGGGCATGTGATGCGGGATACTTATGTGTCTTTTTGATTGTCTTTCAGGTGGGATAACAGTGTATTGTGGTTTCTCCCGGTCCTATCTTTCCCCACCCTCCCCCCGTGTTCCCTCTGGGTCCTCTTTGTGGGCATCCCTTGGGGGGCATCCCGGGTGGCTTTTATTAGCCTTTCCCTATAGTGAACTATTGTGCCTGTGATAATCACCATATGGAGGCTTCTGGGGATAGCGTGCTCGGGGGTCCTTCGGGGCAATCCCGGCTATGTGTGATGTGCGGGGCATCCCCTTTGAGTGGTGGTGCAGTTTGTGTGCCGTGCGCCCAAGGTATTATTGGAGGCCAGGCTGGGATGGGTGCTTCTCTTCCCAGTTCTGCGCTTCCTCCGGCATCTCCTACTCCTCCGCGCCTGCATTTAGCCCCCAGTGAGGGGGATACTAGCAGGGGGTCCCAATCGGATCTGGCACTATGCGTGGCCAGCATTGAAAGGCAGCTGGGCCGTCCGGTGTCAGGCAAGGCCTCTGGCAAGAAGCGGCATCTTGACGCCGCGCCTTCCCTCTTTGCCGAGGAGGATGAGGGCCTTGATGTGTTTGGCGGCCGTGACTCCCTAGAGGAGGGGGAGCTTTTCCATGATTCAGCCTCCTCTGGGGGCCAGCAGGAAGGTTACGACAGTTACCTGGGGTCTGCCTCTGATGAGGATACCTGGCTCCCTGACGACACTGACAGATTGTTGTCGGACATTTTTGAGACATTGCACATCGCCCCCCCACTAAGGTGGCCAAGAGGAAGCGGGGTGAGCTCTTTTGCCCAGACAAACAACGTTTTGAGTTCCTGGAGCAGGGCCATTTCTCTAATATGGTGCTCTAGTGGGAACGTCCTAACAGATTGCCCATGGTGCCCAAGGGTTTGGACAGAAGGTATCCCTACTCGGCTGATCTGGTCAAGCGCTGGTCGTGTCCCCCTGAGGTGGATGCTCCTGTTCTAGGACTGGCTAATACTTCGGTCATGCCATCCCCTGAAACTACTACACTGCGTGACAGCGCGGACCGGCGTATGGATCAGCTGGCCTGTCATGCTTTCACTTTTGTAGGGGCAGGCCTGCGTCCAGTTTGTGCCGCAGCCGTTACGGCCATTGCCCTTAAGAAGAACCTCAAGCGTCTCGCTGATGGCGCCATGGCTGGTAGGAGAAGGGAGGATTATAGGGCCCTCTTGCTTTGCTCTGATTTTGTTGCAGCCTTTGCAGGCTGCCATGGATGATGTCGCCCGGCTTCGGCCCTATTGGTGGCTATGTGCCGGTCTGTTTGGTTGCGCCAGTGGGCAGCTGACACTGCGGCTAAGAAGTCCCTCATCGGGCTACCCTTCACGGGGCTTCGTCTCTTTGGTTTCTTTCGGGGGGTCTTCCACCTCCTCCTTCCGTGGTTACAGGGGAGGTCGTGGCGCACACTTTTTTGGTAGCCGCAGAGACTCCTGGGGCCGCGGCATATCCCGTGGTCGTCCCGGTCCTTCATGGGGATCCAAGCCTAAGCCCCCTCCCAAGGCCCCTCAGGCATGAGGAGGCGCCCTCACCCGTCTGGGTGGGGGGACAGATTCGGCTCTTTGCTCACGTCTGGAGACTTCGCGTCTCAGACCGGTGGATTCAGGAGGTGGTATCCTCCGGTTACAAGATAGTTTGCAGCCTGGCCGCCCCCAAGGTTTCTCAGATCCCGGATACCTCAGACTCCTCTGCTCAAGGGCTACGCCTAGCAGTGCAGCGCTTCTTAGAGTCTGGAGTCATCTGCCCGGTACCTCACCAGGAACAGAGTCAGGGGTACTATTCCAATCTATTCACGGTGCCCAAGAAGGACGGTGCTCTGAAGCCCATCCTGGACTTGAAGGGTCTCAACAGGTTTGTCCGGTTCAATCATTTTCGCATGGAGACACTACGCTCGGCTGTCGGTTCGCTTCGGCCGGGCGACTTCAAGAGCACTATGGACATCAAGGATGCCTATCTTCACATACCAATCTTTCCAGGTCATCAGAGATCTACATCAATCACCAGGGAGGGACTCGGAGCAAGTGAGCTCTCAAAGAAGTGTCCCTGATAATATCTTGGGCGGAAGAGAATGTTCCCTGCATCTCGGCGGTCTACATTCCGGGGGTGGAGAACCAGGAGGCAGACTCCCTGAGCAGGGGGCCGTCTCGGCAGTGGGAATGGTCTCTCAGCAACAAGGTTTTTCAGTCCCTGTGTCGCCGTTTGGGTCAGCCGGAGGTGGACCTGTTTGCGTCCCGTCACAAGCTTCCAAGATTTGTCTCCCTATCTCAGGATCCCCTGGCCTTCGCCACGGATGCGCTAGCTACTTGGACAGAGTTTTGTCTCCTCTATGTATTTCCTCCCTTTCCTTTGCTGGCCCGTGTGCTGCGCAAGATAGCCCAGGAGGGGGTAACGGCCATTCTGGTGGCCCCCTGTTGGCCACGGAGGGTGTGGTTCGCAGACGTCGTGCAGTTCACAGTGGATCGGTGCGTCTTGCCCAAAGACCCAGATCTTGTAACTCAGGGACAGCTGCGCCATCCCAATTTACAAACGCTGGCCTTAACGGCTTGGCTGCTGAAACCTCCATCTTGATGGAGAAGGGGTTGCCGGCCTCTGTTGTTACCATGATTCGAGCTTGGAATCTTTTATTTACTACAGGGTCTGACATGCTTACATTGCCTGGTGTGAGTCTTTTCCCTGTAGGGTGTTTTCTATCCCCAGGATCCTGGAGTTTTTACAACATGGTCTGGATTCTGGCCTTCAACTTAATCCCCTTAAGGGACAGGTGTCAGCTCTGGCTATTTTTTTCCAAAGATCCTTTGCCAATCACAGGATAGTTAAGACCTTTTTCCAGGGAGTTACTCATGTTCGTCCGCCGCGTAAGCCTATGTGACCGGTTTGAGACTTAAATTTGGTGTTGTCTGCTCTACAGGGTCCTCCCTTTGAACCTGTACGCGCGGCTGCGTTGCCCATTCTGACTCTTAAGGTGGCCTTTTTTGGTGGCCATTACTTCGGTCAGGCGTGTTTCTGAGCTGGCGGTGCTCTCCATTAAACCTCCTTATTTTGAGAGGCATCAGGATAAGGTGGTGTTTCGACTTAGGGTTTCCTGCCCAAGGTTGTGTCTGCTTTTCATCTCAATCAGGACATTGTTTTACCTTCCTTGTGTCCTAACCCTGCTAATTCTAAGGAACGGATCCTTCATTCTCTGGATGTTGTCAGGGCATTGAAGTTTTATTTGGTTGCTACTGAGTCTTTTAGGAAATCTGATGCTCTTTTTGTTCTTCCTTCTGGACCTAGGACGGGTTTGCCTCCGGCCAAGTCTACTATTAGCAAGTGGATTCGTCAGGCGGTGGAGCAAGCCTATTCTGGTAAGGGGAAGGAACCCCCCTTTCGGGTTACTGCTCATTCCACTCGTGCTATTGGTGCTTCTTGGGCTTTTCAGCACCAAGCTTCTGTTGAACAAGTTTGTAAGGCCGCTACTTGGTCTTCTGTTCATACTTTTTCAAAGTTTTACAAGGTTGATGTTAAGGCCTCAGCTGATGCTGCTATTGGCCGCAAGGTACTACAGGTGGTAGTGGTTTAAACTGCCCGCTGTTACTATTTGGGGATCCCACCCTACCTTACGGACACTGCTTTTGGATGTCCCAGACGTAAGGACTACATGAAACAGGCAGTGCTGTGCACTAGGAAAAATACAATTCTGTGAGTACTCACCTGTAGAATTGTTTTTACTATGCACAGCATGGCCTGTTTCATCCCTCCCTTGTTATCGTTATCTTTGGTTGCCTTTGTATGGTGATTTGTTCCAAAGTTAGTTGTGAGGGTTCTTTTTACCTTTATTACCTCCCGGCTTCTTGTATAACTGCTTTTCAACACTGGAGGTCTATGGGTGATTCCGTTTGTTATATGGGGCCGGGAGGAGCCACAATTCTTCTGCAGTACACTGCGCCACCTTATGGCGGAATACCCAGACGTAAGGAGTACATGAAACAGGACATGCTGTGCATAGTAAAAACAATTCTACAGGTAAGTACTCACAGAATTGTATTATTGTGCTGCTTTTAACGGACCAAAACCCAGGATTTGACTTTGCCAAGTTTTATTCAGTGCCCCTGGGGAATCCCAATTTGGGATGCCCCAGGAGAAAGCCAGTAGCTAGCCAAGGGATGTTTTAGAGTGTAGTCAAGGCAAATGGTCCTGATTGAACAAGAGCCAGCGCATGCACTGTTGGAGCAGAGAAAAGTGAGTTTTTACAGGTACCTTGAGGCGGGTCACAAAGTGGGGCATCCTAATTTGGGATGCCCCAGGAAAAAGTCAGCAGCTGGCCCTAGAACGTTTTAGATTCCAGGCCAGCCGCTGGTGGGTTTTGTTCTGCTTTAAGTTATTTGCGTGACTCGAGCAACACGTGGACAGTGGACAAAGTCTACATACCCCTACTTGGCTTTCTAGTAGGGTTAACCTACACCAGGTACAGGTGTACGTAGCCTCTGGTTGATGTAACTTGATTGTGCAGGCAGATGATGCCAACACCTGTGATTTTAGAAATGCCTGCTTGTACTTATCCGTCCAATTAAACTAATACTAATTAAAAAATTAAAAGCACCAAGATAAAATAATATCCTAATGCCTATAAAGAATGGTTAAGACTCATCGCTCGCACCCCCCCAACCCCTCCACCCAAATATGTAATGGGGGTCATTGCTTACCATGTTGTCAAGCAAATTTTGGATCAGGATAAATGACCACAGGGCGTCTTCCTTTCAGATGGCGTCGCGGAATCTAGTTACCAGATTGGAAGAATATGTACGGGAGAGTTTTGTAAGTGAGAAGCTCTGAGCTCTTTATATTTGTCCTTTTTCCTGTTACCAGAATGTCCCATGTTACTGCTTTAACCTTCATTTCTCACCCCTGTTTTTGTCTTAATACGTCAATCCAGGCCACAGCCCCTGTTCGTGAAGGTGTCGACATCACAAGAACCAACTTGGAGTTCCTACAGGAGCAGTTCACAAGGATCACCACACACATCCTGCACTGTGCAGGTATACTGAGCCCCTTGGTGGGGGTGTGGGGGGGTCATCTCAGGTATTTAAACAGCTTCTCTAGTCTAAGTCTCTCAAAACTCGTATCCAAAAGCATATCCAAAAACTCCAGAGGTTTGGAATAACCCTCTTTAGCTTAGATCAGCTCAACCTTTCAAAAAGTGTGAGCCACTTAAACCGGACCAACGCCCATTATTACTATTGAGCCAGCACCAGGAAAGTCCCGCGAATCGCTGGACTCCTTTCCCAGTGCTGGCTCGTAATGAAGGTGAGTATACTCGGCGATCTATGCATTTAGGTGCGTGGCGGCTCCAGTGTTGTAGATGCCCCAAATGACATTCACAGAAAACGGCCAGTCAGAGCTGTTTTTTGTGAATGGCATTTGGCAAACTGCTTTGATTTTCTGCAATGGGGGACTGCATTTGGCTGCATCTCCAGTGCTGCATGCGCTCCTGTCCAAGTCTATCTGAATGGCTGGGGCAGGAGCACACGCACAGCCTGAAGATGTTGGGTATGTGGCCGCTTGCGCTACCCATTGAAAACAATCAGAACCATTTTACGAATCACATCAATGGCTCTGATTGAATGAGAGTCTGCACGCAAGTACCTGGACTGGAAAGAGGTGAGTTATGGGCAATCATGGGGGTTTCACACAATGGGGCATTCCAAAACTGAATGCCCCAGGGGAAGGCTATTGGGCGGCCCCAGAATCTTAGATGCATCTGGTGCATCCCTTTGACTTTTTTGTATTTATAGTAAAATAGGAAACGTACATACGTCATCTACAGGGGGCATATCATCATATTAGAAAAAACTGAATATCTAGCTCAGTAATTGGTCTGTTCTTCCTAACGAGCACAATCTTTGTAATGTTGGCTACGCCTAAAAGCAGGACACTCAAAGGCATTGTCCAGCTTCCCGACACCATCGAGGCCCAGCCGCTAATCTGCCTCTGGGGCATTTTATACCGATGCCCTACGCAGGTTATCTTACCTGATCCCGGAGGCTCCCGCGACGCTGTCTTCCGAGGTGGCCACATTCCCAGCTTCTCTGTAGCTATGCACGCTCCCCGTCTGCAGCCATTCAGATAGGGCAGGTGTATGGGAACTTGCAGCGCATGGGCCCGTGAAGTTCAAATCAGCAGCTTTATGCAGCCATTAGTATGCGCTGCCTAAAGAGCTGATTGGACGAGCACCCCCCAACTGCTCCCCCGGTGCCAGAATTAGGGCTGCTCACCACTCCAGTCATGTCTACACTCACAGATATTTACATCGTACAGGCTTACGAGTCCCCTTCCCATGCCATTCCCAGGAGTAAAATGTGTATCGTAGCCATTTACAGGGAGCAGCTCATATACTCTTGCTCCCTTTTTTCTTTGTAGACTCCACTTTCGGGGCGCGTCTTCTGGAGATGTGTAACCAGTCGCTGTTTGAATGGCTCGCTCTGAATTTGTATTGCCTCCGAGGAGACCAGCACGCCCTCACCTCCGTCATCAATGAGAGGATTGTAAGTCTGTTAATCGTTCAGTTCCACTTTAAAGCGGCACAAAACCCATAGGGGCTCTCTCGCAACCCCCACCAGTCCTCCCCAGCGATGTGACAGACTTGCAAGATGCCAGCCTGTAAGAATGGGAGGCCCTTGTCCTCCTTGCATTCATCCACTTCATTTTGACTTCTTCTGCCGGCAGTCAAGGAGTCCATGGTCCACTCTTAGTAGTGTTAGTAGGATCTTAGTAGTGTTTAAAGTGGACCAACACCCAGGATTTTGACTATCCTGGGTTTTGGTCCACTTCGGCGGGGCACCCCGATCGGGGGTGCCCCGCTGTGTGAAACCCCCCAGAAAGCCCCAAAATCTTACCTGTCCCCGCTCCCACGTGACTGGATGGTCCAATCCCCGCCAACGTCCAGGCGGGGATCAGGAACGTCCAAGCGGCTGCCGCCGCCGCCGCCTCCCTCGCGTCACTTTCGGCGCGCGCGCGCCCCCGCCGGCCATTCGCAGACGGCCGGCGCGGGCGCGCGCACGCCTACAGGGGCGCGAGGGAGGCGGCGGCGGCCGCCGAAGATAAGGTAGGTGATTTGGGGTGTTTGGGGGGGTTTCACCCCGCGGGACATCCCGATCTCGGATGTCCCGCGGGGTGGGAGGTGATCGGCCCGGGAATCTTATAGATTTCCGGGCCGATCACCTCTCGGTGTTGGTCCACTTTAAAAGCTTTTTCATTATTAGTCCAATCTAAACTGGGCGTTGTTATTGTTTATTTATAAAACACCATCCTAGTCTGTGGTGCCATACGGTAAGCAGCTTGATTAAAAGCAGCCGGGTCAGTTTAGCGAAAATAAATCTGTCTATCCGAGGGCAGAGTAATGCAGTTGGAACAGATGTGCGTGGCCTTTGCATTTGCTTTGCTTCTGAGACATTGTTTGGCTTTAATTTTGTATGATACAAACAGGGCCGGATTAAGTGTGGTGGAGGCCCTAGATACAGCATTTTTTCTTCCAATCCATTCCAGACCATCCTTACACTTGGGATTACCTCCTTGTCGATTGGATGTGACTGCAAGACAAAATAAGCGTGGCCCCACCTGGCCCCATAAGTAGCAGCTGCCTCCTAACCTAGATCAGTTTCTTTCTTGCAGTTGCAAGTGACTGTGAAGGTTGTTCAGGAAATTCGCTCTCAAGGATTGGCAGCAAGCAGGGGAATGCACCCTGTCTGCTTCCTGCGTAGCCTTATTTCCATGGATCCCCTAGACCCCATGATGCCTCCCACAGCGTCTGGCTGTTTTGGGGTTCGTGAGGTAAAGTGGAAGCGCCGGGGTCTTGGGGACGCTTACAGAGCTCTTGCGCTCTGTGCTGCAGGCTTCTTGGAAAGCACGTCAGCCGCAGGTTTCTATCTGGTGTACCTGCTGAGGAACGTTTTTATTTCAACCCATCCTTCTTCCTGTTAGGTTAGGTTTTTTTTCCCTAAAAAAAAAAAAAAAAAAAAAAGTGTGCCCTTAAGGGGCGTGGTCTGACGGCACACAGGGGGCGGAGCTTATGTACTGAACCACAAGGCGTTTTTTTTTTTTTCTAAGTGTGTCTCTCTCTCCGGCTGGAGGGAGTTTGTATCCAAGGCTCCCCTGCAGAGTTCCAGGTAGATGCACAGCAGCCCCGGCTGGGGCAGTCCGGCTGCTGCAGTGTTTTGGCTGCGGCGGCAACGGCGGCGCCGGCCTTCGCTGGTCCAGGGGGACCCAGGTTATTATGAGCCTAGCAGAGGCAGAGCAGAGCGCTGCGGCGGCAGCCATTGCGGGCCAGGCCGCTGGTCTTCCTGGGGACCCAAGGTTTTTGCTGGTGCAGCTGCGGCCAGGCACTGGTCTCTTCCGGGGGACCCAAGTGGGTCTGAGTGTAGGGGCTGCTGCAGCATTGCGGCCCGCTGCCTGTATTTTAATATTCAGGTTAAAATAGCCAGCTGGTTTTATTCTTAAGCAGCTTAATACATTAAGTGTATAGACATCACTTTCTTGTTCTTTGCATAGGCTGTTGTGTGAAGAGCTGCTGGGGTGAGTGGACGTCGACATTATTATTAGTAGTAATATTATTATTATCTTGATTACTGTTATTGTTTAGTGTTTTATTATGTTTACTGTTACATTTTTATTGGTTATATTTCCAAGAGTTTGTTAGCTCATATTTATTTTATTGTTTACATTGAGATTAAAGAATTATGCATAAAGAGGGGGAAATTACTTTTTTTCTAATAGGATTTTTTCTCCTGTTTTATTTTTTTAGATATTTGGAAGAAGGATAAAAAGGGTTGTGGTTCCTCCTAGTCCCTTAGGGATTGATTTAGGCTTAGGGCCTTAGGTCTTTTTGCCAAATTAAAAAAAAAAAAACACCATGAGGGAGGCATTAGGGGATAGTGATTCGGGCATCCCACTTGAGCAGGGCAGGCTCTGCCCCTTATGTAAGCAGAATCCCCTGGGTAGTTTCAGCACGGTTTTCCGCTTGCGCCATTAGAATTGGCTTAGACCATAATAGAGTGGCGGCTCAGTTTTCTAGCCTAGCTATTGCTGGAGGGAGCGCGACAGCTCAGCCATCTCTTACATCCCCCGGGGGGGGGCAGTGTGGTGCAGGCGGAGGTGGCGCACAGATTGGATAACCTAGAGAGACAGTTATCCTAGTCATTCCTAGGAAAGCCGCCTATAAGAGGAGGCATTTGGAGCCTGTTTCTGAGGAAAGAGATTTATTCTTAGTATGCAGTACGTCCTGCTCCAGATAGATTACTTACACTTGGGTTATCCTCCGCCAGATGGCGCTGCACTGCAGAGACATGTAAAAACAGGCTCCTCCCGGCCCCTCAAATACCCGGGGACCTCCCACAAATCCCCAGATTTCTCTGCAGTGCTTACTGCGAAGACATGAAGTTATCACTCTCTCGCAGGTAGGGACTATTCCCACCCGTCCCTTGTGATGATGTGCCTCCCAGCCTGGGCTGCGCTGGTCGGGTGAAGGTAGGCAGTACCATGTGTGCTTAAAGTGGACCAACACCCAGGATTTTGACTATCCTGGGTTTTGGTCCACTTCGGCGGGGCACCCCGATCGGGGGTGCCCCGCTGTGTGAAACCCCCCAGAAAGCCCCAAAATCTTACCTGTCCCGGCTCCCACGTGACTGGACGGTCCAATCCCCGCCAACGTCCAGGCGGGGATCAGGAACGTCCAAGCGGCTGCCGCCGCCTCCCTCGCGTCACTTTCGGCGTGCGCGCGCCCCCGCCGGCCATTCGCAGACGGCCGGCGCGCGCACGCCTACAGGGGCGCGAGGGAGGCGGCGGCGACCGGCCGCCGCCGAAGATCAGGTGAGCGATTTGGGGTGTCTGGGGGGGTTTCACCCCGCGGGACATCCCGATCTCGGATGTCCCGCGAGGTGGGAGGTGATCGGCCCGGGAATCTTATAGATTTCCGGGCCGATCACCTCTCGGTGTTGGTCCACTTTAAGGAGCGCTGCTCCACCGCAGTCCCCCACCAAAGGGTAGGCGGTATAGGCTGTTGGTGATCCTTTATGGGATGCCCCTCCCGCATTATTGCCCCATGCCCCGTGTAGCGGTGGGCCCTGTACAAAGGGCCGCCATCCTCTCTCGTTCCCCCCGTAGCTCGGGGGGAAAGAAAGGGGGGGGGTGTGTTTGGTGCCAGTGTATTGTGATTACATACATAAGGCCTTTGTAATGTGCTTGGACTTGTTGAGGTTCGTTTGGTGCCATTTTGATGTAGGCGTGCGCGAGTGGGTAACGGTCCCCCCTTCCGCGGTCTGTAAGTGCCCTCGCGGGCGATTTTTATGCTTCTTGCTTACTGTGCATGGTTCTGACACCCCTTATTCTCATTATGTCTTTCAGACGGGTGAATCCAGTGGCTTCTCCCGGCCCTGTGTAATTGCCAGTTGGGCCCAGTATAATTACTCCCACTTCCCTGCTGGTCATTGGGGCATCCAGGGTAGCTTACTGGCCTACTGGCCTATTGTGCCTATTAATCACCATATGGAGGCATCCCAGGATAAAGTGACCAGGGTTCCTTCGGGACAAGCACGGCTGTGTGTAGCTTGTGGGGTCTCGCCTATCAGCGGTGACAATGCACGGGTCTGTGTTACTTGCGCACAGCAGGCGCTAATGGTACTTCCCGCCCCTCCGGTGGCTGGGCCTGCACCTCGCCTCACGTTACCTACTCCCCCAAGCCTAAACAAGCGGGGATTCTCATCCTGATGTGGCTGCTAGACTGGCCAGTGTAGAAAAATGTATTGCTAATACTTTAGCGCGTAAGACCACCGCTAAAAAGCGGCCTGATGCCACTGTTTTCCCTACGGAGTCTGACGAGTGGTTGCATCTTTATGGCTATACCCCCTCCTACGAAGGGGAGCTGTTCTCTGACTCGGGGTCATCTGACGAGAGGTCCAGGGGTCATGACGATTCTGGCTCTGATCCCTGGACCCCGGATGATACTGACAGGCTGCTGGTTCAGATATTTGAGGTTTTGTCCATCTCTCCCCCTGTTGCAGCTCCCAGGCAAAGGGGTGAGCTCTTTCATACTGCTAAGGCTCGATTGGAATTTCCTGAGCAAACCCATTTCAATAACCTCGTGCTTAAGGAGTGGGAACACCCTAGTAGACTTCCCGGGATACCTAAGAGTTTGGACAGGAAGTATCCTTTTCCTGCTGATATGGTCAAGTGCTGGTCATCGCCCCCCGAGGTCGATGCTCCTAGGGCTGTCTAACACCTCTATTATGCACTCCCCCAACACTACTACGCTGCGGGACTCTGAGGACCGGCGCATTGACCAATTGGCATGCCATGCCTTTGCATTTGTGGGGGCGGCGCTGCGCCCGGTTTGCGCCTTGGCCATTACTTCTGTGGCGCTCAGGGCTCTGGTCAGAAATGCACTCGAGGGACCAGACGAATTGCCACCTGATACGGTTAATGCCCTGTCCAACTGTGATGTGTTTGTAAACTTTATCCTGTCTGCATCGGATGATGTCATTAGATGTGTGCCAGATCTTCTGCCTTGGCTGTAGCTATACGCCGCGCGGTGTGGCTGTGCCAGTGGGCTGCTGACAATGCTGCAAAGAAGGCCCTTACTGGGCTTCCATTTAAAGGGCTATGCCTGTTTGGGGACCGCCTAGACCTCTTTGCTAAAGGAGGCAAGTTACCCCAGCGCAGGCGGCAGTCTCGGCCCTTTCGGGGCCAGGCCCCCTTTCAGTCCCCTACCGAGGTGCTAAGCAGGGAAAAGGGGTGTCCTTCGCGGGGGCTCGCGCAAATTCCTGGCATAGGAGCAGAGGACGACGTCCTGGCTCCTCCTGGGGGTCCAAAGCCCCTCCCAAGACCCCTCAGGCGTGACAGAGCGCCCTCACCCGTCAGGGTGGGGGGACGGCTACAGCACTTCGCGCACGTCTGGAGGCGTCACGTCTCAGACCGGTGGATTCAGGAGGTAGTGTCCTCTGGTTACAAGATAGAGTTTGCTGTGCGGCCCCCCACAAGATTCATCAGGTCCCGGATCCCCCAGGACCCTGTATCAGCTCAGGTATTGATGCAGGCTGTGCAAGGGCTTCTGGATCTGGGGGTCATTTGCAGGGTCCCCTTAAGAGAAAGGGGCAAGGGGTTCTATTCCAACCTTTTCACAGTACCCAAAAAAGATGGGTCAGTCAGGCCCATTCTGGATTTAAAGATTCTCAACAAGTTCGTCAAGAACAGGCGTTTTCGCATGGAAACTGTGCTCGGCCATCGGCTCTCTGCGCCCAGGGGATTTTATGACATCAAAGATGCTTACCTTCACATCCCTGTGTTCCCGGGACACCAAAGGTTTCTCAGATTCGAGTTGAAAGATCAACATTACCAATTTGTGGCCTTGCCATTTGGCCTCACTTCAGCTCCCAGAGTGTTCACCAAGGTGCTGGTGGGGGTGATGTCTCTGATAAGGTCAGGGGGCATACGCGTGCTGCCCTACCTGGACGACATTCTCATCACCTCTCTGTCTCTACAGCAGGCAGTGCTGGACACTCAGCTGGTGGTGTCCACCTTGGAGTCCTTTGGCTGGGTGATCAATCACCCCAAGTCCTCTCTGTCCCCTTCGTCGGTGACCCCATTCCTGGGAATGATTCTGGATACGGTTCAGTCAAGAATATTCCTTCCTCAACAGAAAGTGGAAGCTCTGACTGCGCAGGTGCGGTTCCTGCTCTCGTGCCCCCAGCCCTCCCTCAGGCAGGGCATGCAGTTGGTGGGTCTAATGGTGGCGAGCTTCGAGGCGGTGCCCTTTGCTCAGTTCCATATGAGACCTCTGCAACTGCACCTTCTGTCAGTATGGGACAAGGACCCCATGTCCTTGGACGAGGTCTGTGTGCTTCCCCCCTTGATCAAAAGGTCCCTTTCGTGGTGGCTGGACCACAGGAACTTGCTAGGGGGCAGGTCCTTTCTGGCCCCCTCCTGGGAGACAGTCACCACGGATGCCAGTCTGTCAGGTTGGAGGGGATTCTGGAAGTCCCTGCGCTTCCAGGGGAGGTGGGGCCCGCAGAAGGCCCACTTACCCATCAACATTCTGGAACTACGGGCAATCAGGTTGGTACTGGAGCAGTTGACCGATCACCTGAAGGGTCTGTCTGTGCAGGTGCGCTCAGACAACAGGACGGCAGTTGCCTACATCAACCATCAGGGAGGGACCCGGAGCAAGGGTGCCCTCCAGGAGGTGTCGCGGATTCTGACATGGGCGGAGGCCAATGTTCAATGCATTTCGGCGGTGTATATCCCGGGGGCAGAGAATCTACTGGCAGAATCTCTGAGCAGGGGGACTCCCCGTCAGGGGGAGTGGTCCCTCTGCAACAGGGTATTCCAGTCCCTGTGTCACTGTTGGGGTCTACCGGATTTGGATCTGTTCGCATCCCGTCACAATCACAAGCTCCCGGCCTTTGTCTCCCTGTCTCAGGATCCTCTGGCCTTGGCCACGGATGCTCTGTCCATATCATGGAAGGAATTTCGGCTCCTGTATGTCTTTCCTCCATTCCCCCTGCTGGGCAGGGTCCTGCGCAAGATTGCTCTGAAAGGAGTACCAGTGATTCTGGTGGCCAAGAAGAGTGTGGTTCGCAGACGTGGTACAAGCAGCAGACCAGTACTTCTGCCAGGGGCACCAGATCTGCTCACTCAGGGCCCCTTACGCCATCCCAATTTACAAACTCTGGCTTTGACGGCTTGGCTGCTGAAACCTCCATCTTGATGGAGAAAGGCTTGTCTGCCTCAGTGGTGGATACCATGGTACAGGCTAGGAAGAAAACTTCGTCTGCCATCTATTATAGGGTATGGCGTACCTACATTGATTGGTGGAGTTTAGGTCTCTTCCCTGTAGGGAGTTCTTAATCCCTAGGGTTGTGGAGTTTTTAAAGCATGGGTTGGAGTTGGGTCTAATACTCAGTACTCTGAAGGGTCAGGTTTCTGCCCTGTCTGTCGTCTTTCAGAAGTCTTTTGCTCAGCATTCCTTGGTTAAGACCTTCTTTCAGGGGGTCACTCATGTGCGTCCCCCACGTAAACCTATGGTCTCTGTTTGGGATTTGAACTTGGTTTTGTCTGCCTTGCAGGGCGCTCCCTTTGAGCCTATTCAGGATGCTGCTCTGGCTGTACTTACCCTCAAGGTTGTCTTTCTGGTGGCTATTACTTCGGTCAGGCGTGTGTCTGAGCTGGCGGCTCTGTCTATTCAGCCCCCATACTATGAGAGACACCAGGACAAGGTGGTGTTCCGCTTTAAGCCAGACTTTCTGCCTAAGGTGGTGTCTGGCAAACGAAGATAACTCCAGCCGGAATTAAAATATAACTTTTACTTGATAGGTTAAAAACAGTCCAGATACATACAACCATGTGCTGTAGGCAAAATCCCCCTAGACACCCTCCACCACACGTGACGCGTTTCAGGCTTCAAATGAGCCCTTACTCATACAAATTGTGATCCTGAAATCTATCTATATATAGCAGCTGGAACAATATGGCAATCAAAGCAAGACAAACAATTAAAGCAGGCTCTGGCAAAGCAACTCATTAATGACCACCCCATAACCCCAATTTTCCACCACCTACCAAAGGTACACAAAGAGGATAGACCACCGAAAGGCCGTCCCATCATTGCAGGCATTGGCTCTCTGAATGAAAAGTTGGGCCAATGGGTGGATAGTCAACTTAATCCTATTGTGAAGTTACTCCCTGGATACATCAAGGACACTACTGAAATATTGAAAACACTTCATTACCTTGAATGGCCGCTAGGGGGAGCATGGCTTGCGTTAGATGTCACAGCGCTTTATTCATCAATACCGCACCTTTTGGGTTTACAAGCTGTAATATACATGCTGAGGAAATTTACCAGGGTGTCTGAACAACAAGAATACTTTGTGATCACAGCTTTGGAGTACCTTTTAAGCCACAATTTCTTTGTTTGACGGCGAATACTATTTACAAATTCAGGGAGCCCCAATGGGCGCACCGTTCTCCCCCTCCCTGGCAAATTTATATATGGGATGGTGGGAGGAACAAGTCATTTTTGCAGAAGACAATCCGTTTAAACAATACATCTTCTGGTACTCGCGATACATTGATGACATCATATGTATCTGGACGGGAACGCATGAGGAGGCTATGTCGTTTGTGTCCTAAATTAACAACAACCTACTAAATCTTAGGTTTACTGCAGATTACCAGGGTGATAACATCCTGTTTTTGGATCTAGTTTTGGAGCGTCCCATAGAGGGGATGAAAATCTCTACTCATACATATCGGAAACCGAGTGCGGGTAATTCGACACTTTTTGCAACCAGTTGTCATCCTCGACATACCATAGAGGGGGTTCCGTACGGGGAATTCCTACGAACAATCAGGAACTGCAGCAAGCTGGAGGTATTGAATGAAGAACTGGACCTTGTGCAGACACGACTAATTGATAGGGGATATAAGAGGATTCCCTTACAAAGGGCTAGAGAAAAAGCCCTAAAACGAAGTAGGCAAGACATTCTATTCCCGAGGGAGTCCTCTGTGCCTTATATGGATGAGAATAAAAATAAGAATAAATTTGGAACTTTAACTATGGTCACAAAGTACAGCAACCAATTTACTAAAATCAGAAAAATCATCCAATCCAATCTACCCATACTGGCAATGGATCAGGAGTTAGCACCAGTTATCAAGGAAGGGGTCAAGGTTGTTGCATCACGAGCACCTACGTTGGGCATGAGATTGTCCCCCTCTATGCTTAAATCCAAAAAAGAGGAGAAATTTAACACCTGGCTTACCCTACAGGGGTGTTACCCGTGTGGTGGCTCCCGCTGTTCTTGTTGCAAAGTAATACAGAAAGCAAATAAATTTAGATCTACGTCACAAACAAAGTGTTCCCCATTGTGGGCTTCATGAATTGCAACACCAAACATGCCATATATCTAATTACCTGTACTTTATGTGGCCTACAGTATGTGGGGTGCACTACACGCACCATTAAGACACGGATTAGAGAACACATTTATCAGATCGGGATGCCCTTCCCAAAATCTAATGTAGCGAAACATGTATGTTCATGTCATGAGGGCAGAGTGGACTGTATCCAAGTTACCATCATAGAACGTGTCATGGAAAATATAAGAGGAGGCGATCCGTGGCGAAGATTATTGAAAGTTGAGGCTAAATGGATTGTGACGTTAGGGACTCGCATGCCATGTGGTCTCAATGACAGACTAGATATTTCTCTTTTTACAGATTTTTGATTGATTTTTCTGATTTTCTTGATTTTTTGTCTTGATCTTTTCTGAACAGCCTGATCTATGTTAGGTAATATTTTTGAGTGCACTCTCCTTCCACTTTAAATTGTTTTTAAGGTAGATGCCAATTGGTGGTTTTATTACCAGATCTCTGATATCGGTCTGTATAGCAGTTGGAACTTTTGGGCCCTCCTTGATGTCATTTTGATATTGGGTTTTGTTTATGGGTTCACCTTACATGGAGCATCAGTTATCCTGTATATATCATAGGTTCTTATAACATGGGGTTTTGAATTTAATAGTTTCCTTTTTTGTATCCAACCAGCATGATATGTAATCTCAACACATTTGTGTTATACTAGGAAAAACTGTTTGGTTACAATTTGGTTACACTTTGTTATAATTTACACGCCAGGTTGCTGTTAATGAAAGCTCAGGATGGCCCAGAACAATTACAGGTGGTTTATATAGGGCCCCTTTCTAATGGTTAAATTTAGAGCCCTTAATATCGGGAATAGGAACTCCCATTATTTGGGTGTAATTTTCTCCTTATGTTATCCCTTTGGGACCGTTATATTATGTGTTCCCAGTTATATTCTGTGCCGGGTATTATCACTGGCCCGGTCTTGCCCGCCTTAGGATTCATCTACATCATAGAAGGGCATCTGCCACTCAGGTGTAACGGCAGGCTTATTTGGTGCGGTGTTCCGGCACTATTCCCAGTTTTCGTCGGCGTTACTTGGTTTATGGGCGGGGCTTTGGGGTCTGTGAATGACAAGTTTGACTCCCGTCACAGGAGGGGAGGTGCAGCCTCGTACGCACACAACGCTGAGCTCCGGTCACTACAGCTGATTCATACACGCCGACCGGCTTCAGTACTGGCAGCTGACGTCATCAGGTAACTGCGGCTGTTAGCGCCGACTGGACGAGGCTCAGCTTTTCAGGCGGGACGGGTGAGTGCCTGCTTTAATTGTTTGTCTTGCTTTGATTGCCATATTGTTCCAGCTGCTATATATAGATAGATTTCAGGATCACAATTTGTATGAGTAAGGGCTCATTTGAAGCCTGAAACGCGTCACGTGTGGTGGAGGGTGTCTAGGGGGATTTTGCCTACAGCACATGGTTGTATGTATCTGGGCTGTTTTTAACCTATCAAGTAAAAGTTATATTTTAATTCCGGCTGGAGTTATCTTCGTTTGCCCTACATGTGGAGAGTTTTCAGGAGTCTCTTTCAAGTCCGTGCCGGAGCACATTTCTACAGAGGTGAGCTGGTTCTACATAACTGTCTGGCTAAGGTGGTGTCTGCTTTTCATTTGAATCAAGATATTGTTCTCCCTTCATTGTGTTCTAATCCTAGCAACGCTAAGGAAAGGGTTCTGCATTCCTTGGATGTGGTCAGGTGTCTGAAGTATTACCTGGTTGTCACTGTGGCCTTCAGGAAGACTGATGCTCTTTTTGTGGTTCCTTCTGGGCCTAGGAAGGGTTTGGCTCCTGCCAAGTCTACTATTAGCAAATGGATTCGCCAGGCTGTGATTCAGGCCTATTCTGCTAAGGGGAAGAGTCCTCCCTTCCGCCTTACTGCTCATTCTACTCGTGCTATTGGTTCCTCTTGGGCTTTCCAGCACCAGGCTTCTGTTGAACAAGTTTGCAAGGCCGCTACTTGGTCTTCTGTTCATACCTTTTCAAAGTTTTACAAGGTTGATGTTAGGGCCTAAGCTGATGCTGTTTTTGGCCGCAAGGTTTTGCAGGCGGCAGTGGTTTAAACTGTCTGCTGTTACCTTTTGTTGGGGATCCCACTCTGCTTATGGACACTGCTATTGGATGTCCCAAGTGTAAGTAATCTATCTGGAGCAGGACGTACTGTATACTAAGAATAATACAATTCTGTGAAATACTCACCTGTAGAATTGATATTATAAGTATACAGTACGTCCTGCTCCACCGCACCTTTTTTTTTTTGCATTATTCTGGATCCCCTGTATGGTGATTGTTATCATTGTTACAGTTACCAGGTTTTGGTGGTTAAATTCTCCCGGCTTCTTGTTCACTGCTTTTCAATGCTGGGGATTTGTGGGAGGTCCCTGGGTATTTGAGGGGCCGGGAGGAGCCTGTTTTTACATGTCTCTGCAGTGCAGCGCCATCTGGCAGAGGATAACCCAAGTGTAAGTAATCTATCTGGAGCAGGATGTACTGTATACTTATAATATCAATTCTACAGGTGAGTATTATTCGCCTCTTTTGGGTCTGAGGAGGAGGAGGAAGAGTATATAGACGAGCAGCTCTCAGAGGGCGAGTTACGCTCTGGTAAGGAGGATAGTAATTCTATTTTATTCTCTTCTGATGAGGATCCCCTTCTCTCAGACGAAACAGAGTGTTTTTACTTTCATCAGTTTTTGAGACTTTGAATATTACCCCTCCTGAGGTGGCAAAAAGAGGGAAGGAAGACCTATTTAAGCCAGTAAGGCAAAGGCAGGTGTTCCCGGAACAGCCACATTTTTCCAGAATGGTGTTAAAGGAGTGGGAAAATCCTAACAAGCTACCGGCTGTTCCCAGGACCCTAGACGCTAGGTATCCATTTCCGGCGGATATGATTAAGCTTTGGTCTTATCCTCCCGCGGTGGATTCTCCAGTATCAGGCTTGTCTAATACTTCTATCATGGCGTCGGCTACTATGGGATCCTTAAGAGATCCCACGGAGAGACGGATGGATCAATTGCCCGCCATGCCTTTGCTACGGTAGGTTCCTTTCTACGCCCTGTTTGTGCCATGGCTTGTTGCCTTGCGCCGTTCCTTCTGGCTAAGACAATGGTCGGCGGATGCCGCTGCTAAGAAAGCTCTTATGGATCTACCTTTTTTCGGCTTCCCATAAATATATTGGAATTAAGAGCAATCTGGCTAGTGCTTCAGTATCTGACCCCCAGTTTAAAGGGGCAGGCTGTCCAGATCCAGTCGGACAATCGGACGGCGGTAGCCTATATCAATCATCGGGGGTACTCGGAGCATGAGTGCTCTAGAAGAGGTAAGCCGGAGAATGTTCCCTGCATCTCAGCAGTTTACATCCCGGGGGCAGAAAACCAGGAGGCAGACTCTTTTGAAGGTGCTGCGTCGGGGAGAATGGTCCCTCAGTCAGATCTTTCAAGCTTTTTGGTCTTCGCTGTGGTTGTCCGGAGGTGGATCTCTTTGCATCCAGGCACAATCACAAGCGGCCGAAATTCATGTCCCTGTCAAGGGACCCTCTGGCCATTGCAACGGATGCCCTGTCAGTCTCTTGGGTAAGGTTCAAGCTTCTGTACGTTTTTCTCCCGCTCTTGAGCCGTGAATTTACAGATGCTGGTTTTGACAGCCTGGCTATTGAGACCTCGATCTTAGCAGAGAGTGGTTTATCGGCTAAGGTTATTCATACCATGATTCAGGCCCAGAAGAAGTCGTCTTCCATGATATACTACAGGGTCTGGCGGGCGTTCATATCCTGGTGAATTTTTCATGCAGAAAGTATTCAATTTCTAGAATTTTAGAATTTCTACAAGGTGGCTTAGAAATTGGCCTACAATTAAGCACCCTAAAAGGGCATGTGTCGGCCTTATCTATTTTGTTCCAGAAGTCTATCGCTAGCAATAGGCTCATTAAGACTTTTTTTCAGGTACCACCGCGCAAGTCTATTTTACCGGTGTGGGACTTGAATCTGGTATTGTCGGCTCTTCAGGGTTCTCCCTTTGAACCTATGATTGACGCTCCATTGAGCATTTTGACGCTTAAGGTGATATTTTTGGTGGCAATCACCTCTGCGGCGAGTTTCTGAGTTAGCCGCCTTATGTATGAAGTCTCCTTATTTTGAGTTACACAGAGACGAGGTAGTTTTTCGGTTTAAGGTCGTCTCTCTTATTCACCTTAATCAGGAGGTAATTCTACCTTCTTTATGCCCAGTTCCGACTAATGCTAAGGAAAGGGCGCTTCATTCTTTAGATGTAGTCAGAGCCATAAGATATTACATGGCAGCTACAGATTCCTTCCGCAAGACGGATTTTCTTTTTGTTATATTGGAAGGGAGGAAGAGGCTTCCGCCAGCTAAAGCCACTGTCAGTAAGTGGATTAGGCAGGCAGTAGAAAGAGCCTACTCGGCCAAGGGGAAGGAACCCCCTTTTCGGGTCTCGACCCATTCCACTAGGGCCATTGGTGCTTCCTGGGCTTTTTGGGATCAGGCTTCGGTGGAACAGGTTTGCAAAGCTGCCACCTGGTCTTCGGTTCATACATTTACCAAATTCTACAAGGTAGATGTTAGGGCCTCAGCTGACGCTGTGGTTGGTCGAAATATTCTTCAGGCAGTAGTGAAATTAACTACCTGCTGTTCTGCGCTGGGGATCCCGCCCATAAATGGCACTGCTTTTGGAGATCCCAAGTGTAAGTAGGGTGTGTAATTGATTGGAAGAAAAAACGCAATTCTGTGAGTACTCGTAGAATTGTTTTTTCTGGGAATCCATTCCAGACCCTCCGGCCCACCCTTTATGGTCATGATCTATCTTTTGATGCTTTTTTGATGGTGTTTAGTCCACCTATTTTTTTCATTGGCATTAAAAAAAAAAAAAAAGAAAAGAGATTTATGGTTTGAGAGTATTTCTGGCGGAGTTCGGTGTGTAGTAACATGGACTCCTACTTAGGGCCTCCCAGCCTGCCTCTGATTTATGTTTTACTGCTTTTTAAGTACTGATCTAGGTTAGGAGGCAGCTGCTACTTATGGGGCCGGGAGGGGCCACGCCTTCTTTGTCTTGCAGTCACATCCAATCGGCAAGGAGGTAATCCAAAGTGTAAGGAGGGTCTGGAATGGATTCCCAGAAAAAACAATTCTACAGGTGAGTACTCACAGAATTGCGTTTTTTTTTTTGTTTAAAATAGTCCAGACAAGTAACTGATTGGTGGTCTTCTGGCACCCGCCTACCTGTTGAAATGTCAGTTCGAGTCTCTTATGCGGGTGCGTGGTGCTTGGGAACTCCTGCTTTGCCATTCTGGGCGGGGGTTAGTGTAGTGCCCCAGCTGGTCCAGAAGAAAACAGTTTCCTGCATCGAGCTGCCAGCGGCTGTGCTTGATGCGCCGCCCTCATAATTCGGCCCTGGATAAAAATTGTGGGGTGGGCATTTCTGAGGGAATGTAACACCGTTAGGAACCTTCTACACAGGGAAGCATTTGGGGTAAGAATAATCCGACATTACACAAGCAGGAATTGAATTGTGCCTGTTAAACTGAACGGGCTCTTTCATATGTGCTGCATTTTGAAAAACTCTGCCTTCAGTGCCTGGAGCGCAAATGCAAGGAAGGAAGTCACGTTGCAGTGTGCAGGGGAAGAGGATGTTGGTCCACTTTACCTGCGCTGTGTTGCAGAGAAGTTAACAGTCCATACATTAGTCTTTCAAATCAGCCTAGTAGATAAGAAATACCCGAGGAAGAGAAACACAACCATTTGCAATGCGTTTCACTATCTCACAGAGATTCATCTGGTGCTCCTCCCTTTGACTTTTTTATTTATAGTAAAATAGGAAACTTAGATACGTCATCTAAAGGGGCATATCATCATATTAGAAAATAACAAAATATCTAGCTCAGTAATTGGTCTGTTCTACCTAACGAGCACAATCTTTGGAATGTTAGTTACACCTGGAGGCAGGCCACTTAAAGGCATTTTCCAGCTTACCAACGGCATCTTTATCACAGTAATACATTAGTAGCAGCATATTCTATTATCTTCATAATCCTAAGCATTATTGTCAAGCAAAAGAGAAATAGCACAGAATGAAGTGGCTGCCTGAGAGTTTATTTCACCTTTAATAGACACATATAATGCAGAAAGAAAGATAAGATAGAGTGGAACAAATGGAGGGAGGGGATGTTCACCATCATATGTTTAATTTATTATTTATGACCTCCATCCATCACAAAGATGGCGGAGGTAAGTATATTTTAATGTTTTGGGTTTTTTTCTGTACTGCCATACCTCTCTCGAACCCGCTGTTGCTGTTACTTATGTTATGTGCCATGTTTGTCCCCTGCAGAGGAGACTGTCCACAGACGTATCTCCCGCCTTGGTCTCCTGGGTGACGTCTGTCTTGTCCCTGCGGCTCCAAGCTCTGTTGGGACAACTGCCATTGACGGAAGGAGAGGTGCAATGCTATGTGCGTAGAGTTGGAGATCCCCCACAAGTAAGTTGTGCGTTACAGCTGCAATATTCTACTTCCTACAACACTTCAATCTTTCCTGTATTAATCTCCATTTGTAACAGTCAATCTGATTGGTTATTATTATTGTTATTGTTTATTTATAAAGCCCCATCATCTTCCATGGTGCTGTACAATGTGTAAATACAAACAGGGTAAAACAACTTAAAATACATGACAGAAAAGCACAAATACATAGTCATACTGAAATACACTCGGAGATATGCCCCTGCCCTTGTGGGCTTACAATCTAGGAGGGGTGGAGACAAAAGGTAGGTCACAAGCACTATATTCTTAATATGGTGACAAGTGATCTGAAGTGGCTTGGACTGACTTTTATTTAGGCCAATTGATAAGCTCATCTGAATTGGTGGCGTTTTGAGGGCACCCTTAAAGGCTTGAAGGTTTGTGAAGTGGCAGATTGTATGGGAGAGGGCATTCCAGAGTAATGGGGTGGCGCGTGTGAAGTCCTGGATGTGGGAGGAGGTGATTAGGGCTGAGGACAGGAGGATGTCCTGGACAGAGCAGAGATTGCGCCTGGGTTGGTATTTGTTGATAAGCTATGAAATGTGGGCAGGAGCCTGATTGTAGAAAACGTTGTATGTTAAGGTTAGTATTTTAAATTGAATTCTCTCAGATATTGCTCAGGTAACTGAGATCAGGGAACGCGGGCTCTATGTTATGGATGAATTTTACTACCTTAAAGTAGACTAAAACTCCCTGAACATGTGCAATACATTTGGCTATAGCCCCTGCCGATATTCCCATCTTAGAAATAGATATTTTCACTTTTCGAATCGCCCTGGAACACTTTATTTTCCAAGTGTACAGCACGGCCTGTTTCATTCTAATCATTACATCTGGGTATTCCGCCACAAGGTGGCGCAGTTGACTGCAGAAGACTTGTGGCTCCTCCCGGCCGTATAAAAAGCCAGGAATCGCCCATAGACCCCCAGTGTTTCTTTGCAGTCATGACTGCGAAGGCCGAAGATGGCTCTCTATGGTTATTCGCAGGGGAGCAGGGCAACCAAGCCTGCAGCCCTGTAAGCCTATTTCCACCCGCTTCCGGACCCTCCTGCCTCCCAGCCTTGGCTGACGGGTCGGGTGCTCAGTGAGCTTTGCTCCAGGCCGCAGACCCTATAACTGAAGGGTAGCCGGCCATATGGTGAGCCTATAGGGGGAATGGAGGAACCACTGCTGCTTGTGTGCCTGACGTGTTTACTGGGGTGAGTCTTTATTGTGGGGTTGTCTGGTATGGGACTGTTTCTGCTCTGGGGGTTTGGTATGGCTCCCCCCCCCCTCCTTTCACTGGTCTGCCTTCCATGCATTCCGCGCTGCCCCCCTTTCCCCTCTCTTCCCCCTCTCCCCAGCGAGGCCGTTGCCCCGGGCGGGGGGGGGGGGGAGGAGGAGGTTGTCACGCGTGCCGCCACGTGTATGCGACCTCCTCTTCCCATACCCCCCCCCCCCAGCGCTGCGCTCCACGGCAGGAGAAGCTGCGGGGGCCTGGCCTCCTCTCTGGCGCCGGGTGCCATTCACTGATTAGGCGCGGGCGTTCTCGCGCCTTTTTTGCGGGGGCGGCGCCGCGGGATGATGCATATTGCGTTATCTCTCTGCGGCCCGCCCCTCGAGGTTCTTCTAGCGGTGCCATCTTCCAGGCTCCGCGCTGCAGCCTGGGTGCGCTTCCCTGGCTGCCTGAACTGACCGACATCGCTGTGGGGCATCCTTTCCTGCGGATTCTATTGCAGCTGGTCCGTGAGTCGATCCTACGGGTCTGATTTGCTTGGTGCATGTGCTGTGGGATGCTCATGATTTTCCATGCTTAGCATCCATGATAGCAGTATTGTGGTTTCTCCTGGTTCCATACCCCTCCCCCCCCGGTCCGTTCTCAGTGGGGCATGCCTTGAGGGCATCCCGGGTGGGCTCTTATTTAGCCTTTACAGCGCCTTTTTTGATAATCATATGGAGGCTTCTGGGGATAGCGAGCTTGGGGGCCCCTCGGGGCAGGCTCGGCTGTATGTCATGTGCGGGGCATCCCCTTTGAGTGGAGGTGGCGTGGTTTGTGTCCCGTGCACCCAAAGTATTATCGCGGAACAGGCTGGGCTGAGCGCCTCTTTCCAGTCCTGTACTCCCGACAGCATCCCCTACCCCCCCTCGCCTGCATTTAGCTCCCAGTGAGGGGGAAGCCAGCAGGGGGTCGCAATTGGATCTGCGCGTGGCCAGCATTGAGCGACAACTGGCCTGGCCGGCTGCATGCAAGGCCTCTAGCAAAAAGAGGCACCTAGATGCGGATTTGTCCCTCTTTGCCGATGAGGACGAGGGCCTTGACATGTATGGTGGCCATGATTCCCCGAAGGAGGGGGAGTTGTTCCGTGACTCAGATTCCTCTGGGGATCGTCAGGGCGGATATGATAGTGATTTAGGATCTTCCTCGGACCAGGACACCTAGCTCCTGGATGATACCGATAGGCTCCTGTCGGCTGTTTTTCATACATTACACATCGCTCCACCAAAGGTGGCGAAGAAGAAACAGGGCGAGCTCTTCCGCCCCGGCAAGCAAGGCCTGGAGTTGCCGGAACAGGGCCATTTCTCTAATATGGTCCTCAAGGAGTGGGAACGCCCTAACAGGTTACCTTCGGTGCCCAAGGTGTTGGATAGCAGGTATCCCTTCTCGGCGGATTTGGTTGGACGCTCCAGTCCTGGGGCTATCTAACACTTCGGTCATGCCGTCCCCCGACACTACCACCTTGCGTGATCGCGCGGACCGGCGTATGTATCAGCTGGCTTGTCATGCCTTCACCTTTGTAGGGGTCGGGTTGCGTCCGGTCTGCGCCACGGCTATGGTGGCCATTGCTATCAAAAAGGTCAGGTGACTTGCTGAGGCCGCCCGGTCTCGCAAGAAAATTGAGGATTATAGGACCTTTTGCTTTGCTCTGACTTTATTGCCTTTGTGCTGTCTGCCATGGATGACGCCGTCCTGCTTGGCGGTAGGGACTCGGCCCTGTTGGTTGCTATGCATAGGTCCGTCTGGTTGCGCCAGTGGCCGGCTGACACCGCCGCTAAGAAGTCTCTCATTGGGCTTCCCTTCACTGGACTCCGTCTTTTCAGTGAGCGTCTTGATGTTCTGACCAAGGATGGTAGGCTCCCCCAGCGTAGAAAGCAGGCTCGGCCCTTTCAGGGATCCTCTTCCTTTCGTCCTTCAAGGGGAGGTCATGGGTCCTCCTTCTCAGGTAGTCGCAGGGACTCTTGGGGTCGAGGCAGATCCCGCAGTCGCCCCGGTCTCTCCTGGGGAACCAAGCCCAAACCCTCTTCCAAGGCCCCTCAGGCATGAGGAGGCACCCCCACCCGACTGGGTGAGGGGACGGCTTCGGCTTTTTGCTCACGTCTGGAGACTGTGCGTCCAGTGGATTCAGGAGGTGGTTTCCTCTGGATACAAGATAGTTTGCAGCCTGGCCGCCCCCAAGATTCCTCCGGTCCTGGATATCTCTAAACCCCGTGTCGGCTCAGGGACTGCTTCTGGCCGTACAACGTCTTCTGGCGTCCGGAGTCTTTTGTGAGGTACCTCTTCAGGAACAGGGTCGGGGGTACTACTCCAACCTGTTCACGGTGCCCAAGAAGGACGGCTCCCTGAGGCCCATTCTGGACTTAAAGGGTCTCAACAAATTCGTCAGGTTCAAGCACTTTCGCATGGAGACCTTTACGCTCGGCCGTAAGTTCCCTTCGGCCGGGCGATTTCATGAGCACGGTGGACATGAAGGATGCCTACTTTCACGTTCCGAGCTTCCCAGGTCACCAGAGGTTCCTGAGGTTCGCTCTGGGGATCAACACTACCAGTTTGTGGCCTTGCCGTTCGGTATCACCTCGGGTCTTCACCAAGGTGCTGGCAGGTGTCATGGCTCTCCTGAGGAACCAGAGCATTCGCATTCTACCTTACCTGGACGACATTCTGATCGCTGCTCGGTCTCTTCATCAGGCCGAGAAGGATACTCAGGTGGTGACGTCCACTCTCGAGTCCTTCGGCTGAGTGATCAACTATCCCAAGTCTTCACTATCTCCGTCCTTGGCAAGGTCCTTCCTGGGCATGACGCTGGATACTTCTCAGGTCAAGGTTTTCCTCCCTCAGCAGAAGGTGGAGGGCATTCAGATGCAGGCGCGGACTCTGCTGTCGTGTCCTCACCCCTCTATCCGTCTTGGGATGCAGTTGGTGGGCCTCATGGTGTCCTGTTTCGAGGCGGTTCCCTTTGCTCAGTTCCACATGAGACCTCTTCAGTTACATCTCTTGTCTGTTTGGGATCGGAATCAGGAGTCCCTGGATCAGGAGTTTGCTCTGTCCCCTCTGGCCAGACAGTCCCTCTCGTGGTGGTTGGACTCAAGGAATCTTCTAGCGGGCAGGTCCTTTCTGCCTCCATGCTGGGAGATTGTCACCACGGATGCCAGTCTGACCGGTTGGGGGGGAGTTTGGCAGTCTTTGAAGTTCCAGGGTCAGTGGGGTCCCCAGGAGGCCCATGCGCCCATCAACATTCTAGAATTGCCAACGATCGGGTAGGTCCTCTCCCAGTTCACTCCCCACCTCCGGGGTCGTGCTGTACAGGTCCGCTCGGACAATCAGACGGCGGTTGCCTACATCAATAATCAGGGAGGGACTCGGAGCAAGCGAGCCCTCAAGGAAGTGTCCCTGATCTTGTTTTGGGCGGAGGAGACTGTTCCTTGCATCTCGGTGGTATACATTCCGGGGGTGGAGAACCAGGAGGCGGATTTCCTGGGCAGGGGGTCGACTCGTCTGGGGGAATGGTCTCTCAACAACAAGGTTTTTCACGCCCTGTGTCGCCGCTGGGGTCTGCCGTACGTGGACCTGTTTGCGTCCCGTCACAATCACAAGCTTCCAATGTTTGTCTCCCTGTCAGAGGATCCTCTGGCCTTCGCCACGAACGCGCTTGCCATTCCCTGGACAGAGTTTCGGCTCCTCTATGTATTTCCTCCCTTTCCTCTGCTCGGTCGGGTGCTGCGCAAGATGGCCCAGGAGGGAGTACCGGCCGTTCTGGTGATGTCACCAGCAGCTGGCCTCTTAAGTCCAGAACCCAGACAGAGAATCAGTCTGCTCGGGTGGTTGGAGGAGGGCAGATGGGGAGGAGGAGAGGGCTGAGATCGCCCCTCCCCCCCCCCCCCCCCCAAGGCTCTCTCTTTCAAACACCCGAACAGACTGTCATCGGAGATCGCCGGGGGACACAGGATCGGAGGTGAGTAAAGTAAAAAAAAAAAAATAATAATAAATGACATTTTTTTTCTTATGTGTCAGTGTGTTTATTTTTACATTTAACCCCTTGTGAACTGGTAAGGGGTCCATGAGACCCCTTATACCAGTTCACAAGGCTGGGGGCTGGCAAGTCACCCGGCACCCCCTGTTACCTGCCTCCCCAAAGCCCAGGGGGGGGGGGGGGGGCAGAAGAGCCCGGGCCCACATAGGCTATGTGGGCTTGTAGGCTGCAGGGTGGGGGGGGCACAAAAGCTGGCCCCCCCACTCTGTTCCTACAAGCCCCCATAGCTGGTCCCGGGCTGGTAATGCTGGGTAAAATTCCAAAAAAAAATGGGGAGGGGGGACCCTATGTCATTTTTTTTTTTTTAAATTAAGCCCTTATGTTCTGTCGCCCAGCAGCTAAAAAAGGCTTCCAGCTGCAGCAGGAGAGCAGAAGCCAGATTGATCAACGTGGGACACAGGGATGGATGGGAGGTAAGTATTAAAAAGTATTAAAAAAATAAATAAAATATTTTTTTTGCTTGCTTCTTTGTTTTTTTTTTTTTTACACTTAACCCCTTGTGAACTGGTAAGGGATCCATGAGTAGACGGGCAATTAAAAGGGTTAATAGTACCTATGCATGTGGGGTATTGTTCTGCTCGGGGGATCTTGCACTTTCAGATTTAGCTTCTTTTTTTCTTGTTTGCATATTGATTTGTTAAGAAAATGTGTTTTTTATTCTGTTTTTTATAATTTTTTTGAGGGAAACCTCTTGCAACATAAGAATTGCATAAGGGATTACTTCTAAAATGATGAGCCCACTACAACAAGCTGGGTACGCTTAGAAAGCTTAACATATGTTCTTTCAGGGAATAAATGGTTTCTGGGGGGTATTCCAAATGTAAAGTGTTGTTTTGGTAGAAAAAGTACAAGGTGCGCAATTTGTCTGCAGAGCTGAAATTTTCAAGTAAAATTACCCTTACGCACATGCTTGACTTTGGGGTGTTTGACAACTCTTTCCTTGACAGTAGCTATGCATGTTGAGTATTGTTCTGCTCAGGGGATGTTGCTTTTTCAGATTGGGCTTGTTTTTTTCTTGTTTGCATATTTTTTTTTTTAGGAAAATATGAGTTTGATTCTGTCTTTTTATTCTTTTTTTAGTGAAACTCTGTGCAACCAAAGAATTCATTGAGGAATTACTTCCAGAAAACTGCACCCATGTAAACAAGCCTGGCACACCTAGAAAGCCTGAGGTGTATACTTCCAGGGAATATATAGTTTGTGGGGGGTATTTCAAATGTAAAGGGTTGTTTTGCTTGAAAAACTGCAAGGTGTGCTTAGCATATTTGTATTTTATCTGAAAATCTCCTAAAGCATTGTTTCAGTTTGAGGGAGTCTCCTGGGCAGGAAAGGGTGTCTACCAATACATATGTGGTATCGCTGTAGCCGGGAGAAATTAGGATTTCACACGCAATAAGATTTTATTGACAAAATTACTTTTTTTTATTACAAAAAACACAAATTTACAAATTGTTAAAAAATAGATTTGTTTTTTATTTTTTTGCACATATTTCACTCCAAAATATTGAGAATACACCTAAAAAATGACAAAAAAGACATTTCATGTTAAAGCCCAGATTCTGCTGAAAAAAAGAATATATAATTCCCTGGGAAATCCCTGGAAATCCCTTCAAAAATCACAGCTGAACATGTGTAGCGCAAAATAGTGCAAAAGGGTCTGGCAACAGAGAGTGAAGAATGCTCCAGGTAGGCTGGCACTTAAAGGGTTAATCACTCTGATCTTGAAACCAATAGAAAGAAGGGTAGATCAGAGGGTCTGCTGAAAGCCACGCCTATGTTCCTATGGCTACAAATACACCATGACCCAGATGAGTGAGCAGGTTTATCACACTTTGTATCATTGGTCACATATGCATCTGCGTTCTGTTCTTATTTGGCTTCTACTTCTGCCCGTTTGCTTCCACTCTGCATTTTCTTACCCAGGTGGCCGACGTGTCCCCTCAGGAGCAGCCGATGGAGACCTCACCGGCCGAGGCCCAGGTAATGCCTAGTCTCCTGTGTGTATGTAACCCTTCCTCAGTACAAAAAGGTCAGATGCCTGTATTTCTACACATAGAAAAATGGTGAGAACGGGAAAAAAATGGCGTAGCTCTGAGTATAGCTTTTTATTTGTTTATTTATTTTTTTCTTTTTTGCTTCCTTGTCTGGGCAAGAGGAACACCACACCTCGTCTACCTATGGGGCATCCCCTCTGTGACCCTGGCTCCATTGAATAGTTGAATACAGCTGGAGAATTTAAACCCCCTCAAATACAATAGGGTCTGCACTAAACAGATTGCCACAATGCAAACTTCTCTCGCCTTTAGTGTCTGTTATGTTGGTCAGCTATGGCGGCCACATCCAGACGGGCCGGCAAAACCAAAGTGCCGCTCGGCTCTGGCCACTGTAAAACAGGAAGCAGCGATTGCACTACAGGCACCCGCATTCATCACCATTCATCACCATCAAGTGCTGTGACAGCTCTGACCACACATGCGCTGCCAATAGGAGAGAGAGGAATTATAGCGCTTGTGCCTTGCTTCACGGATCATCTTGAAGGGGTTTACAGGAGGAGCTGAGGGGGAAGGAAGCCAGCAGAATAATCCAATATGGCCGCACAGGACGAAAGGTGAGGGGGGCACATAGTTTTTAAGCTGGATGCAACAGGGTGCTATGATTAAAGTAAACTGCTCATGGGTATTGGGCTGGTTTAAAGCGGACCTTCACCCTGAATAAGAGCCTATCATATGTTTTTCCCCACCCTGTACATACAGATTGCTCTCTCTTACTGAGCCGTTAAACATCAAGATGGCTGCTAATGGAGTCTCAGGCTGCCTGCAGACAGGAAGTGTCTCCTGGCTTTGCCGCTCAGAATTTTGGGATTGCTGTCCATTTCCTGACCCCAGCTCTGACCTGTCTGTGCAAATCACAGCTATAACCCGCCCTCTCTGCAGATACGGAACCCGTATCCTAGAGCCCTGAACAGAGTTGCAGCCCAGTGGGGGGAAAGAATGATATAAGTGACTAAAAACGTAAAATATATTGATTTTAGATGCTGGGGGAATAGTTTTTTATTGGTTTGGGCTTTTAATTAAATTATGCTGAAGGTCCAAATATGTCCATCATACAAGGTACAGGGATGCCCCTCTATGTGGAACCCCCCGACTCGCCAGATCTACTCACCTCACTGCATTTACTTGCCAAGGCTGCATCCCCTGTATACCTCTAGCTAGGCGTGCACTACCATTCCAGGTCTTCTTTGATGGCCGGTGCAGACATGCCCACAGCTAGGGGCAGAGATGTCCCGCGGCGCTCACTCCATTCAGGTTTCCTTGACGCTCTGATGTCTGTGCAGAAAGGGTAATCTGAATTAAATGAGCGCCGCTGATTGACGGAGAGCCCTGTGCATGCACTGTGGGTACGAGGAAACGGTGAGTTTACAGGCGAACCTGGGGGATACACACAGCTGCGCATTCCAAATTGCCTTCATACCGGTGATCCCTGTGAATTTTAAGTGCATGATATTCTTGTTGTGATGGTGTTAGTGTTCCCACACCATGGAATCACACCAGGATCATCTGACAATGGATTCAGTCCTGGAAGAGGTAACAGTAAAGGGCCTGGGTGTGTGGGGGGGCATAACCAATCTGGGTGCTCCCCCACCAAGACACTAGAGCAGCGGCCCCACACCATAAGGCCACACCTATAAATCATAAAATATGTTTTCTCCCTTGCAACTGCTTCCCCCAAGAAGCAGTTTTGGAGATCAAGTCCCCCAGCACCCCCGTTTCAGCCTGTTGTTGGGGGCAGGGACAAGCCTAACATGTTGCCATTGGACATTGATCAGGCATCCAAAGATTTCCATGCAGTCTGCAAGATGCAACGTCCAAACTGTTGGGGTCTGGTCTCCCTCGCCCAAGGTCTGTCAGTGTTCCGTCAGCAGCTGCTTGAGATACTAAGAACCACAAGCTTGTACATTAGGTATGGTTCAAAGACTGATCTAGGTTTATTCAGAAATCATTGCATATTTATACAAAAGGTCACACACAAAAAGGGAGTACTTAGCCCCCACCTTTGTGACGTAACTAAAAACCTTCACACAGAAAGCTGGCAATAATTCTTGTGGTTCCTGCATGAGCGATTTTCCTATATGTCTACTGATAACGGAGTTCAACGTATTCCTGTGACCTACATATAGATAAATCACTGAGAGAAGGACATTCCTATACACTTAAGGCGACCCCCAGGCTTTATGCCTAGAAAATGGAGTCGTCTTTTTAACATGGTGCCCAAGCATTTCACCCTTTACAAACCCATAAAGATTCTGATCATAGGACCGACAGGAAGCTGCTGCAGGGAAGAAGGGGGTGAGTATTTCAATCTTCTTTTTTTATTTTAGCCTTACATTTCCTGTGACATCGATTGCGTTATCTGATTGGCCCACTGCAAAAGGAGCACTATCACGAAATTGTGTAATGTTAAAAATCCATATAAATACTTCGGGTAATGAGAGGAGGGGTCACTTATACACCCGAACTGAATAACTCCCGCCAAGCTTGTGGTTTATTATCTCAGGTGACAGCTGCGGACAAGACAGCGCGTCCGCCGCCGCCTCCCCTGGGTGTTGGTCCACTTTAAAATAAAAGAAACAAGCCTGGTTGGATATTTCTTGATGCCGGGGGTATAAGTGACCCCTCCCCCCGCCATCCAGCATATTTATATGAATTTTTATCATTGGGTTATTTTTTAATGTGTTTTTTGTTGCCACAGCCAGGCGCCTCATCTCCAGCCCCGGCCACTACAGTGGAGGAGGTTCTCTTTCTGCCCACTCAGGTTCCAGCTCCGACACTGCGCCCGGACACTGAGCTTCCCCCACAAGAAGAGGCTGGGTCTGAGCCTTGGGCTGCCGCTGTGCCACCGGTGAGTGCCACGTGTGGCTAGTCCCCCCGCTTACCCCTTACCTCTATCCTGTGTTACCTGCTTCTTGTCTGTGGTCATTGTTGGGTTGCCCAGTCTGCCATTGCTTCTCTCTTTCCCTCCCCAGGAGTGGGTTCCTGTGATTAGACAAGATATTCAGAACCAAAGAAAGTTAAAGCCACAGCCGCCAATGAGCGACGCTTACCTGAGCGGAATGCCCGCCAAAAGACGCAAGGTACGCCCACTGCAGAAATGCTACTGTGAATGCTGTGTGAATTACTGTGGTGCAGGCAGTCATGACATCCCTGTGCTCTGTTTCAGACAATGCAGGGGGAAGGGCCGCACCTCTCCCTGTCGGAGGCAGTAAACCGGGCGGTGAGGTGTACTGGAGCCAAACCCGAGACGAGTATGGAGAGTCTGCGGAGGGAACTGGACAACAGCGAGGTTCAAGGAAGGTACAGGGAACAGGTGAGGAGATATGGACCACTACACCTCATGTTTCTAAAGACCAAAAATGTGTTTTTTCTTCCAATCCATTCCAGGCCGTCCTTATTCAATACGATTGGGTAATTCCCTGCCCGAAGGGGCGTGACTGCAAGACAAAAGTGTGGCTCCGCCTCCCGGCCTATATCCTTCCGGCTGACTTGCTGGATTCCAGTTTCATTCTTGCAGTTGGAATGACTGCATGGCTCTCTAGACTCCTCTTCCATTTACTTTTTTTGTTTCTCAGATTATACCTTTGAAGCGGGGGCAAGACCCTGTCTGTCTTCCTAGGTCCCTTATGCTGCTCTGATCTGGATTGACCCATTATGCCTCCTCAGTTTTCGGCTTGGTGAAGTTCCGTAAAACTATCTGGATCAGGATGGTAAGGTAAGCGCAGGGTCCAGTGTGCGCTTTGTAGTGCTTTGGCACTTTGGCTGAAGGCTTTCATGGAAAAGTATAAGCAGCCACAGGTTTTTGTCTGGTGAACCTGATTGGGGGGTGACCAAGGGAATGATTTTACCTCTCTTATTGTTTTTTTATTTCTCTCCCATGTGTTTCTTTGTTCTCTGGTTGAAAAATTAAAAAATTGCGCCTTTGTAGGGGGCGCTAAAGTTGCAACGAGGAAATAGTCTGTCGCCATGGAAAGATTTTCGGCTTGGCAAAGTACCGAGTACCGGGCGCAGAGTGCTTCCTCCATCCGCCGCTGTGGAAAGATTTTCGGCTTGGCGTAGCAGCTAGCTCTGCTGAGATCTCCGGTTCTTTTCAGCGGTACTACGCGTTTTCTCTAGCCGGGGACGCTGGAAGATTTTCGGCTTAGCGAAGTCACCAGCTCCGCTGAAGTGGTCGGTTCTCCTGCGCGAAGGGGCACGGTTTTCTCGCCAGAGATCGCAAAAGGGCTTCTCTAAGCCGCTGCACGGCTACCCTCAAGTGGACCTAAACCTTTTGGTAGGTTATTTTTTATTTAATACATTTTTTTATCTTTATTGTTTGGGAAAGGGCAAGGTAATATATAATTTATCCAACATGTAAAACACAGAGCAATTAGTATTTTAAAAATTTTAAAAACAACAACACACTAAAGTGAAGTATAATGATCTTTTTAAAAGTTCAAAGAAGGTATATAAGTAATTCAGTCCTCCTATTAGATAGATGGCAAATTATCTCTATTTCATCAATGCCATTGACTCGATGCTCAAGGAAGGAAGATGTGCTGAATATAATTGCAACTTATCCACCGAGTGCCCACCACCTAGATTATTTACTCTTACCAGATGGCTGAGCCAATAAAGCTTTTCAAATAAGAATCTTAGTTTCTCCTCGTCAAATGCTTTGGGTCTTCTTTAAGCAAATAACTTTTTTGCCCATAGAACTTAATCTAATAATCCTCATTCATACGGATTCTTTCCTCCCAATGAGTATATTGGCAATTGTACATAAAAGGAGAAAATAAACTGAAATAGCGTAATACCGCTTTTTATTTTGACCTCTATAATTAAGATTATAAAATGCGCACTCACATTTCATAAAAACACAATCAGCATTGAAATAGCAGGCAAGGATCTCACCGCCCTTTTCTTCCACCACGGCCGCAGGTGTCCCAATGATGGATGAGGAGAAGGGGTGTGTGGGTCCTCGTTATATTACAAATGCTAGGTGCTGACTGAAAATGACCGCTTTGCCGCCCGTGTCTGACGCGTTTCGTTGCGCTCCCGCAACTTTTTCCAAGACTGGCGGCGCGGCGGTATGCGCTGCCTTTTATGTGTTATGTTTAAGGCGGAGTTCTGCGTGTCATATGACGTTGCAGGCAAGGATTGGTGCTTATTGGAACTCCTCTTTGATTGGTTAAAGGGTCCTAGTATTCGTGTTTCTTCCGTGTTATAAAACAAAGTGTTATGAATGAGAAGACCCAAAGCATTTGACGAGGAGAAACTAAGATTCTTATTTGAAAAGCTTTATTGGCTCAGCCATCTGGTAAGAGTAAATAATCTAGGTGGTGGGCACTTGGTGGATAAGTTGCAATTATATTCAGCACATCTTCCTTCCTTGAGCATCGAGTTAATGGCATTGATGAAATAGAGATAATTTGCCATCTATCTAATAGGAGGACTGAATTACTTATATACCTTATTTGAACTTTTAAAAAGATCATTATACTTCACTTTAGTGTGTTGTTATTTTTTTTAAATGTTTAAAATACTAATTGCTCTGTGTTTTACATGTTGGATATTGTTAACCTGAACTTGGTGGAATAGTAGAGTTCTATACACGTTGAGCATATACTAAAGCATTTCTCTGAATTTTAGTTACAATTAATTTTTAGAAACAAAACATTAGCGCAGGTTTAACCTATTTTTTTTTTGCAATATATAATTTATATTGTAATATATAATTATATGGTGGTCTACCCTCAGAGGACTCGCAGTAGGTGACTGGTCTCAGATCCCCAGGGTCATAGACTAATATTATTAATTTCACCATGGCCGAGGCATCTGGGCTAGTCATCTGGTCTTTATCACATTTACCCCATATCCAGTGGCATGCAGTGGCACTGGATAAGGATAGCACGGTGCGCAGGGATTATGCTACGGTTGTAGTGGATAGGGAGACAGTTGTCTCCTCCCTGAAGGGGCTCTGAACCTATCGACGGTGCTTTCTGAGAAACCCCTTGGCAGTTTTTATGCGGGCCGTGATGTGAATCGTACCGGTTACTAAGAAATCCTCTGAGTATATTGAAGAGGATATTGTAGCTGCCATAGGCCCCTTCTGAGTCTGTAAACTGTCGGCAGCCCTCAAGTGGTCATCATGGAGTATTGACTACTAAAAAGATTTTTAAAGAAAATAAATTTTCCTCTGATTTGAAGAGGATATTGTGGCTGCCATAGTCTCTTTCTGAGTCTTTAATCTCTGTCAGCAGCCCTCAAGCGGTCCTAAACCTTTAGAAGGGGTATAATGGAGTATTGGCTACTGAAAAAAAAATAAAATACATTTTTAAAAGAAAAGATTTTTTTCCTCTGAGTGGAAGAGGATATTGTCGGCCATAGTCTCCCAGGAAGTTATCTGTTCCTCTGTCCGGTTAAGGAGAAGTTGGATGGATGGTTGATTTTCTCAATTTCTGGAGGATGTTGCGGAGCATTTGTATTATTATAATCTGATCAATAGGGAATGGCAGAAGTCAGGGTGTCTTCCGACCAGAAGACGATACTATGTATCTCTTTCCTCCAGATCAGATTGAATTCTGGTCTTACCCTCTTGTGGCGGACCCTCTGGTGCCAGGTCTCTTTAAGATTTTTGTTTTACCATCCTCCTCTACCATCCTTCTCCAAAGTATCCAGCAGATAAATGCGTGGATCAGGTGGCATGTCATGCTTATCTATTATGGGGTCGGCCTTGGGGCCGGCCGGTGTTACATTCATAGAATTATGGGAGCATCTGGTCTCTGACTCTTGGGTCATTCTTGGAAGCCATGCTCCCAGTTGTTCAAGATCAGTTTGACTCCCAACAGGCCTGGCTATGGAGGATTTGATGTGGTTAAGTGCCAGATGCCTAGCTCTGGTGGTCGCCTTAAGGCGTGCTTTATGGCTTAAGCAATGGCCATCTGACATAGCCTCTAAAAGGAATATGAAAGGACTCCTTTTTAAGGGGGGCGCCTGTTGGAAGGCTTGGTTGACATGGTAAAGCATGCTACTAGTGGTAAGTGATCTAATCTGCTACTAAAACCGAAGTCTAATTCTGCTTCCGCAGGGCCTCTAATACTCCGGGGTTCTGGCTAGAGGTTCGGCCTCTTTGTCTTATTCCAAAATGGGAAAAAAAAAAAGAAATTCTCTTCGGTGTTCCAAATTAAGGCAACAGGTGTCTGGCAGAATAAAGCCAGATCCCCTTCGAAGCCAGCTCAGGCAGGAAGGGATGCCCCCACCCTTGCATTTGGCTCATTTTTGCAGGCTTCATGTAACAGATATTTGGATACAGGAAGGGTATCCTCAGGTTACAAAATCATTTTAGAAACCAGACCCCATCAGAGATCTCTGGTCAGGGGTATCCTGAATTCAGCAGAAAGCAGAAGCATTGAGATCTGCCGTATCTCACCTTTTTAGAGATTAGAGTTTTTATAACCACATTGTACATATAAGGATGCATACCTACATTTTATTAGGTGGCCCTACTTCTTCAGGTTGTGGCGCTACCCTTCGGTCTATCATCAGCCCCAGGGTGTTTACCAAGGTTTTGGCAGGTCTCATGTTTTTCTCTAAGAAGTCAGGGATACATGTAATCCCTTGCTGAGTCTATCGGCTGATATGGGCCCCATCATATCAGGGGGCCCAGAAGGATATAGTGTCTATCCAGTCGAATTCTTAAGTCATTTCACAGCTTGAAGAGTTATTCTTTTCTGGGACTGTCATTAGACACGTCTCAGGCAGAAGTGTTATTCTTAGTATACAGTACATCGGTGGGCCCTGTTTAATTTGCCGCTGTCCTCTCTCTTCCTCCTTGTAGTCTTCTGGGGGAAAAGAGGGGGGGGGGGGGGGGGGTGTAAATGTGTATGCTATGCATTCTGTATTTTACACTTTTTCCATTCTGTTTAGTCTTGTGTCAGCCGCCGCGCTGACTTGCCTTTACTGTCTTTTTTTTTAATTGCCGCCGCTGACTTGGTTCCGCGCTTGGCGGCGTCATTGCCTCAGGCGCTGGTACGCCGTCATTGGCTGCTTGCACTTTCTGGCTTCGCGCTCTTCGGGGGGCGGGGCCCGTCTATGGCGCACTCCGGATCATCGCTGATACCGGCCTGCCCCTCGAGGTATACCGACGTCATCTTTAACCTGCTTGGTTGGCCCATGCGCGACGGACCCCTACCTACCGCGGTCCGTAAGTGCCCTCGTGGGTGGCTTTATATCTTTCACTTTTGTTACTGAGTGCTTACAGGTCTTGACTGCTTATGTCTTTCAGGCGGGGCGAACCCTTTTGGCTTCTCCTGGCCCTGTATTAGTATATAACTTGTAGGCCTTAGCGGGTTATTGGGGCATCCGGGGTTGCTATATAGCGTTATTCCCCATCGGCGTATAGCGTCGCTATAATCACCATATGGGGGCATCCCAGGATAATGTAACCGGGTGTCCCTTCGGGACAAGACCGGCTGTGTGTAGCGTGCGGGCAGCCTCATGCTGACAAGGCGCGGGTCTGTGTACCCTGTGCTGAGCAGGTGCTTGCATTGCAATCTGGCCTGCCAGTGGCTGCACCTTGTTTTACTTAGCTTACTCCCCCAAGCTTAAATCTCACTCCTGCTGAGTTGCATACTAGTGGGGATTCTCAGCCTGATGTGTCTTCTGGACTGGCTACTGTTGAGCAGTTGATTGCTAAGTCCTTAGCGCATAAGGCCCCCGCTAAGAAGCGGCACTAAACGCCTAATGTTACTGTTTTCCCTATGGGAACGGAGGAGTTTATGAATCTTTGTGGCTATACACCATCTGATGAAGGGGAGCTTTTCTCTGACTCAGGCTCATCTGATGAGAGGCCAAGGGGTCATGACGATTCTGGCTCTGACCCCTGGGCCCCGGATGACACTGACAGATTATTGACCCAGATTTTTGAGGTTCTGTCTATCTCTCTCCCTGTTGAGGCTCCCAGGCAAAGAGGGGAGCTTTTCCATACAGCAAGATCACGTTTGGAATTTCCAGAGCAGGCACATTTCCATAACCTTGTTATGGAATGGGAGCGCCCCAGTAAACTTCCCTGGGTTCCAAAGATTTGGGATAGGAGGTATCCCTTTCGTGCTGAGGTGGTTAAATGTTGGTCACCCCCCCCTCGAGGTGGATGCCCCGATCCTAGGGCGAACACCTCTGTCATGCATTCCCCTGAGTCCACTACCCTGCGGGATGCTGAGGACCGGTGCATTGACCAGCTGACATCCAACGCCTTTGCATGTGCGGGGACGGCGCTGTGCCCGGTCTGTGCCTCTGCCATTACTGCTGTGGCCACTAGAACCCTTATCAGAAATATGCTTGATAGTGCCCCTGATGATTTGCCTTGTGAGTTGTTTAATGCACTCTCCAGTTGTGATATTTTGTCCTCTCAGCATTGGATGACACCATCAGAATGTGTGCCAGAACTTCTGCCCTCGTGGTGGCTATACGCCGCTCGGTTTGGCTGCGCCAGTGGGCTGCTGACAACGCTGCCAAGAAGGCCGTCACTGGGTTCCCCTTTAAAGG
Source organism: Gastrophryne carolinensis (assembly GCA_027917425.1). NCBI lineage: Eukaryota > Metazoa > Chordata > Amphibia > Anura > Microhylidae > Gastrophryne > Gastrophryne carolinensis. The sequence continues at coordinate 31,012,164 of CM051235.1, read as the reverse complement.
ACTGCGCCTGTTTGGGGACAGCCTGGATCTTTTTGCTAAGGGAGGCAGGCTACCCCAGCGCAGGCGTCAATCTAGGCCCTTTCGGGGTCAAGGTTTCCTTCTCCTCCCCTTATTGTGGTGCCAGACAGGGGAGGAGGGTTTCCTTTCCTGGGACCCGGGGAGATTTCTGGGGCAGGGGCAGAGGACGTGGGCGTCCTGGCCCCTACTGGGGTTCCAAAGCAAAATCTTCCCCCAAGCCCCCTCAGGCATGATGGGGCGCCCTCACCCATCCGGGTTGGGTGGGGGGGGCAGCTGCAGCACTTCGCTCACATCTGGAGGCTTCATGTCTCAGACTGATGGATTCAGGAGGTAGTGTCCTCCGGTTACAAGATAGAGTTTGCTGCCTGTCCCCCCTCCAAGATTCATCAGATCCCGGATTCCTCAGGACCCTGTGTCAGCTCAGGAGCTAGTTCAAGCAGTGCAAGGCCTCCTGGAGCTGGGGGTCATCTGCCAGGTCCCCTTAAGAGAAAAAGGCAAGGGCTTTTATTCCAACCTATTCACAGTACCCAAAAAAGATGGTTCAGTCAGGCCCATCCTGGACTTGAAGATCCTCAACAAGTTTGTCAGGGGCAGGCGCTTTCGCATGGAAACGCTCTGCCATCAGTTACCCTGCGCCAAGGGGATTTCATGACTTCTGTGGACATCAAAGATGCTTATCTTCATATTCCTATGTTCCCAGGTCATCAAAGGTTCCTCAGGTTTGCTCTGATGGATCAACACTACCAGTTTGTGGACTTGCCCTTTGGCCTCACTTCAGCTCCCAGGGTGTTCACCAAGGTGCTGGCCAGCGTGATGTCTCTGCTCAGGTGTCAGGGCGTCTGCATGCTTCCTTATCTGGACGACATTCTCATCACCTCCCAATCTCTACATCAGGCAAAATTGGATACCCAGCTGGTGGTGTCCACTCTGGGGTCTTTTGGATGGGTGATCAACCACCCCAAGTCCTCACTGTCCCCTTCCTTGGTAACTCCATTCCTAGGAATGAATCTGGATACAGTTCAGGCAAGGAATTTCCTTCCTCAACAGAAGGTGGACAGTCTCATTGCACAGGCTCAGTCCCTCCTAGCTTGTTCCCATCCCTCCATCAGGCAGGGGCTGCAGCTGGTGGGCCTGATGGTGGCATGCTTCGAGGCGGTCTCTTATGCTCCGTTCCACTTGAGGCCTCTGCAACTCCACCTCTTGTCAGTATGGGACAAGGATCCAGCGTCCCTGGACAGGGTCTGTGTGCTCTCCCCCCTGGTCAGGAGGTCCCTCTTGTGGATGAACTCAAGGAACCTGTTGGGGGGCAGATCCTTTCTTACCCCTTCCTGGGAGATGGTCACAACGGATGCCAGTCTGTCAGGTTGGGGGGGTTTCTGGAAGTCCCTGCGGTTCCAGGGGAGGTGGGGTCCTCAGGAGGCTCACACACCTATCAATGTCTTGGAACTGCGGGCGATCAGGTTAGTCCGGCTCAGTTGACTACTCACCTTCGGGGCCTGCCTGTTCAGGTGCGCTCGGATCATCAATCATCAGGGAGGGACCCGGAGCAAGAGAGCCCTCCCAGGAAGTGTCTCTGATCCTGACTTGGGCGGAGACCAATGTTCCCTGCATATCAGCTATGTACATCCCGGGGGTGGAAAATCTTCTGGCAGACTCTCTGAGCAGGGGGACCTCTCGCCAGGGAGAATGGTCCCTATGCAGCAGGGTGTTCCAATCTCTGTGTCGCCATTGGGGCCAACCAGATGTGGATCTGTTTGCGTCCCGTCACAATCACTAGCTACCGGCCTTTGTCTCCCTGTCCCAGGATCCTCTGGCCTTGACCACGGATGCTCTAGCAATGTCATGGCAGGACTTTCAGTTTCTGTATGTCTTCCCTCCATTCCCCCTGCTGGGCAGGGTTCTGCGCAAGGTTGCTCTGGAAGGGGTGCCAGCAATTCCGGTGGCCCCCAGGTGGCCAAGAAGAGTTTGGTTCGCAGACGTGGTGCAGCTGGCAGTAGATCAGTACGCTCTGCCCATGGTGCCAGATCTGCTCACTCAGGGCTCTCTACGCCATCCCAATTTACAAACTCTGGCTTTGATGGCCTGGCTGCTGAAACCTCCATCTTGATGGAGAAGGGGCTGTCTACCTCTGTTGTTGATACCATGATAAAGGCTAGGAAGAAGTCTTCTTCTTCCATTTATTACAGGGTTTGGCGTGCCTACATTGACTGGTGTGAGTCTAAGTCTCTTCCCTGTCGTGTGTTCTCTATTCCCAGGATTCTGGAGTTCCTGCAGCATGGGTTGGAGATGGGGCTCCAAATCAGTACTCTGAAGGGTCAGGTTTCTGCCCTGGCTGTTTTCTTCCAGAAGTCCTTTGCTCAGCATTCTCTGATTAGGACTTTCTTCCAGGGGGTGACTCATGTGCGTCCCCCACGTAAGCCTATGATGCCTGTTTGGGATTTGAACTGGGTTTTGTCAGCCTTGCAGGGTGCTCCCTTTGAACCTGTGCAGGATGCTGCCCCGGCCATTCTTACTCTCAAAGTTGTCTTTCAGGTGACTATCACATCTGTTAGGCGTGTGTCTGAGTTGGCGGCGCTTTCCATTCAGCCCCCCTACTATGAGAGACACCAGGACAAGGTGGTGTTTCGCTTCAAGCCAGATTTTCTGCCTAAGGTAGTGTCTGCCTTTCATTTAAATCAGGACATTGGTCTCCCTTCATTGTGCCCTAATCCTAGTACTGCTAAGGAGAGGGTTTTGCATTCTTTGGATGTGGTTAGGTGTCTGAAGTACTATCTTGTGGCTACTGCAACTTTCAGAAAAACTGATGCTCTTTTTGTGGTCCCTTCTGGTCCTAGGAAGGGTTTGGCTCCTGCCAAGTCTACTATCGGCAAATGGATCCGTCAGGCTGTGATTCAGGCCTATTTTGCTAAGAGGAAGAATCCTCCCTTCCGCCTTACTGCTCATTCTACTCGTGCTATTGGTGCTTCTTGGGCTTTTCAGCACCGGGCTTCTGTTGAACAAGTTTGCAAGGCCGCTACTTGGTCTTCTGTTCATACCTTTTCAAAGCTTTACAAGGTTGATGTTAGGGCCTCAGCTGACGCTGCTTTTGGCTGAAAGGTTCTGCAGGCGGCAGTGGTTTAAACTGTCTGCTGTTAACTTGGGGATCCCACCCTACTTTATGGACACTGCTATTGGATGTCCCGATAGTAAGTACTATATCTGTGGCAGGACGTACTGTATACTAAGAATAATACAATTCTGTGATTACTCACCTGTAGAATTGGTATTATGAGTATGCAGTACGTCCTGCTCCACCCCACCCTTGGTTTTGCATTATCTTGGATCCCCTGTATGGTGATTGTTATCATTGTTATAGTTACTAGTTTGGGTTGTTTTAATTCTCCCGGCTTCTCGTTAACTGCTTTTCAATGCTGGGGATTTGTGGGAGGTCCCTGGGTATTTGAGGGGCCGGGAGGAGCCTATTTTCGATGTCTCTGCAGTCCAGCGCCATCTGGCAGAGTGTAAGTATTCTTTCTGGAGCAGGACGTACTGTATACTCATAATACCAATTCTACAGGTGATTAAACACATAATTGTGTTTTTACTTTGGGCCGAGAAACTGGTTCCATGTATTTTGGTGGTACACATACCAGGAGTGGACAACTTGCAGGCCGTTCATCTCAGCAGAACGGTCCTGCATCAGAGGTTTTTTTTTTAATCCCTATGCATGTGCTGGGGGATCCCAGACGTAGTTCTTGCATCAGGGCACAGTCGGAAGATCCGAAGTTTGTCCTGGTCCAGGGATCCTCTAACAATAGCAACAGATGCCCTGACTCTTTAGTGGTCAGCATTTAAGCTTCTTTATGCATTCCCCTCCGATTTCACTCCTGGGTCGTGTACTAAAAATGTTTAGCTCACAAGGAAGTCCCAACCATTCTGGTGACTCCTCTGTGGCCAAGAAGAAGCTGTTTCTCAGACATAGTAAGGATGTCAGAGGGTAACTTTTGGAGGTGACGATGCAGATCTTCTCTCACAAGGGCCTCTAAGGCATCCCAATTCACAGTTCTGGCTTGGACTGCCTGGCTATTGAATCCTTTATCTTGGCAGAAGGGTTTTTTTCTGCCAGAGTTATCCAGACTATGATTCAGGCCAGGAAGAAATCTTTATCAAATGATCTATTATTGAGTGTTGCAAGCAATTATCGGTGAATCCAGGGGTTCGCTTGTAGTGCTGTTCTGTTTACAGAATATATCGTGTTTTTTTTGCAGAGGTCTTGATGAAGGTCTTCAATTGAGGAAAAATATCTGCTATCTATCTACTTTCAGAAACTCATAGCTGAGAATGTTTTTATCAGAACTTGTTTTACAAGGAGTCGCTCAGGTGCGGCCTCCTCATAATCCACTTATGCCAGCTTGGGGCCTGAACTTGTTTTCAGGGTCCTTTTTGAACCATGGTAGATGCGTCATTAAGTCTAAGGGTGCTTATAGTTATCTCTTTGTGGCAATAACCTCAGCAGGCGGTTTTCTGAATTAGCAGCTTATCAGTAAGCCTCGTTATTTGAGTGTTTTAGGATTTCTTCCTAAAGGTATCTTTTCGGTTTAATGAAGAGATGGTTTTGCCTTCCTTATGTCCTGTTCCAGTATCTAATAAGAAAGGGGTGTTCTTCACTGTTGGATGTAGTGAGAGCACTAAAGTATTATCTCACTACTACATAATCTTTCCATAGTTTGGACTTCTTATGTCATACCTGAGGGTCCACGGAAAGGTCTTCCACCAGCTAAGTCTGCCATCAGTCGATAGATTAGACAGACAGTGGTAAGAGTCTATTCTGCCAAGGGGAAGGAGTCCCTTGTTTTGGGTCACAGCTCTTTCCACTAGGGCCATTGGTGCTTCCTGGGCTTTTCAGCATCAGGCCTCGGTGGAACAGGTTTGTAAAGCTGCCACCTGGTCTTCGGTTCATACATTTACCAAATTTTACAAGGTAAGTGTTAGGGCCTCAGCTGACGCTGTATTTGGTCGCAAAGTTCTTTAGGCGGTAGTGAAAGGAACTACCTGCTGTTCCGCGTCGGGGATCCCGCCCATATTTGGCACTGCTTTTGGATATCCCAATCGTATTGAATAAGGACGGCCTGGAATGGATTGGAAGAAAAAACACAATTCTGTGATACTCACCTGTAGAATTGTTTTTTCTGTTAATCCTTTCCAGGCCGTCCGACCCGCCTCTTTTGGGGAAATATAGGAAGTTACGATCTATCCTTGATACCCTTTTTATGGTGTTCTTTGTTTATAACAATATTTTGCATTGAAAAGAATGCTAGGTTTATATATCCATGTCTTGGACGCCTAGTCTTGTGGAGTGATAAAAAAAAAAAAAGAAAGAAATAGTACTTATTTATAATCAGAGAGAGGAGTCTTCTTTGTTGTCTCCATCCTTTTTTGTCTCCAAGAGATATAGGTATGCCTCCCAGGCGGCTGGTTATACTGCTTTTGAATTAACTGGGATCTAGCAAGTCAGCCGGAAGGATATAGGTCGGGAGGCGGAGCCACGCTTTTGTCTTGCAGTCACGCCCCTTCGGGCACGGAATTACCCAATCGTATTGAATAAGGACAGCCTGGAATGGATTAACAGAAAAACCAATTCTACTGGTGAGTATCGCAGAATTTAGTTTTTCCCCTCACCTGTGTACAGGGGCAGGGGGATTTAGGAGGCCCCTTGAATATAAATACCGGCCATCTATTCTGGCACAGGAGCGCACACCAGGGGGATGCTACATGCACGTGCAATTACCAGATCAGTATGTATACCAGGGGAACCAGAGGATTTCACAGACCAGTGCATCCCGAACTGGATTCTTATTCCAAGTATACAGCACGTCCTGTTCCAGAATAATCCTTACACATGGGTTATACATCCACAAGATGGCGCTGGACTGCAGAAAGACTTGTGGCCACTCACGGCCCCTTAAATAGCCAGGAACCTCCCACTAATTCCCAGTCTTTCTGCAGTCTGGACTGCGAAGATAAAGATGGCTCTCTTCTGCGCAGGGAGTGGGCTTTGCCTAGGACCCTGCAGGCTTATTTCCACCCGTTCTGGACCCACTGCCTCCCAGCCACGGTTCGGGTGAAGGAAGGACAGCACTAGGGTCAGGTGCTGAAGGAGCGTTATTCCGGGCCGCAAGACCCTGTGCCAAAGGATCGGCAGGGGACGCCCAGGGAGTACACTCTGGTGTTTACTACTGTGTTTTTTTGTCACTTGTGCTTGGTGTGTGTGGAGGCCATTGTACGGCGCTCCGCGGTGGTCGTCGCTTTTACTGTGTTTTTTGTTTAACTGTCATGGCCCGGCACGTCACGTGGTCTTGTTTTCGCGCTCTTCGGGGGGGCGGGTACCGTGGTTTGAGGCGTTCCGCGTAATGCGCCCGTGGCTCGCCCCTCTAGGTACTGCTGTCCGCGCCATTTTGTGGCCCTTCCATTGCGGTGCTGCAACGCGGTTGGTGATCGGCTTATCTGTGCGCTTGCCGGCTTGGTCCGTGAGTCCCTTACGGGGGGTTTTATCTTTGGTATATTGTATGGCTAGGGATAATTATGGTGTACATTGTGTCTTGCAGCCGGGTCCCTTGACTGTGGCTCTCTCGGCCCAGCCTATTGCCAATCTCCCACTTCCCCTAGCGGGTTTCAGGGGGCATCCCAAATAGGGTGGCTGGTTAGCGGTGTCCCTGTTCTGATTATTGTGCATACTTTTGTAAAAATCACCATATGGAGGCTTCTGGGGATAATGTGCTTGAGGTTCCTTCGGGACAAGCCCGGCTGTGTGTTGCGTGTGGGGTTTCCCCTATAAGTGAAGATGTCAGGGTATGTGTAATCTGCGCCTAGCAGGCCCTTGCGCTGCAGTCTGGGTCGCCTGCTACGGGCCCTGGTGCGGCGCCCCCTCTGGCTTCACCTACCCCCCGCCCCCCCACGCTTGCATTTGACCCCCAGCGAGGAATTTTTTTGACATCTCGGGTTGAGGAGGGGGAACTATTCTCTGATTCAGAATCACCTGAGGAACAAACTAGGGTGTATGGTGATACCGGGTCTCCTTTTGGAGAAGACCAATGGTCCTCAGATGACACTGATAGGTTGTTGTCTCACATTTTTGAGGTGCTTTGTGTGTCCCCTCCTGCCGTGGCTCCGCAGCAGTAGGGTGAGCTTTTTCATACAGTGAAGCCACGCTTGGAGTTCCCTGAGCAGACTCACTTTAATAATCTGGTGCTCAAGGAATGGGAACGGCCTAGCAAGCTACCGGGGGTGCCCAAGAGTTGGGACAAGAGGTATCCCTCTCCTGCTGATGTGATTGCGTCATGCCCTCCCGAGGTGGACGCGCCCGGTCTGTGGTTGTCAAATACATCTGTCATGCATTCTCCTGATACTACTACCCTGCGGGATGGTGAGGACCGGCGCATGGACCAGCTGGCTTGTCATGCCTTTGCTTATGTTGGGACTGCGCTGCGCCCGGTTTGTGCCTCTGCCATTACAGCTATTGCTATTAAAGGGCTGCTTAAGAGTCTCTTAGATGGGGCTTCTGATGTTGCGGGAAGAGAGGAGTATATATCTCTTCTGCTTTGCTATAATTTTGTTTCATATGTTCTATCTGCTATGGATGATGCCATTAGAATGTGTGGGAGGACATCTGCTCTGTTAGTGGCTATACGTCGCTCTGTCTGGCTGCGTCAGCTGATAACGCTGCTAAGAAGGCTCTCACTAGTTTTCCCTTTAAGTGGCTGCGCCTCTTTGGACGTTTGGACTTGTTTGCCAGGGGTGGTAGGTTACCCCAACGTAGGAGGCCTTCTTGGGGGACTGGTGCCTCTCTCCCCTCCTTCTGCGCTTCCAGGACTGGCCGAGGAGCTTCCTTTGCTGGAGCACGTGGATATTATTGGGGCAGGGGCAGAGGACGTGGCCGCCCCGGCCTCTCCTGGGGTCCCAAATCCTCCCCTAAGCCCCCAGGCATGAGGAGGCGCCCTCACCCATCCGGGTGGGGGGGTGGCTTTGGCTCTTTGCTCATGTCTGGAGGCGACGTGTAGCAGACAGATGTATCCAGGAGGTGGTTTCCTCCGGTTACAAGATAGAGTTTGCAGCCTGGCCGCCCCCAAGATTCCTCAGATCCCGGATGACTCAAAACCCTTGGTCAGCTCAGGGCCTGCGCCTTGCGGTCCAAAACCTTCTGGAGTCGGGGGTCATCTGCCCTGTGCCTTTCAGGGAAAGGGGCAGAGGCTTCTATTCCAATCTCTTCACGGTCCCCAAAAAGGATGGGTCCCTCAGGCCCATCTTGGATCTCAACAAGTTTGTCAGATTCAAGCATTTTCGCATGGAGACCCTGCACTCAGCTGTCAATTCACTGCGCCCAGGCGACTTCATGACCTCAGTAGACATCAAGGACGCTTACCTTCATGTACCAATCATTTCAGGTCATCAGAAGAGATCAGCATTATCAATTTGTGGCACTGCCTTTCGGTATCACCTCGGCTCCCAGGGTATTCACCAAGGTGCTGACGGGTGTGATGGCTCTGCTGAGAGCTCAGGGCATTTGCATTCTCCCTTATTTGGACGACATTCTGATCTCGTCCCAGTCCTTCCATCAGGCAGGGCTGGATACCCAAGTGGTGGTGCCCACACTAGAGTCATTCGGCTGGGTGATCAACCATCCCAAGTCTTCTCTGTTACCGCCTCTGGTGAGGTCCTTTCTGGGCATGACTCTGGATACTTCTCAGGTCAAGGTTTTCTCCCCCAACAGAAGGTGGAGAGTCTTCAAGCTCAGGCCCAGTTTCTTCTTTCTTGTCCTCATCCCTCCATCCGGCAGGGGATGCAACTGGTGGGCCTGATGGTGTCTTGCTTTGTTCAGTTTCACATCAGGCCTCTGCAGCTTCAGCTCTTATCAGTGTGGGATCGGGACCCTGTGTCCCTGTTTCGGGTGTTCGCTCTGTCCCCCCTGGCCAGACGGTCCCTCTCGTGGTGGAAGGACTCAAGGAACCTCTTGGTGGGCAGAACCTTTCTGTCCCCTTGCTGGGAGACTGTCACCACAGATGCCAGTCTGACAGGTTGGGGGGGTTTCTGGAAGTCCTTGAAATTCCAGGGTCAGTGGGGCCCCCAGGAGGCCATACTCCTATCAACATTCTGGATCTAAGGGTGGTAAGGTTGGTTCTGGCCCAATTGACCCCTCAACTGTGGGGTCGGGCTGTTCAGATCCGCTCGGACAACCAGACGCGGTTGCCTACCGGAGCAAAAGGGCCCTCAAGGAAGTGTCTCTGATTCTGTCATGGGCGGAGGAGAATGTTCCATGCATCTCGGCAGTGTATATCCCGGGGGTGGAAAATCTGGAGCCGGATGTGGATCTGTTTGCGTCCTGTCACAATCACAAACTTCCAGTCTTTGTCTCTCTGTCCCAGGATCCTCTGGCCTTGGCCATGGATGCACTAGCATTGTCATTGGCCCCAAAGGGACCCCATGTCTCCCACACCTGTTTGTAGGAGTCTGACTCTTTGAAGACATTGTCTTGCCTTCCTTGTGTCCTAATCCTATGAAACCCTAAGGAGAGCATATTACATTCTCTGGATGTGGTTAGAACTTTAAAATTTTATCTGGTAGCTACTGAATCCTTCAGGATGAATGATGCTCTTTTTGTTATTCCTTCTTGACCTAGGTAGGGTTTGCCTCTGGCTAAATCCACCATCAGTAAATGGATTCGTCAGGCGGTGATACAAGTTTATTCTGCTAAGGGGACGGAGCCTCCCTTCCACCTTACTGCTCATTCTACTTGTGCTATTGGTGCCTCTTGGGCCTTTCAGCACCAAGCTTCTGTTAAACAAGTTTGCAAGGCCGCTACTTGGTCTTCTGTTCATACTTTTTCTAAGTTTTACAAGGTTGATGTTAAGGCCTCAGTGGATGCTGCTTTTGGCCGCAAAGTTCTGCAGGTGGCAGTGGTTTAAACTGCCCGCTGTTACTTTTGGGGATCCCACCCTACCTTATGGACACTGCTATTGGATGTCCCATGTGTAAGGATTATTCTGGAACAGGACATGCTGTATACTTGGAATAATACAAGTCTGTGAGTACTCACCTGTAGAATTGGTATTATACGTATACAGCACGTCCTGTTCCACCCCGCCCCTTGTTATCATTGTTCTTGGTTACCTCTGTATGGTGATTGTTGATTTGGATTCTTATTCATTTTTTATTCTCCCGGCTTCTTGTTTACTGCTTGTCAATACTGGGAATTAGTGGGAGGTTCCTGGCTATTTAAGCGGCCGGGAGTGGCCACTAGTCTTTTTCTGCAGTCCAGCGCCATCTTGTGGATGTATAACCCATGTGTAAGGATTATTCTGGAACAGGACGTGCTGTATACTTATAATACCAATTCTACAGGTGAGTAATCACAGAACTGTATTTTTTCCTCTCTGGATTTTGGATGCCCCCCTGTGCGTGTACCCCGGGATCGTCCATAAGCTCAGATTTTTCGTGTTAACACGGCTCATGCATGGCACGCTCAGCCAATCATCAGTGTCCCTTCCATTCAGAGTGGAACGGAAATCTAAATGGAGTGAGCAGCAGGGGCCATGCTGGGGATGCGGTAAGGGCTTGTGCAAGAAGTGCGTGGATCGGGCAATCTGGGGGGTTCCACACAGCTGGGCATCCCTATTCAGGATGCCCCATAATTCTATTTTAAATCCCAGTCCTTTTTAAAGATTCTCATTTCCTGTTCTGCAGCCATGCAGGACGTTTTTTCTGAAGTCTTTGTAAATCGCACAGAGTGAACAGACAAGCCCAGAAAGAATCAGCTAGCCCCTCTGCAGACAGTCATTAGTCTCACACAGGTTGATGCAGGAAAAATGGGGTTCAGTCCACCTTTTGGTCTTAGAAAATGTGTTGCATTATGTGCCTGTCTGATCAGCTCAGACCGAAATCTTGCCTGTCGCGAGACTTCGCTCACACCCTCTGCCACTTGCCAGCCCCCCCCCCCCCCAAAGTTTGCGTAAGCGCAGTCTCGTGAGATGTGCTACTGCCCATGCGCAAGCCGTGTACGTGCTGACAGGCTCATTCAACCAACGTGGCCCAGCGAGCCGGCTCATGCACGCACAGTAGCGCGGCTATCGCTGCATGGGCTAGCCAGATGCGGTGAAGCGCAAAAGTACGCTTCGGCTCAGAGGGGGACGGGAGAGTTGCTCAGGCTGCAAGTGAAGTCTTGCGACCAGCGAGATTATGGCCCGAGCCAAGCAGGGGCAGATGGGAGCACAAGAAAGCGATACCTAACTGATCCAGGTGTACCCTGGGTTGCCATTTCGAAAGGGGGCTGAGGGGCCAGACAAATAAAAGGTTTGGGAATTTTCTGGAATCCAGCACGGGTTGCTTCATCTGTAATTCTTCACGTTTGGGTAATCCACCACCAGGTGGCGCAGTTGACTGCAGGAAGACTTGTGGCTCCTCCTGGGCCATAAAAGGTCAGGAATTACCCAGAAGACCCAGAGTTGTTCTGCAGTCCTGACTGCGAAGACAGAAGATTTTCTCTCTCCGGTTATTCGCAGGTGAGCGGGGCATCCCAAGCCCGTCGGCCCTGCAAGCCTATTTCCACCTGTTTCCGAACCCTTCTGCCTCCCAGCCCCGGCTGACGGATCAGGTGAATGTAGGGGAACACCTGGGGTCGGGTGTTCAGAGAGCTATGCTCTGGGCTGCAGACCCTGTACCCAAAGGGTAGTCGGCCATAGGCTATGGTGAGCCTGGATGGGGGAAGGGAGAAACCACGCTTATTTTTTCTTATCCCACATGCTTTATTATTCTGTTGTTTTTTTGTGCTTGTGTCACTTTGGTCACTGTGGTTTTCCTCCTGTGTTTGGCTCAGGCTGGCTGTGTGGTGCCCCCCTCTCCTCTCCCCCCCCCCCCCCCCCCCCGCTCTCTTCCTCGCTCGGCGGCATTGGCTACGCTTCCTGGCTGCTGTGGGTGTGGGGTTGCAGATCCCTCTCGCCCTGCCTGCTGCTTCACGCTCCCTGGCTAAGGCTGCTGGTACTCCTCCATCCCGTTTGGGCGTGAGTCCACTCCTTCATTCTGTGTTTCTTTTTTTGGTGCATGTGCTGTGGGATGCTTATTGGCTCTTATTATGTTTTTCAGACTGTCCTTATTGTGCTTGGGGTTTCTCCCGGTCCTGTACCCCCTCCCCCCCCTTTTTTGTTAGGGGATACCTTGGGGGGATACCTTGGGGGCATACCGGGTGGGGTTCTTAGCCCCGATCTCTCGTGCTTGGCTTATTTTTTGCTATTTTGTAATCACCATATGGAGGCTTCTGGGGATAGCAAGCTTGGGGGGGCTCAGTTTGAGCCCCTTTGAGGGGTCGCAGCGCGGTTTGTGTCCCCTGCGCCCAAAGTGTCATTGCGGAACAGGTTGGGGCGAGCGCTACTCTCCCCAGTCCTATCCTGCTTGCAGCATCACCTACTCCCCCACGCCTGCATTTAGCCCCCAGCGAGGGGGAAGCCAGCAGGGGGTCTCATTCGGATCTGGCACTGCGCGTGGCCAGACTTGAGCGGCAGTTGGCCCGGCCGCCGGCAAGGCCTCTAGTAAGAAGAGGCACTTGAAAACGGACTTGTCCCTCCTTTCTGATGATGACGATTATGCTACCTATGGCGGACGTGACTCCATGGAGGAGGGGGAATTGTTCCATCATTCCGCCTCCTACGGGGATCGCCATGGCGATTTTGGTAGTGACCCCGGGTCCTCTTCAGACAAGGACACTTGGCTCCCTGATACTGATAGACTGTTGTCGGCGGTGTTTGATACCTTGCACATTGTGCCTCCTAAGGTGGCAAAGAGGAAGCAGGGGGAGCTTTTCCGCCCCGACAGGCAACGCCTAGAGTTCCCGGAGCAGAGACAAAGATGGTCCTTAAGGAATGGGAACGACCCAACAGATTGCCCTCGGTGCCTAAAGGACTGGATAGAAGGTATCCCTTCTTGGCTGAGTTGGTTCGTCTTTGGTCTTGTCCCCCAGAGGTGGACGCTCCCGTCCTGGGACTGTCTAATACTTCTGTTATGCTGTCTCCTGACACCACTACCTTACGCGACAATGCTGATCGTCACATGGATCAGCTTCAGCTAGCCTGTCATGCCTTCACCTTTGTGAGGGCTGGCCTGCGCCTGGTCTGTGCCGCGGCTATTGTTGCCATTGCCATCAAGAAGATTAGGCGCCTTGCTGAAGCCGCCAGATCTCGCAAGCGAGTGGATGAGTACAAGGAACTTTTGCTTTGCTCTGACTTTATTGCCTTTGTGTTATCTGCCATGGACAATGCCGTCCGTCTTGGTGGTAGGGCCTCGGCCCTGTTGGTTGCTTTGCGTCGGTCTGTCTGGTTGCGTCAGTGGGCGGCTGACGCTGCTGCTAAGAAGTCCCTCACCGGGCTTCCCTTCACGGGCCTTCGTCTTTTCGGGGAGCGTCTTGATGCATTGGCCAAGGACGGTCACTCCCTCAGCGGAGAAAGACTTCTCGGCCCTTTCGGGGGTCTTCTTCCTTTCGCTCTTCCCGTGGGGGACGCAGCTCCTTCCCAGGTAGCCGTAGAGATTCTTGGGGACGAGGTAGATCCCGTGGTCGTCCTGGTCTTTCTGGGGATCCAAGTCCAAACCCCCCACTAAGGCCCCTCAGGCATGAGGGGGCGCCCTCACCCATCTGGGTGGGGGGACGGCTTCGGCTCTTTGCTCACGTCTGGAGACAATGCGTCTGGAACCGGTGGATTCAGGAGGTGGTGTCCTCCGGATACAAGATAGAGCTGGCAGCTTGGCCGCCCCCAACAGCTTGGCCGCCCCCAAGATTTCTTCGATCCCGGATCTCCCAAAATCCCATGACTGCGCAGGGCCTGAGGTTGGCCGTCCAACATCTTCTGTCATCCGGAGTGGTCTGCCCTGTGCCTTTTCAAGAGCAGGGCCGGGGGTTCTACTCCAATCTGTTCACCGTGCCCAAGAAGGACGGCTCCCTGAGACCCATCCTGGATCTAAAGGGTCTCAACAGATTTGTCAGGTTCAAACATTTCCGCATGTAGACCTTACGGTCGGCGGTGAGCTCCCGTCGACCAGGCAACTTCATGACCATGGTGGACATCAAGGATGCCTATCTGCACGTTCCTATCTTCCTGGGACATCAGAGGTTCCTGAGGTTCACTCTGGGGGATCAACACTACCAGTTTGTGGCCTTGCCGTTCGGTATAACCTCGGCCCCTCGGGTGTTCACCAAGGTGCTGGAGGGTGTCATGGCCCTTTGAGGAGCCAGGGCATTCGCATTCTTCCTTACCTGGACGACCTGTTGATTGCTGCTCCATCTTTTCATCAGGCCTAGAGGGATACTTGGATGGTAGTGTCCACCCTCGAGTCCTTCGGTTGGGTGATCAATTATTCCAAGTCTTCACTCTCTCCGTCATTGGTGAGGTCCTTCCTGGGCATGACGCTGGATACTTCTCAGCAGAAGGTGGAGGGCCTTCAGATGCAGGCGCGGGCCTTGTTATCGTGCCCTCATCCCTCCATCCGTCTGGGGATGCAGTTGGTGGGTCTCATTGTGTCTTGCTTCGAGGCTGTGCCCTTTGCTCAGTTCCACATGAGACCTCTTCAGTTGAATCTCTTGACCGTTTGGGATCGGCGTCAGGAGTCATTGGAGCAGGATTTCACCCTGTCCCCTCTGGCCAGACAGTCCCTCTCGTGGTGGTTGGTCTCGAGAAACCTTCTGGTGGGCAGGTCCTTTCTGCCTCCATGCTGGGAGATTGTCACCACAGATGCCAGTCTGACCGGTTGGGGAGGGGTTTGGCAATCACTGAAGTTCCAGGGCCAGTGGGGCCCTCAGGAGGCCCACGCGCCCATCAACCTCCTGAAGTTGAGAGCGATCTGGTTGGTTCTCTTCCAGTTGACTCCCCACCTACGGGGTCGTGCGGTCCAGGTCCGCTCGGACAATCAGACGGCGGTCGCCTACATCAATCATCAGGGGGGGACTCAGAGCAAACAAGCCCTCAAGGAAGTGTCCCTGATATTGTCTTGGGCGGAGGAGACTGTTACCTGTATCTCGGTGGTTTACATCCCCGGGGTGGAGAAACGGGCAGATGCACTGAGCAGGGGGACTGCTGGCCTGGGGGAATGGTCTCCTGACAACGAGATCTTTCATGCCCTGTGTTGCGGCTGGGGTCAGCCGGACGTGGACCTGTTTGCGTCCCGTCACAATCACAAGCTTCCAAGATTCATCTCCTTGTCAAGAGATCCTCTGGCCTTCGCCACGGACGCGCTAACAATTCCTTGGACAGAGTTTCGGCTACTTTATGTATTTCCTCCCTTTCCTCTGCTGGGTCGTGTGCTGCGCAAGATAGCTCAGGAGGGGGTACCGGCCATTCTGGTGGCCCCCCGTTGGCCGAGGAGGGTATGGTTCGCGGGCGTCGTCCAGATGGTGGTGGATCAGTACATCATGCCCATTTACAAACGCTGGCTTTGACTGCTTGGCTGCTGAAACCTCCATCCTAATGGATAAGGGTTTGCCGGCTTCGGTCGTCAGTACTACGATTCAGGCTTGGAAGAAGTCCTCTTCTATGATTTATTATAGGGCATGCTTATATTGGCTGGTGTGAGTCTAAGGCTTTTCCTTGTCGCACTTTCTCCCTTTCCAGGATTTTGGAGTTTCTACAACATGGTCTAGAGTTGGGTCTACAACTGAGTACCCTCAAAGGACAGGTTCCGGCCTTGGCAATCTTTTTCCAAAGATCCTTTGCTAATCATAGGCTTATCAAGACCTTTTTCCAGGGAGTTACTCATGAGCGTCCACCACGTAAGCCCCTGCTACCGGTGTGGGATTTGAACTTGGTGCTTTCTGCTCTCCAGGGTCCCCCGTTCGAGCCTCTGTGCGATGCTGCTCTGTTCATTTTGAGGGTGGCCTTTTTGGTTGCTATCACTTCGGTGTGTCGCGTCTCTGAGTTGGCGGTGCTTTCCATGAAACCTCCTTGTTTTGAACAACATCAGGATAAGGTGGTGTTCCGTCTTAAACCGAAATTCTTGCCCAAGGTTGTATCTGCCTTTCACTTCAATGAGGACATTGTCTTGCCTTCCTTGTGTCCCGCCCCTTCTAATTCTAAGGAACGGAACCTTCATTCTCTTGATGTGGTCAGGGCAGCAAGTGGATCAGACAGGTGGTGGTGCAAGCAGACTCTGCCAAGGGGAAGGAACCCCCTTTACGTGTTACAGCTCACTCCACTAGGGCTATTGGTGCCTTTTGGGCGTTTCAGCACCAGGCTTCAGTTGAACAGGTTTGTAAGGCCGCTACTTGGTCTTCAGTTCATACTTTTTCCAAGTTTTACAAAGTTGATGTTAGGGCCTCAGCTGATGCTGTTTTTGGACGCAAGGTGCCTCAGGCAGTAGTGGCTTGAACTAACTGCTGTTGCTCACTGGGGATCCCACCCTTCTTCATGGACACTGCTGTTGGATGTCCCAAACGTGAAGAATTACAGATGAAGCAACCCGTGCTGGATTCCAGAAAAATAAAATTCTGTGATTTCTAACCTATAGAATTGATTTTATGGTAATCCAGCACGAGCTTCATCCCACCCTTGTTATCGTTATCCTCATTTGCCTTGTTATGGCGATTTTCGTTGAGAGAGTTCTTTTTTTAGTTGGCTATGTTTCATAACATGGTTTTGCCTCCCGGCTTCTTGCATTACTGCTTTTCAAACACTGGGTCTTCTGGGTAATTCCTGCCCATGTATGGGCCGGGAGGAGCCACAAGTCTTCCTGCAGTCGACTGCGCCACCTGGTGGCGGATTACCCAAACGTGAAGAATTACAGATGAAGCAACCCGTGCTGGATTACCATAAAATCAATTCTACAGGTGAGTAATCACAGAATTGTATTTTTAATTGCAAGGGGCTCTGGGCTTGCCTGATTTGCTGAAATCGAAGCCCATCCCCAGTGACTGGAATTCTGCTTTAATATGTGTGGCCAGCCCAACCCAATGTATACGTCCTAACTAAATATCTTAAGAGCTGATCACATGGCTTACATGTCAGGCACGGCCTCTGTCAAACGTATCTTTACTAGTGAGTGATAAGACAGCATGTCTCATCTCCATGGTGCTTGTGCTAACATATATTTACCTCTTCTCAGCTCTCTCAGGATATCCAGAAGATCCTGCAAGACAATGAATCCTATAATCCTCAAAGATTCCCCAACACACAGAGTGCGTTTAAGGGAGACCCCTAGACCCCCGATGCAGGGATCACCAGCCTAGCAATGGCCGCCTCCTGCAGGTCCACATAGAATTGCTCTACAGAATCACAGAAATTCATAGTTTCGCCTCCGCTCCTATTTTACCGAATTTTTTTTGTGTGTGACTTTCTACCATTATGGAGGCTGGTGGATGTTCGCTGTGTTCCCATGTTTAGTCTCTCTCTATACCAATCCTCTTTGTGTTTGACAACTCAAGCAACTTCTGTACGGAACTTTGCTTTCACAAGAAGAAGCCATTCCCAGTTGAAACAAGAAATCATGACGCCATGCTTGGGTTTGCCTGGAAGTGGAACACACTTTTATTATTGCGCTGAACAGGATGATTCTCGTGGTGTGTGAGAGCTGCTCCTATGTGGAAAGCAACACAGCAACTCAATCCCCCCCATTCATCCCAAACATTCTTGAACCAATTAAAAGTCTAAGACAAAGCACAGTGTCACATGTTATGTCATGTGGAGGCTCCAGCATGAAAAGCTGGGAGAGGTCTAAAAAGGCTAAACCATCAAGGAAGGGGTGGGTGCCAGCAGGGTACATGTTGCCACCCCGGAGAGCTAATGAATCACTTCTACCACATAACCAAAAATAAATAGAGGCCAATATTCTCAGTATAGAGTCTTTTATGGTGACAACGTCTTAGAACATAAGGAGAAACAGAGCCTTGGTGCTCAGAGAGGCAATTATAATTTCTAGTGGCCATATCCCAGAGCCCAAGAAAAATACACCAGGGGCAGAAGGGTTTAACCTCTCTATTCAATATCATTTACATGGCTCATCTGTGACTTAAGTTAAAGTGGAACAAAACCCACTGGGGCCGGCCTTGGATGGCTCCTCAACCCGCCGTATGCGGTCTAGTAGAGGGGTATGGTCAAAGATGCAACAACAGGGAGGTCTGACAGGTCTGGTACATTATTTTAACTGTAAAACAATATATTCTTAGTATACAGTACGTCCTGCTCCAGACAGATTACTTACACTTGGGTTATCCTCCGCCAGATGGCGCTGCACTGCAGAGACATGTAAAACAGGCTCCTCCCGGCCCCCTAAATACCCAGGACCTCCCACAAATCCCCAGATTTCTCTGCAGTGCTTACTGCAAAGACATGAAGTTATCTCTTGCAGGTGAGCGGGGCTATTAGCCTGCGGCCCTGTAGGACTATTCCCACCGGTTCCTTGTTTGATGTGCCTCCCAGCCTGGGCTGCGCTGGTCGGGTGAAGGTAGGCGGCACCATGTGTGCTTAAGGAGCGCTGCTCCGCCGCAGTCCCCCACCAAAGGGTAGGCGGTATAGGCTGATGGTGAGCCTTTATGGATGCCCCTCCCGCATTATTGCCTCATGCCCCGTGTAGTGGTGGGTCCTGTACAGAGGGCCGCCATCCTCCCTCATTCTCCCTGTAGCCTTCGGGAGGGAAAGAATGGGGGGGGGGGGGGGCGTGTGGGTGAGCGTGTAGCGTGATTCGTGCATACGGCTCTTTGTCATGTCTTTTGACTAGTATATGTGGTGTCTGCCACCGCGCTGGCTTGTCTCTTTTTACTACTGCAAATGCTGCGCGTCTTTTCCTTCATTTGGATGTTCCGCACCGGGTGGCGGCGTTACCTCAGACGCTTCTGCGTTATCATTGGCTGCTTGTCTGTGGGCTTCGTGCCCTTCGGGGGGGAGGCCTGGCTTGGCGCGCCCTGCATCAGGGCCCGCTCTGGCCCGTGCGGGACCG
This sequence comes from Gastrophryne carolinensis, assembly GCA_027917425.1. Classification (NCBI taxonomy): domain Eukaryota; kingdom Metazoa; phylum Chordata; class Amphibia; order Anura; family Microhylidae; genus Gastrophryne; species Gastrophryne carolinensis. The sequence goes on along the minus strand of CM051235.1, from coordinate 30,993,210 downwards.
CGGTCCTTAAGTGCCCTCGTGGGCGTTTTTATACTCATTGTAGTGAGCTTGGTTCTGACACCACTTCTTCCCACTGTCTTTCAGACGGTTGTAGCCATTGACTTCTCCCGGCCCGGTGTAATTGATAGTTGGGCCTTGTATAACTACTCCCACTTCCCTAGCGGGTCATTGGGGCATCCAGGGTTGCTTATAGCGTAAATCCCTACTGGCATATTGTGCCTAATAATCACCATATGGAGGCATCCCAGCATGGGTTACCGGGGTCCCTTTGGGACAAGACCGGCTGTGTGTAGCGTGTGGGCAGCCTCGTGCTGACGCTGACAAGGCGTGGGTCTGTGTACCCTGTGCTGAGCAGGTGCTTGCATTGCAATCTGGCCTGCCAGTGGCTGCACCTCGTTTCACTTCACCTACTCCCCCAAGCTTAAATCTCACTCCTGTTGAGTTGCATACTAGTGGGGTTCTCAGCCTGATGTGTCTTCTAGACTGGCTACTGTTGAACAGATTATTGCGAGGTCTTAGCGCGTAAGGGCCCTGGTAAGAAGCGGTACCTTACGCCTAATGTTACTGTTTTCCCTATGGGAACTGAGGAGTTTTGGAATCTGTGTGGCTATACCCCGTCTGATGAAGGGGAGCTCTTTTCTGATTCAGGCTCATCTGATGAGAGACCAGGGGGTCAGGACGATTCTGGCTCTGACCCCTGGGCCCCGGATGACACTGACAGATTATTGACCCAGACCTTGAGGTTCTGTCTATCTCTCTCCCTGTTGAGGCTCCCAGGCAAAAGGGGGAGCTTTTCTATACAGCGAAATCACGTTTGGAATTCCAGAGCAGGCACATTTCCATAACCTTGTGCTCAAGGAATGGGAGCGCCCCAGTAAACTTCCCGGGGCTCCAAAGATTTGGTATAGGAAGTAACCCTTTCCTGCTGAGGTGGTTAAATGTTGGTCATTCCCCCCTTGTGGTGGCTGCCCCGATCCTAGGGCTATCTAACACCTCTGTCTGCATTCCCCTGATTCTACTACCCTGCGGGATGCTGAGGACCGGCGCATTGACCAGCTGGCCTCCCACGCCTTTACATGTGCGGGGACGGCGCTGCGTCCGGTCTGTGCCTCTGCTATTACTGCTGTGGCCACTAGAACCCTTATCAGAAATATGCTTGATAGTGCCCCTGATGATTTGCCTTGTGAGGTGTTTAATGCACTCTCCAGTTGTGATGTTTTTGTAAATTTTGTCCTATCAGCATTGGATGACACCATCAGAATGTGTGCCAGAACTTCTGCCCTCGTGGTGGCTATACACCGCTCGGTTTGGCTGCGCCAATGGGCCGCTGACAATGCTGCCAAGAAGGCCCTCACTGGTTTTCCCTTTAAAGGACTGCGTCTGTTGGAGACCGCCTGGATTTCTTGCTAAGGGAGGCAGGTTACCCCAGCGCAGGCGGCAACCTCGGCCCTTTGGGGTTGGGGTTCCTTCCCCTCCCCTTACCGTGATGCAGTACAGGGTAGGGGGGTATCCTTCCCCGGGGCCCAGGGAGATTTCTGGGGTAGAGGCAGAGGACGTGGACGTCCTGGCTCCTCTTGGGGTCCCAAAAGCTAAATCAGGCATGATGGGGCGCCCTCACCCATCCGGGTGGGGGGACGGCTGCAGCACCTCGTTCAGGTCTGCAGGATTCATGTCTCAGACTGGTGAATTCAGGAGGTAGTGTCCTCCGGTTACAAGTTGGAGTTTGCTGCCGATCCCCCTCCAAGATCATCAGGTCCCGGATTCCTCAGGACCCTGTGTCAGCTCAGGAGCTAGTGCAAGCAGTGCAAGGCCTCCTGGAGCTGGGGGTCATCTGCCATGTGCCTTTAAGAGAAAAAGGCAAGGGTTTTTTAGTCCAACCTATTCACAGTACCCAAAAAAGTATGGTTCGGTTAGGCCCATCCTGGACTTAAAGATTCTCAACAAGTTTTGTCAGGAGCAGGCGCTTTCGCATGGAGACTGCGCTCTGCCATCAGTTCCCTGAGCCAAGGGGATTTCATGACTTCTGTGGACATCAAAGATGCTTACCTTCATATTCCTGTGTTCCCAGGTCATCTAAAGGCCCTCGGGTTCGCTCTGATGGATCAACATTACCAATTTGTGGCCTTGCCCTCACTTCAGCTCCCAGGGTGTTCACCAAGCTGCTGGCTGGCGTGATGTCTCTGCTCAGATGTCAGGGCGTCCGCGTGCTTCCGTATCTGGACGACATACTCATCACTTCCCAGTCTCTACATCAGGCAGAGTTGGATACTCAGCTGGTGGTGTCCACTCTGGAGTCATTTGGATGGGTGACCAACCACCCCAAGTCCTCACTGTCCCCTTCCTTGGTAACTCCATTCCTAGGAATGAATCTGGATACAGTTCAGGCAAGGATCTTCCTTCCTCAGCAGAAGGTGGACAATCTGATTGCACAGGCTCAATCCCTCCTAGCTTGTCCTCATCCCTCCATCAGGCAGGGGATGCAGCTGGTGGGCCTGATGGTGGCGTGCTTCGAAGCGGTCCCTTATGCTCAGTTCCACTTGAGGCCTCTGCAACTTCACCTTTTGTCTGTATGGGACAAGGACCCAGCATCCCTGGACAGGGTCTGTGTGCCCCCCCCCCCCCTGGTCAGGGGGTCCCTCTTGTGGTGGATGGACTCAAGGAACCTGTTGGCAGTCTTATCAGGTTGGGGGGGGGGGTTCTGGAAGTCCCGGCGGTTCCAGGGGAGGTGGGGCCCTTAGGAGGCCCACTCATCTATTAATGTCTTGGAGCTGCGAGCTAGCAGGTTAGTTCTGGCTCGCTTCACTACTCATCTTGACAGAACAGACCTGCCTGTTCATTGGCGGTCGGACAACCAGACGGCAGTTGCCTGCATCTATCATCGGGGGCGGGGGGGGGGGGGCGCCACAAGAGGGCCCTCCAGGAAGTTTCTCTAATCCTGACCTGGGTGGAGGCCAGTTTCCCCTGCATATCAGCGGTGTACATTCTGGGGGTGGAAAATCTGCTGGCAGAACCTCTGGGCAGGGGGACCTCTCACCAGGGAGAAAGAATGGTCCCTCTGCAACAGGGTGTACCAATCTCTGTGTCACGGTTGGGGCCAACCAGATATATATCTGTTTGCGTCCCGTCACAATCACATGCTCCCGGCCTTGGTCTCCCTGTCCCAGGATCCTCTGGCCTTGACCACGGATGCTCTAGCAATGTCATGGCAGGACATTCAGTTCCTGTATGTCTTTCCTCCATTCCCCCTGCTGTGCAGGTTTCTTCGCAAGATTGTTCTGGAGGGGTGCCAGCAATTCTGGTGTCCCCCAGGTGGCCATGAAGAGTGTGGTTCGCAGACGTGGTGCAGATGGTAGTAGACCAGTATGTTCTGCCAGGGGTGCCAGATCTGCTCACTCAGGGCCCCTTACGCCATCCCAATTTACAAACTCTGGCTCTGACGGCCTGGCTGCTGAAACTTCCATCTTGATGGAGAAAGGCTTGTCCGCCTCGGTGGTTGATACCATGGTGAAGGCTAGGAAGAAAAACTTCTTCTTCCATCTATTACAGGGTATGGCGTACCTACCTTGACTGGTGTGAGTCTAGGTCTCTTCCCTGTCGGGTGTTTTCAGTCCCCAGGGTTCTGGAGTTCTTATAGCATGGGTTGGAGTTGGGACTCCGTCTCAGTACTCTGAAGGGTCAGGTTTCTGCCCTGTCTGTTTTCTTTCAGAAGTCTTTTGATCAGCATTCTCTGATTTAGACCCTTTTTTCATGTGCGTCCCCCACGTAAACCTGTGGTCCTTGTTTGGGATTTGTACTTGGTTTTGTCTGCCTTGCAGGGTGTTTCCTTTAAACCTATGCAGGATGCTGCTCTGGCGGTTCTTGCCCTCGAGGTTGTCTTTCTTGTAGCCATTACTTCAGTCAGGCGTGTGTCTGAGTTGGTGGCTCTTTCTATTCAGCCCCCATACTTTGGGAGACACCAGGACAAGGTGGTGTTCCGCTTTAAACCAGATTTTCTGTCTAAGGTAGTGTCTGCTTTTCATTTGAATCAAGATATTTATAAATATATAAACACAGAGCAGAAAGAATGCCTCTATTAGGTCTAATTAGGAGGTATTGGCTCCTTGGTTGGCTCCTATTCTTAGAGACACTACTCCTTTAACACTTCTAGTGTCAAAATTCAAATTAGGAATACAGAGCTCATTCTTAGAACGCTGCACCTTTAGCACCTCAGGTATCAAAGTTCAAATTGTAAATATAAAACTACAGAGAAATGCTGCTAGCAGTTTTCTTAACAGGTGACACTGGCTCTTTAAATAGTCCTTGTTTATATAGTGGTAGAGTTATAATTCTTCCTCTTCTATTCAAAGTGATATCTGGCTGTAGTTCTTTCTTATACAGTATTTTCAGTGCCCATAAACTTATAAAGTCACCACTGTGCCCGTCACCGTTGCTAGGTACTCTTACCGGCTGGTGAATGAATATAGAGCTGTATATATTAACTCCTCTTAGATCTTTCTCCTCTATGTAGATATCCAATTAGGGGCTATAGGTGCTGGTTGCACTAGATTTCAGCTCACCAGGGTAGTACAGGTGTAGGATAAAACAAAAGAGAGAAAATCTAGTGTATTCCCGCTTTTTAATATTAAAAATTATAAAATGCAACCTACAAGTGCGCACTCACATTTAAAAAGTGACAAATCGCTTGTTTTAAGGATAGGCGAGGCTCTCACCCGACTCCAGTCACCACGGCCATTGGTGTTACTGTTTAGAAGGGCGGGATAGCTATCGCAAGTGGATCCTCTTTGGTTTCATATGCCTGTCGCCATCAACGCGTTTCACTGCCAGCGGCAGCTTTATCAAGACTGGCGAGGCGGCTGTAAGTCACTGCTGATATAGTTTTGGAGTGTGACATCACTCCTTTTCAGCCCTATTAGAGCAGCTAATTAAGTACCTGTATGCTGCAGCTGATCATCTAAGTCCGGCTGTGTGTTTTCCTGGGATTTCCCTCTCTCTGTCAGTTGGATTTCACTTTGTTTGTTATCCTTTATGTTTAGCAAAAAACTGGGGCTGCATTACCAGCGTCCCTCAGTTTGCTATCTGGTTTTATAATAGGGGAAGCCGAATAAAGCGCCTGTTGACAGGAGCAGGGTGAAAGTCTCTCCTTTACAAAGACATCATTTCTACATAAAATACATAGTCTTCCCGGACAGGTTCCTTATTATTAATTGATGGCTGATGACATAAGCCTCAACTGTACTTGCAATATCTAGCATCTGTTGTAGGACATAATTACTACTTATTTTGTGATATTAATTATACATGTGTCCTCTAAATGACTACTAACATACTCATTGTAATAAAAAATAAAAAATATATGTGAAGTGAATCATAGTGTTCAATAAGCACCCGTTAATCTTTAAGGGTGTGTGGAAGTGAATTAGGGCTTACCTAAGGCTGTGTGTATATTACAGTTACCATTGGGGGACCGTGATGGGTTCCAAGTGAGTTTGTGTGGATGGATTAAAGCTTACCTAAACCTATATTGCTCCTCAGTGATTGGGATGCTGTGAACTTATTAGGCATTAACCATTAAACCATAAAAAAGGAATTATTATACTTATGGTGCATGAATCTAAGAAGTGTCAATGAAACAGTTGAGGTCAAATTCCACATTTAACCCCTTGGGTGCTAAAGTGTCCAACGTGTAAATCCAAAAGCTCTCCCTACGTGAGATGTCCCTAATTAAGTGAGATCCCCTCCAGTGTCGTTCTATTTTATCTATGCCCATAAATGATGCTAGGCTTGGGTTTTGAGAATGATGTGTTTTAAAGTGGGCTGACAAGTTGTGGGTTTCTAGCCCTTTTTTTATATTGTAAAGGTGCTCTCTAATGCGTATCTTAAGTGGCCGGCTGGTTCTGCCTATATATTGTAGCCCACATGGGCACAGGATCATATAAATCACCCCTACTGAGTTACAAGTGATGAATTTTTTGATTTTATATTCAATTGTTCCAGTTTTATCCTTGAAAGATCTTAATGATTTTTCAGTAGATGTACTTATTTTACACCCTGCACACTTCCCACATTTGAAAAAACCTTCCTGTGTATTAAATAACATAGCGGGTTTGTGTGGAGGGTCCAAGTAACTTTTAGTGAGGATATCTTTCAGGTTAGGGGCTCTACGGAATATAATTTTAGGTTTATCTGGCAGGGTTGGACCCAGCGTTGCATCGCTTTTTAGAATATGCCAGTGTTTTGCCAATAGGTGTTTAATTTCCCGATGTTGCACATTATATCCTGTTATGAATGAGAAGTCTTGGCCTATATCATTCTTATTCCTATTCGATGTTCCTGCTGAGATAATTCTCTCTTTTCCTCTTATGTTATTCCTCTGTTCTTCTATGTCTAACCGTTTATATCCTTTCTCTATAAACCTAGTCACCAATAGGTTCGATTGGGTATCATAGTCCGCTATTTTAGTACAGTTACGTCTTATACGCATAAACTGACCTCTCGGTATAGCTTTGAGCCAAGTGGAGTGGTGACAGCTAGTTGCTGGTACATAGCCATTTCTATCCGTTGTCTTAAAGTACGTTGATGTTATTAATTTGGGGCCCTCTTTTATGATGTTTAGATCGAGGAAATTAATCGAGGTCGCACTAGTTTCAGCCGTAAACACTAGATTAAATGAGTTGTTATTTACCTCCTGAAAAAATTCATCTATCTGTGATTGGGTGCCTTCCCAGACGCACACAATATCATCTATGTATCTTCTCCAGCACTTCAGCTCTGGTCTACTTTGGCTGTAAATGAATTGCTCCTCCCACCACCCCACATATAGGTTAGCCATACTGGGGGCAAATTTGGCCCCCATGGCTACGCCCGTTTTTTGTAGATAGAAGGTCTTATTGTACCAAAAATAATTGTGCTGTAATGCAAAATCCAGGCAGCTGATTAAGAACTCTATTTGCTGGGGTGGTAGGGAGGATCTGGTGGATAGAAAATATTTCACAGCTTCCACTCCCTTAGTGTGGGGTATCACTGTGTAAAGGGACGATACATCAGCTGTTGCCAGCAGGGTGGGTTCATTTAGTTGTATATTGGCACATAATTCCAAAACCTGTGAGGAATCCCTCAGATAAGCTGGGAGTTGTATTACTAATTCCTGAAGGTACTTATCCACATATTCCCCTAGCCTACAGGTGATGGACCCTATTCCGCTTACTATAGGGCGTCCCGGTGGTTTCTGTGTGTTCTTGTGAATTTTTGGGACTTGATAAATGGTAGGGATGCGTGGATTAGCTGGTATTAGATATTCATATTCTTTTTTCGTTAGTATCCCAGCATCCATACCTTCCTTTAGTAGTGTGATTAAGGTCTGTTTGTATTGTACCGTCGGGTCCTTACTTAGAGGGATATACGTGTCCCTATCCGAGAGCATCCTGGATAGTTCTTCTAAGTAGTCCTGTTTGTCTAAGACTACCAACCCCCCCCCTTTGTCCGCTGGTTTAATTACCACGTGGTGCTTATCTTCCAATTCTTTTAGTCCCCTGAAGAGAGGAGCTGGCCAGTGTTGTTTTTTCATTTTTAGTGATCTCAGATCCCTGGCCATTACTGTTTTGAATGTCTCTACTGCGGAGTTTCCAGTAGACGGGGGGTTGAATAGGGATTTATTCTTAAGGGTAGTGTGTCTGTACCCTTCCTGTTCTTGTACACTGGTCGATGGTATCCTAGCCCCCTCTTCTGGGGCTTTAGTCATAAAGTATCTCTTAATGTTAAGCTTTCTGACAAATTTCTGGAGGTCTATATAGGTATGGAATTTATCCAGGGGTTTTGGGGGGGCAAATTTAAGCCCTTTATCCAGAAGGGATAGTTCATTCTGCGTCAGATTAACTGTGCTTAGATTAAAAATTCCCTGGCCTATAGCCATCGGGGCCTTCTGGTGTCTGGTACCCCCTCGTCTGCCTCGCTTGCCCCTTCCTTCCTTTTTCTGGATGTATGTGTCAGTCTGCTTTGTGTATCTACTTTGTCTCTCTGAGGTGTTACCTCCCAGGGTTTTGGTGATTTTCCCTGTCTCCTGTGAAAAGGGGTAGCCGGGGGAGAGGAAGGATATTCCTGAAGGGGTGCAAATCTGTTGTGTGAGCTCCCTGGATTTCTTTGGGGGTTGTACTCCCGTTCTCTTCTATTAGGGAATTCAGTTGTAGGTCCCCTTCTTTGAGCCCCCCCGTGTCTGTTAAATTGGTTTCTATCCGGCCTATATGGGGAGTAGTTTTTTACTCTTTCATCTAGGCTGCTCTTAAGTCGGTCATTGTTAGTCTCTCTGTATCCCATATATCTCCTATTGGGACTACGTCTTAAGGGGTAGTTGTTTCTAGGTTCTTCCCTTGTTATATGTGTAGAATCTTTAGTGGTTTGGTTTTGCCACTTGAAGATCCGATTTTGGGCATAGTCCCGTTGGTCCCTTTGTATTTTTCTAATTTTCCTATTTTTGATGGAGATTTCTTCCTTCTCCAGGCGTTCCTTAAGAGCCACTGAGCGCGTGGAGAAGTCAGAGCCTCCTCCCAGGGGAGTTAGTTTATCCTTCAGTGTATCTTTATAGATTTTAAGTTGTTTAATCTGTTCTTTTTTCTTATTAACAAGTTTTTCCACCAACAGGAGGCCACATTCATTAAAGAAAGTACTCCATTCTTGGATGGATTCAATGCTTTCATCTCCATCGTATATTTGGAGGGACCATCTAAGTTGCTGTGGAACCATTCTCAGTTTTCACATTACTGAATCAAGATATTGTTTTCTTCTTTGTGCCCTAATCCTAGCAACGCTAAGGAGAGGGTTTTGCATTCCTTGGATGTGGTCAGGTGTTGAAGTATTACCTGGTGGTCACTGTGTCCTTCAGGAAAACTGATGCTCTTTTTGTGGTCCCTGCTGGGCCCAGGAAGGGTTTGGCTCCTGCCAAGTCTACTGTTAGCAAATGGATCCGTCAGGCCGTGATTCAGGCCTATTCTGCTAAGGGGAAGAGTCCTTCCTTTTCGCCTTACTGCTCATTCTACTTGTGCTATTGGTGCCTCTTGGGCCTTCCAGCAACAGGCTTCTGTTGATCAAGTTTTCAAGACCTCTACTTGGTCTTCTGTTCATACCTTTTCAAGGTTTACAAGGTTGATGTTAGGGCCTCAGCTCATGCTGTTTTTGGCCGAAAGGTTTTGCAGGCGTCAGTGGTTTAAACTGTCTGCTGTTACCTTTTTTGCTGGGGATCCCACCCTACTTTATGGACACTGCTATTGGATGTCCCAAGTGTAAGTAATCTATCTGGAGCAGGACGTACTGTATACTAAGAATAATACAATTCTGTGAAATACTCACCTGTAGAATTGGTATTATAAGTATACAGTACGTCCTGCTCCACCCCTCCCTTGGTTTTGCATTATTCTGGATCCCCTGTATGGTGATTGTTATCATGGTTATAGTTACCAGTTTGGGTGGTTACATTCTCCCGGCTTCTCGTTCACTGCTTTTCAATGCTGGGGATTTGTGGGAGGTCCTGGGTATTTAGGGGGCCGGGAGGAGCCTGTTTTACATGTCTCTGCAGTGCAGCGCCATCTGGCGGAGGATAACCCAAGTGTAACTAATCTATCTGGAGCAGGACGTACTGTATACTTATACTATCAATTCTACAGGTGAGTATTTCACAGAATTGTATTATTTCTTCAAATGGTTCTACAGTGCCCATGACCTACTTATGTTGGTAACAATGATGATTCATTTCCTCCTTGGCAGTACTTGGTTGTAACTGTTGCTAGGGGGTATTTGGCATAAGAAGTTGAGAACTTGTCCTATAGACCTGTTGTCATCGTACAGAGGGAAAGATGTAGCTGTGACTGTGCAGGTGACCAGCTCAAACTGATAGTCCAGTTAAAGGTCAGGTCCTGTCCTGTTCCTCCCACCTCACCCCTCCCCCCTTTAAGAATAGTGTAAAGTAGAGCGTTTCAAAGCATCTCAAAATCTTGAGAAAACCCTATGTATTTCAAGTGAAGTGCTTCAATTTCTGAGTGGTGGCTATGCTGGGAGGGGTGTGTCATGGTGCAGGTTTGAGTCTTGAGCATGCTCTGCTGTAGTCAGAGAGAGCTGCGGGACCATTGGGACTCACAGTGCACTCTCAAGCTAAGTGCACCAAGGGACAGGATGACTTTTTTATGTGGTCCTGGAGGAACAAAATTGAAAGGAGGGAAAATATTGGAGCCATGCTACAGCGTCTACCAGGTGCTGCAGGAAATGGAAGAGAGGCCTATGTGACGGGCATCAGGTGAGCTGCTCTCTGCTTTTTTCTGGCCTTTGGATTTACGGTCCCTTTAAATTTGGATCAGAAACCTCAGTCAGGACCATGCCAGAAGGTGTATCTTGTCGGGGGAGTTTACCTCTTTCCCTTAATTTATAACCAGCAGTATTCTGAGTGGAGATGTAATGATTTAGGGATGTCCTAAAGCTGTAAGAACCAGGGTGGGTAAAGTATTCAATGAGCCTGTATGTAACAGCTGATAATCTAGAACAAATTAAAGGAAAAGTAGCTCAAATGAAGTAACAACAAAGAAAGCAGCCAGTCACAACATCTGATGATGCCAGCTTTTGCTAGTTCGCTGCCCACTTTTTTTCTGGAGTTTATATCTGTCGTTGGCAATCTTTTCACAAGAATAGGTCGTCCAGATAAGATATTACATCGGTGCTACCTGCATCCTCATAAACACCAGGACTGTGGCCATGACCTGGGTGTTTACCCTGGTAGCTGTGGCCAAACGGAATGGTAAGGCCACAAATTGGCAAAGCAGCTCCCCTACTGCAGATCAAAGAATCTTCTGATGAGCTCTGTGTTGGGACATTTGTATAGGAAGAAGTAATTTCCTCCAGATTGAGAGGCTAGGAATTAATCGGGGGGGGGGGTCTATCCGATTGTGCGCATATAAAAGTCCAGTCCAGTGCTTTTATTTTAGGTACCCCAAAGACATTTGAAATACAAACCACAAGCACTCCTGTAAAAGAACTGGTATGACCACCTCTGAGTCATGATGGTGGCGCCCGTATCCTAAAGTCCTGAACAGAGTTGCAGCCCAGTGTGGGAAAGAATAATTAGTAAGTGACTTAAAATATATTCATTTTAGATCCTGGGGAATAGTTTTATAAAACTTTGGGCTTTTCAATAAATCATGGTGAAGACTGCAGGTTACAGCGGACCCATTTCCTAGCATTGTGACAGATCCACATTGCTCAGCCAAAATGAGCCCCCCTGTGACTGGCTGCCAGACACAGAACAGCCCCCCAAACCACGTGACTGCTGATGGCCAATCGCGAGACTACATTTCAGTCAAGGGAAAGGATTGCAGGGGGCTCCAGCAATCTGGATGCCCCCTGATCGCAGGTATACCCTGGCCCCACACCCATTAGCCAGGAGCTGGGTGGGGGTCCACTTTAAAGGAGCTGTATCATGAAATTGTGTAATTTTAAAAATCTAAATGAAACAGCTTATGAGAGGAGGGGTCACCTATACACTAGAACTGAATAAAACTTCTGCCAATCTTGTGGTTTAATCTGGTAGGAATACAATCCACGGGTGACAGGCTTCTTAGTGTATCATCTGTCCTCCTAATTTCCTCTTCCTTTCATTTAAAGAAGGAAACAAGCCTGCCTGGATATTTCTTGATGCCGTATGTATATGGACTCCATTACCTTGATTGACTCTGATTTTGACTGGCATGTTCACATTACCTATAATAAAAGATTACCATTGGCCCTGCACCAGGAGTAGCCATTTGAAACACATAAAATGCTGCCATAGGTAGTCACCGGATACTCCTTATTGGCCGTAGATGCCTAATGTGGGTTGTCCTGATTGCTACAGGACAGACATACTAACCTCCAATGGAAGGACATTCTACATGCATTGAATTATAAAAAAAAAACAGACCTGGACTTGGGCTGTGTGGGAGATTCTTCGGAGGAGTCACTTTTTCCAAAGGATCCTGGGGTACTGGTAGACCACAGGCTAAATAACAACATGCAATGTCAAGTAGCTGCTTCCAAGGTCACCAAGATTTTATCATGCATTAAGAGGCCTGGAATCATGGCACATAGATGTAATATTGCCTTCTGCAGGGCACTGCGCTCACCTGGAATATGCCAGCCAGTTCTGGGCACCCGTTCATAAAAAAGATGCTTTGATTATGGAAAGGGTGAAGAGGAGAGCCACCAAACTAATAATAGGAATGAAGGATCTTGGTCATGAAGAAAGATTGAGAATTAAATATTTTTAGTCGAGAGGAGATGAATGAGGGGGGACATGATTAACTTGTATAAATATATAAATGACCAATACCCAACATATTAGGGAAATACCATTTCAGGTAAAGTTCTCTCTAAAGACACATGGGCACTCCCTCCGTCTGGAAATAAAAAGATTTAATCTCCGAAGACAATACATTTTTACTATAAGAACTATAAATGTGTGGAATAAGCTCCTACAGAAGCTTGTTACAGCTGACGGTTTCAAAAAAGGATTAGATGCTATTTTAGAAGAAAATGGCATTAACAGTTATTTTCCAGGTGTACAGCACGGCTTGCTTCATTTCAATTCTTTACATGTGGGTAATCTGCCACAGGTGGCGCAATCGACTGCAGGAAGACTTGTGGCCCCTCCCAGCCCATAAAAGGGCCAGAATTACCCAGAAGACCCCAGTCTTCTCCTGCAGTCTGGCTGTGAAGATGGCCTCTTTTTCTCTCTCCATGGACTTCGCAGATAAGCAGGGCATTACTAGCCTGTCGGCCGCTGCAAGCCCTATTCCCACCTGCTTCCCCCCGCCCCGCCCCGCCCCTTGAGATGCTTCTTGGGCAGGCCAGCTCCACTCTCCTCACAGAGTTTCCTGAGGTAAAGTTCCCGTTTTTACCTCACGCCGTCGCTCCTTGGTCTGCTAACAGGCTGCACAGGCTCTTCAACTGGCTCCCTTTTGGTCCGTGAGTCCGGTCTTTTCTTGTTGGTACCTTTTTATTATTGTGTTTTATATTGGCTGTGCATGTGCTGTGGGACGCTTATCTGCTCCTTTTTGTGTCTTTCAGAGTCCCATATTGAGATTCCTGTGGTTCTTCCCGGTCCATACACCCCCCCCCCCACCCTTTCCTGTCCTGTGGCTTAGGGTGCTGAGAGTCAAATTGGGTTTTTTTTCTGTACGGTTCTGGGCCGTCTTAGTTCCTTGAGACCCGTCTTTCTTATAATCACCATAATGGATGCTTCTGGGAGTAGCGGGCTTGGGATCCCCCGGGGACTTGCTAAGCTTTGTCTTGTGTGTGGTACATGCCCGCTGAGTGGTCGCAACGTGGTTTGTGTGCCCTGCGCCCAGAGTGCTATTGCGGATCAGGATGGGGCGAGTGTTGCCGGCCCCAGTCCCATTGCTCCTCTGGCCTCGCCGACTTCCCCGCACCTGCTTCTGGCCCCTAGTGAGGGGGAGGCCAGCAGGGACTCGCGTAGTAATTTTGAGCCCAGACTGGCTAGCATTGAGCGTCAGTTGGCGTGTTCGGCCACTGGCAAGGCCAAGATTAAGAAGCGGCATTTGGAGCCGACTCGTGCCATTTTTGCCGATGAGGATTATGAGGCCTTCGGTGGCTGAGATTCCGCTGAGGAGGGTGAGTTGCTCCAGGGGTCCGACTCCTCCGGGGGTAGTCGGGGGTACCTTGACAGTCGCCATGGGTCTTCATCTGATTAGGAAGAGTGGCCCCAGGATGATACTGAGCAGCTGTTGTTGGCGGTACTTGATACTCTGCACATTGTTCTATCTGCTCCTTTTTGTGTCTTTCAGAGTCCCATATTGAGATTCCTGTGGTTCTTCCCGGTCCATACACCCCCCCCCCCACCCTTTCCTGTCCTGTGGCTTAGGGTGCTGAGAGTCAAATTGGGTTTTTTTTCTGTACGGTTCTGGGCCGTCTTAGTTCCTTGAGACCCGTCTTTCTTATAATCACCATAATGGATGCTTCTGGGAGTAGCGGGCTTGGGATCCCCCGGGGACTTGCTAAGCTTTGTCTTGTGTGTGGTACATGCCCGCTGAGTGGTCGCAACGTGGTTTGTGTGCCCTGCGCCCAGAGTGCTATTGCGGATCAGGATGGGGCGAGTGTTGCCGGCCCCAGTCCCATTGCTCCTCTGGCCTCGCCGACTTCCCCGCACCTGCTTCTGGCCCCTAGTGAGGGGGAGGCCAGCAGGGACTCGCGTAGTAATTTTGAGCCCAGACTGGCTAGCATTGAGCGTCAGTTGGCGTGTTCGGCCACTGGCAAGGCCAAGATTAAGAAGCGGCATTTGGAGCCGACTCGTGCCATTTTTGCCGATGAGGATTATGAGGCCTTCGGTGGCTGAGATTCCGCTGAGGAGGGTGAGTTGCTCCAGGGGTCCGACTCCTCCGGGGGTAGTCGGGGGTACCTTGACAGTCGCCATGGGTCTTCATCTGATTAGGAAGAGTGGCCCCAGGATGATACTGAGCAGCTGTTGTTGGCGGTACTTGATACTCTGCACATTGTTCCTCCTATGGCAGCCAAGAAGAAACAGGGGGACCTTTTTTGGCCGGAGAAGACAGCGCCTTGTCTTTCCTGAACAAGGCCACTTCTCTAAGATGGTTTTTAAGGAATGGGAAAAGCCTAATAGGTTGCCGTCGGTGCCTAGGGGTCTGGACAGACGGTATCCCTTTTCGGAGGATTTGGTTCGCCTATGGTCCCATCCTCCGAAAGTGGATGCTTCTGTTCTGGGGCTCTCCAATACCTGCGTTATGCCGTCTCCTGAGACTTCCTCCTTGCGTGATCATGTTGACAGGCGCATGGATGAGCTAGCCTGTCACGCCTTCACTTCTGTGGGAACCTGTCTGTGCCCTTTCTGTGCTGCGGCCATTGTTTCCATGGCCATTAAGAAGAAGGTAAGGAGTCTTGCGGATATTGCCAAATCTCACAAGCGAGCGGAGGAGTATGGGGAGCTTTTGGCTTGTATGGACTTCCTTGTCTTTGTTATATCGGCCATGGATGACGCCAGCCATTTTGGTGGTGGGATTTTAGCTGCGATGGTCACGCTGCGTCGTTCTATCTGGTTACGACAGTGGGCAGCGGATGCTGCCGCCAAAAAAGCTCACAGGTATTCCCTTCCTGGGACTTTGGCTGTTCGGGGAATGGCTGGACCTCCTGGCTAAGGCCGAGAGACTTCCTCAACGTCGGAAGCAGGTACGGCCTTTTCAGGGCTCTTCTTCCTTTCGTCCCTCTTGGGGAGGACGAGGATCTTCCTTTTCTGGTGGCCGCAGAGACTCATGGGGGCGAGGTAGAGCCTGAGGTCATCCCGGCCTTGCCTGGGGATCCAAGCCTAAGCCCCCTTCCAAGGCCCCTCAGGCATGAGGGGAAGCCTTCACCCAGCCGGGTGGGGGAACGGCTTCGGCTCTTTGCTCACGTCTGGAGGCAACACGTCTCGGATCGGTGGATTCAGGAGGTGGTGTCCTCCGGATACAAGATAGAGCTGGCAGCTTGGCTGCCCCCAAGATTCATTCGGTCCTGGATCTCCCAAAATCCTGTGGCGGCGCAGGGCCTGAGGCTGGCCATTCAACATCTTCTGTCATCAGGAGTAGTTTGCCATGTGCCTCTTCAAGAATGGAGGCGGGGGTTCTACTCCAACCTGTTCACGGTGCCCAAGAAGGACGGCTCCCTAAGACCCATCCTGGATCTAAAGGGTCTCAACAAATTTGTCAGGTTCAAACACTTCCGCATGCAGACCTTGCGGTCGGCGGTGAGCTCTCTTCGGCCAGGCGATTTCATGACCACTGTGGACATCAAGGATGCCTATCTGCACGTTCCTGTCTTCCTGGGACACCAGAGGTTCCTGAGGTTCGTTCTGGGGGATCAACACTACCAGTTTGTGGCCTTGCCGTTCGGCATCACCTCGACCCCCCGGGTGTTCACCAAGGTGCCGGCGGGTGTCATGGCCCTTCTGAGGAGCCAGGGCATTTGCGTTCTTCCTTACTTGGACGAGCTTTTGATTGCAGCTCCATCTTTGCATCAGGCAGAGAGGGATACTCGGATGGTAGTGTCCACCCTCGAGACCTCGAGATCACCCCGGTTGGGTGATCAATTATCCCAGGTCTTCTCTCTCTCCTTCATCGGTAAGATCCTTCCTGGGAATGACGCTGGATACTCCTCAGGTCAAGGTGTTTATTACTCAGCAGAAGGTGGAGGGCCTTCAGATGCAGGCGCGGGCCTTGTTGGCTTGCCCTCATCTCTCCATCCGTCTGGGGATGCAGTTGGTGGGTCTCATGGTGTCTTGCTTCGAGGCTGTGCCTTTCGCTCAGTTCCACATGGTACCCCTTCAGTTGAATCTCTTGACCGTCTGGGATCGAAGTCAGGAGTCCTTGGAGCAGGAATTCGCTCTATCCCCTCTGGCCAGACAGTCCCTCTCGTGGTGGCTGGACTCGAGGAATCTTCTAGTGGGCAGGTCCTTTTTGCCTCCGTGCTGGGAGATTGTCAAACCCCTCCCCAACCAGTCAGACTGGCATCCGTGGTGACAATCGCTGAAGTTCCAGGGCCAGTGGGGCCCTCAAGAGGCCCAGGCACCTATCAATCTCTTGGAGTTGAGAGCGATCAGGTTGGTTCTATTCCAACTATGTCACACACCCCGCTTCCAATATTCATGACATATGGGTTATAACCAGTAGAGGGCGAACTTCTGCAGAGATGACAGGAAAAAAAAGAAGCCCTGCCCAGTCCATAAATACCTGGGACCTCCCACACATTACCCAGTAATCGTCTCTGCAGACGGCGAGCAAGTCGGAAGATGGCTATCTCCTTCTTTGCAGGTAAGCCAGGTTCGCACCCGGACAATTTAGCCTATTTCTGCCCGGACCTGTTTAATTATACCCCTATGCCGCCCAGCCTTGGCTGTAGGTCCGGGCGATAGTAGGTTACACCTCAACAGGTGTACTTATGGGAGCCATGCTCCCCCGTGAGACCCCATATTAAGGGGTAGGCGATTTTGCCAGGTTTGGTGATCCTGGTTCGGTATGCCCCGACCCTGTTTTCCCTTAACTACCCTGTAGCATGGGATCCCCCCCTTCCGTGTCTCCCTGTTCCCCTCAGCCTGGGGGGGGGCGGACTTTTCACGTACTGTTTTTGCTCCTTACATTCTGTGTGGTGTGTGTGTGTGGGGTGCCTGTGTACTGTGTGCATGGCGGTGTTCTTTGTTTCTGGCCGCACTCCATGGCCATTACTACGGAGAGAGCTTCTCCCCCTCATTCTGGTAAAGGCAGGGGGCGGGACCGGGCGCTCAGTGCGCTCGCGCCGGCCCGCCCCCCTGTTTTCTGGCGCCATTGCGGAGCCCAGCTATTGCTGGGATCCGCGTCCTTGTCAGCTTTGGAGAGGGGGCGGGGCCAGGCGCGGCGCACGATCCGCGCCGGCCCGCCCTTCTCCCTCTTTCCTCTGCTGCTGCTACTGGGTCGGACGCCATTGTTGGAGCTGTGAGTGCCCTGCGGGGCCCCCTTTCTGTAGATTGTACTGGCGGCTGGCCCCATCCCTTGTGGTGGGGCGATTTATGGTCCACTTGTGCTTATTATATATATAGCTATAAAATATATATTTATATATTTTATTGTAGTGTATGTGTGGCCCTGCCTGCTGTGTGCCCTTATTTCTTATGGGCCTTTCTCTTTGTGTCTTTCAGGAGGACTCCTTTTCCACATAAGAAAAAAGGGGTTCTCCTGGTCCTAGGGTCCCTTGGATAAATTGGGGTCTTACAAATCCTCCCACTTGGGACTTAAAGGGGCATCCCGGGTACCTTAATTGGCGTAATTCCCTCTGGTCCTTGCGACTACCATTAAAATCACCATATAGAGGCTCCCCAGGATACCGGGCTCGGGCTCCCTTCGGGGCAATCCCGGCTGTGTGTGGGTTGTGGGGTGTCCCTTACCGGGGATAATGTACTGATTTGCATACCATGTGCTCAGCAGGCCATAACGCGGCAGTCGGGGTCCCAGGCGTCTGGGTCCGCGCCGCCGGCCTCATCACCTACTCCACCCCGCCTGATCCGTACCCCAAGTGACACTGTCATTAGTGGGGAGTCGCAATCTGATGTATGTGCTAGATTGGCCAACATCGAGAGACTGATTTCTAGCTCTGCGGCCAGAAAGGCCCCAGCTAAAAAGAGCCATTTATCACCGGCCGCACCGGTTCTGGATTTTGTGATATCCTTGACTGGTCTGATTATTCCCCACTTGAGGAGGGGGAATTGTTTGAGTCTGCTGGCTCTGAGGATCAGCAGTTTTTGGATGCTGATGCTGGGCAGGAGCATGGGGATGCCGTGGATACCCCCAGGATTCTGGCCCATTTGTTTGAGGTGCTGGTTATTTCCCCTCTGGCGGAGTCCCCTCCGCAGAATGGGGAATTTTTTGGGACCTCTAAGCCTTGTTTGGAGTTCCCAAATCAGAAGCATTTTGAAAATCTGATTCTTAAGGAATGGGAAAGACCTAGCCGGCTTCCTGGTGTTCCTCAGGGATGGGATAGGAATTATCCCTTTCCGGTGGACGTGGTGAAGCGCTGGTCGTCCCCTCCCGAGGTCGATGCACCCGTCCTGGGATTGTCGAACACATCTGTTGTGCACTAACCAGACGCCACCACGATTAAGGATGGTGAGGACCAGCGTATTGACCAAATGGCTTGTCATGCCTTTGCTAGCGTGGGTTCAGCCTTGCGGCCTGTTTGTGCTTCTGCGCTCGCGACTGTGGCTACCGGGTCTGTGGTTAGGGGCCTGTTGAGTGGTTCCCAGCTTAACCCGGCCAGTGATGAATTTGCAGCGCTTACGCAGTGTGAATTATTCATGACTTTTGTCTTATCTGCCTTGGATGACACAATATGTATGTGTAGCAGAATCTCGGCGTTGCTGGTGGCTATTCGCCGATCGGTCTGGTTGCGCCAGTGGGCGGCTGACATTGCGGCTAAGAAGTCACTTACAGGGCTACCCTTCCTGGGTATGCGGCTGTTTGGAGATAAATTGGATTCAGTTGCGAAAGGAGGAAGGTTACCGCAGTGCAAGAAGCAGCGTCGCTCCTTTCGGGGGGTAGGCTCCTTTAATCCTTCCTTTCGCGGTGTCAGAGCAGGCAGAGGAGCTGCCTACTTTACCTTCAGAGGGGATTCCTGGAACAGAGGACAGGCCCGTCTGGGACCTGTCTGGGGTTCCAAGACCAAGCCCGCTGCCAAGCCGGCTCAGCAATGAGGGGGCGCCCTCACCCTTGCGGGTGGGGAGACGGCTGCGGCACTTCTTCCGGGTCTGGGCCCGGAAGGTCACAGACAAGTGCATCTTGGAAGTGGTCTCTTCCGGGTACAAACTGGAGTTCGAGGACTGGCCTCCTCCCAGATTCTTCAGGTCTCGGGTCCCCTCGGACCCCCGGACTGCGCAGGGGCTCCTGTTGGCAGTGCAGAATCTTCTGGACATGGAAGTCATATGCACAGTGCCTTTATCAGAGAGAGGCCGGGGCTTTTATTCCAACCTTTTCACGGTGCCCAAAAAGGATGGATCCATAAGACCCGTTCTGGATTTGAAGCTTCTCAACAGGTTCATCAGAACCAGGAAGTTCCGCATGGAGACTTTGCGCTCAGCCATCCTTTCTCTTCGTCAGGGGGACTTCATGACGTCCATAGACATCAAGGATGCTTACCTTCATGTGCCGATCTTCCCAGCACACCAGAGATTTCTCAGGTTTGTGGTGGGAGATCAGCATTTTCAGTTTGTGGCCCTCCCGTTTGGGCTGACCTCGGCACCAAGGGTGTTCACCAAGGTGTTGGCGGGAATAAGGGCCCTTCTCAGAGCCCAGGGCATTCGCATTGTGCTGTATCTGGATAACCTCCTCATTACGGCATCCTCTCTCGGACAGGCGGAGCTGGACACAGGACGGTGGTGTCAACGCTGGAGAGGTTTGGCTGGGTGATCAACCACCCCAAGTCTTCTCTCTCCCCGTCAAGGGAGGTTGCATTTCTGGGCATGAATCTGGATACCATTCAGACCAGGGTGTTTCTACCTCAGTCGAAGGTGCAGATAGTTCAATATCTGATACGTCTTCTTTTGTCAATCCCTCGCCCGTCTATCCAGCTAGGGATGAGACTGGTGGGGTTGATGGTGGCTTCCTTCGAGGCACTCCCCTTTGCTCAGTTTCACATGAGGTCGCTCCAGCTCCATCTACTGTCTGTTTGGGACAGATGTCCGCTGTCATTGGATCAGTCATTTCTGATGTCTCCCTTGGTTCGGCAGTCTCTTCAGTGGTGGCTGGAACCAAGGAATCTTCTGAGGGGCAGGTCTTTCCTGACCCCTTGTTGGGAGATGGTCACCACGGATGCCAGCCTGCCGGGCTGGGGGGGGGGGTTTCTGGAAGGAACATCAGTTCCAGGGGCTGTGGGGTCCTTGGGAGGCCCACACCCCCATCAATGTCTTGGAGCTGAGAGCTATTCGGCTGGTGCTGTCACGCTTGACGCATCACCTCCAGGGTCTACCGGTTCAGGTTCGATCAGACAATCGGACTGCCGTCGCTTACATCAATCACCAGGGAGGGACTCGCAGCAGGAGTGCCCTCAGGGAAGTTTCTCTGATTCTTGCATGGGCGGAGAGCAATAAGTATGTAGAAACATATGTACATCCCTGGTCCTTGTTAAAGGTTTATTCATTCTTGGTGGGGATTCTAACCAAATGATACTCCTTATACACATTCTCTGGCTGGTGGCAATACTCTCCCCACTGTCTGATTCCTCGCTGAGGGGTTATCATGATCTATTGGATGAATATCAGTTGGTAGACTCATGGCAGGAGTTACATCCTACCAGAAAATTATTCTCATTACTCACATCCCCACCGGGTACATAGAAGGAACAAGCAGATGTGTGTCCAGTATAGCAGCAGCTTATGTTTGGTAAAGTTCACCTATACTCAGGAAGTTTATGTTGTCCCCTTCCATCCCTAGCCCAGTGTAACAGTACAGCCTGTGTCTTTTTTCCACTAAAGCCTTTGCCCAGTATTGATAGGAAGTAGTATTATGGTAACTGGCCTCTCATATGCTAACTAGTTCAGTTACAACTAAGTTATCACATTAGGGCTGATTCAATTGAGAATTTTTTCTCACATTTTTCTGTGAGAAAAACTATTTTTCCTCAGTGAAATTCACCACCATTTGACTGAGCACATTTTAAAATATTTGCACAGCTAAAAATAATGCTGAAAAAAAATCAACAAAAATGTGAGAACTGATTCAGAACCATGATTTTTTTTTCCTAATAGCAGTTAGGTTGAAGTCATCCCTATTGATGAGCTGTGTGTACTCTGACTAAATGCATAATCACTGGAGGTGCGGGCTGCTCGGCCAGGGAGCAATATGGCCGACTGCATCCAGTTACTTTTGTTATGAATATTGGGCAAAGGCCAAAAAAAACAACACAGGCTGTTTTGGGGCCCTGGGCTGGGGATGGAAGGTGACAACATAAACTTCCTATCTGAATATAGGTGCACTTTAAGTGATGCTGAATATCAAACAAGAAGGTCAAAAATGTATTGGTATAGAATGAATAATACAATTAAAGTAAAATTGGCATGCCTCTGGCAAAGAGACTTAGGAGCCAAGACTTAAAGTTTTAACCAATTAGAATCAAAATGGCTGAAAGTCTGGCAACCCAGCTAAGCTAGACATTTGATAGACGTCCCTGAATGCAGATCCCATGAATCTCCGTTTTTTTTTTCAGTTTCTGGCTACCCAACCCCCAGAAAATACTCGGGGCCTGCTGGATAGGCCTAATGTCTTCTTTGATATCCGAGAAGCTATTAAAGTGAATTATCTGGTCTGTAAATCATCTTTAATTACATTTTTCTACACAGACCAATAAATAAAAACTAGAGGAATGGACTGTGTACTATTTTAAAGCAGCCCCCCACCTCTCTGTGTCCTAACATGTCCTAAGTGAGTCTGTAAGTAAGTAAGTCTGGTGCCATTTTACCTCAGGCAGCGCTCTCACAGGAATCACGATTCTCCTCATGCAGCCATTACCATTACTAAAGGGGAGGGTTTGGAGATATTTTTCAGCAAAGTTAATTTAGCTTTTCATGATGCACTAAAAATTCTGTTAAAAAAACGCACTGATTCAGACACAGGACATGCAGAATCAAGTTTACTCATCTGCTGAAAACCAAACATTAACAGATCAAATGGAGGATATTTGAACAGAGGAAGAAGGAATAACCTCCATATTAAATTACCTTCTGCACCTATTGAGGATCGGCAGAGTTTCTGCCATAAATTTTTCACCCAGTTGCTACCAGGAACTCCTGTGGAATATTTACCGCTTTTCGAATTGTCCAGAAACACTGATTTAGTTTTGCTGTCCGTGTGAGATGGCAGGTGATTAGTCATTGCATAGATGTGGCAATGACATCACTGCCACACATAACAATGGCAATGAATGGAGGAGGCGGAGCTTTACAGCTAAAACAGGCGCCATCATCTGGGATTAGAGTGGAGCAGGAGCAGTGAAAATTGGCAAAAGGTGCTCTTCATGGGGGGAGCAATTCAGGGATGCAAGTTAAAAAAAGTGAGTTTTGGTCTGCTTTAAGCCAAGACCCACTCCTCAATGCAAACCTTATTATGAGGCTAAAGATAGAATTCTTGCTGCAGTTCGCAATAAGAAGCAGTTATCTTTGTAGGGCTATACATTTCAAATCTGTGCAGATTTATCCCCTATAACTAATAACATATAACTGCAAAAAGGAAGACAACTGAAACCTGTGACAGATCATTTAAAGCGGACCAAAACCCAGTGAACTTGCAAAATACATTTGGCCAAAACCCCTGCCAAATCCATTCTTAGGGTGTAGAATTAGACATTGATATTTCTGCTTTTCGAATTGCCCTGGAACACTTTATTTTTTGCTGTCCATCTCTATGAGATGGCAGGGGATCAGTCATTGTGTAGTTGTGGCAATGACATCATTACCACACACAACAGTGGCAATGAATGGAGGAGGCGGAGCTTTACAGCTAAAACAGGTGCCATTATCTGGGAACAGATATCTCTGGATTCTGTTTCAGACTTTTTTTTATATACAGGAAACTTGGAATTGACTCTTTGTGGTTCGGTTGTTTGATATTGCTGAAGGTTCTTAACATGACACAATTTGTAAGAACAAGCTTTATGTTTATTCGTTTAAATATGTGATGTAGTGTATATGATGATATTTATGAACCATAGTGTTTCTATTTTGGGTCTTTATGCAATATATACACAAGCCTGTCCTCTCCTCTTTGTGGGTGGTATTCTGAATAAATAGGCAGGGTGTGTGGGGTCTCCCTTTTCTTCTTCAATGTTTTACTTTGTAATAATTAGTTGTTTTTATTGGGTTTTAAAGCCATGCCAGATAGGATATTTATTTCAGTTGATTGCTAGAAAATGTATCTTTAGTTTATACTTTTTTGTGATATATGGTTATATTAATTTCCCATAATGTAAAGGGATTTAATTCACCTGAGAAGATTTTCCTTTTCTTACAAGAGACGCATTTTTCTAGCCATAATTGTCCGATATTCTTTGATTAATCCTTTCCTGTTGTTCATTACACTACAGCTGATAAAACCAAAGCAGTGGCTATATTCATTCATAAGAGGGTAGGGTTTAAAACACTTTCTGTATTTAAAGATAAGGATAGTCAATATATAATAGTGATAGGACAGGTTGGAGAGCATCTTTTTATGTTGGCATCAGTATACTCTACAAATACTAACCAAATCAATTTTATCTCTGAATTTCTTGAAATACTTGATACCAAAAGATGAATTACATTAATTGTGGGAGGAGATTGGAATTGTATCTTAGATTCTGTACTGGACCACTCTCCTCCTCTTGCTTTATCTAGGGCAGAAACTAAAAAAGCTAAAACTCTTTCTAAACTGTGCTGGAGATATTTAAATCCAACAGAAAAAAACATTTCCATTCTTTTCTCCACCACATAATGTTTATACAAGAATGTATAGGTTTATGGTCAGTAGTTCTCTCATACCTCTTTGTTTCGCTGCTGAAATAGAGCAAGCAGCATGGTCTGATTATTCTATTATTAAATTAAAAATGTCTAATCTATCAGACAAACCAAAATTTGCCTTGGAAAATAAATGATTCTGTTTTTCGGGTGGCAGAGGTGAAGGATGCAGTGATCTACTTAATAGAAGAGTATTTTGCCTTTAATTCTACACCTGACAAATCACCTGCTTTGTTATGGGCAGCTTTTAAACCTGGTATACAAGGTAAGTTCATTTCCATTTGTTTGAGAAGGCAAAAGGTCATATTAAGAACAATTTCTGATTTAATGGATAGATTACATTCTCTGGTCAAATTAGATCAAAGCAAATCATCCTCAACTTTGAAGGCCCAAATGCTGTCAGTCTGCTGTTCAGTTGCAAGGTGCTGAGAAGGCTATAGCTCGGACTTTTTACTTTACTTGGGAAATAATCAAAAATGTTTGCTAAGAATGCAAGAAAAAGGTTCCCTTATATTTTCAATTAGGGATTCTGTAGGTCAGATTACGAATAGCTCATCAAAAATACTTGATTTATTTGGATTTTTATCAGTCACTATATACACAAAATTTTCAGGGTTCTGCAGAATCAATGAATATGTTCCTGTGTGACTGCACCCTTCCAAAAATTTCTGCAGATGCTCTATTTATAAATACGTTATTAAATAGTCCTACTACCAGGGAAGAGATAGAGCATGCCATTTACAAGCTTAAAATTAATAAATCGCCTGGTCCAAATGGGTTTTATGGAAAAATTTATAAAATGTTTTTTTCCTATTTAGTTCCTTATTTGGAGTCTGCTTTTTATTTTTTGCAAGGAGAACCCTTCCCACAGGAGATGCTGAAAGTTACTATCTCACCTATCCCTAAGCCTAACAAGGATTTAACCCATTTTAAAAAAATTAGACCAATAACAGTCTTGGACATTGATATAAAATTATTCACATCAATAATAGCTAACAGATTAAATCAATATACTCCATAATTGGTACACTCAGACCAATCCGGTTTCCTTCCAGGTCGCCAAACAACACATAATGCGCGTAGGGCTATTAATATATTAGACAATGCTTTTAGATCCCATACTCCTTTGTTTTAACTTTGGATATAGAATAATTGTATGTATTACTGTAATAATTACTTGCTTTTCGATTTCACTCGGTCACATGGGCTATTATATCTTAACTCACTGGAGCTAGGAGGTCCTGGAGAACATGCAAAGCTGAAAAACCCTCCCCTTGTGGGCTCCTCCCCAAGAAAGATATCACCTTCCCACTTCCTGTTTCTCCCCAGTTAGTAGAAAGCAGCAAGGAGACGCCCCCGGTGGGAATCAATTCAACAAAAAGCAGAGTAATCTCACAAATAACATCAGGTCTTGGCAGACCAAAGCACAAGTGATGGTTAGGAAACCATCCTCGCAGCTCGACCGGGTCCACGCAAACGTGACTGAGTGAAATTGAAGAGAAAGGAATTATTACGGTAATACATAAAATTCCCTTTTCTCACTCATCACACAGGCTATTATTTCTTACATCCCCAAGCAGTGAAGGAATGGGTGGAGATAACTAAAAAGCTCAGCTGCTTACTTGAATTCCTATTGAACATGTTGGCTGCTTGATCAAGGGAGAGTTACCTGTGATAATTCTAAAAACCCCTGTGCACTACGGGCGCATGGAGAACTGTGGACAAGAGAATTATCTGTCCACCCGTGGACTCCAATGCAACATGTCTTGAGAAACGTGAGACAACCAGAAGTCCCCCTGTGGGATCATTATTGAGCTCAATATGGACGCAGCCGGAGTCGTATGTGACACTGGGACCCTAACCCCAGAGTAGCCCTCAAACGCACCTTGGGGAAGTAACTAGCCAAGACCATCAGGCGTCGGAGAGAATCGCGTGCCCAGATAACCGGCGAAGTGCCATCCTAATAAGTCTAATCTAACTGTTCACACTGTAGTGATCAAGAGAGCGCCTGCCTCCCAGCTGAGATGCAGAGCAGGCCTGAAGCAGAACTGGTAACTCCTAAGTACTGCCCAAGCTAAAAGGTCAGAGGGTTGAAAACCCCATTAGTCTGACCCTTCTAGGCGTGAAGCACACCTACTGAGATGAGCTTTGAAAATGACTGGCAAGTCTGGGTCTTAACATACCAGATCCCCAAGGCAAGCCTTGAGGCAGAGCCTAACGGCCATATCCCTACTAGTATAGAGAAACCTGCTTTGCCCCTGAAAAAATTAACACAATACAGAAACAGGACTCACAGGGTGTGGCATCACTAGTCACCACTCCTGTAGGTAGTAAGGCTGACCCGCACCTGGAAAATACAGGTGGTTCCCAAACGCTGCCGGACCTGTTTAGCCTCTTGAGATTCGACCAGATTATGTGCCCAGGCAGAGTCTACGACTCTTGTGTCCCACCAGATAATGGCCTTTACCTGAAGTGGTATGGTACACATTATAGTTAGACTACCCAAGGCTAATGAAGCCCTCCAGCCATCAACTATGCACACCAATACTATTAGCGCAAGTCAAGGAACAGTTCTATTACCAAGGATCTCCTCAGCCTTAGCCCCAGTCCCAAGGGATTCCCCTATAGAAAAGGATCCCCTGGGTCTCCAGAAGAACTTTAGCACTTTATGGCTGTCCGTTTTTGAAGCTAGCATTCAAGGTAATTTTTCCTTTGTGGAAGGGTAAAATTTTGTTAGTTTAAGCCCAACCAATGGCCTAGGTGCCATCGCGGGTGGCACAACTTCAGAACTGTGATGTCCTTTGCTTTACCACTCAGACCTTCCGAGATGAAGGTGACAGCCAGGCTTTTTGCTGAGACTAGGTGCAGCCAAAAAGAATATCCAGAAGGTAACCAAAAAGAGAAGGGACCATGCCGCAGATATGGAACAAGAACATCTTAAACCGGACCTTCACCATGATTTATTGAAAACCCTTAAAATATACTAATTTTAGATGCCGGGAAATAGTTTAAGTTTTTAGTCGTTTATTATTCTTTCCCCCACTGGGCTGCAACTCTGTTCAGGACTTTAGGATATGGGCGCCGCCATCTTGACTCATCACACTTACTGAGGAGAGAAGAGTGGGATAGAGTACAGGGGGGCGGGTTATAGCTATGCTTTGCTCAGGCAGAGCAGAGCTGGGGTCAGGGAAAGGACAGCAATCCCAAAATGCAGAGCAGCATAGTCAGAAGACACTTCCTGCTTGCAGGCTGCCTGATGCTCCATGAGCTGCCATCTTGGATGTTTAAAGGCTCATAACATGCAGTAGATGCAGTTAGGATGATTTTTAATGTGAGCAATCTGTATGTACAGGGTGTGGGAAACATATAAGATAGGCTCTTATGGTGAGGGTCCGGTTTAAGGTCCAGTAGTAGGGTAGTCCCAGACAAGACATTCGGAGCTCCCTGTAGCCTTGCATGGCAGCCTAGTGTAGGTGGCCACACCATTCTGCAGGAGCTGTAACCAGTTGTCTGAATGGTCTCTGTATCATCAGAGATGGTTAAGACCAGCTCTTGAACAAAAACCCCAGATCCTCCAAGGGTTAGGTAGTCTAGGGTCTGAAAAGCGCCAGACTCATCGTGGTGCTGATGAGTGCAAAAGGCTGACATAAGAGACCACCTCGGGTACTTAACTGGCCCTCGAGAGAAATCGCCCTAGACGATACCAGAGAGACTCCTCCCACTCAATGTGTTCAAGACAGCACCACCTTCTACATTAAGGTAGAGCTGATATGGCATCATGAAGACCAATGCTTGCCTCCTGTAGAAGGATGCATTTTGGGCAAAACCTGTGATGGAGAGAACTTGAGACACACAAGTATTCCCATACGATTCGACATCAACTGCAACCACCCGCTGGACCTGGTGGTTTGGAAGAATTTAAAAAACGGCTGTAGGAAGAAGGCGTAGGTGGTATAGTTGCTTAGGTTGAAGCACACCGTGGACATCCACCTGATGTACCATGCTATACCTTCCACCACTGGTTGTATGCATTTTTTTGTTCAGACCAAAGAACTGAGGCCCTTATGGATCAGTGTGACCGCTGATTACTCTCAAGGTGGGTGGCTATGCTGAAGGATGACTGAAAAACAAGCCTGGCTGGATATTTCTTGATGCCGGGTGTATAAGTGACCCCTCCTCCTGCCATTTGGATTTTTAAAATTGGTCCATTTTTTTGCAATAGATTTCCTTTAAAAGAGTAGCGAGTGGCTTCCTGATCAGGGAGTGGTCAGGCGATGTGTTCTTGATTGGAAGAACACTCAGAAGAACCCACTTGGTGAGTTGAAGCCACAGTCCTAGCTGGGGATGCAGAGGCTGCAGGAGATCCTGAAAAAGAAACCTGGGTGATGGCACCACAGTGAGTCAGGTAATGTCCTGCCCCCCCCCCACCTGTACTGGGGAGATTTTCCCTCATCATACATTTTAAGGTTCCTATGTAATTCATTGGACAAGGCCCTATGCTGTAGGGGGGAAAATCTACAGCATAGCATAGCGGAATTATCTCTACTAAAGAGGTGGGAGATCCCCCTTGCAAATCCCAGCAGGAAAATCACTTCCCCCGGAGAAATCCTGCAATCCTGGGGTCCCACACCGCATTCGCAAGACTGCATCCCTGCAGCTGACACACGCTCCTGCTCCCAGCTACTCAGATAGGCTGGAATAGACCACAGGGAGGTCGGGAATGTGGCCACTTACATTCTGTAGGCTGGCTCTCTGTTCACAACAGGGCCGTTTATTTGCTTTATTTTGTCACATTGTTGGTTTGGTCAGACCACGACAGGTCACTGCTGATGTGGTAACCAATGTATTTAAAGGAGGACAATCAAGAAAAAAAATATCCCAATGATAAAAACCCATATAAACATACTGGATGGCGCGAGAAGAGGTCACTTATATACCCAGCATCAAGAAATATCCAGCCAGGCTTTTTTCTTGGAATGGAAGAGGAAATCAGGAGGACAAGCTCCTCATACACTAAACCTGTCACCCCTGGATTTTATTCCTACCAGGAGTGAATAAACCACAAGCTTGGTGGGAGTTTTATTCAGTTCAGGTGTATACGTGACCCCTCCTCTCATTAGCCGATGTGTTTATATGAATTTGTAATATTACACAATTTTGCGATGTTTCCCCCACCCTGTACATACAGATTGCTCACATAAAAAAAAATCCTACCTGCATCTACTGCATTTTCTGAGACTTTAAACATCCAAGATGGCACATGGAGCATCAGGCAGCCTGCAAAATACAATTCTGTGAAACTCACCTGTAGAATTGTTTTTGATTATATCCAGTCCAGGTCGTCCCAGTGATGACATGTGGGTAGTTCGCCCCTAGGGGGCGCTTGACTGCAAGATCAAAGATGTAGCTCCTCCCGGCCCCCTATAAAGGCAGGTGTCCCTCTATCATTCTCCAGTGGTTAAAAAGCAGTAGACAAAAAGAGGACAGGCCAGGAGGCCCAAGAAACCATGTTACTTCACATAGCTTCAGCTTGTACTCTCTCTAACAAGATTCATGAAAACAATATCCAATGAATAAAAAAGGTGATCACCATAACAGACAAACAGGAAACAATGAACAACAAGGGCGGGGTCGGACGACCTGGACTGGATATAATCAAAAACAATTCTACAGGTGAGTTTCACAGAATTATATTTTTCCCTATATCCAGTCCAGGTCGTCCCAGTGATGACATGTGGGACATTCAAAATCAGTGTCCATTTGGGCGGGATCCCCAGTGCGGAACAGCATGTAGTCCATTTCACTACCCCCTGAAGCACCTTTTGGCCAAAAACAGCGTCAGCTGAGGCCCTAACATCCACCTTGTAAAACTTTGTAAAAGTATGAACTGAAGACCAAGTGGCGGCCTTACAAACTTGTTCAACCGATGCCTGGTGCTGAAAAGCCCAAGAGGCACCAATAGAGCAAATCCGATTTCCTGAAGGATTCAGTCGCAGCCAGGTAATACGTTATGGCTCTGACCACATCCAAAGCATGGAAGGTCGTTTCCTTGGAATTAGTCGATGCTGGACACAAGGAAGGTAAGACAACTTCCTCATTAAGGTGAAAGGGAGAAACGGCCTTAGGCATAAAAAAAAATCAGGTTTAAAGCGAAAAACCACCTTATCCCTATATCGCTCAAAATAGGGAGGTTTCATACAAAGCGTGGCCAGCTCTGATACACGACACACCAAGGGGATCGCTACCAAAAAGATCACCTTGAGAGCCAAAATAGGTAATGCAGCATCGCACAATGGTTCGAAGGGAGGACCCTGAAGAGCAGAAAGTACTAAATTCAAGTCCCACACTGGTAATACTGACTTACGCGTTGGCCGGACATGGGTGACCTGGAAAAAGGTCTTGATCAACCTATGGTTGGCAATGGATCTCTGGAAAAAGATGGCTAAGGCCGAAACCTGACCCTTGAGGGTGCTTAGCTGGAGACCCAAGTCTAAGCCGTGTTGCATAAACTCCAGAGTCCTAGAAATAGAAAATGTGCGGCAAGGGAGACTCTTGGTCTCTCCACCCGGATGGGTGAGGGCGCCCCCTCATGCCTGAGGGGACTTGGCAGGGGGCTTGGATTTGGTTCCCCAGGAGGGATTGGGTCGGCCGCGGGACCTACCTCTACCCCAGGTATCTCTGCGGCCATCTGGAAATGAAAAGCCTCTTCCTCCCCGAAAGGAGCGATAGGCAGAGGGATTCCGAAAGGACTGAGCAGGCTTCCATCTCTGAGGGAGTCTACCATCCTTGACCAAAAGGTCCAGGCATTTCCCAAATAGCCTGTGCCCCACAAAGGGAATACTCTTAAGCGACTTCTTGGCAGCCGCATCAGCCGACCATTGCCGCAACCAGAGCGAGCGGCGGAGGGCAACAAGCAGGACTGAAATCCTGGCACCAAGCCGGACCCCATCGTCCATGGCAGAAGCAACAAAGCCAATGAAATCCAAGCAGGCCTTGAGTTCTTTATACTCCTCCGCCCGCTTGCGAGCCCTAGCTCTATCCACAAGATGTCTCACCTTCTTTTTGACGGCTAGAGAGACAATCGCCGCGGCACACACAGGGCGAAATAGGGCACTGGCAAAGATGAACGCATGGCAGACCAGCTGATTCATGCGCTTGTCAGCAGGGTCACGTAAGGAAGCAGTATCAGGTGACGGCATAACAGTAGTGTTGGACAACCCCGACACAGGGGGATCCACTTTGGGAGGGCGAGACCATAGCCGAACCAGCTCATCAGGGAAGGGGTACCGCCTGTCCAGGCCTTTAGGAACCGACGGTAACTTGTTAGGCCTCTCCCATTCCTTGAAAATCATGTTAGAAAAATGGGCCTGCTCCGGGAAGACCCGCCTTTGTCTTTCGGACCTAAACAAAACTCCCTGCTTCCTTTTAGCTGCTCTGGGAGGAACAATGTGTAGTGTCTCAAACACTGAGGTAAGCAATTTCTCCGTATCATCCGAGAGCCACGCATCCTTGTCCAAAGAAAAACCAGACAAACTGTCATCGCCAGCCGAATAATCCACAGTGGAGCGTGAATCATCAGGCAACTCACCTTCCTCCACAGAGCCCAGATCATCAAAGAGATCGTCATTATCCGAGTAAACGGGCTCAAGGTGCCATTTCTTACTCGTGGCTTTCTTGGGAGCCGTCCGCGAGATCTGTCTCTCGAGATTGGCCAGCCTATGCGCCAAGTCCGCATGAGACCCCCTGCTGGCTCCCCCTTACTGGGGGCTGAGTGCAGCAGCAGAGGGTCCGGAGAGGCCGCAGGCAGTGAAGGGCTAGGGGCAGGCAAGCCCGCCCATTCATGGTGAATAATGCCTCTGGCGCAAGTGGTACAAACAGTGCTGAATCCGCCCAGAGGATTCCTACTGCACAAGGGGCAGAGCCTTTCCTGCCCAAATGGGGCCCCCAGCTCACTATAATGGTGATTAAAAAATGGTCAATCAGTAAGGTTACAAGACACTAACGGCCTAAACCTAAAGGTGATCCCTCCTAATAAGGAGGGGGACCGGGAGGAACCACAACCCTCAACCTCAAGCCCACGACCTATACAAGAGAGGGGGAGAAATGCCCTTGATCAGAATAATCAAGATGCAATTGGTCATAATACACAGCCAGAAAAAAAGAGGGACTCACGACACTGACAGAGGGACAGCGCAGCCTCCGATGACGAGCGAGATCCCCCAGCAGCAGCAGTAGGAGGAAAAGACCAGGCTCCACAGCGTCCAGCAGGCCCCAAGCAGCAGCAGCAGAGCGCGCAGGCCAGTTCCAGAATGATACTCGAGAGGCAGGCGGCGCCGTGATGACGCAGAAGCGATATATGATGAGAAGATCCTAGACTGATCCCAAAGAAAATATCCCCATAGAGAAGGCCGCACTCTAATAAAATTGCAATATTTTTATTATTGAATAGATTCTAAATAAATAAAAAAGAGCAACACATCACAACACAAGCTTTGCCAGCGACATCAGAGATCTGGGAGATTGGACCAACACTCTGGAGGAGAGGGTAGATGAAATCGTGATGGTCCTGGAGTCTGGTGAATCTGCTACAGGGGCCATGCGTGACGAAGTGACCCTTCTACAACAAAGATTGGAAGATCTTGAAAACAGATTCAGGAGAGAAAACGTCCGGATCCGGGGCCTCCCGGAATACATGGAAGACGTTCCCGCAACGGTCACAGCGCTACTTCAGGAACTGCTTCCCTCCATGCCGATCGAATTGGATAGAGCGCACAGGGCCCTGGGCCCAAAGAGATCGGACGGTCGCCCAAGGGACATCGTCATTAGGCCTACTTTTTACCGCACGAAAGAGGCCATTTTGCAAGCCTCTAGAGGTGATGCCAATCTGTCTTTTCAAAATCATGCCTATCAGATATACCCTGATGTTGCTCCCCAGACACTCCAGCGTCGCCGAGAGATGAAACCGGGGGGCTGGAGGTTTTGAAATCGCATAATATCAGGTACCGATGGGGATTCCCCTTTAAGTTGATGTTCTCCCATGAGGGTCGCCAATGCGCCGCTGGCTCCCTGGAGGAGCTGCTGGGCCTCATGCGGGAGCTTCATTTTCCCCTGGCAGAGCCGTTCGCTGGTTCGCCCGGCTGGGCGGTACGGCGGGTGCCCAGATGCCAGCCTTTGCGGCCCATATGGGAGAAGGTCCGGCCGCGGAGGAGACCTCTGACCCGGGTTGAGGTCGCCTGGCCTCGGCTCGGGTTCAGGTTTAATGTTGAGGCGCCCTCCCCCCTTCTTACTATAAGGGGATTGGTTGCTTGAGTTAACCTCTTTGAGACTTCCGGGCCCCTGTATTGTTGTTGGTTACTTAATTTATGCTGGGCTGGGAGGCACATCAAACGAGGAACGGGTGGGAATAGTCCAACAGGGACGCAGGCTAATAGCCCCGCTCACCTGCGAGAGAGTGATAATTTCATGTCTTCGCAGTAAGCACTGCAGAGAAATCTGGGGATTTGTGGGAGGTCCCTGGGTATTTGAGGGGCTGGGAGGAGCCTGTTTTACATGTCTCTGCAGTGCAGCGCCATCTGGCAGAGGATAACCCAAGTGTAAGTAATCTATCTGGAGCAGGATGTACTGTATACTAAGAATATAGATTAGCTTTCAAGTGGTGGGTGGACCATGGGATAACTAGGGTGCTGGACCTTCTCTCGGAAGACGGGCTTATGCCGTTTAGTTCCCTAAGAGAAAGGTATGATGCCCCCCAAGGGGTCTTCTTTCAGTACTTACAATTGTGACACTGGCTGTCTCCCTTAACTAGATTGGGGTCACCTTTCTGGAGATGTACCCCCTTTGAGAGGGTCTGCGGGGAGGATCCATTTTGCAGGGGGGCAATATCCACGTTATATTCTATGCTGAATGCCATAGGGATAGGCACGCATGTACATGTGGAAAGGTGGGAGCGAGATTTAGGCCCATGCCGCTCTGAAAGGGGGTGGACGGAAATCTGGAGTGCTGCTTCCTCATGCTCCATAAATGTTTTGACAACTGAGACGGCCTATAAAGTTCTATACCGCTGGTATCTGATGCCAAGTCGTCTTGGCAAAATGTTTCCGGGGCAGGCCAATACTTGCTTCAGGGGCTGCAGGCTGCAGAGGGCTCCTTTTTGCACACTTGGTGGACATGTCCCATGCTCACTAAAAAACAGAACAAGCTATTTGTATACCTGCTTTTGGCGGCCAAGCAAACCATTGCCAGAGGGTGGAAGAAGCTGATTGTTCCGCTGTCGGAGGTGTCGTCTAGGATGAATGGGTTTTTGGTTAACGAGAGGCTCTCAAGCATCCTGGCCGACACCCAGGACAAGTTCCTCTCCATTTGGGAGCCCTGGATACAATATGCCTGGCCCGTTGCGCCAGTGGGTATGCTAAACTAGGCGACCCATGCGGGCTAGATCGCGAGGACCCCTCCCCCCGATTCCCTCCCTTCCTCCCCCTTCCGCCTTACCCCCCCTTTTTTCTTCTTCCTAAACCATCCCACTCACCCTTACCCTGTGTGTTTCCCTCCCCATTTGTTCCCTGTGTTTTGCTGCTCTCTCGGCGGCCCACCCGTCGCCGGTCTCCTGGGCTGCGGGCCCTGGATACGGGTGTGCCCCGCGGCTGCTGGTGCCCTGGCTTGGTGGGGCTGAGCGGCGGGGGGGGTGTGGTAAGGTGAGACGACAGGAGTATCTGCTTGAGATTGCTTCCCCTGACGCAGAAGACGATGTGAATAAAAACTCAATACTGGCAGACATTAATACAATAATCGTTTATTTATACCATAATTATACTGCAATTGTATTGTTATTTACCATTAGGAAGGCCAAGGATGCTGAGTTTTTTCTTAGTTAATAAAGTGGTGTATTGTTGCATGCTCTGTATCGTTTGCCTCCCCTGCGCGGGATGGATTTCTGCCTGCCTGATCACCTGTACCTGTATCGCTCCCTTTTTTCCTGAATAAAAATATTGACAGAGAGAAAAGAGGGAGAATTAAACAACCCAAACTATCAACTATAACAATGATAACAATCACCATACAGGGGATCCAAGATAATGCAAAACCAAGGGTGGGTTGGAGCAGGACGTACTGTATACTCATAATACCAATTCTACAGGTGAGTAATCACACACAGAGATTGAAACACCCTGTTGCATAGGGACCATCCTCCCTGGCGAGAGGTCCCCGTGCTCAGAGAGTCCGCCAGGAACTGAGCATAAGGGACCGCTTCAAAGCATGCCACCATCAGGCCCACCAGCTGCATCCCCTGCCTGATGGAGGGATGGGGACAAGCTAGGAGGGACTGAGCCTGTGCAATCAGACTGTCCACCTTCTGCTGAGGAAGGAAGATCCTTGCCTGAACTGTATCCAGATTCATTCCTAGGAATGGAGTTACCAAGGAAGGGGACAGTGAGGACTTGGGGGGGTTGATCACCCACCCAAATGACTCCAGAGTGGACACCACCAGCTGAGTATCCAACTCTGCCTGATGTAGAGACTGGGAAGTGAGGAGGATGTCGTCCAGATAGGGAAGCACGCGGACGCCCTGACATCTGAGCAGAGACATCACGCCAGCCAGCACCTTGGTGAACACCCTGGGAGCTGAAGTGAGGCCTAAGGTCAAGGC
Organism: Gastrophryne carolinensis; assembly: GCA_027917425.1. NCBI lineage: Eukaryota > Metazoa > Chordata > Amphibia > Anura > Microhylidae > Gastrophryne > Gastrophryne carolinensis. The sequence continues at coordinate 30,957,544 of CM051235.1, read as the reverse complement.
CACAAACTGGTAGTGTTGATCCATCAGAGCGAACCTGAGGAACCTTTGATGACCTGGGAACACAGGAATATGAAGGTAAACATATTTGATGTCCACAGAAGTTATGAAATCCCCTTGGCGCAGGGAACCGATGGCAGAGTGCAGAGTTTCCATGCGAAAGTGCCTGCCCCTGACAAACTTGTTGAGGATCTTCAAGTCCAGGATGGGCCTGACAGAACCATCCTTCTTGGGTACTGTGAATAGGTTGGAATAAAAGCCCTTGCCTTTTTCTCTTAAGGGGACCTGGCAGATGACCCCCAGCTCCAGGAAGCCTTACACTGCTTGCACTAGCTCCTGAGCTGACACAGGGTCCTGAGGAATCCGGGATCTGATGAATCTTGAAGGGGGATCGGCAGCAAACTCCAACTTGTAACTGGAGGACACTACCTCCTGAATCCACCGGTCTGAGACATGAAGCCTCCAGACATGAGCGAAGTGCTGCAGCCTTCCCCCCACCCGGATGGGTGAGGGCGCCCCATCATGTCTGAGGGGGCTTGGGAGAGGATTTAGCTTTGAGACACCAGGAGGAGCCAGGATGTCCACGTCCTCTTCCTCTACCCCAGAAATCTCCCCGGGCCCCAGGGAAAGAAACCCCCCTTCCCTGTCTTGCACCACAGTAAGGGGACGAGAAGGAACCCTGACCCCGAAAGGGCCAAGATTGCCGCCTGCGCTGGGGTAACCTGCTTCCCTTAGCAAAAAGGTCCAGGCGGTCCCCAAACAGGCGCAGTTCTTTAAAGGAAAACCAGTGAGGGCATTCTTGGCAGCGTTGTCAGCAGCACACTGGCGCAGCCAAACCGAGTGGCGTATAGCCACCACGAGGGCAGAAGTTCTGGCACACATTCTGATGGTGTCATCCAATGCTGATAGGACAAAATTTATAAAAACATCACAACTGGAGAGTGCATTAAACACCTCACAAGGCAAATCATCAGGGGCACTATCAAGCACCTTTCTGATAAGGGTTCTAGTGGCCTCAGCAGTAATGGCAGAGGCACAGACCGGGCGCAGCGCCGTCCCCGCACATGCAAAGGCGTGGGATGCCAGCTGATCAATACGCCGGTCTTCAGCATCCCGCAGGGTAGTAGAATCAGGGGAATGCATGACAGAGGTGTTAGATAGCCCTAGGATCGGGGCATTCACCTCGGGGGGGGGGGGGGGGGGATGACCAACATTTAACCACCTCAGCAGGAAAAGGATACTTCCTATCCCAACTTTTTGGAACCCCGGGAAGTTTACTGGGGCGCTCCCATTCCTTGAGCACAAGGTTATGGAAATGTGCCTTCTCGGGAAATTCCAAACGTGATTTTGCTGTATGGAAAAGCTCCCCTCTTTGCCTGGGAGCCTCAACAGGGAGAGAGATAGACAAAACTCAAAAATCTGGGTCAATAATCTGTCAGTGTCATCCGGGGCCCAGAGGTCAAAGCCAGAATCGTCATGACCCCTTGGTCTCTCATCAGATGAGCCTGAATCAGAAAAGAGCTCCCCTTCATCAGACGGGGTATAGCCACACAGATTCCAAAACTCCTCAGTTCCCATAGTGAAAACTGTAACATTAGGCGTCAAGTGCCGCTTCTTAGCAGGGGCCTTACGCGCTAAGGATTTCGCAATCAACTGTTCAACAGTAGCCAGTCTAGAAGACACATCAGGCTGAGAATCCCCACTAGTATGCAACTCAGTAGGAGTGAGGTTTAAGCTTGGGGGCATAGACGAAGTGAAACAAGGTGCAGCCACTGGCAGGCCAGATTGCAATGCAAGCACCTGCTCAGCACAGGGTACACAGACCCGCGCCTTGTCAGCGTCAGCATGAGGCTGCCCACACGCTACACACAGCCGGTCTTGTCCCAAGGGGACCCCGGTAACATTATCCTGGGATGCCTCCATATGGTGATTTTAGCGGCGCTATATGCCGATAGGGAATAACGCTATATAGCAACCATGGATGCCCCAATAACCCGCTAGGAAAGTGGGAGTATTATTTTTACAAGGCCTACAAGTAATATACTAAAAACAGGGACGAGAGAAGCCAAAAAGGGTTCGTCCGGCCTGAAAGACATAAGTAGACAAGACCTTAAGTACATTGCAACAAAAGTGAAGGATATAAAGCCGCCCGCGAGGGCACTTATGGACCGCGGTAGGTAGGAGTCCGTCACGCATAGGCCAAATCAATCAAGAGGGGTGGGCCGGCAACAGCGATGACGCAGAGCGCGCCATAGACGGGCCCAGCCCCCCCCGAAGAGTGCAAAGCCAGACGGCAGCAGCCAATGATGGCGCACCAGCGCCTGAGGTACTGCCGCCGCCAAGCGCGGAACCAAGTCAGCGCGCGGCGGCGGCAAGTTTAAAAGGCCAGTAAAGACAAGTCAGCGCGGCGGCTGACACAAGACTAAACAGCATGTAAAAAGAGAGTGTAAAGCACAGAATGCATAACATACACCTCTACATACACCCCCCCCCCTTTTTCCCCTGAAAACTACAAGGAGGATGAGGGAGGACGCCGGCCACTTAAATAGGGCCCACCGATAGGCAGGGGCAATAGTGCGGGAGGGGCATCCCATAGAGGCTCACCATAAGCCTGAACCGCCTACCCTTTGGTGGGGGGATTGCGGTGGAGCAGCGCTCCTAAGCACCAAACAGCGGTGCTGCCTACCCTCACCCGACCAGCGCAGCCAATGCAAGGAGGCATAATACTAGTGGAACGGGTGGGAATAGTCCTACAGGGCCGCAGGCTGAAAGCCCCGCTCACCTGCGAGTAGAGAGCCAATTTCTCGTCCTTCGCAGCCAGACTGCAGAGAAATTCTTGGGATTTGTGGGAGGCCCCGGTATTTGAGGGGCCAGGAGGAGCCTATTTTTGATGTCTCTGCAGTCCAGCGCCATCTGGCGGAGTATAACCCGATTGTAAGTATTATATTTGGAGCAGGACGTATACTAAGAATAACACACAATCCAATAAAGCTTGTAGGCCGGGAGGGTACAATGCACTAATGGCCCATATATAGTGGTCCCCCCCCCAGGCTCACCATAAGCCTGTGTCCGGCTACCCTTTAGCATAGGGTCTGCGGCCGAGAGCCTAGCTCTGCCGAACGCCAACAGACTCCGGCATTCACCCTACCGTCACAATCCCGTAGCAGCCAGAGGCTGGGAGGCAGGAGTGCGTCAGGAGGGATCCGTGGAAATAGGGCCCGCAGCGGTTGACGGGCTAGGTGGCCCTGCTCTGCTGCCATTTACTGAGAGAGTGTCAAACGATCTTCTGCAGCCAAGACTTCAAGATGAACAACTGGAAAATGATAGACACCTGCCTTTATAGGGGGCCGGGAGGAGCTACATCTTTGATCTTGCAGTCAAGCGCCCCCTAGGGGCGAACTACCCACATGTCATCACTGGGACGACCTGGACTGGATATAGGGAAAACAGGAAGTGTCTTCTGTCTGTCACTTTGCATTCTGGGATTGCTGACCTTTCCATGACCCCAGCTCTGCTCTGTCTGTGCAAAGCACAGCTATAACCCCACCCCCCTGTACTTTATCCCCCTCTCAGTATGTGATTCTTCTGAGGCAAGATGGCGGCGCCTGTATACTAGAGTCCTGAACATATTTGCAGCCCAGTGGGGGAAAGAATAATAAGTGACTAAAAACTTAAAATATATTAATTTTAGATGCTGGGGAATAATTTACGGGTTTGGGCTTCTCTGTAATGATGCTGAAGGTCCGGTTTAATCATTGGTACAACCCAAGTGGACACTTGATGCGGACAGGTTCATAGTTCCTCAGCCACTTGGTAATAAAGTCACCAACCATCTACATTCAATTCCTGGTTTTTGATTAGACCGACCATCACTGTATCATCTGCAAATTTTACAGTGGAGGTTGAGCTGCTGGAGGCTACACTTAATAACTTAAAGTGGAACAAAACCCTGAGAGGCCATCACTGGAATCTAAAAGACTCTGGTGCTGGCTGCTAGCCTTCCCCAGGGCATTGCATTTTGGTCTGCCCCGCTGTATGAAACCCCTGGAATTTCCATAACTCACCTCTGCACAGTCTGAACGGGGCACGCATGGGCTCTCGTCCAATCAAGAGTTGTTTTTCGTCTCCATGTAATTCGGCAAACGTCTTGTATGGTATTCGTATTTATACAGAGAGCAAGCGGGCGCATCCCCTGCATTTTCAGGCTGTGCACTTCTGTCCCAGTCATTCAGATAGGATGGGGCTGGAGCATGCGCTGCTGGGGATGCGGACACCTATGCTTCAGTGAGGAGTCGATGACACAGTCTCGGAAAACGTCTCAGGATGAGAGACCAGGAAGTGGTAATCTGGGGGTTTTTTACATAGTGAGGCATCCCAAAACAGGATGCCCAGAACACGATTTAAACAGATTTTGTTCTGGGCTGAATTTTACCTCAGTTGAGGAAGAGACATAACTGTCTTGAAATGTTAATAAGCGATCACTTGCTGGTTTAAATTGCTACCAACTAAGAGTAACCTTCACACTTATACCTACTTTGCCTGTGTTTGTGAAACTTTTTTGTGCATTGTGTATATTTGGAATGCCACACTTGCCTTTATTGTCTGTAACTAAACTGGGTTAAGACGCTGTTATTCATTTGATCCATAACTCCCCCCCCCCCCCCGCATTGTGACATTTGTGGCATCCCTATAAACCCTCAAGTGGACAGAAAGGTGATTGATAGGATGGTAAAAAAAAATGCACCAATCTTTCAATAATACCATTTTGTGAATACTCACCTGTAAAATGGGTATTATAAGTATGTCACACACCCCGCTTCAAGACATTCATTACATGTGGGGTATACTGACCTGTAGATGGCGATCTTGCAGAGAAATCAATAAAAAAAGTAAGACCCTCCCGGTCCATAAATACCTGGGACCTCCCACATATTCCCCAGTATAAAGATAGCAGTAAGGTAAAGGGACCAGGAAAGCCAATTAAAACTAACAAAGGTTCACCATATAAAGGATCCAGAATACCAAAGGGCAGGATTAAGCGGGGTGTGTGACATACTTAGAATACCCAATTTACAGGTGAGTAATCACAAAATGGTATTATTCTAAGTATGTCACACACCCCGCTTCATGACATTCATTACATGTGGGACATCCAAAAGCAGTGTCCATAAAGGGCGGGGATCCAAAAAAACAAGGCAACAAGGCACAAACTTAAACCACAGCAGCTTGCAGAACCTTGCGGCCAAAAACAGCATCCGCTGAGGACGGACATCAACCTTGTAAAACTTGGAAAAAGTGTGAACCGAAGACCAAGTAGCAGCCTTACAAACTTGCTCAACAGAGGCCTGGTGCTGGAAAGCCCAGGACGCCCCAACAGCACGAGTAGAATGAGCAGTAACACGAAAAGGGGGAATCTTCCCCTTAGCAGAATAGGCCCCAACAATGGCCTGGCGAATCCATTTACTAATGGAAGACTTGGCTGGAGCCAAACCTTTCCTAGGCCCAGAGGGCACCACAAAAATGGCGTCAGTCCTACGAAAAGAGGAAGTAGCCACCAAATAGTACTTCACACAGCAAACCACATCCAAAGAATGCAAAACCCTCTCCTTGTCATTGCTAGGCTTAGGACACAAGGAGGGTAGAACAATGTCCTGATTAAGATGAAAAGCAGAAACCACCTTAGGAAGGAAATCTGGCTTGAAGCGGAAAACAACCTTGTCCTGATGCCTCTCAAAGTAAGGGGCCTTAATGGACAAGGCCGCCAACTCCGATACATGCCGAACGGAAGTGATGGCAACCAGAAAAACAACCTTCTGAGTAAGCGTAGAAAGTGCAATATCCTGCAAAGGTTCAAAGGAGGACCCTGCAAGGCAGAAAGAACCAAATTCAAATCCCAAACTGGGAGAAAAGGCTTCCTAGGAGGCCGCACATGCGTAACCCCCTGGAAAAAAGGTCTTAACCAGAGGATGAAGAGCAAAAGACTTTTGAAAGAAAACCGCCAGGGCAGAAACATGCCCTTTCAGCGTACTAAGCTGCAAACCTAGGTCCAGACCATGTTGCAGAAATTCCAAAACCCTAGGGATAGAAAACGCCCTGCAAGGCAAGGCCCTGACCTCACACCAATCAATATAAGACCTCCAAATCCTATAGTAGATGGCAGAGGAAAACTTCTTTCTAGCCCTAACCAGAGTCTGAATGACAGCATCAGAAAGACCTTCCTCCTTCAAGATGGAGGTTTCAGCAGCCAGGCCGTCAAAGCCAGCGTTGGTAAATTGGGGTAGAGCAGTGGACCCTGAGTGAGTAGATCCGGCAGAAGGGGCAGAACTAACTGATCCTCTGCCAACCTTACCACGTCTGCGAACCAAACCTGTCTTGGCCACCTTGGAGCCACCAGGATTGCTGACGCGCCCTATAGGGCCAGCTTGCGCACCACTTTGCCCACCATGGGAAACGGAGGGAACAGGTATAGAAACCCCAGATCCTTCCAGTTCAGAGACATGGCATCCGCTGCCAGAGCCAGAGGATCCCGCGAGAGAGACACAAATGCCGGAAGCTTGTGATTGTGACGAGAGGCAAAGAGGTCCACCTCCGGAGTCCCCCCACCGGTGGCAAAGCGACCGAAACACCTTGGGGCTGAGCGACCATTCCCCCCGGCGAGATGACCCCCTGCTCTGGGAGACCGCCTCCGTGTTCTCCACTCCCGGAATGTACACTGCCGAGATGCATGGGACATTGCCCTCTGCCCAAGCCAGGATCAAAGACACTTCCCTGAGGGCACGCCTGCTGCGAGTCCCTCCCTGGTGATTGATGTAGGCGACCGCCATCCGATTGTCCGACCGAACTTGAACCGGTAGTCCCCGCAACTGATCAGTCAAGTGAGCCAGAACCAACCTGATGGCTCTCAGCTCCAGAACATTGATGAGATCGTGAGCCTCCAGAGGCCCCCACAGTCCTTGAAACTGAAGATCCTTCCAAATTCCCCCCCAACCTAACAGGCTGGCATCCGCGGTGACCGTCTCCCAACGAGGGGTCAGAAAGGACCTGCCCCTCGTCAGATTGCTTGGTTTCAGCCACCACCGAAGGGAACGGCGCACCCGGGGGGACATCAGAAAAGACTGATCCAATGACAGCAGGGACCCGTCCCAGGCCGCCAAGAGATGGAGCTGGAGCGTCCTTGTGTGAAACTGGGCAAAGGGAACCGCCTCGAACGATGCCACCATCAATCCCACCAGTCGCATCCCCAGCCGAATGGACGGGCGAGGGATAGATAGGAGATGCTGAGTCAATTCCTGAATCAGAAGAACCTTGGCCCGGGGGAGGAACACCCTGGCCTGAGAGGTATCCAGAGACATTCCCAGGAACTCCACCACCCTGGAGGGAGAGAGGCAGGACTTGGGATAGTTGATCACCCAACTGAAACTCTCCAGAGTGGACACCACCGTCCTGGTATCCAGCTGCGCCTGACTGAGGGAAGACGCCATGATGACAAGATCATCCAGATATGGCACGATGCGGATACCCCGAGCTCTGAGGATGGCCATCACTCCTGCCAATACCTTGGTAAAAACCCTTGGAGCCGAGGTAAGGCCAAACGGAAGAGCCACAAACTGAAAAATACCATTTTGTGAGTACTCACCTGTAAAATGGTTATTATGAGCATGTCACACACTCCACTTCCAAAGATACATGACACTTGGGAAACCGGCCTGTAGAGGGCGATCTTGCAGAGATGACATGGAAAAAGGAGCCCCTCCTGGTCCATAAGTACCGGGTTCCTCCCACTATTCCTCAGTCTAATTAAAAAGCAGTGAGAACCAGGAAGAGCCAATTATATTCAATAATAATCACCATATAAAGGATCCCTAGAACAAAAAGGGCGGGGGAAGTGGGGTGTGTGACATACTCGTAATAACCATTTTACAGGTGAGTACTCACAAAATGGTATTATTCCTAGTATGTCACACACCCCACTTCCAAAGATACATGACACTTGGGACATCCAATAGCAGTGTCTATAATGGGTGGGGATCCCCAAGGAATAATGCATAACTTAAATTACTGCAGCTTGCAGAATTTTGCGGCCAAAAGCAGCATCCGCTGAGGCCCGCACATCAACCTTGTAAAACTAGAAAAAGTATGCACAGAAGACCAAGTTGCAGCCTTGCAAACTTGTTCAACAGAAGCCTGGTGCTGAAAAGCCCAAGAAGCTCCAATAGCACGAGTAGAATGAGCGGTGACACGAAAAGGGGGAACCTTCCCCTTAGCCATATAGGCCCCAATGATGGCCTGACGTATCCACCTACTAAGGGAAGATTTGGCAGGAGCAAAACCCTTCTTGGGCCCAGAAGGCACAACAAAAAAGGCATCCATCTTGCGGAAGGCCGAGGTAGTAACTAAATAATACTTAACACAACGAACTACATCCAAAGAATGTAAGACCCTTTCCTTGTCGTTACCAGGTTTAGGACACAAGGAAGGAAGAACTATATCCTGATTTAGGTGGAAAGCAGACACCACCTTAGGAAGGAAATCCGGTTTAAAACGGAAAACAACCTTATCTTGATGCCTCTAAAAATAAGGGGCATGAATAGACAAAGCCGCCAGTTCAGAAACTCGGCGGACAGTAAGTAATAGCAACCAAAAAGGCAACCTTCTGAGTAAGAATGGGAAGAGGAATATCCTGCAAAGGCTCAAAGGGAGCGGCCTGCATAGCTGAAAGCACCAGGTTAAGGTCCCAAACAGGAAGTATAGGCTCTCTGGGAGGCTGCACATGCGCGACTCCTTGGAAAAAGGTCTTAACCAAAGGATGAAGAGCGAACGACCTTTGAAAGAAAATAGCCAAGGCAGAGACTTGCCCTTTCAAAGTACTAATCTGGAATCCCATATCCAGACCTCGTTGCAGATATTCCAGAATTCTAGGAATAGAAAATACTCTACAGGGCAAAGCCCTGGATTCACACCAATCAATATAGGACCTCCAAGTCCTGTAATAAATGACAGAGGAAGACTTCTTCCTAGCTCTAATAAGAGTCTGAATAACTGCATCAGAAAGACCTTCTTTCAAGATGGAGACTTCAGCAGCCATGCCGTCAAAGCCAGTGTTTGTAAATTGGGGTAACAAAGTTGTCCCTGAGTGATGAGATCTGGAAGAAGAGGCAGATGGAACCGATCCACTGCCAGCCTTGCGACGTCTGTGTACCACAGACGTCTTGCCCACCTTGGCGCCACCAGAATTGCTGGCGCCTCCTCCAGTGCTAACTTGCACACCATCTTCGCTGATCATGGAGAATGGGGGAAACAGATATAGGAACCCCAGATCCTTCCAGGCCAGAGACACGGCATCCGCTTCCACTGCCAGAGGATCCTGGGATAGAGACACAAAAGCTGGCAGCTTGTGATTGTGACGAGAAGCCAACAGGTCCAACCGTAGAGTCCCCCACTTGTGACAGAGGAACTGAAAGACCCTTGGATTGAGAGATCATTCTCCCTGGCGAGAACATCCCCTGCTCAGGGAGTCTGCCTCCACATTCTCTATCCCCGGAATGTAAACTGCTGATATGCAGGGAACATTGATCTCTACCCACTGAAGGATCAGAGACACTTCCCGGAGGGCACCCCAACTGCGAGTCCCTCCCTGGTGATTGATGTATGCAACAGCTGTTCGGTTGTCTGACCGAATCTAAACTGGCAGACCTTGTAAGAAATGGGTCAGTCGAAGTAGAACAAGACGTATGGCCCGAAGCTCTAATACATAGATTGGAGAATGAGCCTCCTGAGGCCCCCCACAATCCTTGGAACTGATGCTTCTTCCAGAAGCCCCCCTAGCCTAGCAGGCTGGTATCCGTGGTAACCAGTTCCCAACGCGGAGTCAGAAATGACTTGCCCTTCTAGAGGTTGTGCGATATTAACCACACTGAAGGGACTGCAAAATGTGGGGAGACAATAGACAAGTCTGATTTAATGATAGTGGGCACCTGTCCCACTTGCCAAGAAGAAGAGCTGAAGCGTCCTTATGTGAAACTGGGCAAACGGGACTGCCTCGAATGTAGCTACCATCAATCCCACTAGTCTCATCCCTAGACAGATAGACTGACGAGGGTTGGACAAGAATAGACGAATCAAGTCCTGAATCAGAACCATTCCAGAATCATTCCCAGGAAGGGAATTTCCCTGGACGGACAGAGAGAGGATTTGGGGTAACTTATTTCCCATCCGAACCTCTCTAGCGTAGAGACCACCGTCCTGGTGTCTAACTCTGATTGTTCGAAGGAGGAGGCCGCGATAAGAAGATCGTCCAGAAAAGGCACAATGCGGATGCCCTGGACCCTGAATATAGCCATCACTCCTGCCAGCATCCTGGTAAAGACTCTTGGGGCCGAGGTAAGGCCGATTGGCAGGGCCACAAATTGATAATGCTGGTCTTCTATCGAGAACTTGAGAAATCTCTGGTGACCTGGAAAAATAGGAATGTGCAAATAAGCATCCTTGATGTCTATGGATGTCATGAAGTCCCCCTGACGGAGAGCATCGATCGTTGATCGCAGAGACTCCATGCGGAATCCTCTGAAACGGATAAATTGATTGAGTCTCCTTAGGTCTAGGATAGGTCGAACAGAGCCGTCCTTCTTGGGTACCGTGAATAGGTTGGAGTAAAACCCCAAACCCCTTTCCGCCGGAGGCACTAGGCAGATGACAGCCATGTTTAACAGAAGAATTGGATAAATTAAGTACAGGGGCATCCACCTCAAGAGGTGATGACCAACGTTTAACCGTATCAGCTGGAAAGGATATTTTTTGTCCCAGCCCAAGGGAATGCCAGGAAGCTGTGCAGGCTTCTTCCATTCTTTAAGAATAATATCATAAAAATGGTTTTGATTTGGAAATTCTAAACAAGGTTTAGAGGCTCCAAAGAATTCCCCTCCTTTAAGAGGGACTACTTCAGGAGGAGTAATAACCAAAACCTCAAATAACTGGGCAAGAGCTTTTGGGGTGTCCACACCACACACACTACACCCTGCTCAATTTCAGTACCAACAAATTGCTGTTCGTCAGAAACATCTGAATCCTCATATAATTCCCCTTCTTCTAACTGAGAAGGGTCAGACCAATCAAGCAAATCGCAATTGTCCAACTCACTTGCCGAGACGGCATGAGCCAAATGCTTTCTTTTAGCTGAGGCCTTTTAAGCCACAGAGGTAGACATACATTTTTCAAGATGAGCCACTCTGGCACATAAATTTAGAATGCGACTCACCACCCATGACAATATCAATGGGGGTACGGACAAGACACGGCGGAGTAGGAGAAGAGGCAGTAGCCGCAGACCCTGAAGCCTGGGCCCGTACGGACAAGACACGGCGGAGTAGGAGAAGAGGCAGTAGCCGCAGACCCTGAAGCCTGGGCCCCAGTTTGCTGCATAATGGTTAATTGTGCACAAGGGACGCAAAGAATTGCGTTATCCCCAACAAGGGATGCCTCACATCCAAAACATTGCCGAGTCTATGCCGAAAAAATTGCATGCCCATTATCCTGAGATGCCTCCATATTGTGTCAAATATTATACTATAATTGATTATAGTCGCCAAGTATATATGGGTTTTATGCATATGCTACCCGGGATGCCCCTTCAAATCCCAAGTGGGAGGATTTTTATTTTTATTTTTTTTTATTTTTTTTCAAATACTTCAGGACTACTTAAGGGCAGACTAGATGGAGCATAAGGTCTCCTTCTGCCGTCAACCTTCTATGTTTCTATGTTGTTGGTCTTTAACACATAGAGCCAGGTAACATGAATCCAGGTCCACCTTAAAGGGCAGGAGGACATAAGTCAAACATACACATCACTCAAAACAATACATATATCTGTGTATCTATCAGCATATCCAGAGTCAAGGCTCCAAAGAAGGCTGGACAACAGGCCAGCTGCTCCAGCCACAAGCAATGGCTTTAGCAGCAGTTAGGCTTGCACACAAGCGTTGGTGAGGCAGCTCAGCACAGGGAAGTGTTTACAAGGAAACTCCAGCCTGTGCTAATCAAAGTGTAGTCTCTCTAGACAGAGCTGGAGCTAGCTACTGAAGAATACCATTTAGTGAATCACAGAGTAAATATATACATAAGAATATATAACACAAGTGGCAAAAACTCATGTGTCCTGAGGAAAGACAGGAGGGAGAGACAGGAAGGAGAGGGCGGGCCAGAAAAAAAAAAACACCAGTGAAGCCAATACTGCTGAGCTCCTGGCCCTGCCCTCTCCTTAACCACAGCTGAGGAGCAGCAGCCTAAACCAGCTGAAAATCAACAATGGCCGAATTTGAAGATTACACCATCTATTTTAAAAGCAAAGACTTGCCACAAGCTGAGCCTCCTGCAATACTTGTGCTGTTGAACAGTGCTAAAACACACTTGAAAACACACACAGACACACACTTTTCCCATGTGATTTTTTAGCTTTATTATGGGAGTTTCCATACGGAACTTCCGGGGACGGACGAACCTGTTGAGCAACTTCAGATCCAGAATGGGACGAATGGATCCGTCCTTCTTGGGCACCATGAACAAATTGGAATAGAAGCCCAGGCCCCGGTCCGAGGGGGGCACCGGGCAGATGACAGCCATATCCAAGAGACTTGCTACTGCCGCCCGAAGGCCCTGAGCGGCCAGAGGATCTGACGGCACCCGAGACCTGAAGAATCTGAGAGGGGGCCGGAACTCGAACTCCAGCTTGTAACCAGAAGACACCACTTCCTGAAACCACCCGTCCGAGACCTCTTGGACCCAGACCCGGGAGAAGAGTTGCAGCCATCCCCCCACCCGCAAGGGTGAGGGCGCTCCCTCATTGCTGAGCCGGCTTGGCAGCAGCTTTAGGCTTAGAGCCCCAACTGTGTCCTGGATGGGCCCGGCCCCTGCCCCTGGACCAGGAATCACCTCTGGATGAGGGGAAAGCCGAACCCCTGCCAACTCTCACCCCACGAAAGGACTGAGTGAAGGAAGCCGCCCCCCCGAAAGGGGCGACGCTGCTTCTTACGCCGAGGTAACTTACCTCCCTTGGCAACCGAATCCAATTTCTCTCCAAGGAGCTGCAACCCCACAAAGGGAAGGGCTGTGACTTTTTGGACACAAAACCAGCCGCCCACTGGCGTAACCAAACCGACCACAAGGATGGCCACAAGCAAGGCCGAAGTTCTGCTACACATCACCAATGTGTCATCCAAGGCGGTCAGCACAAAGGACAAAAACAACTCACATCGCCTAAGGGTGGTAAACTCCTCACTAGCCGGGTCAAGCCCGGAAGAGGTCAACAATCCTCTAACAACCGACCTGGCAGCTACCAATAAAAACGCTGAAGCACAAACCGGCTGCAAGGCCGACCCAACACTGGCAAAACCATGACAAGCCATCTGGTCAATGCGTTTATCCTCACCATCCTTGAGAGTAGTGCATTCTGGAGAATGCAGGATTGAAGTGGTGCTGGACAACCCCAAAACAGGAGCATCCACCTCGGGGGGGGGGGGGGGGGGGGGGTGGGGGAACGACCAGTGCTTCACCGCGTCCACCGGAAAGGGATATTTTTTTGTCCCAACCCGTAGGGACACCCGGAAGCCGAGTCGGCCTCTCACATTCCTTGAGAATGATACCATCAAAATGCTTTTGATAAGGAAATTCCAAGTGTGGCTTGGTCACCTCAAAGAACTCCCCCTTCAGCGGAGGAGCCGCCTCAGGGGGAGAAATAGCCAGGACCTCAAACATATGAGCCAGGACCTTAGAGGTATCCAAGGAATCACCCTGGCCCTGCTCGGTATCAGCACCCACAAACTGCTGGTCATTGGAGCCCTCAGACTCCTCAAACAGCTCCCCTTCCTCAAGCGGGGAACAATCAGACCAATCCAGGGAGTCAAACTCCTCCATATCAAAAGCCTGCGTGGCTGTATACAAATATTTTTGCTTTGCCGTGGCCTTTTTGGCAACAGCACTGGAAAACAATTTTTAAAGATTGGCCAATCTGGCGCACACCTCAGATTGCAACTCCCCACCCATGACCACATCACATGGGGTACGTATCAAGCGAGGGGGAGCAGAACCAGACGCCTGAGATCCGGACTGCCACGTAATAGACCGCTGCGCACAGGGTACACAAAGAAATGCATCATCCCCCAAAAGGGATACCCCACACCCCAAACACAGCCTGGATTGCCCCGAGGGGGGCACCAGCCCAGTATCCGGGGAAGCCTCCATATGGTGATTTTTTATATTTAGGCACAATGCCCTATGGCAATTTTATATTTAGCCAATGCCCCATAGGCACTATGGCTGCAATTCAGACTCCTTTCCAAGTCTGACTCCTTCTAAGTCTGCAGCGAATTTAACCCGAATTCACTCTATGAACCCAGAACCACACCACTCTCCATCCACATCACCACCACCTGCATTCTGATATGTCTCCTCTCTCATTCACAGGTATGCATCTCATCATCTGACTTCATCTGCAACTTTTAACCCTTTGCTGCCCATACAAATCCTGCTGTATTTCTCTAATCCTGGTATGCATCTCATCATCTGACTTCATCTGCAACTTTTAACCCTTTGCTGCCCATACAAATCCTGCTGTATTTCTCTAATCCTGGTATGCATCTCTCATCTCATCTCATCGGATTCACTATTTTAAACGTGATTTTTCCCTTGTCATCTTAATTGTGCATATGCCTTATTTAAGAGTTATGTAATTATTTTGAATGCCCCATCTGGTTCCCCTGCCCATATCTATATTTGTGATACTATCATCTGTTACTATCTCCTATACTTAAACTGACCAATATTGCCCCTTGTGTGTTCACTGAACCCTAGCATCTAGCAACATTCCATTTGATGTTTTATTACCTTATGTGCCCTCCCTGACCAAACTTTTAGGACTGACCTAGCCCCACCCTTTAGGCCCAAGTGTTGTGCATGTGCTAATCAAAGGCACTTAGAGACTGTTCATATTGAGTGAATAGTGGCTGCAAGTCACTATGGCTGCAATTCAGGCTCCTTTTCAAGTCTGACTCCTTCTAAGTCTGCAGCGAATTTAACCCGAATTCAACCTGGAGAAAACCTGCACCGGATTCTGCTTGTCTGAATAGCCCAGCATCAACGAAAATGATCACCTTCTACCTCATCACACTGCTTCCTCTTATCCTCAGAATCCTAGGCTCACAGTATCCCCCTGCTCCTGGTAAGTCCCTATATATCTCCCCCTCTCTGCTCTCCTCCCCCTACCTCGCTGCTCACGAATTCCTTTCCTTGGCAAAATCACACACCACCTCTATATCCAAGCACAAGACACATTATTCCACCCTCAAAAGCCACAACCATCTCTTCTCTCTCCTTTTACTCTTACTTACTGCCGGCGACATCAGTCCTAATCCAGGCCCACTCTCTCCACCCCCCCTCCTCCATAACTATTCACTTTTCATCAAAGCCAAAAGTCTACAACCGTGTTAAACCTGGATACACACGCAACCTATCTAATCTGATACAGCTTAGTCACTCACCATCCCTTCCCGCCACTGTCACCTGCGCACTGTGGAATGCACGCTCAGTGCGCAATAAACTCACCTATATTCACGACCTGTTTCTCTCTAACTCTTTTACCTTCATGGGGTTCACAGAAACATGGCTTACCCCATCAGATACAGCTTCAGCTGCTGCCCTCTCACATGGGGGACTACATCTCAGCCACACCCCCAGAACCAACAACAAACAGGGTGGGGGTGTCGGCATCCTTCTATCCAAACTCTGCTCCTTTAACCCACTCCCTGCCTTGCCATCTCTATCCTTCTCATCTTTTGAAGTTCACTGTGTCCGCTTATATTCTCCCTGTAACCTGAAAATCGCAGTCATCTACCGCCCTCGTGGAACTACTACTCTTTTCTTCGAACACTTTTCTACCTGGCTCCTTCAGTTTCTGTCCACAGACATCCCTGCAATCATCATGGGTGACTTCAACATATCTGTGGACACTAGCAACCCTGCTGCCACCAGACTACTGTCACTAACCTCATCTTTCGGCCTCAAGCAATGGTCTACTGCACCCACCCACAAAGACGGCCACACAATTGACCTCCTCTTCTCTCACCTCTGCTCTCTATCAAACCTCTCATCCTCTTTGCTCCCCCTCTCTGACCATAATCTGCTGACTATGACCCTCTCTCCAATGCCTGCAAACCCCCTTCCACACAAACCCACAACTCAACGCAGAAACTTAAGAAACCTAGACCTTCAGTCCTTTTCTGCCTCACTTCAACCTCTTCAGACCTTGACCTCATTCACAGACATAGACGCTGCATCATCACACTACCATAATACTCTCTCTTCAGCTCTGGACTTTGTCGCCCCCCTCACCTATAGCCGTCCCCGCACCAAAAACCCCCAACCCTGGCTAAATGCAAGCACAGCCAGATTGAAACAGCTGTCTCGAGCTGCTGAACGGCGATGGAGGAAAACCAAAGCCAATCATGACTTTCTATTCTATAAACAAGCCCTTCAGGAACTCAGGACGGCCCTTCCATCTGCTAAGCAAGCTTATTTCTCCTCACTGATTTCTGCACAAGCCCGGAATCCAAAACAACTCTTCAATACTTTCAGTTCCTTACTCCGCCCTCCACCTCCTCCTCCAACCTCCCAAATAACAGCAGAAGAATTTTCTACATTCTTCAAAGGAAAAATTGACAACATTCGACTTGGCTTTGCTCCTCAGAATCCCTCACCACTTCAAACTATCCCCCCCGCCTCACTCTCTTACTTCCTTCACTCCAATAACTGAGCTTGGACTAACCTCTCTCATTTCTAGGGCCCACCTGACTACCTGCTCCCTCGATCCTATTCCATCCCACCTTATTCCTCAACTGTCTCCATCCCTCACTCCAGCCTTAACCTGCATATTCAACCTTTCTCTCTCCACTGGCACCTTTCCTTCTTCCTACAAACATGCTGTTATTACTCCGATACTCAAGAAACCCTCTCTCGACCCGCTGCCCTCTCCAGCTACCGCCCTATCTCACTACTCCGTTTCTCCTCCAAACTTCTTGAACAACATGTCCACTCAGAACTGTCACAATACTTATCCACCAACAACTTATTTGACCCCTTACAATCAGGATTCCGCCGTAACCACTCCACTGAAACTGCCCTCACCAAAGTCACCAATGATCTGCTCACTGCCAAAAGCAAAGGTCACTACTCCATCCTTATCCTTCTTGACCTCTCCTCAGCCTTTGATACTGTCGACCACTCTCTGCTTATTGATATTCTCTCCTCTCTTGGGGTTCAAGGGCTTGCGCTCTCTTGGCTCAACTCTTACCTCTCTGATAGATCATTCAGTGTATTCTATTCTAACACGGTCTCATCCTCACATTCCCTTTCTGTTGGTGTGCCGCAAGGTTCTGTCCTAGGCCCCCTACTTTTCTCAGTCTACACCCATGGCCTTGGCAAACTTATAACTTCATTAGGCTTCCAATACCACTTCTATGTGGATGACACTCAGATATATCTCTCAGGCCCCAAATCTCTCCTCTCTCCTATCTCGCCTCCCCAACTGCCTCTCAGCTATTTCTTCATTCATGTCATCTCGCTACCTCAAGCTAAACATGGACAAGACAGAACTGGTCATTTTCCCACCCTCTAACTCCCCTCCCCTCTCTAACATGTCTATTTCTGTCAACAATCACACAATAACAGCAACTCCCCAAGCTCGGTGCCTGGGAGTCATTCTGGACTCTGCCCTCTCTTTCAAACCACATATTCACTCCCTGGCCACCTCCTGTCGCCTCCAACTTAAAAACATCTCCCGCATCCGTCCTTTCCTCTCCCCTGACACCACTAAAATGCTAGTGCATGCCCTGGTCATATCCCATCTGGATTACTGCAACATCCTTCTTTGTGGCCTACCAACTAACAGACAGGCACCCCTCCAATCTATCCTGAACTCTGCTGCTCCATCTCTCCTCTCGCTCCTCCAGTTCTGCACCTCTCTGCCAATCCCTACACTGGCTGCCAGTCCCACAGCGAATCCTGTTCAAAACTCTAACTCTTGCATACAAAGCTCTCTCCAACCAGGCCCCTCCCTACATCTCATCTCTAATCCAACAGTATCAACCTAGACGCAGCCTCCGCTCTTCTGCCGACCTTCTCCTGTCCTCCACCCTGGTCACTTCCTCTCACGCCCGCCTCCAGGACTTCTCACGTGCAACTTCAATCTTCTGGAATGCCCTCCCGCACCCAATCCGCCACTCCACAACCCTCAAAACCTTCAAAGGCGCCCTTAAAACGCACTTATTCAGACAAGCATATAATCTGGCCTAACCAATCTTCTAAAGAGCACATGCCACAAAGCTCAATACTGACTGTTTGTGATCCTCCCCCCTCGTCTTCACCCCTCTTCCTTTAGACTGTAAGCTCGCAAGGGCAGGGCTCTCTCCCCTATTGTATCTTGTACTCAGAATATCCATTGTCAACTCTGTAAAACTGCATTTGAAATAGTATATGTATCGTATGTTTCTACCCTGTCTGTAATTACTATGTGAAGCGCTACGGAAGATGATGGCGCTATATAAATAATAATAATGCCCAGAGGGAATTACGCAATAATGCAACCCAGGATGCCCCTTTAAGTCCCGCGTGGGAGGAATTTACAGACCCCTAAATTTAACCAGGGGCCCTAGGACCGGGAGAACCCCCCTTTAATAGGAACAATGGTCCACCTGGAACACACAACAAACACAGCAATCAGACCACATCGCAAATGTCCAAAGGGGTTAATAACAGAAGCGTTGCCAAGCAACCCCAAGGAGAGGCATGAATAACTTATACAGAGCTAATGGGGCCACAGGCCACTCACCGACCGTCACACACCTCGCAGGGAGAAAAAAATACAATTCTGTGAAATACTCACCTGTAGAATTGGTATTATATGTATACAGTATGTCCTGCTCCAGATATAATACTTACACTTGGGTTATCCTCCGCCAGATGGCGCTGTGCACTTCAGACAAAAACAGGCTCCTCCCGGCCCTTCATATACCGATGGACCTCCCACAAATCCCCAGCATTGAAAAGCAGTGAACCAGAAGCCGGGAGAATTTAACCACCAAAAAACAACTGGTAATGATAACAATGATATCAATCATAACAATCACCATACAGGGGATCAAGAAGAATGCAAAAACCAGGGTGGGGTGGAGCAGGACGTACTGTATACGTATAATACCAATTCTACAGGTGAGTATTTCACAGAATTGTATTATTTTAAGTATACAGTACGTCCTGCTCCAGATATAATACTTACACTTGGGACATCCAATAGCAGTGTCCATAAAGTAGGGTGGGAACCCCAACAAAAAGGCACAGCAGACAGAAAAGGCACTGTCACCTGCAACCTTGCTACCAAGAGCGACATGAGCAAAAGCTCTAAGTGTCAACAATTTAAAATCCCTTGAAAAGGTACTAATAAAAAACAAGTAGCGGCATAGCAAACTTGTTCAACAAAACCTGGCGCTGAAGGCAAAAAATACCAAGGCACCAGTAGAATCAGAATAAGGTGAGAATAAACTCTTCCCCTTAAAGAAATAGGCCCGAGTAACAGCCCGACAAGAGTAAACGCTAACAGTAGTCCAGGAAAAAGCCAAACTGTCCCTAGGACCAGAAGGGACAGCCATCCAAGTAAAGGCTAGACCAAGGGCCACTTAGCCCTTGGAAGCAGACGAGATCAGGCACATACAGAGGTAGGTGTCCACAAACCCCAAGGGACATCAGTCCTCCTAAGGGACAAGAGACAATCCAAGAAAAAATTCCAGCACCTGTTGAGGGAAAGTAGATCCCCTTGCCTCAGCGTTACTAGGAATAATAGCACAGAAGAAAGACAATGTCTAAAATACCTGAGCCTAAGACACCACCATAGGCAGAAGGTCTGGCGTAAAGCAGAACACCACCTTATCCTGGAGCATAGCAATGGAACGAGGGCTAGCTAAACAGAGTTGCCCGCTCCGACACACGCCTGACTGAAGTAACAGTCCCAGAAGGACAACTTGAATGGTAAAAGACAGCCAGACAGCCTCTTGGATCGATCCAAAGAAACACCCCGCAAGGCAAACAATAAAAATTCAAATCCCAACAGGGACCATAGAAATAAGTGGGAAACGCAGTGAGCAATCCCCAAAGAATGCTTAGCCAAGGAAAGTAAGCAAAAGACTTCTACAGGAAGGCGGACAGGGCAGAACCTGACCCTTCAGAGTACTGATTTGGAGAGCCAACTCCAAGCCATACTGTAACAACTCTAGAGCCATGGGAACAGAGAACGCCCAACAGGGAAGAGACCTCGACTCACACCAATCCATATGGGTATGCCATACCTCATGAGGGATGGAAGAAGAAGAAGAAGCTTGCTCTTAGGCTTCCAATAGTTAAGAACACAAAGAAGAGGAGCAAGTCTCCATAAAGACGGAAGAATCAGCAGTCAGGCCGGCCAGGCCAGAGACTGTAGATTGGGGTGAAGTAAAGGAGGCCCTGAGCGAATAGGGCGACACCCCTAGCAGAACGTACAGAACTACCACCCTCGGTATCACTTCTGCGAATCCACACTCCACTAGGCCACCCAGGGGCCACCAGTATCAATGGTCCCCCTATCAGAGCAATTCTGCTCAGAACCCCGCCTAGCAGGGGGAACGGGGATAAGACATACAGACCAGAATGTCCTGTCATAACGTCACTAAAGCATCATGACCACGGCCAGAGGATCGAGGGGCAGGTAAACGAGGGGCGAGAGCTTGGAATAGTGACGGGGCACCAAACAGATTCACACTAGTTGAACCTCATAGTGACACAAGGATTAGCACATCCTGTCGCAGAGGGACCTCCACCGGAGCGAATATCACTGATAAGCAGGAAACATTATCCTCCACCCAGATCAGGAACATATACCTTCCTGAGGGACCATCCTGCTCCAGGACCCACACAGATGACTAAGGTAGGCCACAGTCGTCAGACAGACCGAGCGCCGCCAAACAGGCAGGCCGTGAAGAGGAGAAGTCAAGCGAGATAGTGCCAACCTGAAAACACACTGTTTCAATATTGATAGGTGCATGGACCTCCTAAAGGCCCCACCTCCCCCGGACCCACATGGGGTTACAGAAGAGAACCTCCCCATCACCTGATAGGTTGGCATCCATGGTGACCGCCTCTAGGATGGGCAAGAAGGGAACTGCCCCCAGACAGGTTCCTAGAGTACATCCACTCCAAGAGGGACTCCTAACCAGGGGGGAAAGGCACACATGACCCTGCTCCAGGGATGCTGGGTCCCTGTCCAGTATTAACAACAGAAGTTGCAGAAGGGCCCCAGGTAGAGGAATATAAGGGACTTCTTCTAAGCAAGGTACCCAAACGGGCCCACCAGCTGCATTCCTGCCTGGTGAAGGGACGGGAACAGCAAGGAGGGGCTGAGCCCACGCAACCAGATTGTCCACCTTATTGCTGAGAAAGTAAGATTCTCGCCTGAACCGAATCTAGATGCATCCCTAGGAATGGAGATACCAATCAAGGGGACAAGGAGGACTTGAGGTGAATGAAGACCCATCCAAATGACTCCCAATGGAACATAACCAGCCGAGTAGCTAACTCGACCTGACGTAGAGATTGGGAAGCGAGACAAGGACGACCGGGTAGGTCTCACGCGGACGCCCCTTTGGTCGGTCTCTGGAGGCAGAAGAGAGGCCAGATAACAAGGCCACATATTAGCAGTGTTGGACTCCCAACACAAACCTGAATAGCCTTGGTGTCTAGAAGACACAGGGATGTGAGCATAAGCATCCTTGAGCTCCTCAGACGGCAAGGGCCCACTGGGCACAAGGGGCTGATGGCCCATCTCAGATTTTTCATGCAGAAACTGCCTGTAATAGTAGAATTGCCAAAAACCTGTGAATCCAAAAGGGCAGACTGATTCATCCCTTTGGGGAAATGTGAAGAGGTTGGCGTAGCGGCACCTGCCTGATAAAAGGCAAACTGCAAGTGACCTCCACACCCCGAACAGAGGCAGGGACCAGGAGTACCCTGACAATCTTGGGGGGGGGGGGGGGGGGGGGGGGGCAGCACAGCAACTTTATCCTGTATCCGGAGGAAACTACCTCCTGTAACCACCAGAATGAGGCAGGATGCCTCCTGATAGGAGCAAGGTGCTGCAGGGCAGCAGGAAGATTTAGGCTTAGCCCCGCCCAGAGCGTTGTCTGCTGCTCGTGGGGCAGGAGTCTGCACGAAGACTCCGGAAGGACACCCCTGGTTCTTGTTTAACACTGTGGTATGTAGGGGGAGGGGTGTCCCTGTCCCGAGGGGGCCGAGACGGCCGCCTGCGTTGGGGTGATTTGCCCTTTTTTCCAAACAGGTACAGACGGGCCCCAAACAGGCGTTGCCCTCTAAAGGAAGCCTGGTCAGAGTCCTTTTAGCAGCATCGTCAGCACCCCACTGTCGCAGCCAGACCAAGCGACGTATAGCCACTTCAAGGGCAGAAGTCCTCGCACACATTCTAATGGTGTCATCCATAGCTAAAAGGATAAATCTTACCAATACATCACAACTGGAGAGTTCATTAAACACCTCCCAGGGAAGATCATGAGGGTGATGCTCAAGCATCTATCTGATGAGGGTTCTGGCGGCCACTGCAGTGATGGCCGCGGCACAGACCGGGCGCAGCGCCGTTCCTGCGCAAGCAAAGGCGTGGGAAGCCAGCTTATCCATGCGCCGGTCATTGGCATCCCGAAGGGTCTTATAAGCAGGAGCTGCAATAAAGGGGGGGTTAGGAACCCCAACGATCGGTGCGTCTACCACAGGGGGCGATGACCAATAATTAACCATCTCAGGGGGGAAAGGGTATTTCCAATCCCAATCCCCTGGGGCTCCTGGAAGTTCCCATTCCTCGAGTACAAGAGCCTGGAAGTGAGCCTGCTCTAGAAATTCCAAGCGCGTTGTCGCTGTATGGAAACGCTCCCCTCTCGGCTTGGGAGCCGCGTTAGGGAGAGAGATAGACAGGGCCTTAAAGATCCTAATCAACAAACCAATTGTGTCAAACTGGTTCCAGTCTTTATGGCCAGAATCGTCATGACTCCTCGGCTCCTCATCAGATGAGCCTGAGTCAGAGAACAGCCCTCCTTCATCAGAAGGGGCACAGGCACGCGGAGTAGTGAACTCCTCCCATCCCATAGCAAAGGCAGAAGCAGGGGGCGTCGAGGACCGCTTCTTACCAGGGCCCAAGGGCTTTGTCGACCCCTTAATAATCTGGTCAGCCGTAGGCAGTCTGGAAGACGCAGCCGGCAGCAACTCCCCACTCGTATGCGACTCAGCAGAAGTGAGATTTAAGCCTGGGGAAATAGGAGTATTGAAGCGAGGTGCAGACACTGGCAATCCTGGTTGCAGGACCAGTACTCGCTCGGGACACACGGTGCGCAGACCTGTGTCCTGTCAGCATCAGCGTGGGGATAGCCACACGTTATACACAGCCGGTCTTGTCCCAGAGGGACCCCGGTCACATAATTCCGAGATGCCTCCATATGGTGATTATCAATGCAATAACGTCAGTAGGGATTTATGCAATAAGCAACCCTGGATGTCCCAAAGACCCGCTAGGAATGTGGGAGAATTTTTTGTAAGCTCGCTACAATTTATGTTAGGCCGGGAGAAGCCATTGGAGTCTTTAACGTCTGAAAGACATAAGGGGAACAAAAGGTGTCAGGGTCATGCGCAGCTAGAAAAAATACTAATGATGAAATCACCCGCGAGGGCACTTACAGACCAGGGGAGGAGAAGGACCGCCAACACGCGTGCGCGCGAAGATCAACAAAATGGCGCCAACCGAACCTCGAAGGGCCAGCCTAATCTGGGCGTGACGCGGGGCGCGCCACGCCAGGTCCCCGCCTCCCCCAAAGAGCGCGAAGCTCTGAAGCAGCCGTCAAGGCATGACAATCCAAGCATAGGATATGCTAGCAAAAGCATCTGCTAATGGATACTCGTAGTCTGATGCCGCCGCCATCAGTACAGTATTTTATAATAAAAAAAAAAAATGAGAAGGCAAAGACGGCGGCGGCGGCCAAAATAGAAAGAGCAAGCAGCGCGACTCTGACACCCAGATGCCAGTAAAGGCGAAACTACGGCCATAAGCGTGACAATACAGTACACTGAGACTGCCAAACACACACACACCCCTCCCCCCTCATTCTTTTCCCCCGAATACGGGGGGAAACGAGGGAGGATGGCGACCCTATACACAGGGCCCACCACTACACGGGGCATGGGGCAATAATGCGGGAGGGACATCCACTAGAGGCTCACCATCAGCCTAAACCGCCTACCCTTTGGTGGGGGACTGCGGTGGAGCATGGCTCCGTTAAGCATGCATGGTGCTGCCTACCTTCACCCGACCAGCGCAGCCCAGGCTAGAAGGCACATCACAAGGAGGACGGGTGGGAATAGTCCAACAGGGCCGCAGGCTGTAATAGCCCCGCTCACCTGCGAGAGAGTGATACTTCATGTCTTCGCAGTCAGCACTGCAGAGAAATCTGGGATTTGTGGGAGGTCCCTCGGTATATGAAGGGGCGGGAGGAGCCTGTTTTTGCATGTCTGCAGTGCACAGCGCCATCTGGCGGAGGATAACCCAAGTGTAAGTATTATATCTGGAGCAGGCCAGAAGCCGGGACCTTAACCGTGGCGCCAGCAGCACGGGGGCAAGGTCGTAGGCGTTCACGCGAACGCCCAGCCCCGCCCCCAGCCTGAGGGGAAGAAGCTCCCCCGCCGCCATGACAGCGGGATCGTCGGCGCCGGTCTAAGTACCGAGTAATGTGGAATATGCTACAGTCATCAACACACACACATACAATAAAGCATTGAATCTACAAGGGACAAGGCTAAGGGTATCCGGGAGAGGGGGAATCCACGCTAGGGTGGAAGGCCAAGGGACAGGGCATCCCAAACCGGGGTCACCAACCCGGTTAGCCACCTACCCCTTGTTATGGGGTCTCACGGCGGAGTGTAGCTCCTAAGCACCTAGGGTGCCATCTACCCTTTTGCCCGGACCAGCAGCCTAGGCTGGGAGGCAAGTAAAATCAATAAAAGAATCCGGCCAGAAATAGATCAAATAGAGGGCCGGGAGTTATCCCGGCTACCTGTGAGGAGGAGACATCCATCTTCTGACTTGCTCGCCGTCTGCAGAGATGAAAGACTGGGGAATGAGTGGGAGGTCCCAGGTATTTATGGACCAGGAGGGTCTTACTTTTTTTATTGACATCTCTGCAAGATCGCCATCTACAGGTCAGTATACCCCACAGGTCAGACCCTGACCCTTGAAGCAGCATGGGGGCTGCGTGCGAAGGTAGTTCTTATTGAAGTTGGCTGGACCGTTGCCCTGGGTGATACCACACTACGTGAGAGTATATTGGATATATTGTTTACCGGCACTTGCATTTTACCACATACTGTTTTTGTTTACATTTGAAGCCTGATTTGAATGGGTTCATTGTGCAATATTAGGTGGATTGAGGGGGTGTTTTTGTGATATTTGTATGCACTTGCACATTTATTATATGAGTTTTTTAGTTGTTGTATGTGTACAGTATAGATAGGTATATTTCACTAATTAACTTCATAATTTTATTGTGGCACTGTAGTATATTTGTGTATATTTATTTATATATGGTTTATGTCTTTTTTATATTCATTTATATGTAATATTTATGTGATTTAGGGATATATACACACACACACACATATATTTGTTTATTTAGTTTTTGTGCCGGCACAAAAAGATAGGTCATCATACTTTTTGTAAAAATAAAAAATATATATAGTCTTTCACCCATGGGCAAGATATATATTGGATAGCCCTTCAGGGGCAGTTTATATTGATTAAGGTTCTTTGGCCACACCGATTGTTTTTAATTTGTCTTGTGGCGTCTGTATGTTTTTTAACTTTTAATTTTTGTACTAATAAAGCATTACATTTTGATTGAGATTTTTAGTGGTGCTTCCTTTAGGAGGAAGGTGTGCATACTGCACGTCCACTCCAGGTGTTGTAGAGTAATGAATGTCTTGAAGCGGGGTGTGTGACATACTTAGAATAACATGCTATTCACTATCATTGCTATGCATAGGAGCACCATAAACCCTTTGTGACCACTAGGTGGCAACATTGTTCCGAGGCCACACCAAGCCTCCTTGCCTGTTGTATTGTAACTGGGATTTCGTAATTTTAGAATTATTTGTCACATGGATCTTCTGATCCTCTTGATACGCATCTGATCTTCTTTTTAGCCCTGTTACATTATTGAAGGTTTCCAAACACAATCATTGTATTCCTGTGTATATGGGCTCAGATGTTTTGTGTAAGTAGTCGTTTGCACTATATTCTTGGTGTGGTGTGCGTTACTATTGATAGGTATGATGGATCATAAATGATAAATTGAACATATGAAGGTGAACATTCCCTCCCTCCATTCCACATCTTATTTTTCTCTCTACATTGTACGCTTAGTGGCTAATAAAGGTGAAATAAACCCTCAGACAGCCACTTCACTCTGCGCTATTTCTCTTTTGCTTGACAATAATGCTTAGGATTATGAAGATAATAGAATATGCTGCTACTAATGTATTACTGTGATAAAGATGGCGTCGGGAAGCTGGACAACCCCTTTGAGTGTCCTGCCTTTAGGCGTAGATGACATTCCAAAGATTGTGCGCGTTAGGTAGAACAGACCAATTACTGAGCTAGATGTTCAGTTTTTTTCCAATATGATGATATGCCCCACATGGTATGTAAGTTTTCTATTTTACTATAAATAAAAACATCAAAGTGAGGAGCACCAGATGCATCTGTGTGATAGTCAAACGCATTCCAATGATTGCGTTTCTCTGCCTCGTGTATTTCTCATCTCCTAGGCTGATTTGGAAGACTAAACAACACCCAGGACCTCCGTTAAACAGGCACGAAGGAGGGGGTCCGCCTGATGGATAGCTGTCCTTGACATAGGGACCCAGTCTTGAGTGTGCTTTTTTCCCAAAACATTTTTTGTTGATGAATTTGACCTTTACCAGCTGCTTTTCCCCTTATGTATTATAAATATGGTGCATTGGGCAAGAGATTGGCTTCTGTATTGTATTATAAAAA
The DNA here is from genome assembly GCA_027917425.1 of Gastrophryne carolinensis. Taxonomy (NCBI): domain Eukaryota; kingdom Metazoa; phylum Chordata; class Amphibia; order Anura; family Microhylidae; genus Gastrophryne; species Gastrophryne carolinensis. The sequence continues at coordinate 30,930,378 of CM051235.1, read as the reverse complement.
AATAAATAAAGACAGGATGGGAGAAAATACTCTTTATTTGTCAGAAAAAGGGCCAAAAAAACAAAAAATAAAAACAAACATATAAATTTGCTGACAGGCTTCTGACTGGGCAAAATTGAGCAAAACTTGATGGGCGCATCTACTGCCAATCAGAGGAGACTCTCGGCAATTACTCCCCCAGGAAAGGGGATGTGCAGTATTGGTTTAAATCTAAGGGGACCATGATAATGTCAGGGTGGGGAGAGGGGGCAGTGGATGATCAAGGTGCTGTTTTTCCCTCTGTGTAGGAATCTCTGGTATTCGGAGTCTCACCATCCCGATTCGGTTGTCGGTCCCACAATCTGGGAGTCCATCGGGAGGCTTCAGGATAAACGGCCTAAGGGATAAAAGAACAAAAGCTCAGAGGGATGGTCCAGGCAAAAATAAAAAAGGCCCTACTATACTCGGTGCAGCTCCACTTCCCGGACCTGCTGGGGTAAAAATACAATTCTGTGAGAATCTCACCTGTAGAATTGGTATTATATGCATACAGCACGTCCTGCTCCAGAACATATTCATAACGTATGGGTATACCTCCGCCTTCAGCGCCTTGCACTGCAGATCATGAAGAAAACAAGCTCCTCCCGGCCCTACATATACCGGAGGACCTCCCACAATCCCCAGCATTGAAAAGCAGTGAAAAGAGAAGCCAGGAGAAGCACAACCACCCAGAATTTCTGGTAATAACACCAAGTGAGTACAATCACCATACAGGGGATCCAAAACAAAGTGAAACCAGGGTGGGGTGGAGCAGGACGTGCTGTATGCATATAATACCAATTCTACAGGTGAGATTCTCACAGAATTGTATTATTCTAAGCATACAGCACGTCCTGCTCCAGAACATATTCATAACGTATGGGACATCCAATAGCAGTGTCCACAATAGGGTGGGATCCCCATGAAAAGGCACAGCCGACAGTAAAGCGCTGTCACCCTTAACCATGTAATCAACAACAAGAGCAATGCTCAAACCTCAACCTTTGAACCTTGTAAAGGGAGAATAGAACTCAAGCAGCGGACTGGCCGGCTTGATCGCCAGAACATAGTGCTACAGGGCAAGCCCAGCACTAATGGTACAAGAAGTGATAATAATAATAGGGAGGAAGGATCTTCCTCTAAAAAGGATAGGCCAAAATAACTGTCTAACCATTCCGCTACAAGAGGGGGTAACCATGGTAACTCAAAACTTTCCCCCCACCCCGGGGAATACTTGTCCAGGTCACAGACGAGACCAACAGAAGTGCTAACAACGATATTCGGCAAAGCCAAAAAAGTCCAACAAGTCCGGAAGGACGAGCAACCAAACAAGACCAGGCCAGAGGGCCCTAATCCATGGCCACAATCAACCCGGTACTTCCAGAAGGGGGCACCGGAAGACCCCAAAATAAGATCCCAACAGGGACGAGACAGTTCCGGCAGATCTCTTACCCCAGTAAAGGGGCCCAGATCCCTTCATCTCATAGTAATTAGACCATAGTCCCGAGACCAGAGGATCTGTCCAAGGCAGAAGGGACGAAGTAACGCCTGAATCCCAAGTAGTGTGAGGCGGGTACCCTCACCTCATGGTATAGCTCTATACCAAAGAATATAGTTACTAGGACCACCAATAGTGCCCTGCCTTATGGCACACCACTGCCTGGAGTAACATCCCCAGAAGAGCATCCTAATGGAAGGAGCGGTCAGACAAGGACCTGACTAAGAACTGTAGAAACCCTTGGTAGGGCTTCAGAATAAGTCCTCCCCCCGAAGGGGGAACTAGGGATCCCCTAGGAATGCACCTCAGCAGACCCTGAGGAATGCCAACAAAAGATTGGATCAGATCTCGTAACAGGAGAACAGATCAGGCCCCAACTATAGACAATAGTGAGCCCATACCAAACACTGCTTGTAGGACCCTAATCCCGGGAGCAGATACCAACCCGCCAGGGAAGGGGCTTAGACCCAGCACATAGCATAGGGGCAGCCTAAGCTAAACAAGCGTGGCAGAAGGAAGAGTATAAGGAGGAGGACAAGGTCCCGAACCTCCAAGGAACAAGACACCTCGAGATCTGTCATCTCGGGCAGGGCAAGCCCCCGATCCTGCCAACACTAAAGTATGTCTAAGGTAACGGCACCATATTATGTTAAAAAAAATTGTCCTCATGAGGGAACATACCGTCCAGCTGAACACAGCAGAACTCCCTGAGAATCCACACCCCGCTGGGCCTCCCAGGCCCCAAGCATAAGGTGCTGCTTGTCATCAGGGGACCAGCGCAAGCTCTCCCCGCGCCCGGTAGGCCAAGGGTATAAAATTTTCAAGTAAACTACCCAGCCAGAACCACGAGCCCCCAACCAGGGTAGACCAATCTGGCCAATAACGGGGGTAGACCCCTGTAATAGAGGCGGGGTCCCGCAGAACCCTGCCAGTGTGAACCCGGAGGCACAACAGAGAACCTCCAAAGGGAGGGATACTTCAGGAAGGACAAGGAATATCAAGTCCCCTAAGGAATCAGGGCTCCCCGGTAAGGATCCATGCCCGAGAATTCCGCAGGAACAAAGCGCAACCACTGACCTATTAAGGCAGAAAGTCCCCCAATGGACGGGTACAAGAAGGAGTAGTCCCCAACTAGGACCCACAACGTGCTACTTATGACCAAAATTCACCTAGGAAACCAGAATCTTCAAGGTCCCTTCCTAGGAACCCCGGGGAATTCAGAAGAATAGCCCCCTTTGTGCCAGAATAGGTACCATGGTAACCATCAGGGAAAGGCAAGGAGTATGGAATGCTCCCCCGCGGTACCCACGAGCCCAGTAGAAGAGTAAGTGCCTCCTCAAAGTGGTAGGGTAGTCAAAACCAGGCCCAGGGTGCAACCCTCTCATCCAGGGCTAATGGCTAAGTCACTTCAGAGCTCAAGAACCCCGGGGCGAATGGTGTCCAAGGACGAGCCGCCAATCGGCTCACCAGAAAGCGAAGCTGTCTGGAGGAATCACTATACAGGACGGAGATTCCTTATAGTCAAGGAAACAACAAAAAAAGGGGGCACTGGGTGAAACCTACGTCTGGTGTAACCAGGGATTAGAGGGTGGAGTCGAGTAGGACTCCGGTTTGTCAAGTTCCATCCCCACAGCTCCGTGTGAGGGAACAGAGGAGCCTAAAAGGTCCCCTGTACCAAACGCCCCTTGGTGACGTGTGAGCCAACACACCCTTCCGGAGCCCAGTGCATACGAGGGCGCAAACAGGGGACTTAGGTTAAGTCTCTACGGTGTAAGTGAACACCAATACCAGTCGTAGAGGGCTCAGTATCCCGAAGGTTCCCCAGGGCCTGGAAAAATCCAAACACGCCCAGCAGCCAGGGGGTCCCTGGGGCATGGGGCACAGACAGCCCTGTCGAGGGCGCCAGGCCGAAAAATTTTGGTACAGATGCCACACTCTCCTAGGTGTTAGGCAGATAAGCTCCCTCATCCTAGAAGGGAGAGAAGAAGGGGCAGACCCGCTCAGGGGCCCCAGATTCTATATGATAATGGCGTTCAGCAGGGAAGCCATACCTGACAGGCCCGAAGACGGGCACGGAAACATAGACCTCTTAACCGACTCGGGGAAGGAGTGCCCAGCAAACACCGTTCCACCTCTAGGGTAACTACCTAAGGCCACCAGAGCGAGGCAGGATGCCTCCTGATAGGAGTAGAGTGCTGCGGCCTTTCCCTCACTCAGGTGGGTGAGGGCGTCCCATCATGCATGAGGGAAATCAGGGAAGGAAAAAGACTTAGCCCGACCGGAGGGCCCCGGGCCCTGAACGTCACTCCTGGGGCGGGAGATTGGGCCAGGTCCAGCAGGGGGCAACCCTGGTTCCTGTGCAACGGAATGATATGGAGGGGGAGGGATGCCTCTGCCCAGCGGCCGCCTCTGACTGGGTGGAGTGGCCTGTTTCTCAAAAAAATCCAGACGTGCCCTAAACAGGTGATGTTCTCTAAAGGGGAGCCCCGTCAAGATCCTCTTCGTGTCATCATCTGCCCCCCACTGACGAAGCCAGAGAAGGCGACGTATAGCCACCGCCTGGGCAGAGGTCCTAGCACACATTTTGATGGTGTCATCCAAGGCCATAAGGATAAATTTAAGAAAAATATCGCAACTAGAGAGTGCATAAAAGACCTCCCAGGGTAAATCTTCAGGCAGATGCTCTAGGGACTTACATATAAGAGTCTTAGCTGCCACAGCCGTGATCGCCGCGGCACAGACAGGTCGCAGCATCGTGCCAGCACAGGTAAAGGCGTGGGAAGCAAGCCTATCGATACGCCGATACTCGGCGTCCCGCAGGGAGCTGTGAGCCGGGGAAGTAAGGAATGGGGGGTTAGGAACCCCAATAATCGGAGCGTCCACAGCTGGGGACAAGGACCAAACATCTATCATCTCGGGGGGAAAAGGGTATTTCCAAGCCCAGTCATCCGGCGTCTTTTGAAGAGCGGCGGGACATTCCCACCCTTTAAGAACAAGTGCATGGAAGTGAGCCTGCTCGAGAAATTCCAACCGAGGCGGCGCGCTATGAAAGCGCCCCCCTCTCGGCCCGGGGACCGCGCCGGGAGGTGAAACGGACAGTACCTTAAAAATCCTGAGTAACATGCCGTCAATGTCAAGCTGGTCCAAGACATCCAGATCAGCGACATCCTGACCCCTCGGTCTCTCGTCCAGGGAGCCTAGGTCAGAGAACAAGTCCCCTTCTTCCGAAGTGGTGCTAGCACGTGTAGACAAGGACTCCGCAGAACCCATAGCACAGGCCGAAGCCGCGGGAGAAGCAGGCCGTTGTCTAACTGGGCTGATCCGGCCAGACAAGCCTTCCACGATCTGGCCCAACGTGGGCCGCCTAGGGGAGGGATCTATTTGTACCCCCTCACCTGTACAATACTCAACGGGAGTGAGGTTTGGGGAAGGGATAAGGGGTGGGAAAGGGTGAGGAACAACCGCAAGCGTCGCTCGCAGTTCCAGCGTCTGTTCGGACATGACGCGCAGACCCGTGCCCCGTCCGCCTCAGGTCGCAGCATCGTGCCAGCACAGGTAAAGGCGTGGGAAGCAAGCCTATCGATACGCCGATACTCGGCGTCCCGCAGGGAGCTGTGAGCCGGGGAAGTAAGGAATGGGGGGTTAGGAACCCCAATAATCGGAGCGTCCACAGCTGGGGACAAGGACCAAACATCTATCATCTCGGGGGGAAAAGGGTATTTCCAAGCCCAGTCATCCGGCGTCTTTTGAAGAGCGGCGGGACATTCCCACCCTTTAAGAACAAGTGCATGGAAGTGAGCCTGCTCGAGAAATTCCAACCGAGGCGGCGCGCTATGAAAGCGCCCCCCTCTCGGCCCGGGGACCGCGCCGGGAGGTGAAACGGACAGTACCTTAAAAATCCTGAGTAACATGCCGTCAATGTCAAGCTGGTCCAAGACATCCAGATCAGCGACATCCTGACCCCTCGGTCTCTCGTCCAGGGAGCCTAGGTCAGAGAACAAGTCCCCTTCTTCCGAAGTGGTGCTAGCACGTGTAGACAAGGACTCCGCAGAACCCATAGCACAGGCCGAAGCCGCGGGAGAAGCAGGCCGTTGTCTAACTGGGCTGATCCGGCCAGACAAGCCTTCCACGATCTGGCCCAACGTGGGCCGCCTAGGGGAGGGATCTATTTGTACCCCCTCACCTGTACAATACTCAACGGGAGTGAGGTTTGGGGAAGGGATAAGGGGTGGGAAAGGGTGAGGAACAACCGCAAGCGTCGCTCGCAGTTCCAGCGTCTGTTCGGACATGACGCGCAGACCCGTGCCCCGTCCGCCTCAGCGTGGGGGAGACCACACGATATACACAGCCGGTCCTGTCCCGATGGGACCCCGGTAACACAATCCTGAGATGCCTCCATATGGTGATTGTTTGATTATATATAGTATGTCGATAGGGATTTATGCCGTAAGCCACCCTGGATGCCCCAACTACCCGCTGATCAATGTGGGAGATTTTGGGAAGGCCCGCTCCTTATACTAGTGAGTATAGCAATGTATACGTATAAGGTACTTATATGAATGGTATATATGTATATGAGGCCAGGAGAGGCCGCCGGGAACTCAGTGTCTGAAAGACACAATGGGAAAGAGATGTCAGGAACGTGCGCAGATGAGCAGACAAAAATGAAAGGGACTCGCCCACAAGGGCACTTACAGCTCAGGTGGAGAAGGAGACCGCCACGACGCGTGCGCGGGAAGCTAACCAAAATGGCGCCCAGCGAAGCTCGAAGAGCAGGCTAAATATTCCGCCGTGACGCGGAGCGCGCCAGACAAGGGCCCCGCCCATTCTGAAGAGCGCGAAGCTCTGAAGGAAATTAAGGCAATGGAGTAATAGCCGGCCTAACGTACCATAGAGCGGACGCCGACAGTAAGCTCGGAAACTCTATTAATTGGCAATCATTAGAAAAATACACACGGGCAGTCGAAAGAAACGATCAGCGCGGCCCTGACATCTCTGATTTTAGTGAAGGCAGAATATAAGCCACGAGCTTGACATACCGGTACACTAAGACCGCCACACGCGTACCCCCCCCCCCTTCCCCCGAAGACGGAGAAAAGAGGGAGAATGGAGACCCTAATAGGGCTCAGGACTACACGGGGTACGGGACAACAATGCGGGAGGGGCATCCCTTAGAGGCTCACCATCAGCCTAAACTGCCTACCCTATGGTTGGGGAATTGCGGTGGAGTCTAGCTCCGTAAGCACACTAGGTGCTGCCTACCTTCACCCGACCCGTGCAGCCCAGGCTGGGAGGCATATATTTCACAAAGAGGACGGGTGGAAATAGTCCCGCAGGGCCTCGGGCTGTCAAGCCCCGCTCGCCTGCGAGAGCGTGATACTTCATGTCTTCGCAGTTCCAGCACTGCAGAGAAATCTGGGGATTGTGGGAGGTCCTCCGGTATATGTAGGGCCGGGAGGAGCTTGTTTTCTTCATGATCTGCAGTGCACGGCGCTGAAGGCAGAGGTATACCCATACGTTATGAATATGTTCTGGAGCAGGACGTGCTGTATGCTTAGAATACAAACCAAGAGCAGAGAACTAATACCCCATCTGTCCTCTCTGGGTTCAAGATGGCGACCGCGGTCAAGTCTAATTTATCCCCCACCATTCATTGCAACGGAGGGTGCGTCTAGGCAGACCCGCATGGCTTCGCCCCTCCACTGCAATGAATAAAGTAGGCGAGATGCAAGGCATAACCTAGACTCGCCATCTTGGATCAGAGAGATAGACGAGGTGCTCATTTTCTGCTCTTAAAGTGGACCAAAACCTACCTGCAATTGGCCTGGAATCTAAAAGATGACCTGCTGATAAAAGTGACACCCTAACAACTGACCTGCTGATAAAAGTCAAAGCGTTGATTCCGGGCAGCTCCATAACTTGCAGGCAGAGATTTCATCCTGGACGGCAAAGGAAAGACATTGTAAGAAAAGCCAGAGGAACAATGCCGGGGCCTTGCAACCTTCAGTCGCATTACCTTCCTGCAGCAGGCGGAAGAGTGGCCACTGGAACACACTGCCTATCTTCTGGCTGCTTCATGTCCCCTGAATGAGTCTGATACTACAGAGAGGAGAAGGAGAAAAGTTACTCTGCTCATGGACTGGGAAGATGAAGCCTAGGATACCAGAACCACACCAGGACCAGACCCCAACACCACATGACAATGGATAAAGGCAAACGACTGAGCTTCCCACACAAACTAATCCACAGAAGCTTTATACAAAGCCAGGAGGGCGCGCTCTTACCTCATGTCTGACACCATGTGCCAGGGGGCGGCCTGCGGTAGACATCTGGTGAAGAGGAGGCAATGCCTGGCCCACGGCTACAAGTGGAGGCTGCTGTGTGGCCGACGACAACGAACCAAATCCCACAAGTGGAAGGGGAGAGTCCATCATAGACAGAAGAACCTGAAATATGGAAGCCAAGAAGATTCTATTCACACAAATGACTTGTAAAAAACTGTACAACATACATCACACTGATAGAAGGGACGTCTCCCCACACAGTGCTCCACAACATTAGAGTGGACTCCCAAGTCTGATTAGGTTGCTGCTGGGAGGACAGATTTCCCCTGCCGCCTTCAAACTTTACCCCAAGTGGGACTGAGGCCTCACTTAAAGCAGAATATTGACTATCCCGGGTTTTGGTTCTTGCATCAGGCATCCTGAATTGGGGATGCCCCGCTGTGGGGAACCAACCAGATAACCCATAAAAACTCCCCTTTCCCCGGCCCTACGGCACATGCATGGGCTCTCGTTCAATCAGAGCTGTTTTATCTGCATATTAATTAGCACTCAGGAGCTAGAGCAGCTGCATTCTGAGATGCAGGCTCCATCTAGATGCTCGGGACAGGAAAGGAGGATGCAGCCGCTGCTCTTAGACACACTGTGGGACCAGGAAGAGGTGAGTTGCGGCGATCTGTGGGAATTTCACACAGCGGGGCACCCCCGATCGGGGTGCCCCTTGGGAAAGGAACAAAACCCAGGATTTTTTGTCCACTTTAAGAGGGTAAAATCAAATATATAATAAATCAAATATTTAGGCATCTATCTGCCCTCCTGTCTAACCCTGGGAAAATATATATTTTTTATGAATAAGCACCAAGCTGCTCTCCAAGCTTAGGGTAGTTTTACTGACTTTTAGACTGGACACTGCTGGATCAAATGCAATTCTGCAAAATCTGTCCTTTCCATCAAAGGTGTAGCTTTGCTTTTAGCTCTACTTTGTACTCAATGGCAGCCAACAGTCATATTGGCCATTGGCATAGCACAGTGACCTGGATGGTGGTTTGTACACTAGCTTGTAAGCGATCAGACATCCCTAATCAGAATGCCAACAACGTACATTGCTCTCTGAAATAATTTCTTTTACCTTGGTAAGAGTAGGTATACCTGTTGTGTGGGTGCTGTAGGTAGGTATCCGCTTTGTCCAGCATGAAGGGTCGTGGAGAAATATTCAGATGCCGATGCCACATCTTGTCGTACCTGAAATAAGAGAACATTACCACCAATCCTTTATATATGTTTTGCTTTTAAAATGAACATTCAAGACAAGGTGTGTCAGTCCCTAAAGAGGAGAGTTAATTTAGGCTTTTTAAAGCATGGCCTCCTCCACAAAACTAAATAATAAACACATGTTATAAATAAAGCTATATAACCCAGTGCCTATACTGGATGTCAAACTGGGTGGGGACATATAATCTAGCAATACCTGGGGGTAGGAAAGTATGGCAAGGTAGAGTGATGGATACAAAAAAAATATACATAATTTGCCTAGAGAAAGCTTTTGCATAGTTTTCAGAATACAAAATATTAAAGGGGACATACATTCGTAACACGCAGGCTTTAAAGACACACACAGCTGAGTTCCACATTTTAGCTTATCCAATATAGAAAGGCAAGTCCCCTTTATGCAGAGGGATCTGCTGGGAATGCACAACTGCCAGGGAAGTTTTTTTGTTTGCATATAGTTTTCTTTAGGAAAATGTGGCTTTGATTCTTCTTTTTAATTATTTTTTAGGGAAACTCTGTGCAACCAAAGAAGTGATTGAGGGATTACTTTCAGAAAACTATGCCTACGTAAACAAGCCTGGTATGCCTAGAAAGCTTGAGAGACGTGTATTTCCAGATAATATAAAGTTGTGGGGGGTATTTCAAATGTAAAGGGTTGTTTTTCTTGAAAAACTGCAAGGTGTGCATAGCGCATAGCAGTTGTATTTTATCTGAAAATCTCCTAAAGGACTGTTTCAGTTTGGGGGTGTCTCCAGATTTTACGGACAAACTTACATTTTTTATTACAAAAAAAACACTACAAATTGCAAAAAATTGATTTTTCAAAATTTTTTTTGCACATATTTCACCCAAGAGTATTGAGAATCCACTAAAAAGGCCAAACAAGACAATTCATGTTGAAGCCCAGCTGAAAAAAAAAACTATATATAAAACTATAATTTTCCTGGGAACTCCCTTCAAAAAAAATCACAGTTTAAAACGTGTAGTGCAAAATAGTGAAACGTGGTCTGGCAACAGAGGGTGACACAAATTCTAGGAAGGCTGGCACTTAAAGGTTTAAAGCTGTTGAGAGACTGAAGACAAGAGGTAGGAACTGTGAAAGTCAAACCTTTTGAGTGCCCACAAAAATGTGAACAGAGATAGGGGGTCCATGAAATCAACAGTTGCCAGGAACTCTCCCTGTTCCAGAAAGGCCACCATGGATCTCAGAGACCCTCTCTGTAACCTCCAACCATGAACATATTGTTTACATGTTAACTGTTTACACACTTGGGGGCCAGAACTGGGTACCATGCACAAGTCTTTCACCAGCAAAGGCACCAGGATCACCACCTCCTTGTCTACTACGTGATCAACTGCTGTTCTGTGGACCAATGAAGTCTGTACAGCACATACCAGCCCAAAAAGACAATTCTGTGAGTACTCACTTGTAGAATTGCTTTTACTATGCATGGCACGGCCTGCTTCAAGAAGTCCTTTCGTATGGGATATTCCGCCACAAGGTGGCGCAGTGTACTGCAGAAGAGTTGTGGGTCCTCCCGGCCCCATATAAAAACAGGAATCACCATAGACCTCTCCAGTGTTGACAAGCAGTTATACAAGAAGCGGGAGGTAATAAAGGTAAAAAACAAACCCCAACTAACTTGGAACAATCACCATAAAGAGGCAACCAAGAATAACGATAACAAGGATGGGGTGAAGCAGGCCATGCCATGCATAAAGCAATTCTACAGGTGAGTACTCACAGAATTGTCTTTTTCCAATTGCATGGCACGGCCTGCTTCAAGAATTACTTCCGTATGGGACGTCCAACAGCAGTGTCCGTAAGGTAGGGTGGGATCCCCAAATAGTAGCATCAGGCAGTTCAAACCACCACCGCCTGAAGAACTTTGCGACCAAAGGCAGCATCAGCAGAGGCCTTAACATCAACTTTGTAAAACTTGGAAAAGGTATGAACAGAAGACCAAGTCGCAGCCTTACAAACTTGTTCACAGAAGCTTGCTGCTGAAAAGCCCAAGAAGCACCAATAGTGGAATGAGCAGTAACCCTAAAAGGAGGAACCTTCCCCCTAGCAGAATAGGCCTGCTCCAACGCCTGACGGATCCACTCGCTGATAGTGGATTTAGCCGGAGGCAAACCCTTCCTAGGTCCAGCAGGACAACATCCAGAGAATGAAGGGTCCGCTCCTTGGAAATAGCAGGGTTAGGACACAAAGAAGGCAAAACAATGTCCTGATTGAGATGAAAAGCAGACACAACCTTAGGTAAGAAATCCAGCTTAAGCCGAAACACCACCTTATCCTGATGCCGTTCAAAATAAGGAGGTTTGATGGAAAGCGCCGCCAGCTCAGAAACTCGCCTGACCGAATTAATGGCCACCAAAAAGGCTACTTTAAAGCGGACCTTCACTCTGAATAAAAGTCTATCTTATATGTTTCCCCCACACTGTACATACAGATTGCTCACATTAAAAATCATCCTACCTGCATCTACTGCATGTTATGAGCCTTTAAACATCCAAGATGGCGGCTTATGGAAGCCGCCATTTTATCAGGCAGCCTGCAAACAGGAAGTGCCTGCAAACAGGAAGTGACTATGCTGCTCTGCATTCTGGGACTGCTGACCTTTCCCTGACCCCAGCTCTGCTCTGTCTGAGCAAAGCACAGCTATAACCTGCCCCCCTGTACCTTATCCCACTCTCCTCTCCTCAGTAAGTGTGATGCTTCTGAGTCAAGATGGCGGCACCCGTATCCTAAATTCCTGAACAGAGTTGCAGCCCAGTGGGGGAAAGAATAATAAGTTAGTGACTAAAAATGTAAAATATATTAATTTTAGATGCTGGGGAATCGTTTTTTAAGAGTTTGGGCTTTTCATTAAATCATGGTGAAGGTCCGGTTTAAGAGTCAGAATAGGCAACGCAGCCCCACGGATAGGCTCAAAGGGAGGACCCTGCAGAGCAGACAACACCAGATTCAAGTCCCAAACCGGTTAAACTCCCTGGAAAAAAGTCTTAACCAACCGGTTATTGGCAAAGGATCTTTGGAAAAAAAATTGCCAGAGCTGACGCCTGTCCCTTGAGGGTACTAAGTCGAAGGCCCGAATCCAAACCATGTTGCAAAAATTCCAGAATCCTGGGGATAGAAAACACCCGACAAGGAAGAGACTTGGACTCACACCAGGCAATGTAAGAATGCCAGACCCTGTAGTAGATAAAGGTGGATGGAGGTTTCAGCAGCCAAGCCATTAAAGCCAGCGTTTGTAAATTGGCATGGCGCAGCTGTCCCTGAGTGAGAAGATCTGGATCCTTGGGAAAGACGTATCGATTTACTGCCAACTGCACGACGTCTGCGACACCCTCCTTAGCCAACAGGGGGCCACCAGGATGGCCGATACCCCCTCCTGGGCTATCTTGCGCAGCACCCTGCCCAGCAGAGGAAAAGGAAGGAACACATAGAGGAGCCGAAACTCCGTCCAAGGCACTGCTAGCGCATCCGTGGCGACAGGGAAACAAATCTGGGAAGCTTGTGATTGTGGCGGGATGCAAACAGGTCCACATCTGGCTGACCCCATCGGAGACACAGGGAGTGAAATACCTCATTGCTGAGGGACCATTCCCCCAGCCGAGAAGTCCCCCTGCTCAGTGAGTCTGCCTCCTGGTTCTCCACCCCCGGAATGTAGACCGCCGAGATGCATAGGACATTCTCTTCCGCCCAAGACAGTATCAGGGACACTTCCTTGAGGGCTCGCTTGCTCCGAGTCCCTCCCTGATGATTGATGTAGGCATCCGCCATCTGGTTGTCCGAGCGGATCTGAACAGCCCGACCCCGAAGGTGTGTGGTCAGCTGAGAAAGAACCAACCTGATCGCCCTCAGTTCCAGGACATTGATGGGAGCATGGGCCTCCTGGGGGCCCCACCGACCCCGGGACTTTAGAGACTTCCAAAAGCCCCCCCAAACGCTCAGACTGGCATCTGTGGCGACAGTCTCCCAGCACGGAGGCAGAAAGGTCCTGCCCACCAGAAGGTTCCTTGAGTCCAGCCACCACGAGAGGGACTGTCTGGCCAGGGGGGACAAAGCTAATTCCTGATCCAGGGACACAGGGTCCCGATCCCAAACTGACAAGAGGTGCAACTGAAGAGGTCTCATGTGAAACTGAGAAAAGGGGAACGCCTCGAAGCAGGACACCATCAGGCCCACTAACTGCATCCCTTGCCGGATGGAGGGACGAGGACACAAGAGCAGAGCCCGTGCCTGCTTCTGAAGGCCCTCCACTTTCTGCTGAGTCACGAATACCTTGACCTGATAGGTATCCAGAGTCATGCCCAGAAAGGACCTCACCAAAGCCGGAGACAGTGAAGACTTGGGAAAGTTGATCACTCAGCTGAAGGACTCGAGAGTGGAAGTCACCACCTGAGTATCCTTCTCGGCCTGATGAAGTGACTGAGCCACAATCAGAATGTCGTCCAGGAAAGGGAGGATGCGAATGCCCTGATTCCGCAGCAGAGCCATCATGCCCGGCAGCACCTTGCTGAACACCCGAGGCGCCGAGGTGATACCGAAGGGTAAAGCCACAAACTAGTAATGCTGATCCTCTAGAACGAACCTCAGAAATTTCTGATGACCCGGAAAGATTGGCACATGAAGATAGGCATCCTTGATGTCCACAGAGGTCATGAAGACGCCCGGGCGAAGGGTATTGACTTCAAGTCCAGTATGGGCCTCAAGGACCAGTCTTTTTTGGGGGCCATGAAAAGACTGGAGTAGAACCCCTGACCCCATTCCTGGGAAGGCACCAGGCAAATGACTCCTGACTCCAACAGACGTTGAACCGCAAGGCGCAAACCCTGAGCTGACAGAGGGTTGTGAGGCATCCGGGATCTGAGGAATCTTGGGGGCGGCCAGGCTGCAAACTCTATCTTGTAACCGGAGGACACCACCTGCTGAATCCACCGGTCTGAGACGCGGCGCCTCCAGACGTGAGCAAAGAGCCGAAGCGCCCCCCCCCCCCCACCCGGATGGGTGAGGGCGCCTCCTCATGCCTGAGGGGGCTTAGGAGGTTTGGGCTTGGAACCCCATGAGAAACCGGGACGACCACGGGATCTGCCACAGCCCCAAGAATCTCTGCGGCTACCCGAGAAGAGGGAGCCACGACCTCCTCTGGGAGCACGAAAGGAGTGGAGGGAAGCGGAGGGCCCCCGAAAAGACCAAGGCTGCCTCCTACGCTGAGGCAGCCTACCATCCTTGGCTAGAACATCCAGACGATATTTAAATACAAGTAGGTCTAGCACTCCATAGACAGATAATACTGCTTTAGTTAAAAAATTCCAGAAAAAGGGTGCAATTTACTCCGACCAGTGTACCCCCCTGGTCAATAAATCATATGAAAAGGAAAAGGGAGGAGTAATGCACACCCCACACAAAGATTAACTCTGATTCAAAAGATTTATATTTGCAAAAAGTTATCACATATATAATACAGCCTCAGACGCATTCAGTCACAGGCTAATAACTACAGGGGCAACAATATATATTTCGTCTGATCACATCAATATGTCCAAATGTTATAATGAATCACAATTGCTCCACCACATGCTGGAAAATGTTGGATTTAACTGAACATATGCATTAATGTAAAACAGGGATAACTTCTCCCTGTTAGGTGAACATAAATGGTATAAAAAATCCTCCAGTTTCCAAGTGTGGCACTAACAGCACACAGTATTATGCTGCCCTCTAGCTATATTCAAAGCTTGCTACATGTCTCTTAATCAGACCTATTGAAATGCTGACAGGCAGATAAAACTGGTATTATTAAACCAATTGTCTCAAATCCATAACCATATTTACATATATACACACAGTGACAGTCACTTATCATTGTCTTCAGACAATTGTATGGCACTTTACATAAGAATGAACCCAACATACAACACTATGCAGTGAAACAGTCATGAAAATCCTCACAAGAAAACATCACATAACAAAAAGCTGACAGTATGACATCCTATGGTTACCAGGTAGTGGGATCGCTCAGGGAACGTTTCGGGACCTTGTCCCTTCCTCAGCAGAGCGTCGCTCAGAGGTCGCTAGATATTGGATCAGTTTAGGTCATATTATGAATAAATTAGAGGTGAGAACTTAAAAGTGGACCAAAACCCAGGATTTTTACTATCCTGAGTTTTGGTCCTTTCCCTGGGAGCACCCCTATCGGGGATGCACCGTTGTGCGAAACCTCCCCAGATCGCCGATGCCAACTCACCTCTTCCGGCTCTGATGGCCGCAACCTCCGTTTCCCTCTAGCAGTGCGCGTGCCCGCGCCAGCTATTTCGTGTTAAAGGGAGGCGGAGAATGCGGCCGTCAGAGCTGCAGCTCTTAGACGCACCGTGGGACCGGAAAGAGGCGAGTTGGCTGCGGCGTCCTGGGCGGGTTTCACAAAGCCCAGGATATTCAAAAATATTGACTATCCTAGGTATTGGTCCACTTTAAAGCTGAAGTCCAGTTTCAGGGTAACTAGGCCACGTCTCCTTCCCCTATGGCTAATGCGCAGGGGGTTAATGTTTTTATGTTTGTACATAAGCTTTGTACAATAAAAGATTTTTTTTTTTTTTTTTTACTACAACCGATAAATCGTTCTGGCAGTGTGGTATTTATTGACTTTATCTTTTGAATTGTGTGTGGTCCTAGCAAACATGGTGGAGCTGTGCATAAGGTTTTCATAAGTCATCAGGCACTGTGGCAATCCAATAGAAGACCTTGGATGGCAATGACATCTGTTAGAAGCCATAATTCAGCAATTACCCTGGAAAGAGGACCCTGCTTTCTGCAACAAGGACAGAGTGGAGCAAAGAGGGGCCCCTCAGATGTGTGTGGAAGCGAGCCGGTTCCCTTTAGGAGTAGTCTCAGTAAAGTAAGGCCAGCCAGCGTTTGAAAGGTATAAAATGTCCCAGCTTTTTTTCATCATTGATTAAAAAGACATCCAACGATTCAGGCAATGTAAAAGGCATAGAATTGTAGGTCCCAGTGTCAACGCGTTTCGGACATAGGGTCCTTACTCATGACATGGGGACTCGTTCACTAAGTTACATTTAAATACTAGAAGATGGATCACACCTATTCAATCAAGGCATTTACTAATTATTATAAGCACCTGCAATACCATTAGAATAAAGCCGAATCTTACCAGCATAATATCCCTATAGGAGTAGGTCTGATTTAAAATACACAGCATTTACCGAGATTTTAGTGTCCTGCTTTAATAATAAACTAGTAATTGCATGCTTCGCCTAACTCACTTGCAGCAGCTGCTGTTGTTGTTGTTGTTGGTCAGTGCTGACCGGGGCCGGACAGTAGGGGCCACCGTAGAGGAAGGTGGGTGCCTGGTAAAGTAAGCTGCCAGCGGACACCTTACCCAGGTCACTGAACTCCACGTACTGGCCTTTCAGGGCGATGCCGGACAGAAGAGCCGATGTTGGCAGCAGAGCCGGGGATGAGCCAGTAGAGGGAGCAGTGTGCAGGTACAGAGGCTGCGATCTGCCATAGAGTGAGACACAAAGTCACTTTACAGGTAGTTCTCTGTGACGCATATACAAGACTTGTGTCATGGGGATGGGGACTTTTGTAGAAGTAAGAAATGAAAAAACAAAAATACAAATAGGTCAGGAAAATGTCTGACCTGTAGGGTTGCAGGGAAGGAGTTCCGGGTCTAAAGCCACTGCCTGTGCTTGTGACATGGACATCCACCTGAGATGGAATACAAGCGACGGACAGGTCAACCACAATGATGCCAGCTTTACAGTACAGGTATGTGCAAAACCCTTTATTGTTAATCTAGGCATACGGAAACACCACTCGTCTATTATCGGGATTGAGCGTCATATAATAACCAGACTGATCTACAAGATTCCAGTGCCGGCCTTTCCCTGCTGCCGGCCAATTTGGGATGCCCTGCTGTGTGAAACCCCCAAGGCGTCAGAAATCACTTATCTTTCCCTGGTCCAACTGCGCCTGGACGGGACCTCGTCCAAACCGCCTGGGGAGTGAGGGTGGCTGCATCCTCGGGCTGTGTCTGTGCTCCCGCCCGAGCCATTCAGATAGGCTGGGACGGTGAGCGCAGGGCACCAGGGGGTGCAGCCGCTCTCGTTTCCCATACACACCAATCAGAGCAGTTTGACGAATTCTGTCACTTCAGCGGGCAGCTCTGATTGGATGAGAGCCAGAGCAGACGCAGTTGTATGTGTGAGCTAGCTCCCTGACCAAAGCAGCGGCCATAGCAGCAGCATTTTGTACAAACATTTAATCTTCTCTAGACTACATCCGGCTTGGAAAAGGGGGAGGGGAGAAGTATTTCATTTTGAAATGGCTCTCAAACCAACAATACCTTAACCATCTATTCAGCTTCATGTATCAAACATTAAGATGCCTAATATGAACCTCTTTCATTGGTCACATGCACTGGGCACGGCTACCCTTTTTCCCCTCAATGCCCTTAAACTGAGAAATCTGCAAATTTTTTTGTTTCTATTTATTTACCTAACAGGAAATACAACAAAAAATACAATTCTGTGATTACTCACCTGTAGAATTGGTATTATGAGTATACAGCACGTCCTGCTCCAAAGAAGATTCCTTACAGTTGGGTTTACCTTCGCCAGATGGCGCTGGACTGCAGAGACAGCAAAAAAGAGGCCCCTCCCGGTCCCTTATATACCCGGGACCTCCCACAATTCCCCAGTATTGAAAAGCAGTCAAAGAGAACCGAAGCTAAAAGATCAACCAGAAAACGTCAACAAGTATAACAATCACCATAAAGAGGATCCAAGGATAAAGAAAACAGGGTGGGATGGAGCAGGACGTGCTGTATACTCATAATACCAATTCTACAGGTGAGTAATCACAGAATTGTATTATTCTAAGTATACAGCACGTCCTGCTCCAAAGATGATTCCTTGCGGTTGGGACATCCAATAGCAGTGTCCGTAACATAGGGTGGGATCCCCAAAAAAGCAACAACACGCAGTTTAAACCACTGCCGCCTGCAGAACCTTGCGGCCAAAAACAGCATCAGCTGAGGCCTGAACACCAACCTTGTAAAACTTGGAACAGGTATGAACAGAAGACCAATTAGCGGCCTTGCAAACTTGTTCAACAGAAGCCTGGTGCTGAAAGGCCCAAGAGGCACCAATAGCACGAGTAGAATGAGCAGTAACACGGGAGGATTCCTTCCCTTAGCAGAGTAGGCCCAACACACAGCCTGACGAATCCATTTGCTAATTGTAGACTTCGCAGGAGCCAGACCCTTCCTGGGACCAGAAGGGACCACAAACAAGGCATCAGTCTTTCTGAAAGATTCAGTAGCCACCAAGTAGAACTTCAAACTCCTGACCACATCCAAGGAATGGAAAGCCCTCTCCTTTGAGTTACCAGGATTAGGGCACAAGGACGGAAGTACAATGTCCTGATTGAGATGAAAGGCTGAAACCACTTTAGGCAGAAAATCTGGCTTAAAGCGAAACACCACCTTGTCCTGGTGTCTCTAAAATAATGGGGGCCTGAATGGAAAGCGCCGCCAACTCCGAAACACGCCTAACAGAGGTGATAGCCACCAAAAAGACAACCTTAAGAGTGAGAATAGACAAAGCAGCCTCATGCACAGTTTCAAAGGGAGAACCCTGAAGGGCAGACAAGACCAAGTTCAAATCCCAGACTGGTAACATAGGCTTACGAGGGGGACGCACATGAGTAACCCCCTGGAAGAAGGTCTTGACCAGATGATGTTGAGCAAAAGACCTCTGGAAGAAAACAGCCAAGGCAGAAACCTGACCCTTCAGAGTGCTAAGCTGAAGATCCAGATCCAGACCATGCTGAAGGAACTCCAGAATCCTGGGGATGGAAAACACACGACAGGGAAAGGACTTGGACTCGCACCAGTCAATGTAGGCCCGCCAAATCCTATAGTAAATGGAAGAAGAAGACTTCTTTCTAGCCCTGATCAAGGTGTTAATCACAGCAGCAGACAGCCCATTTTCCATCAAGATGGAGGTTTCAGCAGCCAGGCCAATAAAGCCAGCGTTTGTAAATTGGTCTCAGCCGAGTGAGAAGGTCTGGGTCCAGGGGCAGGGTGTACTGGTCTACTGCCAACTGCACGATGTCTGCGAACCACACCTGTCTTGGCCAACGGGGGGCCACCAGAATTGCTGGCACCCTTTCCTGAACCAACTTGCGCAGAACCCTGCCCAACAGGGGGAATGGCGGGAAGACATACAGGAGATGGAAGCCCTGCCAAGACAGGGTCAGAGTATCCATCGCCAGAGCCAGAGGGTCCTGGGACAGAGAGACAAAGACTGGGAGTTTTCGATTGTGGCGAGACGCAAAAAGCCTAAGTTACGTACCGGTAACATCCTTTTTAGGAATCCTTCAGCTTGACCACGTGGAGAGATATCATGCTCCACCCCCTGGGAGGAAACACAAAACAGGAACAGAGGTCAAAAGGCCCACCCCTTCCTCCCCACCTCAGTTATAGTAAATCAACCGTACTCCAAACCTTAACTAATGGGCGGGTTATCAGTGGTCAAGCTGAAGGATTCCTAAAAAGGATGTTACCGGTACGTAACTTAGGCTTTTCCCAGTCATCCTTCAGCTTGACCACGTGGAGAGGATTAGCAAAGAAATATTACCTAGGGATGGGATGCTGCAAGGAGTACACTTCTTCCAAAGGACTGATGTTTTGCAGAAAGTAAATCCAACCTATAATGTTTAAGGAAGGTGTGATGAGAAGACCACATTGCAGCTTTACAAATTTCCTCAATAGCTGCTCCCGATCTCTCTGCCCAAGAAGCGGCCATAGCTCTAGTAGAATGCGGTAACACTTCTGGCGGCGAAACCCCCTTAATCTCGTAAGCTTTCACAATAGTCTGTTTAATCCACCTTGCCAAGGTGGCCTTAGAAGCTGCTGCGCCCTTATTTTTTCCACTAAATGTTACTAACAGTTGTTCTGCTAGGCGCCAGTCCTTGGATCTCTCCAGATATATGATAAGGGCTCTTCTTACATCAAGCAGCGAAAGATCTTCCTCCTGTCCGGCCATATTTGGCAGTGTTGGAAGAATTATCTCTTGCGACCTGTTGTTTGAAGATACCACCTTAGGCAAAAACATAGGATTGGGCCTAAGAATAACCTTATCAGGAAGTATTGAACAGTAGGGCTCTTTTATGGACAAAGCCTGAATTTCACTCACCCTTCTTGCAGATGTTATTGCTATCAAAAAGCAAACTTTCAAGGATAACCATTTTTCTGGAACTTCATCCAGCGGTTCAAACGGAGGTTCCAACAAGCCTTTAAGAACTACAGACAAGTCCCAAGTAGGAAAGCCCTTAAACTCGGCCGGCCTCCTACGTACAATGGATTTGAAAAAACGATTAACGAGTTCTGATTGTCTAAGTTTACATTCTAGGAAAACTGATAATGCAGAGGCTTGACTCTTCAGGGTACTTACTGCCAGTCCCTTTTCAAATCCTTCTTGCAAAAATTCTAAAACGGTAGAAATATCCTTTTCCCTCAGATTGTTAACCTCACAATAAGAAGAGAATTTTTTCCAAACTTTTGCATAAATTTTCCTTGTAGTTAACTTACGGCTCTGTATCAGTGTTTCTATAACTCTGTCTGAACAACCTTTTTCTCTCAGAAGTTCCCTTTCAAGATCCATGCTGTCATCTGCAAACGTCTCCAGCTTGGATGTAGAATGGATTGTTGTTGTAGAATGTTGGGTATTTCGGGTAATCTCCAAGGCCCCTTTACTGTCATTCTGATTAATTCTGCAAACCAGGTTCTTTTCGGCCAATAGGGTGCTATGAATATCACTTTTACTTTTTCTTGAGCCACCTTCCGGATCACTTGTGGCAGGATTCTGAAGGGTGGGAAAGCATAGGCAAGCTGAAAATTCCACTCTTGAGCAAGAGCATCTATTGCTACTGCACCCTCCCCCGGTATTAGGGAGAAAAACCTCTGACACTTGGTATTTTCTTTTGTTGCAAAAAGATCTATTTGAGGTTGACCCCAAACACTGGTGATCATATCGTAAATGTCCTGATTCAGTGACCATTCCGTTTGACTCACTCTCCCGCGACTTAGAGAATCTGCCAGGGTGTTTAGAGTCCCCTTCAAATGAATTGCCATTATCGATATTATCTGACTCTGCAACGGAACCAGTAGGTCTAATGCCAGAGCCGTCAGAGACCTTGATCTTGTTCCGCCCTGATGGTTCAGGTACGCTACTGCCGCTACATTGTCCGATCTTACCTGTACGTCCCTTCCCTGAATTTCTTTCTGGAAATGGATCAGAGCTAACTTTATTGCTAAGAGCTCCCTGAAATTCGACGACCTTACTGAAACTTCTTTTGACCATTTTCCCTGGGCTAGGAGACCTCCTAAGTGAGCTCCCCAACCCCAGCTGCTTGCATCCGTGGTAACAATCACTGGGTCGGTCTGTCTCCAATTTCTTCCCTTTGATAGATTTGTTCTGTCTGTCCACCAGAGCAGGCTCCTTAGGACTGATGCATTTAAAACTGTTAGTCTGTCTAGTGAACTTTGCTTTCTGTCCCATCTTTGTAGCAGAAAATTCTGTAGAGGTCTCGTTTGCAATTGTGCCCAGTCTACAGCTGGAATTGTTGCTGACATCAATCCCAGTACTCTCATAATCTCCCTTAGGGATGCTCTTGGTAGATTCACCAAAGACATCACACTGCTTATCAATTTTACTGTCTTGTCTTCTGGCAGGAACATCTTCCCCTGACTGCTGTCTATCAGAAATCCCAGAAATCTGCATTCTCTGGATGGTATCAGACTGG
The DNA here is from genome assembly GCA_027917425.1 of Gastrophryne carolinensis. NCBI lineage: Eukaryota > Metazoa > Chordata > Amphibia > Anura > Microhylidae > Gastrophryne > Gastrophryne carolinensis. The sequence goes on along the minus strand of CM051235.1, from coordinate 30,908,474 downwards.
ATTTTTCCTTGTTTACCAGCCAACCCAGAAGTCCCAGTACTTCTAATGATTTTTCCAAATGTACAAGCAGAGTATGCCTGGACCTGTTCAGGATCAGCAAGTCGTCCAGATAGGGAATGATGTTGATCCCCAACTGCCTTAGAAAGGCCATAGGTTCTGCTAGTATTTTTGTAAAAATCCTGGGAGAGGCTGAAAGGCCGAAGGGCAGCACTTTGTACTGGAAAAAAAGAATTTCGTGGCCTAGCTGCACTGCAAACCTTAGGAACTTGCGGTGAGCCCTCCAAACTGGAATGTGTAAATAGGCATCCTGAAGATCTAGGTTGACCATAAAAGCATCCAGGATCAGGGCTTGACGTACTGAGTAAACAGACTCCATTTTGAACCTTTTGTAACGAATGAATCTGTTTACATACTTCAGGTTCAAAATCATTCTGTATTTCCCTGATGCTTTCATCACTAGAAAAACGTGAGAGTAATAGCCCTCCATCGCCTGGTCCGGAGGAACTACTTCTATCACTCTCTTCTGTAAAAGTTCCTGTAGCACTAAAGGGAAGGCACTTTTTTGCTTGGGTTCGTTTGGTATCTTTGTGATTCTGAACGCAAATGGGGGCTGGGAAGAAAATTCTAACCGATACCCGTTCTCCAGCGTTCTTAATACAAACCGATTTGTTGTAATTTCCTTCCAAGCAGGTAGAAACTCGGACAGCCTTCCCCCCACCTGAAGGAAATCGTCAGGATTGTTGTCTAGGCCCCTCCGGAGCCCTGCTCACTAAGGAATACTTCCTTTGAGGTTTAGTCTGCCCCCAGCGTCTCTTGGCATCTGGTTTCTTGTGAGCCTGAAAATTAAAAGGTCTGCCCTCATTTCCTGGCCTAAACGGAACATTTTTCTTCTTAGTAGGGAACTTTTTTCCTACCTCCGTGGATCTTGCAAGGATACTATCTAGATCCTCACCAAATAATCGTTCACCCCGAAATGGTAATGAGCAAAGTCTATTTTTAGAACTAGTGTCTCCCGACCATGTTTTCAGCCAAACCGTACGACGAGCACAAGCTACTAAGGCCGCTGACTTGGCTGATGCTCTGATGATTTCCTGACAAGCATGCGTAAGGAAGGACATTGCTCTGTATAACGTGGGAAGCGTAGCCAGGATATCCTGGGGCTGAACCCTATTTTCAATGTGAGCTTTAAGATTGTCAATCCATTTCGCCATACTTCTCAAGACTACATCTGAAGCCATAGCTGGCCTGAACTGAAAAACAGCAGCCTCCCAAGCTCTCCTTAGAATATGTTCTCCCCTGCGATCCATAGGATCACGCAAGGAACCCATGTCTTCGAAGCTCAGATCCGAGGCCTTAGACATCTGACTGACTGGCGCGTCCACTTTAGGACATTTAGTCCATAAATCCATTATGGGATCTTTGAAAGGAAATTTCCTTTTTAGGGTTCTAGGTAAAAAAAAGTTTTTTCTCTGGATTATCCCACTCTGACTTAACCATATCCTTTAACACAGAGTGGATTGGGAATGCTCTTTCAGATTTCTTAATTAGCACCTCCCTATACATCTCACCCTGTTGCGACAGACTGATTTCTTCATGCGGGATGCCCCAAGTATCATGTATGTCTTTTAATAATAACTCTAAGTCTTCAGAAAGTGAGCTAACAGGCTCCTTTTCTGATAGACTTTCTTCATCCAGAGAATCCTGTAAGGAGTCTGGATCTTCCCCTTCTTCCCCCTGTTCGGAAGCAACATCAATCTGAATAGGGGGAACCGAATTAGTTTCATTATTGAGCTTCACTAAAGAAACACCTGACAATTGGTTCTCTGTATAGACCTTGGGAATGGGTGTAGTAGCAAGAGACCATTGGTCATGGGTAACAAAATCCTTCTGGGCATTTTCCATTGAAGCTAATTGTTGCTTCAAAGAGAAAATTTCCCTAAGGATAGCAGCCGAATCGCTTTCTCTTTTAGCCTTATCACACCCCATACACAGAGACCACTGCCAGGAATCCGGAAGTGTGCTATTGCAAACTTCGCATCTTCTGGATTTCTTGGTAGATTTAACATGCTTTTTATCTTCCGATTTAGACTCTTTCTAAAATATAAGATAAAAATAGCAGACTTTAGAAGGACCCCATTGATAATCTGTCCTATGTATAAATAAATAAATACATATATCCATATATATATATATATACATACCCCTTACCTAAAAAAATATAAGGCAAGGTATGATCCTATATACATATACATACACATATATACATATATATATACACACACATAAAGCATATACATATACATATATATACATATACACACATATATACACAACACACACATATATATGTATATACATATATATACCCATTCATATACACAAGATAATCAATAAAATACATGATTGCAGTGCTGTAGTAGTCCACAAAGGGAAAACAGCAAAACCGTCTTCTCCCGGGCCAAACCGCTTGAAAAGCGCTCTATCAACTACTACAGCACTGCCATGAACACGGCAAACATTCTCCTACCGCGTGCTGGCTTCCGTCGGGTACCTCCGACATGATTGCTGCAGCGCAGAATCCAAGCGTTGGTGGGGTCCTTGGGAGCTCGATGCCGCCGCTACTGCCGCCGAAGTCCCCGCAGAACTGAGCCGGCGACCTCGCCGGTCAGCTTAACCACGCTGGCTGTGTATCCGGCTTCCGGCTTCCTGCCGCACCCGGAAGCTGACGCTGCGCTCGTCACCGACACACCCCCAGCTTTAAACGGATGGAGGGAATCGCTATACAGTGAACAGCCAGCGTACCTGTTACAAGCAGGATTTAAACTAGGCGGGATCTTGCACTATCTGTGCTGCTCCCAAAAAAACTATGTGGGAATTTAGCCCCAGGTGCTACCCATTTCCACCAGGATCTCCTGTGGACTATCTAATAGGCGCAGCCGGCTAACTCCAAACAATGGAGGGAAATAAAAAAACAAACTAAAATAAAAAACTGGCCGTTGTCTACCACATAGCAACTCTGTTCCAAGGTTTCCCCAGGGAGGAAACACAAAGAACTGAGGTGGGGAGGAAGGGGTGGGCCTTTTGACCTCTGTTCCTGTTTTGTGTTTCCTCCCAGGGGGTGGAGCATGATATCTCTCCACGTGGTCAAGCTGAAGGATGACTGGGAAAAGATCCACGTCCGGCAGCCCCCAACGGCGACACAGGGAGTGAAACACTCTGTTGCTGAGGGACCATTGTCCCAGGCGAGAAGTCCCCCTACACAGAAAGTCCGCCTCCAGATTCTCTACCCCCGGAATATACATAGCTGAGATGCAGGGAACATTGTCCTCCGCCCAGGAAAGGATCTTGGACACTTCCTCGAGGGCACCCTTGCTCCGGGTCCCCCCCTGATGATTGATGTAGGCAACCGCCGTCTGGTTGTCCGAGCGTACCTGGATCGGCCAGCCCCGAAGGTGTGGAGTCAAGTGGGCCAGAACCAACCTGACCGCCCTTAGTTCCAGGACGTTGATAGGGGCATGGGCTTCCTGAGGTCCCCACAGCCCCTGGAATTTTAGGGATTTCCTGAACCCCCCCCCCCCCCAACCCATCAGACTGGCATCCGTGGTGACTGTCTCCCAGCAGGGGGCCAGAAAGGATCTGCCCCCCAACAGGTTCCTTGAGTCCAGCCACCAGGGACCGCCGGGCCAGAGGGGACAGGGCAAAGGCCTGATCCAGAGACAGAGGGTCCTTGTCCCACACTGATTAGAGGTGGAGCTGAAGAGGTCGCATGTGGAACTGTGCATAGGGAACTGCCTCGAAGCAGGACACCATCAGCCCCACCAGCTGCATCCCCTGCCGGATGGAGGGATGAGGGCAAGACAGAAGGAACTGAACTTGTGCTTGCAGGGAATCTACCTTCTGCTGAGGAAGAAAAATTCTGGCCTGAACCGTATCCAGATTCATGCCCAGAAAGGATGCCACCAGGGAGGGTGACGGGGAAGATTTGGGATGATTGATCACCCAGCCGAAGGATTCCAGAATGATCACCACCCTCTGGGTATCCAGCTCTGCTTGCTGGAGAGACTGAGAAGTAATGAGAAGGTCGTCCAGATAGGGAGGAATGCGAATACCCCGAGATCTGAGCAGAGCCATCACTCCCGCCAGCACCTTGGTGAAAACTCTGGGAGCTGAAGTGAGACCAAAGGGCAGTGCCACAAATTGGTAGTGCTGATCCTCCAGTGCGAACCTGAGGAATCTCTGATGCCCCGGAAAGACTGGAACATGAAGGTAAGCGTCCTTGATGTCTATAGAGGTCATGAAGTCCCCTGGGCGCAGCGAGCTGACCGTTGAGCGCAGAGTCTTCATGCGAAAGCGCCTGGGTTTGACAAATTTGTTGAGAAGCTTTAAGTCCAGGATGGGCCTGATAGAACCATCCCTCTTGGGTACCGTGAAAAGATTGGAGTAATAACCCCGGCCCCTTTCTGACAGAGGGACCCAACAGATGACCCCCATCTCCAGAAGGCTTTGCACCGCAATGACAAGGACCTGAGCTGGCAGGGGGTTTTGAGGCATCCGGGATCTGATGAATCTTGGGGGCGGCCAGGCAGCGAACTCTATCTTGTAACCGGAGGATACTACCTCCTGAATCCACCGGTCTGAGACATGTTGCTTCCAGACATGAGCGAAGAGCCTCAGCTGTCCCCCCACCCGGATGGGCAAGGGCGCCCCTTCATGCCTGAGGGGGCTTGGGAGAAGAAGATTTAGGCTTGGCCCCCCAGGAGGATCCCGGACGGGCACAGGGGCACCATCCAACACTCTTGAGCAGAGTCCTGACAGCCACAGCCGTGATATCAGAAGCACAGACAGGGCGCAGAGCAGTCCCAGCACAGGCAAAGGCATGGTAAGCCAGCTGATCAATGCGCCAGTCCTCACCATCCTTCAGGGTAGTAAAATCAGGGGAATGACAGCCCCAAAACCGGAGCATCCACTTCCGGGGGGGCTGACCAACGTTTAACCACCTCGGCGGGAAATGGATCTCTCTTATCCCAGCTCTTAGGTACTCCAGGAAGTCTGCTGGGGAGCTCCCAATCCTTAAGAACGAGATTATTGAAATAGGACTGCTCGGGGAACTCTAACCGCGGCTTAGCGGTATGAAATAATTCCCCCTGCTGCCTGGGGCCGCAGCAGGAAGGGAGATAGAAAGGACTTCAAAAATCCGAGCCAAAAGTCTATCAGTGTCATCTGAATCCCATGGGTCAGAGCCAGAATCAGCATAACCCTTAGACTGCTCATCAGATGACTCCGAGTCTGAGAACAATTCCCCCTCTTCAAGGGGGGTATAACCAGCCAGATCAAAGAATTCCTCTGCCTCCATAGGAAAAATAGACATGCCAGGCGCCAAATGCCGCCTCTTAGCAGAGGCCTTACGGGCCGTAGTATTAGCAATCAACTTCTCAATGCTAGCCAATCTAGAAGACACATCAGGTTGAGACTCCCCACTGGTATTCAGCTCACTGGGAGTCAAATGCAAGTGTGGAGGGGTAGGCAAAGCCATAGGAGGCACAGGCCCAGCCACCGGTAATCCAGAATGTAGCGCAAGCACCCGCTGGGCACAGGGTACACAGACCCGCACATCATCACTTATAGGGGATACTCCGCACGCCACACATAGCCGGGCTTGTCCCGAAGGAACCTCGAGCCCAATATCCAGGGAAGCCTCCATATGGTGATTATAGTGGCACAGTTGGCCAATAGGAATTACGCTATAAAAGCAACCCGGGATGCCCAAATAGTCCGCCAGGGAAGTGGGAGGATTTTAGCAATTAGGCCTCTAATAAAGTTTGTGAAACCAATAGAGGGGGTAGGACCGGGAGAAACCTCTTATACAGCTTTTCCTGCCTAAAAGACATAAGCAAGACACCCCATAAGTGTACAGCAATAAACATCAAGATAAAAGATAAGCCCGCCGGGGCACTCACGGACCGCGGAGGGAGACACCAATCACGCAGCACGAGGGACCAAAATTGGCGCCGAGAGTACCTCAAGGGGCAGGCCGCGGGGAAGGTGACATGGAACGCGCCAACCAGGAGGCTCCGCCCCCCGAAGAGCGCAAAGTTACACATGTGACCAACAGCCAATAGCAGCGCCTGAGGTAATGTCGCCGCTGACCGCGGAACGCCACAAGGCGTGCCTCAGAGGCGGCAAATACAAAAAAACACACCAGCGAATCTGAGGAGAACGATAGTGCTAACCAGGGTCCGGAGCCCTAAAACCTATATAAGCATAAATGCAACATATACAACCCGCCCCCCCTCCCGAGAACGACCGGGGAGAACCAGGGAGGGCGACAGTCTAAAACAGGGACCCACCGAGAACCGGGGCGAGGGGCATCCCAATTAAGGCTCACCATAAGCCTGCACCGCCTACCCTTTGGTGGGGGATTGCGGTGGGAGCGGCGCTCCTAAAGCACCTGCCTACCATCACCCAACCAGTGCAGCCAAGGCTGGGAGGCAATTCAGAGAAATGGAACGGGTGGGAATAGTCCTACAGGGCCACGGGCTGTGAAGCCCCGCTCACCTGCGAATAGAGAGCGCCATCTTATTGTCCTTCGCAGCCGACTGCAGAGATGATCTGGGGAATTGTGGGAGGTCCCGGGTGTGCTGCCTTTTCAGGCTAGTTCAGTTATAATTGCTCTTAGGAGTGTTATTACTTATAGTTGTGTAGTGCACCACTGCCATCTACTGGCAGAATTTCTGTATTAACGAGTCTACTTTTATTATTTAGTATTAAAGTATTCAGTGAATCCCTTAGACAGGAAGTAAACCTTTGCTACAGGAAGTTCTCTTCAGCCATTTTAGATTTCATTCTCTATGGATGCAGCAGATATTTTCTTCTCTCAAGAGGTTTGAGACATCATCACCTGTAATTGTCGTTCTGTTAAGTCATTATCATCTATGCTGACTAGTGTTTCATGTGTACGGTTATTGGATTGTATTGCAGTTTCACAATATATACTGAAGAAAATATATATATACTAATAAAACAGTATAAAGTTGGATTCCTTTGGTGAACAATACAAGCATGGGCTTCTGTTTACTGAGATCTCCGACAAGTGTTTAGCTGTCCGTTTAGAATCACCAACAGTCAGTGCTTTGAGAGCAGAACACCGGGTATATAAGGGGCCGGGAGGGGCCTCTTTTTTGCTGTCTCTGCAGTCCAGCGCCATCTGGCGGAGGTAAACCCAACCGTAAGGAATCATCTTTGGAGCAGGACGTGCTGTATACTTAGAATAGCTGTGCGTGTACATTACAAACAAAAATGTGCTGAAGAAAGGGCAGCATTCACTTGCCTTACCTTGTAGTACTGGTTAGCATACACTCGCTGATTCCGATTCTCTGTGAAGAAAGGGCAGACAAATTAGCACAATCTCATATATAAAATGAAAGGAGGGTGGACATGAGGTTAAAAGAAAAAAGCACGGGGGGGGGGGGTTAGTTTGGCAGTCTTATACCTTAATACAATGTAGACTCATTAGCTTGAGGCCCATAACAGTAGACTCATGAATGTTGCCGAGCTCTCAAAACCCTTCTTACTATGTGTAAACATAGGGCACAGCTCCCAAATAAAATTGTCATTATGCTTTATTCAAAGAGTTTCTCACAATAAAAAACACCCACATTAAACCCCAGGCACCGGAAAAATCACAGTCCCAAATGCTAATAAGTAACCACAAGGGATAATTTATGCAGCCATAATCAGTATATAAATTAATTAAAAGGCGGACACACCATAATTTATAATCATACCACTAACATTTGTGGAAAACTAATGCAATCCTAAAGTGCTATTCAAATCCATCAGAAGAAAGGTATAAAAAAAAATATAAAGAGAATATATATAAAGTGCTCATTCACAAGAATGTGCAAATACATTTATTATAGTAAACATAAGAAATGTGCAAAGATTCTAATCCAGCCTCAGTAAAAAAATACAATTCTGTGAAGTACTCACCTGTAGAATTGATATTATTTGTATACAGTACGTCCTGCACCAGATATAATACTTACGCTTGGGTTATCCTCCGCCAGATGGCGCTGCACTGCAGAGACATGGAAAAACAGGCTCCTCCCAGCCCTTCAAATACCCAGGAACCTTCCACGAATCCCCAGCATTGAAAAGCAGTGAACAAGAAGCCGGGAGAATTAAACCACCCAGAAACAACTGGTAATGATAACAATGATAATCACCATACAGGGGATCCAGAATAATGCAAAAACCAGGGTGGGGTGGAGCAGGACGTACTGTATACAAATAATATCAATTCTACAGGTGAGTACTTCACAGAATTGTATTATTCTTAGTATACAGTACGTCCTGCTCCAGATAGAATACTTACACTTGGGACATCCAATAGCAGTGTCCATAAAGTAGGGTGGGATCCCCCAACAAAAGGTGACAACAGGCAGTTTAAACTACTGCCGCTTGCAAAACCTTGCGGCCAAAAACAGCATCAGCTGAGGCCCTAACATCAACCTTGTAAAACTTTAAAAAGGTATGAGCAGAAGACCAAGTAGCAGCCTTGCAAACTTGTTCAACAGAAGCCTGGTGCTGGAAGGCCCAAGAGGCACCAATAGCACGAGTGGAATGAGCAGTAAGGCGGAAGGGAGGAGTCTTCCCCTTAGCAGAATAGGCCTGAATCACAGCCTGACGAATCCATTTGCTAATAGTAGACTTGGCAGGAGCCAAATCCTTCCTAGGACAAGAAGGGACCACAAAAAGAGCATCAGTCTTCCTGAAGGCCGTAGTGACTACCAGGTAATACTTCAGACACCTTACCACATCCAATGAATGCAAAACCCTTTCCTTAGCGTTGCTAGGATTAGGACACAATGAAGGAAGGACAATGTCCTGATTCAAATGAAAGGCAGACACCACCTTTGGCAGAAAATCTGGCTTAAAGCGGAACACCACCTTGTCCTGGTGTCTCTCGTAGTATGGGGGCTGAATAGACAGAGCCGCCAGCTCAGACATGCGCCTGACCGAAGTAATAGCCACCAGAAAAACAACTTTGAGGGTAAGTACAGCCAGAGCAGCATCCTGAATAGGCTCAAAGGGAGCACCCTGTAAGGCAGACAAAACCAGGTCCCAAACAGGGACCGTAGGCTTACGTGGGGGACGCACGTGAGTGACCCCCTGAAAGAAGGTCTTAACCAAGGAATGCTGCACAAAGGACCTCTGAAAGAAGACAGACAGGACAGAAACCTGACCCTTCAGAGTACTGAGTTTTAAACCCAACTCCAAACCATGTTGTAAAAACTCCCGAATTCTAGGGATTAAGAATTCCCTTGCTCCGCGTCCCTCCCTGATGGTTGATGTAGGCAACCGCCATCCTGTTGTCTGAGCGCACCTGCATAGACAGACCCTGCAGGTGATCGGTCAATTGCTCCAAAACCAACCTGACCGCCCGTAGTTCCAGAATGTTGATGGGTAAATGGGCCTCCTGAGGGCCCCCACCTCCCCTGGAACCTCAGGGATTTCCAGAATCCCCCCCAACCTGACTGGCATCCGTGGTGACTGTCTCCCAGGAGGGGGACCTGCCCTTTAGCAAGTTCTTGTGGTCCAGCCACCACGAGAGGGACCTTCTGACCAATGGGGGAAGCGCACAAACCCCGTCCAAGGACACGGGGTCCTTGTCCCACACTGATAGGAGGTGAAGCTGCAGAGGCCTTGAATGGAACTGAGCAAAGGGCACCGCCTCGAAGCTCGCCACCATCAGGCCCACCAGCCGCATTCCCTGTCTGAGGGAGAGCTGGGGGCACGAGAGCAGGGACTGCACCTGCGTAGTCAGATCTTCCACCTTCTGTTGGGGAAGGAATATTCGTGACTGAACTGTATCCAGAATCATCCCCAGGAATGGGGTCACCAGTGAAGGGGACAGGGAGGACTTGGGATGATTGATCACCCAGCCGAAGGACTCCAAGGTGGCCACCACCAGCTGAGTGTCCAGCTCCGCCTGCTGTAGAGGCCAAGAGGCGATGAGAATGTCGTCCAGGTAGGGCAGCACTCGAATGCCCCCTGACCTTAGCAAGGACATCACACCCGCCAATACCTTGGTGAACACCCTGGGAGCTGAAGTGAGGCCAAAGGGAAGAGCCACAAATTGGTAGTGTTGATTTTTCAACTCGAACCTGAGAAACCTTTGATGCCCGGGGAACACAGGGATGTGAAGGTAAGCATCTTTGTTGTCCACAGACGTCATAAAATCCCCTGGTCGTAGAGAGCCGACGGCCGAGCGCAGGGTTTCCATGTGAAAGCGCTTGCTCTTGACAAATTTGTTGAGGATCTTTAAATCCAGAATGGGCATGACTGACCCGTCTCTTTTGGGTACTGTGAAAAGGTTGGAGTAGAAACCTTCTCCCAATTCTCTCAAGGGAACTTTGCAAATAACTCCCAGCTCCAGAAGTCCTTGTACTGCTTGCATCAGGACCTGGGCTGATACCGGGTCCTGGGGTATCCGGGACCTGACGAATCTTGAGGGGGCCGCACAGCAAACTCTATCTTGTAGCCGGAGGTAACTACCTCCTGAATCCACCGGTCTGAGACTTGACGCCTCCAGACGTGCGCGAAGTGCTGTAGTCGTCCCCCCACCCTGGCGGGCGAGGGCGCCCCATCATGCCTGAGGTGTCTTGGGAGGGGGTTTGGATTTGGTCCCCCAGGAGGAGCCAGGGCGTCGCCCCCTGCTCCTATGCCAGGAGTCTGTGCGAGCCCCCGCGAAGGACACCCCTTTACCCTGCTTAGCGCCTCTGTAGGGGGCTGAAAGGGGGCCCTGGTTGCGAAAGGGCCGAGGCTGCCGCCTGCGCTGTGGTAACTTACCTCCTTTAGCAAAGAGGTCTAGGCGATCCCCAAACAGGCATAGTCCCTTGAAAGGGAGCCCAGTAAGGGCTTTCTTAGCAGCATTGTCGGCTGCCCACTGTCTCAGCCATACCGCGCGGCGTATAGCCAACGCCAAGGCGGAAGATCTGGCACACAGCCTAATAGCATCGTCCGATGCAGACAGGATAAAGTTCACCAATACATCACAGTTAGACAGTGCATTAATAGTATCAGCAGGCAACTCGTCTGAGGCGTCAAGTGCATTCCTGACCATGGCCCTGAGCGCCACGGCAGTACTGGCCAGAGCGCAAACCGGGCGCAGTGCCACCCCTCCAAACGCAAAGGCATGGCACGCCAGTTGATCAATGCGCCGGTCCTCAGAATCCTGCAGCGTAGTAGTGTCGGGAGAGTGCATAATAGAGGTGTTAGACAACCCTAGAATAGGAGCATCGACCTTGGGGGGCGATGACCAGCACTTGATCATGTCAGCAGGAAATGGATACTTCCTGTCCAGACTCTTAGGGATCCTGGGAAGTCTACTGGGATGTTCCCACTCCTTAAGCACTAGGTTATTGAAATGGGTCTGCTCAGGAAATTCCAATCGAGCCTTAGCAGTATGGAATAGCTCACCCCTTTGCCTGGGAGCTGCAACAGGGGGAGAAATGGACAAAACCTCAAAAATCTGAAGCAATAGCTTATCAGTATCATTCGGGGTCCAGTGATCAGAACCAGAATCGTCATGACCCCTAGACTTCTCATCAGATGACTCTGAGTCAGAGATCAGCTCCCCTTCGTCCGAAGGGGTATGGTCATATAGATGTGTAAACTCATCAGACTCCGTAGGGAAAGGAGCAGAGTCAGGGACAATGTGCCGCTTTTTTGCGGTAGCCTTGCGCACTAGAGTACTAGCAAGCAATTTTTCAACACTGGCCAGTCTAGTAGCCACATCAGGATGAGAATCCCCGCTTGTATTGGGGGGTTAGACTCAGGCTTGGGGGGGTAGGTGAAGTGAGGCGAGGTGCAGGCCCAGCCCCAGAAGGGGCGGGAAGTACCATTAGAGCCTGCTGTGCACAAGGGACGCAGACCCGAGCATTGTCACCGTTGATAGATGAGAACCCACAAGCTACACACAGCCGGGCTTGTCCCGAGGGAACCCCGTTAACAATATCCTGGGATGCCTCCATATGGTGATTAATGGGCCCAATAGGCCAGTAGGGATTGACGCTATAAGCTACCCTGGATGCCCCAAAGACCCGCAGGGAAGTGGGAGTAATTATACTAGGTCCACTGGGAATTACACCAGGCCGGGAGAAGCCACTGGATTCGACAGTCTGAAAGACATAATGGGAATAGGGATGTCAGAGCCATGTGCAGTAAGTAAGACAAAGAAAATCACCCGCGAGGGCACTTACAGAACGAGGGAGGAGGAGGACCGTTACCATGCGCGCGATGAGCATCGAAATGGCGCCAAGCGGACCTCGAAGGGCGGGTCAGAGCGGGCTGTGACGTGGAGCGCGCCAAGCCAGGTCTCCGCCCCCCGAAGAGCGCGAAGCTCTGAATACAGTAGTCAGCGCAGACAGTAGAGTGAATGACACACTATAGAAGCCAAGAACGGGGATTACTTCCAGATGCGCCCAACAACAAATATCAATAAAGACGCCGCAGCGTCTGAGGCGCCGCCGCCGCCTGTTCACACGCCCGTCCAGTAAGGGCAGATAATCGCCCGGCCGATAGAAAATAAAGACAGCGCGGCTCTGACACCAGGTGTATGAGTCAGGGACAATACTAAGGCCATAACGTGTACTGAATACACTAAGACCACCACACACACCCCCCCCCCCATTCTTCCCCCCCGAACTACGGGGGGAACGAGGGAGAATGGCGACCCTCTCACCTGCGAGAGAGTGACACATCATGTCTTCACAGTCAGCATTGCAGAGAAATCTGGGGATTCGTGGGAGGTCCCTGGGTATTTGAAGGCTGGGAGTGGGAGGAGCCTGTTTTTCCATGTCTCTGCAGTGCAGCGCCATCTGGCGGAGGATAACCCAAGTGTAAGTATTATATCTGGAGCAGGACGTACTGTATACTAAGAATATAATACCATTTTGTGAATACTCACCTGTAAAATGGGTATTATAAGTATGTCACACACCCCGCTTCAGATAGTCATTACACTTGGGTTATACCGACCTGTAGAGGGCGATCTTGCAGAGATGTCATGAAAAAAAGGGAGCCCCTCCCGGTCCATAAATACCTGGGACCTCCCACTCACTCCCCAGTATTAAGACAGCAGTAAGGAAAAAGGGACCAGGAAGAGCCAAAATAACCAGCAACAGTAAACAAGGTTCACCATATAAAGGATTCAAAATACCAAAGGGCGGGGTGAAGCGGGGTGTGTGACATACTTATAATACCCATTTTACAGGTGAGTATTTACAAAATGGTATTATTCTAAGTATGTCACACACCCCGCTTCAGATAGGCATTACACTTGGGACATCCAATAGCAGTGTCCATAAAGGGCGGGGATCCAAAACAAGGCAACAATGCACAAACTTAAACCACTGCAGCTTGCAGAACTTTGCGGCCAAAAACAGCATCTGCTGAGGCCCGCACATCAACCTTGTAAAACTTGGAAAAAGTGTGAACTGAAGACCAAGTAGCAGCCTTACAAACTTGCTCAACAGAGGCCTGGTGCTGGAAAGCCCAAGACGCCCCAACAGCACGAGTAGAATGAGCAGTAACACGAAAAGGGGGAATCTTCCCCTTGGCAGAATAGGCCCCAACAATGGCCCGGCGAATCCATTTACTAATGGAAGACTTGGCGGGAGCCAAACCTTTCCTAGGCCCGGAGGGCACCACGAAAAAGGCGTCAGTCCTACGAAAAGAGGAAGTAGCCACCAAATAGTACTTCACACAGCAAACCACATCCAAAGAATGCAAGACCCTCTCCTTGTCATTGCTAAGCTTAGGACACAAGGAGGGTAGAACAATGTCCTGATTAAGATGAAAGGCAGAAACCACCTTAGGAAGGAAATCTGGCTTGAAGCGGAAAACAACCTTGTCCTGATGCCTCTCAAAGTTAAGGAGCCTTAATGGACAAAGCCGCCAACTCCGATACACGCCGAACGGAAGTGATGGCAACCAGAAATGCAACCTTCTGAGTAAGCGTAGAAAGAGCAATATCCTGCAAAGGCTCAAAGGGAGGACCCTGAAGAGCAGAAAGAACCAAATTCAAATCCCAAACTGGGAGCAACGGCTTCCTAGGAGGCCGCACATGCTTAACCCCTTGAAAAAAGGTCTTCACCAGAGGATGGAGAGCAAAAGACCTTTGAAAGAAAACCGCCAGGGCAGAAACGTGCCCTTTCAACGTACTAAGCTGCAACCCCAAGTCCAGACCATGTTGCAGAAATTCCAAAACCCTAGGGATAGAAAACACCCTGCAAGGCAAGGCCCGGACCTCACACCAATCAATATAAGACACCTCCAAGTATAGTAGATGGTAGAGGAAGACCTCTTCCTAGCACTAACCAGAGTCTGAATCACAGCATCAGAAAGACCTTCCTCCTTCAAGATGGAGGTTTCAGCAGCCACGCCGTCAAAGCCAGCGTTGGTAAATTGGGGTAGAGTAGTTGACCCTGAGTGAGCAGATCCGGCAGAAGGGGCAGATCGAACTGACCCGCTGCCAACCGCACCATGTCTGCGAACCAAACCTGCCTTGGCCATCTTGGAGCCACCAAGATTGCTGACACACCCTCTAGAGCCAGCTTGCGCACCACCTTGCCCGCCATAGAGAACGGAGGGAACAGGTACAGAAACCCCAGATCCCTCCGGTTCAGAGACATGGCATCCACTGCCAGAGCCAGCGGATCCCGCGAGAGAGACACAAATGCCGGAAGCTTGTGATTGTGACGAGAGGCAAAGAGGTCCACCTCCAGAGTCCCCCACCTGTGGCAAAGTGACCGAAACACCTTGGGATTGAGAGACCACTCCCCCTGGGGAGATGAGCACCTGCTCAGGGAGTCCGCCTCAGTGTTCTCCACTCCCGGAATGTATACCGCCGAGATGCATGGGACATTGCTCTCCGCCCAAGCAAGGATCAAGGACACTTCCCTGAGGGCACTCCTGCTGCGAGTCCCTCCCTGGTGATTGATATAGGCGACCGCCGTCCGATTTGAACCAGTAACCCCTGTAACTGATGAGTCAAGTGAGCCAGAACCAACCTGATGGCTCTCAGCTCCAGAACATTGATGGGATTGTGAGCCTCCTGTGGCCCCCACAGTCCCGGAAACTGAAGATCCTTCCAAACCCCCCCCCCCCCCAACCTGACAGGCTGGCATCCGTGGTGACCGTCTCCCAACGAGGGGTCAGAAAGGATCTGCCCTTCATCAGATTGCTTGGTTCCAGCCACCACCGAAGGGAACGCCGAACCCGGGGGGACATCAGAAAAGACTGATCCAATGACATCGGAGACCTGTCCCAGGCCGCCAAGAGATGGAGCTGGAGCTTCCTTGTGTGAAACTGAGCAAAGGGAACCGCCTCGAAAGAAGCCACCATCAATCCCACCAGTCTCATCCCCAGCCGGATGGACGGACGAGGGAGGGACAGAAGAAGCTGAATCAATTCCTGAATCAAAAGAACCTTGGGCCGAGGAAGGAACACCCTGGTCCGAGAAGTATCCAGAGACATTCCCAGAAACAACACCACCCTGGACGGAGAGAGGGAGGACTTGGGGTAGTTGATCACCCAGCCGAATCTCTCCAGAGTGGATACCACATTCCTGGTATCTAGCTCCGCCTGGCTGAGAGAGGATGCCATAATGAGAAGATCGTCCAGATAAGGCAAGATGCGGATACCCTGGGCTCTGAGGAGGGCCATCACCCCTGCTAGCACCTTGGTGAAAACCCTTGGAGCCAAGGTAAGGCCAAACGGAAGAGCCACAAACTGAAAATGCCGATCTTCCACCACGAACCTGAGAAATCTCTGATGTGCCAGGAAGATCGGAACATGCAGATAAGCATCCTTGATGTCTATGGACGTCATGAAGTCCTCCTGACGAAGCAAATTTATGGCTGAACGCAGAGTTTCCATGCGGAACTTCCTGGGACGGATAAACCTGTCGAGGAGCTTCAGATCCAGGATGGGACGAATGGAGCCATCCTTCTTGGGCACCGTGAACAGATTGGAATAGAATCCCAGGCCCCGGCCCGAGGAAGGCACCGGCCAAATGACAGCCATGTCCAGGAGATCTTTTACTTCCGCCCGGAGCCCTTGCGCTGCCAGAGTATCCAAGGGCACCCGAGACCTGAAGAATCTGGGAGGAGGCCGGATCTCGAACTCCAGCTTTTAACCGGAAGACACCACTTCCCGAATCCATCTGTCCGAGACCTCCTGGTCCCAGACCTGGGAGAAGTGACGCAGCCGTCCCCCCACCCGCAAGGGTGAGGGCACCCCCTCATTGCTGAGCCGGCTTGGCAGCGGCTTTTGGGCTTAGAGCCCCGGCTGTGTCCTGGACGGGCACGTCCTCTGCCCCTGTTCCAGGAGTCACCTCTGGAGGAGAAGACAGCCAATCCCCTGCCAGCTCTGGCCCCACGAAAGGAAGGAGCAAAGGAAGCCACCCCCCGAAAGGGACGACGTAGCTTCTTTCGCTGGGGTAACTTACCTCCTTTTGTGACCGAATCCAATTTTTCTCCAAAGAGCCGCAACCCCAAAAAGGGAAGAGCCGTAAGCGACTTTTTGGACACAAAATCAGCCGCCCACTGGCGTAACCAAACCGACCGCCGAATAGCCACCAGCAAGGCCGAAGTTCTACTACACATCACCATGGTGTCATCCAGGGCGGCTAGCACAAATGACAAAAACAATTCGCATCGCTTAAGGGCGGTGAACTCATCACTAGCCGGGTCAAGCCTGGAAGTAGACAACAGGTCCCTAGCAACCGACCTAGAAGCCACTACTCAAAGCGCCGAAGCACAAACTGGCCGCAAGGCCGACCCGACACTGGCAAAACCATGACAAGCCATCTGGTCAATGCGTTTATCCTCACCTTCCTTGAGAGTAGAACAGTCAGGAGAATGCAAAACGGAGGTGCTAGACAACCCCAAAACAGGGGCGTCCACCTCGGGAGGGGACGACCAGCGCTTCACCGCATCCGCCGGAAAGGGATATTTCTTATCCCAACCTGGAGGAACACCTGGAAGCCGAGTAGGCCTTTCCCATTCCTTAAAAATAATGCCATCCAAATGCTTTTGATTAGGGAATTCCAAGCGCGGCTTAGCCGCCTCAAAGAACTCCACCCTCTGCGGATGAGCCACTTCAGGAGGAGAAATTGCCAGAACCTCAAACATATGAGCCAGGACCTTAGGGGTATCCAAAGAATCCCCCTGACTCCGCTCGGCATCGGTGCCAACAAACTGCTGATCGTCAGAACCGTCCGACTCCTCAAATAGCTCCCCTTCCTCTAGCGGGGTGTAATCGGACCAGTCCAATGAATCAAACTCATCAAAATCAGAAGCCGGCGTGGTTGGAGACAAGTGCTTTCTCTTAGCCGGGGCCTTTCTGGCAACAGCGCTAGAAAATAATTTTTCAAGATTGGCCAATCTGGCACACACCTCAGATTGAGACTACCCACCCATGACAGCGTCACATAGGGTACGGATCAAGCGGGGAGGGGTAGGTGAAGAGACCTGCGGCGCAGAACCAGACACATGGGATCCGGACTGCCGCGTAATAGTCTGCTGCGCACATGGTATGCAAAGAAATACATTATCCCCAGTAAGGGATACCCCACACCCCAAACACTGCCGGGGTTGCCCCAAGGGGAGCCCGAGCCCGGTATCCTGGGAAGCCTCCATATGGTGATTTTATCAGTAGTCGTAATGCCCAAGGGAATTACGCAATATAAGCGACCCAGGATGCCCCTTCTGTGTCCCGCGTGGGAGGATTTATAGGGAGTTCTAAAACTAAACAAGGGACCCTAGGACCGGGAGGACCCTTTAAGATCCAACAAGGGTCCACCTGGAATACAAAAATACAATTCTGTGAAATACTCACCTGTAGAATTGGTATTATACGTATACAGTACGTCCTGCTCCAGATAGAATACTTACACTTGGGTTATCATCTGCCAGATGGCGCTGTGCACTGCAGACATGCAAAAAACAGGCTCCTCCCGGCCCTTCATATACCCGGGGACCTCTCACAAATCCCCAGCATTGAAAAGCAGTGAACAAGAAGCCGGGAGAATATAACCACCAAAAAACTGGTAACTACAACAATCACCATACAGTGGATCCAGAAAAAAAGCAAAACCAGGGTGGGGTGGAGCAGGACGTACTGTATACATATAATACCAATTCTACAGGTGAGTATTTCACAGAATTGTTATTCTATTATTCTAAGTATACAGTACGTCCTGCTCCAGATAGAATACTTACACTTGGGACATCCAATAGCAGTGTCCATAAAATAGGGTGGGATCCCCAACAAAAAAGGCAACAGCAGACAGTTTAAAGCACTGTCACCTGCAAACCTTGCTACCAAGAGCAACATGAGCTAAGGCTCTAATGTCAACCTCGTAAAAACCTTTGAAAAAGGTATGGACAGAGATCAAATAGTCTAGCAAAACTTGTCCAACAGAAAACCCGGTGCTGAAAGCCCAAAGGCACCAAAGCATGAGTAGAATAAGAATTAAGGTGAAAAGAAGATTCTTCCCCTTAGAGGCACAGGCCTGAGAAACAGCCTGACAAGTCCAAACGCTAACAGTAGCCCTGGCAGAAGCCGAAACCTTTCCTAAGACCATAAAAGACCATACCATCCAAGTAAAGGCCAGGCCCAAAGCTGCGCAACCCCTGGAGATCAGATGAGATCAGACACATACAGGAAGGAAACGGCCATAAACCCAAAGGGGCATCAGTTCCCCTAAGGGGCACGTGACGATCCAGGAAACACTTCCAACACCAGTTGAAGGAATGTAGACCCCTTTCCTCAGCATCGCTAGGAATAAGGCATAGAAGGAGGAAGAAATATCTTTAACCAATAAACATAAGACACCACCTTAGGCAGAATGTCCGGCGTAAAGCGGAGCACCACCTTATCCTGGTGCATATCAAGGAACGAGGGCTAGCTAAACACAGCCGCCCGCTCAGACACACGTCTGACTGAAGTAACAGTCCCAGAAGGACAACTTTGAAGGTAAAAGACAGCCAGGCAGCATCCTGAATCGGTCCAAAAGGAACACCCCGCAAGGCAAACAGAATAAAATTCAAATCCCAACAGGGACCATAGAATTAAGTGGGGGACGCAATGAGCAACCCCTGAAAGAATGCTTAGCCAAGGAAAATAAGCAAAAGACTTCTACAGGAAGGCGGACAGGGCAAAACCTGACCCTTCAGAGTACTGAGTTGGAGAGCCAACTCCAAGCCATGCTGTAATAACTCTAGAGCCCTGGGAACAGAGAACGCCCAACAGGGTAGAAACCTAGACTCACACCAATCCATATGGGTACGCCATACCTCATAAGAGATGGAAGAAGAAGAAGCTTGCTCTTAGACTTCCAATAGTCACGAACACAGAGAAGAGAAGCCTGTCTCATAAAGATGGAAGATTCAGCAGTCAGGCCGCCTAGGCCAGAGTCTGTAGATTGGGGTGACGTAAAGGGGGCCCTGAGTGAACAGAGCGACACCCCTAGCAGAACGTACAGATCTACCACCCTCGGCACCACGTCTGCGAATCCACACTCCACTAGGCCACCCAGAGGACACCAGTATCAATGGTCCCCCTACCAGAGCAATTCTGCGCAGAATCCCGCCTAGCAGGGGGAACGGAGATAAGACATACAGACCAGAATGTCCTGCCATAACATTACTAAGGCATAATGACCACGGCCAGAGGATCCTGGGGCAGGGAAACGAGGGTCGAAATAATGCTTGAAATAATGATGGGGCACCAAACAGATCCACACTGGTTGAACCTCATAGTGACACAAGGATTAGCACATCCTGTCGCAGAGGGAATACCACTGATATGCAGGAAACATTATCCTCCACCCAGATCAGGAACATATACCTTCCTGGGGGACCATCCTGCTCCAGGTCCCACACAGATCATTAAGGTAGGCCACAGTCGTCAGACAGACCGGGCACCGCTTAACAGGCAGGCCGTGAAGAGGAGAAGTCAAGCGAGATAGTGCCCACCTGAAAACTCACTGTTTCAATATTTTTTTTCCCGCATGGGGTTACAGAAGAAAACCCCCCCATCAACCTGATAGGTTGGCATCCATGGTGACCGTCTCTAGGGAGGGCAAGAAGGGAACTGCCCCCAGACAGGTTCCTAGAGTACATCCACTCCAAGAGGGACTCCTAACCAAGGGGGAAAGGCACATATGGCCCTGCTCCAGGGATGCTGGGTCCCTGTCCAGTATTAACAATAGAAGTTGCAGAAGGGCCCCAGGTAGAAGAGTATAAGGGACCTCTTCTAAGCAAGTGACCAACGGGCCCACCAGCTGCATTCCTGCCTGGTGAAGGGACAGGGACAGCACAGAGGGGCTGAGCCCACGCGACCAGATTGTCCACCTTATTGCTGAGGAAGGAAGATTCTCGCCTGAACCGAATCTAGATTCATCCCTAGGAATGGAGTTACCAATCAAGGGGACAATGAGGACTTGAGGTGAATGAACACCCATCCAAATGACTCCCAATGGACACCACCAGCCGAGTAACCAACTCGACTTGACGTAGAGATTGGGAAGCGAAAAAAGGACGACCGGGTAGGTCTCATGTGGACGCCCCTTGGTCTCATCAGAGACAAAGCCCCCATCAGTACCTTGGTGAGCACTGTGGAAGCAGAAGAGAGGCCAGATAACAATGCCACAAATTAGCAGTGTTGGACTCCCAACATGAACCTGAAGAGCCTCGGTGTCTAGAAGACACAGGGATGTGAGCATAAGCATCCTCGATCTCCCCAGACGGCAAGGGGCCCACTGGGTGCAAGGCGCTGATGGCCCATCTCAGATTTTCCATGCAGAAACTGCCTGTAATAGTAGAATTGCCGAAACCCTGTGAATCTAGAATGGGCAGACTGACTCATCCTTTTGGGGAAATGGCTGGTGAAGCGGCCCCTGCCTTTGCCTGTTAAGGGCAAACTGCAAGTGACCCCCAGACCCCGCAGGCCGTGCATGGCCTGCACCAGCACCTGAACAGAGGCAGGGACCAGGAGTACCCTGACAATCTTGGGGGAGGCCGCGCAGCAAACTTTATCATGTATCCGGAGGAAACTACCTCCTGTATCCACCAGAAAGAGGCAAGATGCCTCCTGATAGAAGCAAGGTGCAGCAGCCATCCCCTCACCCAGGCGGGCGAGGGCGCCCCATCATGCTTGAGGGGGTTTGGTGGAAGATTTAGGCTTAGCCCCGCCGGAGGGCCCAGAGCGTTGTCTGCTGCTCGTGGGGCAGGAGTCTGCACGAAGACTCCGGAAGGACACCCCTGGTTCTTGTTTAACACTATGGTATGGAGGGGGAGGGGTGTCCCTGCCCCGAGGGGGCCGAGACAGCCGCCTGCGTTGGGGTGATTTGCCCTTTTTACCAAACAGGTCCAGACGGGCCCCAAACAGGCGTTGCCCTCTAAAGGGAAGCCCAGTCAGAGTCCTTTTAGCAGCATCGTCAGCACCCCACTGTCGCAGCCAGACCAAGCGACGTATAACCACCACAAGGGCAGAAGTTCTTGCACACATTCTAATGGTGTCATCCAGCGCTAATAGGATAAATTTTACAAACACGTCACAACTAGAGAGTGCATTAAACACTTCCCAGGGGAGATCCTCAGGGTGATGCTCAAGCATCTTCCTGATGATAGTTCTAGCGGCCACTGCAGTAATAGCCGCGGCACAGACCGGGCGCACGGCCGTCCCTGCACAAGAAAAGGCGTGGGAGGCCAGCAGATCAATGCGCCTGTCCTCAGCATCCCGAAGGGTACTATAAGCAGGGGTTGTAATAAAGGGGGGGTTAGGAACCCCTATGATCGGGGCATCCACCACGGGGGGTAATGACCAACAATTAACCACCTCAGGGGTAAAAGGGTATTTCCTATCCCAGTCCCCTGGGACCCCTGGAAGTTTACTGGGGCATTCCCATTCCTTGAGCACGAGAGCATGGAAATGAGCCTGCTCTAGAAATTCCAAGCGTGCTGTCGCTGTATGGCAACGCTCCCCTCTCGGCTTGGGGGCCTCACCAGGGAGAGAGATAGACAGAACCTTAACCCTTTAAGTGCCAGCCTACCTGGAGTTTTTGTTACGCTTTGTTGCCAGACCATTTTTCACTATTTTGCACTATGCATGTTCAACTGTGATTTTTGAAGGGATTTCCAGGGATTTCCCAGGAAAATTATATATTGTTTTTTTCAGCAGAGTCTGGGCTTTAACATAAAATGTCTTGTTTGGCATTTGTCAAGTGTATTATTAATATTTTGGGTGAAAGATGTGAAAGAAAATTAAAAAAATCTACTTTTTACAATTTGTAGTGTTTTTTTTGTAATAAAAAATGTAAGTTTGTCAATAAAATCTTATTGCGTGTGAAATCCCAATTTCTCCCGGTTACAACGGTACCACATATGTATTGGTAGACACCCTTTCCTGCCCAGGAGACTCCCCCAAACTGAAACAGCAATTTAAGAGATTTTTAGATCAAATACAACTATGCTAAGCGCTATGTGCACCTTGCAGTTTTTTAATAAAAACAACCCTTTACATTTGAAATACCCCCCACAAACTATATATTCTCTGGAAATACACACTTCAAGCTTTCTAGGCGTACCAGGCTTGTTGATGTTGCCACAGTTTTCTGGAAGTTCTCCCTCAATGTATTCTTTGGTTACACAGAGCTTCCCTAAAAAAGGATAAAAAAAGCAGGATCAAAGCCACATTTTCCTAAAAAAAAACTATATACAAACAAGAAAAAACAAGTTAATCTGAAAAAGCAACAACCCTTAAAAATCCCCCCCCAAAAAATGACATAGGGTCCCCCCTACCCAGCATTACCGACCCAGGCCAGCTATGGGGGCTTGTAGAACAGGGCGCAGGGCCCACCGTTGGTGGCCCCTGGCCCTGCAGGCTACTAGCCCACATAGCCACTAAGTGGCCCGGGCCCTTCTGCCCCCCCCCGGCCGTTGGGGAGGCAGGTAATGGGGGGGCTGGGGGTTAATGGCAAGTCACCCGCTAGCCGCACGTGACTTGCCAGACCCAGAGCCTTGTGAACTGGTATAAGGGGTCTCATGGCGTTAAGACACCAGACAAAAGTATTTTATTAAAAAAAAAAACTGTACTTACCTCCGATTGTAAGCTCTTGTCCCTCGCCGCTCTGCTGACAGATGCCGGTGATCGGCATCCAGAGAAGGGGGAGGCAGGAGATCAGAGGATCTTCTGCCACCTCCTTCCCCGGCACCGATCACCGGCATCTGACAGCTGAGAAGGCTGAAAACTGAGATCGGGGCCGGGATGACGTCATTAGCCGTAGCCAAGGGGGTGGGGCTTAGCGGCAAGATGGCGGCCGCCATCGAGGAGGAAAGGGGAGAGAGCCTTCTGGGCTCTCTCCTGAAGATCTGTAAATCCTGGGGGGGCAGCATACACGCAGGTAAGAATGTCATTTTTATTATTTTTTTTTTACAGTTAGCAGCTGCTGCTGCCGAAGTGGGGGGGGGGGGGCGGCCTATTCCGGGGGCTCTCCTGGAGCCATCCAACCCCCCACAGGGGATCGGATGGCACCAAATTAAAGAGGAGACCCGGCTAGATCCAACGATGGGTCAGGTGAGTATTTTACTGTTATATTTTTTTTACTGTGGGGGTTTAAAGTCAGCTACGTGAGTCTCACGTAGCTGGCACTTAAGTGGAGTAGAGGCTGCTACGTGAGACTCACGTAGCTGGCACTAGAAGGGTTAAAGACCTTAATCAACAGATCATCAGTGTCACACTGGCCCCAGTATTCAGGGCCAGAATCGTCATGACTCCTCTGCCTCTCATCAGATGAGCCTGAGTCAGAGAACAGCTCTCCTTCGTCAGAAGGGGTATAGTCACACGGAGAAGTAAACTCCTCAGTTCCCATAGGAAAAACAGTAACATGAGGCGTCAAGTGCCGCTTCTTACCAGGGCCCTTGCGCTCTGCCAACCTCGCAATAATCTGTTCAGCCGTAGGCAGTCTGGAAGACCCAACAGGCTGCAAATCCCCACTTGTACGCGACTCAGCAGGAGTGAGATTTAAGCATGGGGAAATAGGTGAACTGAAACGAGGTGCAGCCACTGGCAAGCCTGATTGCAGGGCCAGTGCTTGCTCGGCACAGAGTCCGCAGACCAGTGCCCTGTCAGCATCAGCATGGGGTTGTCCACACGCTACACACAGCCGGTCGTGTCCCAGAGGGACCCCGGTCACATAATTCTGAGATGCCTCCATATGGTGATTATTTAGGCACAATATGCCAGTAGGGATTTACGCTATAGGATCCCTGGATGCCCCAAAGACCCGCTAGGGAAGTGGGAGAATTTTACAAGGCCCGCTATAAATTACACAGGGCCGGGAGAAGCCAATGGTGTTCACCAGTCTGAAAGACACAATGAGAATAAGGGGTGTCAGAACCATGCGCAGTAAGCAAGAAGTATGAAAATCGCCCGCGAGGGCACTTACAGACCAAGGAAGGAGGGGGACCGTTACCGCGCGCGCAACTACCATCAAAATGGCGCCAAGCGAACCTCGATGGGCGAGCCATAGCGGCCCGTGACGCGGAGCGCGCCAAGCCAGGTCCCCGCCCCCTCGAAGAGTGC
This sequence comes from Gastrophryne carolinensis, assembly GCA_027917425.1. Classification (NCBI taxonomy): domain Eukaryota; kingdom Metazoa; phylum Chordata; class Amphibia; order Anura; family Microhylidae; genus Gastrophryne; species Gastrophryne carolinensis. Next base: position 30,883,820 of record CM051235.1, on the reverse strand, counting down.
GAAACTCTAAGACAGTAGTCAACTTGTCCTGAGGAGCGAAGTGTAAGACATACTTAGAATAGATGATTTGCCAATGAAGACGCCGCAGCCCGGCGCAGCACATTCAATAAGGCAAGAGACGCGCGCGACGGCGGCCGATACACAATAAAATGCAAACAGCGCGGCTCTGACACCAGGTATATAAGTCAAAGGACAATACTAAGGCCATAAGCGTGTAATCACAATACACTGAGACCACCCCCCCACCTTTCTTTCCCCCCGAGCTACGGGGGCAACGAGGGAGGATGGCGACCCTTTGTACAGGGCCCACCGCTACACGGGGTATGGGGCAATAATGCGGGAGGGGCATCCCCTAGAGGCTCACCATCAGCCTAAACCGCCTACCCTTTGGTGGGGGACTGCGGTGGAGCCTAGCTCCATAAGCACGCACGGTGCTGCCTACCTTTACCCGATCAGCGCAGCCCAGGCTGGGAGGCACATCACACAAGGAGGAAGGGTGGGGATAGTCCAACAGGGCCGCAGGCTTTAATAGCCCCGCTCACCTGGGAGAGAGTGATACTTCATGTCTTCGCAGTCAGCATTGCAGAGAAATCTGGGGATTTGTGGGAGGTCCCCGGGTATTTGAGGGGCCGGGAGGAACCTGTTATGCATATCTCTGCATGGCAGCGCCATCTGGCGGAGGATAACTCAAGTGTAAGTACTATATCTGGAGCAGGATGTACTGTATACTAAGAATAATGGTTGTCTGAATCCCAACAATGGCTTCCACCAATTACAAGGTTAGATCGTTATGCTTTCCTGGATACAACTCTGTAGGACCCTTCCTTAATTGCCTTGGTAATGATTTTTCTCAGATTAATACTACCTGGCAGTTGTGAGCGACTCCCTTCAGGGAGAGCAGAGGATGCACTGAGTGGTCTAGTGTCCATTAAGGGTTCCACGGATGTTGAATGTGGAGTAAGGTCCCAGGAGCGAGGAGAAGCTGCTGCCTGCAAGAAACACTATTTTCATTTTGGGAATATTGGACCGCAAAGATTTTGACGCGAGACGCACATTCAAAATTCAAGCCAAGATGTACTGGCCAGATTAGAAAGCGGTTTACCTCTGATCGTGGGGACTGAGAGGATGGGGTGGCAGGTCCATGAGATATGGGCTTCTGCGAACGCTCTATTCCAATTGGATCAGGAGGAAGTCCGACTAACTGCAGATTACAGACATGGTGATAATTAGTTAAAACAGGAAATAAAGTTGGTTATTTTAGCAAACACAAAAAATTCAAATCTCAACTGAACTGTTTTCCACTCTAGGGCATCACTAATTCAGATACTCAAGGGGCTATCACTGTATGCAAGATAAAAAGGCTCCTCCCAGTCTAAATAAACCTTTGCCTGTGCCTCCCACTCCAGTTATTAAAAAGCAGTAAGGAACAGATTAGTTCTGTACCATTAGACCCAGCAGACACATAGCCTGTCAGATAGTTGGGCTGTTTGCTAAGCCAATCACCTCGCCAGGATCTTTGTTATTACCCATGGGCAGGAGAACAGGACGAAAGGCAGAGCCACAAACTGGAAGTGCTGGTGATTTAGAGCAAATCATAGAAACTTCTGATGGATCAGAATCCTTAAAACAAGCAGGTAGGTATCTGTGATATCCAGGTTGGCCATGAAGGCCCTTTGCTCTAGCGATGCTGTAGTGGACCTCAAGATTCATAGTAACATAGTATGTGCAGGTGAATAATACCATTTTGTGAATACTCACCTGTAAAATGGGTATTATAAGTATGTCACACACCCCGCTTCAAACATTAATATTTACACTTGGGTTAACCCACCTGCAGGTGGCGACGTTGCAGAGAAGTCTTGAAAAACGAGCCCCTCCCGGTCTATACATACCTGGGACCTCCCACTTATGTCCCAGTTATCAAACAGCAGTAAAGACAAGGTACCAGAAAAAAACCATCGGTAACCCTCAAACTGTAAACAAAGCTTCACCATATAAAGATCCAGAATACTAAAAAGGACGGGTGAAGCGGGGTGTGTGACATACTTATAATACCCATTTTACAGGTGAGTATTCACAAAATGGTATTATTCTAAGTATGTCACACACCCCGCTTCAAACATTAATATTTACACTTGGGACATCCAAAAGCAGTGTCCAGAAAGGGAGGGTAGCCAACAAGGCAATAATGCAAAACTCAAACCACTGCAGCCTGCAGAACCTTGCGGCCAAACACAGCATCCGCTGAAGCCCGCACGTCAACCTTATAAAACCAGAAGCCTGGTGCTGAAACCCCAAGACGCCCCAACCGCACGAGTAGAATGAGCAGTGATACGAAAAGGGGGAGCCTTCCCCTTGGCAGAATAGGCCCCAACAACAGCCTGACGAATCCACTTGCTAATGGAAGACTTAGCCGGAGCCAAACCCTTCCTAGGCCCGCAGGGCACCACGAAAAAGGCATCAGTCTTACGAAAAGGAGATGTAGTAAGCAAATAGTACTTAACACAGCGTACCACATCCAAACAATGCAAAACCCTCCCTTGTCATTCCTAGGCTTAGGACACAAGGAAGGAAGAACAATGTCCTGGTTAAGATGAAAAGCAGAGACCACCTTAGGAAGAAAGTCCGGTTTGAAGCGGAAAACCACTTTGTCCTGATGTCTCTCAAAGTAAGGAGCCTGAATCGACAAGGCTGCCAACTACGAAACGCGCCGAACCGAAGTGATGGCCACCAAAAAGGCAACATTCTGAGTCAGAGTAGAAAGAGCAATATCCTGCAAAGGCTCAAAAGGAGGAGCCTGAAGAGCAGAGAGAACCAAATTCAAATCCCAAACAGGGAGCAAAGGCTTCCTAGGAGGCCACAGATGCGAGACCCCCTGGAAGAAAGTCTTGACCAAAGGATGAAGCGCAAATGACTTTTGAAAAAAGACAGACAAAGCAGAAACCTGCCCCTTCAAAGTACTCAGCTGACGACCAGAGTCCAGCCCCGATTGAAGAAATTCCAAAATCCTAGAAACAGAAAAGACCCGACAGGGCAAAGATCTAGCCTCACACCAATCAATATAAGATCTCCACGTCCTATAGTAGATGGTAGAAGAGGACCTCTTCCTGGCACTAATAAGAGTCTGAATAACAGAATCCGAAAGACCTTCCTCCCTTAAGATGGAGGTTTCAGCAGCCAGGCCGTCAAAGCCAGCGTTGGTAATTTGGGGTAACGCAGTTGACCCTGTGTGAGAAGATCCGGCCGAAGAAGCAGATCGAACTGACCCACCGCCAGACGAACGATGTCTGCGAACCACACCCTCCTTGGCCACCTTGGAGGCACGAGAATGGCGGGAACCCCTTCCAGGGCCAGCTTTCGCAACACCTTGCCTAGCATGGGGATCGGAGGAAACAGATAAAGGAACCCCAGGTCCCTCCAGCTCAGGGACATGGCATCCACCGCCAGAGCCAGAGGATCCTGAGAGAGCGACACGAATGTCGGAAGCTTGTAATTGTGACGAGAGGCAAACAGATCCACCTCCGGCATCCCCACCGGAGACAAAGCGACCGAAACACCTGAGGGTGAAGAGACCATTCCCCCCGGCGGGAAGAGCACCTGCTCAGGAAGTCCGCCTCCGTGTTTTCCACTCCTGGAATGTACACTGCCGAGATGCAAGGGACAGGAGTCTCCGCCCAGGCTAGAATCAGAGACACCTCTCTGAGGGCACTCAGACTGCGAGTCCCTCCCTGGTGATTGATGTAAGCAACCGCCGTCCGATTGTCCGACCGAACCTGAACCGGCAAGCCCTGTAAATGCTGTGTCAAGTGAGACAGAACCAACCTGATGGCTCTCAACTCCAGAACGTTGGTGGGCAAGTGGGCCTCCAGAGGACCCCACCGCCCCCGGAACTGAAGGTCCTTCCAGAAACCTCCCCATCCCGACAAACTGGCGTCTGTGGTGACAGTTTCTCAAAGAGGCGTCAGAAAGGACCTGCCCCTCAAGAGATTGTCCGAGACCATCCACCACTGGAGAGACTGCCGAACCCCGGAGGACATCCGGAAGGACTGATCCAACGACCGCGGTCGCTGGTCCCAAGACGCCAACAGATGAAGCTGAAGCGTCCTTGTGTGAAACTGAGCAAAGGGAACTGCCTCGAAGGAAGCTACCATCAAACCCACCAGTCTCATCCCTAGCCGGATGGACGGACAAGGATTGGAAAGAAGAAGCTGCGCCAATTCCTGAATCAAGAGAACTTTGGCCTGAGGTAGAAACACTCTGTGTTGGCAAGAATCCAAGGAAATCCCCAGGAAGGACACCACCCTGGCCGGAACGAGAGAGGACTTGGGATAATTGATCACCCAGCCGAAACTCTCCAGAGTGGATACCACCGTCCTGGTGTCCACCTCCGCTTGACTGAAGGAAGGCGCCATGATGAGAAGGTCGTCCAGATAAGGCACAATGCGAATCCCCTGAGCTCTGAGAAGGGCCATCACGCCCGCCAACACCTTGGTGAACACTCTTGGAGCCGAGGTAAGGCCGAATGGAAGAGCCACAAATTGAAAATGCCGATCTTCCACCACAAAGCGAAGAAACCTTTGGTGAGCCGGAAAGATAGGAATATGAAGGTAAGCATCCTTGATGTCTATGGACGTCATGAAGTCCCCCTGCCGAAGAGAATTGATGGCAGAGCGCAGAGTTTCCACGCGGTCACCCTCAGCACCAAACAACTGCTGGACCTCAGGGTCGTCCAATTCCTCTAGAATCTCCCCCTCTTCAGCCAGGGGGCAATCTGACCAATCCAATGCCTCAATAACCTCCACGTCTGAGTCCGGCGGAGGCGGGGACAAGTGTTTCCGCTTAGCCGGAGCCTTCTGAGCAACCACAGCGGAAAAATACCATTTTGTGTGTACTCACCTGTAAAATGGATATTGTCAGTGTGTCACACACCCCTCTTCCCCTTTAATTCTTACGATCGGGTTACTCCCAAAGAGAAGTCTTGAAAACGAGCCCCTTCCGGCCTATATATACCTGGGACCTCCCACTTAACACCCAGTGAATTAAAAAACTCCAGAATCCTAGAGACCGAAAAGACCCTTCAAGGCAAAGATCTAACCTCACACCAAGCGATATAGGCTTTCCAAGTCCTATAGTAGATGCTAGAAGAAGACCTCTTCCGGGCACAGATCAGAGTCTTAACAACCGAGTCAGAAAGACCCTCCTCCTTCAAGATGGAGGTTTCAGCAGCCAAGCCGTCAAACCCAGCGTTGGTAAATTGGGGTAACACAGCCGACCCTGAGTGAGCAGATCGGGCCGAAGAGGCAGAACGAACTGATCCACTGCCAGCCGAATGATGTCTGCGAACCATACTCGCCTTGGCCACCTTGGAGCCATGAGAATGGCGGACACCCTTTCCAGAGCCAGCTTCCGTACCACCCTGCCTAGCATGGGTATCGGAGGAAACAGGCACAGAAACCCCAGATCCCCTCAGCTCAGGGACATGGCGTCCACCGGCAGAGCCAGAGGATCCTGGGAAAGCTACACAAAGGTCGGGAGCCTGCAATTGTGACGAGAGGCAAACAGCTCCACCTCCGGTGTCCCCCACCGGAGACACAGCGACCGAAAAACTTGAGGATGGAGAGCCCATTCTCCCAGACGGGAAGAGCCCCTGCTCAACAGATCCGCTTCCCTGTTTTCCACACCCGGAATGTAAACTGCCGAGAGACAAGGAACATGGGCCTCCGCCCAGGTCAGGATCAGGGACACCTCTCTGAGGGCACCCAGACTGCGAGTCCCTCCCTGATGATTGATGTAAGCAACCGCCGTTTGATTGTCCGAGCGAACCTGAACCGGAAGGCCCAGAACATGTTGAGTCAAAAGAGCAAGAAGCAGATGGATGGCTCTCAGTTCCAGATTATTAATGGGCAAGTGAGCCTCTCGAGGTCCCCACCGCCCCCGGAACTGAAGATCCTTCCAGAATCCCCCCCATCCCGAAAGACTGGCATCCGTGGTGACAATTTCCGAAAGAGGAGTCAGGAAAGACCTGCCCCTCAAGAGATTGGTCGAGACCAACCACCATTGGAGGGACTGCCGGACCCGGGAGGACAACTGGAAGGGCCGATCCAACGACCGTGGTCGCCGGTCCCAGGACGCCAACAGATGAAGCTGAAGCGTCCTCGTGTGAAATTGAGCGAAAGGAACTGCCTCGAACGAGGCAACCATCAGCCCTACCAGCCTCATCCGCAAACAGATGGACGGCCGAGGATTGGAAAGAAGGACCCGAGCTAACTCCTGAATCAGACAAATTTTGGACTGAGGCAGAAACACCCTGTGTTGACAAGAATCCAACCGCATTCCCAGAAAGGACACCACCCTGGCCGGAGCGAGGGAGGACTTGGGAAAGTTGATCACCCAACCGAAGCTTTCCAGCGTGGAGACCACCGTCCAGTCCGATTGACTGAGGGAAGGAGCCATGATGAGAAGGTCGTCCAGATAAGGTACGACACGAATGCCCCGAGATCTGAGAATGGCCATCACCCCTGCCAGCACCTTGGTGAACACTCTTGGAGCCGAGGTAAGGCCAAACGGAAGTGCCACGAATTGAAAATGGCGATCCTTCATCACGAACCGAAGAAAACGCTGATGAGCCCGGCAGATGGGAACATGAAGGTAAGCATCCTTGATGTCTATGGACGTCATGAAGTCCCCCTGCCGAAGAGAACCGATGGCCGAGCGCAGAGTTTCCATGCGAAACTTCCGAGTACGGATGAACCTGTTGAGGAACTTCAGATCCAGGATGGGGCGAACCGACCCGTCCTTCTTGGGGACTGTGAAAAGATTGGAGTAAAAACCGAGGCCCACCTCTAAGTGCAGCACCGGCCAGATGACCGCCATATCGAGAAGATTCATTACCGACGCCAGGAGCCCCTGTGCGGCCAAAGGATCGGTGGGCACCCGAGACCGGAAAAACCGTGAAGGAGGGCGAGACTCGAACTCCAGCTTGTAACCGGACGACACCACCTCCCGGATCCATCTGTCCGGAACCTCCTGGTCCCAAACCAGGGAGAAGTGTCGCAATCGTCCCCCCACCCGCACGGGTGAGGGCAGCCCCTCATTGCTGAGCGGGCTTACCAGCAGGCTTGGGCTTGGCGCCCCAGGACTGACCGGGACGGCCACGGCCCCTCCCCCGGGTCCAACCTGCACCTCTGGTAGCGGGAAAGGAAGCCCCTCTGCCCGCTCTGACTCCTCGAAAGGAGGGACTAAAGGAACTCGCACCCCGAAGGGAGCGACGAGGCCTCTTGCGTTGAGGCAATTTACCACCTTTGGTAACTGAATCCAATTTGTCGCCAAACAGGCGCAAACCCAAAAAAGGGAGCGCTGTAAGCGCCTTCTTAGAGATAAAGTCCGCCGTCCACTGGCGCAGCCACACTGACGAATAGCAACCAGCAGTGCCGCTGTCCTGCTACTCATCGCAGGTGCATCGTCCTGGGCGGTCAAGACAAAGGAAATAAACGACTCACACTGCTTGAGAGAACTAAACTCATCACAAGCGGGATCAAGACCTGTGTACAGATCCCTAATAATGGACCTAACTGCCAACAGAAGTAGTGCCGAAGCACACACCGGCCGCAGTGTCGACCCGGCACTGATAAAACCATGGCGAGCCAATTGATCAATCCGACGATCCTCACCATCTTTAATGGTAGTAGTGTCAGGGGAGTGCAACACAGCCATGTTCGACAGCCCTAACACAGGGGTATCGACGTCAGGGGGAACTGACCAAAGCTTCACCAAATCCTCCGGAAAGGGATAACGTTTATCCCAACTAGGAGGAATTCCAGCCAGGCGCGTGGGTTGTTCCCATTCTTTAAGGACAGCCCTCACAAAGTGTTGTTGCCTGGGAAACACCAAACGCGGCTGGGGTACATCAAATAACTCACCTTTTGGCGGGGGACCACCGCGGGCGGATCCAAAGCCAAAATTTCAAACATTTGAGCCAAAATGGAAGGAGTGTCAAGGGACACCCCCGCAGCCTGATCGCCAGCAGTGTCAACCCATAGCTGGTCTGCAGGCTCATCCGACTCCTCAAGGAGTTCCCCCTCCTCATCAGGGGGACAATCGGACCAATCCAATATTTCAAACACCTCATCCTCCGAAACAGGCGCTGCCGGAGAAAGGTGCTTCCGCTTTGCCGTAGCCTTCTGAGCTACTGAGGCAGAAATTATTTTCTCGAGGTTGGCCAATCGTGCACACACCTCAGATTGCGAATCCCCACCTTTGACAATGTCACACGGGGTCCGGAATAAGGGAGGGGGGTAGGAGATGACGGAAGTTGCGAGGAGCCAGAAGGCGGAGCGATGGACTGGCGTGCAATATTCTGCTTTGCACATGGAACGCATAATATGACATCATCACCTGGGAGTGGAGCCCCACAACCCCCACACAGCCTGGATAGCCCGGAAGAGCCGTTTCCGGTAATGTCGGAAGCCTCCATATGGTGAAATTATGGTATTCGCAACAACCCAGGGTTTTACGCATTAAGCAACCCGGAATGCCCCTAAATAATTAAAGTCCCGGGAGTAGGAGGATTTTTTTTTTTTTTTTTTTAAACCTAGGAAAATCCCAATTTAGAGACTAAGACTAGCCAGGTATATCAGAACCGGGAGAGCCACTGCAGTGAGGGAATCCCAGGATCTGTAGGGGAAAAGAGACCACAGTCAGTCCCTCAGGAAAAATAGCCAGCATGCATCACACTCATACACATTAAAAAATAATGGTAAACCATATAAAGGCAAAGTATACATGAATTCAACTATACATGTATATATATCTATATATCCATATCAAGTGATAAGTGCCTCCAGAAGTAATGCTAGAGTGCCAGGGCAAACTTTAAACATAACTAACACACAGTTACAACAGAAAACACTACAGCCAAATGACGGCCACACGAGTGCGAGGTGGGGACCGTTACCTGTTGCCGCTGCAGAGGACAGCCACACATTCCTGGACGCACACTTTTCCCCAGCTTAGCAGCACCTGTCTCTAATGAGACAGAGGAAGTGAGGCGGGCCCGGGCTCAGCGAGCGACGCGCCCCGGCCACGCCCCCTGCCAGTGAGTCATAGAGCGAGGGCCGACAGAGGGCTCGGCCCCGCCCCCAGGATACGCGTAACGCGGCCCGCCCAATGGCAGCGCCGCGTGCAAAGGCGGAGGGAAATTCAAACAGTGAAAAGTAAAAAGAAAGAGCTCTAGCAGCCCAGGCCACGCGGCCGCACAACGCGGCGCTGAGCCTGCATCTGCCAGCGCTCCCACACATACACTAGTAAAAAACACACATACAATAGTAAAAGCACCCCATGCAACACCACCCCCCCAAGTGAAGGGAGAAGGGACCGAGCGGGAGAAGACGGCCAAGGGGAACATCGGGACAGGGGCATCCCAAAACCGGATCACCATGCCGGATAGCTGCATTGCCCCACGCGTGGGGTCGAGCGGAGGAGATAAGCTCCTAGGCACCTAGTGCCATCTACCGTTGCCCAGCCAGCAGCCTGGGCTGGGAGGCTTCCATTAACCATCTAGGCATGTAAACAATTGAACTGGGCAGAAATAGACCAAAAGGGGGTGCTGGGGTTTGACCTCGGCTACCTGCAAGCGGGAGACCTCTTTCTTCTGTCTTGTCGCATCTTGCAGAGAGAAAACACTGGGTGTTAAGTGGGAGGTCCCAGGTATATATAGGCCGGAAGGGGCTCGTTTTCAAGACTTCTCTCTGCAACGTCGCCACCTGCTGGTGGAGTAACCCGATCGTAAGAATTAAAGGGGAAGCGGGGTGTGTGACACACTGAGAATACATTTTCTCGAGGCTAGCCAACCGGGCGCATACCTCGGATTGCGAATCCCCACCCATGACAACGTCACACGGGGTCCAGAACAGGCGAGGAGGAGTAGGAGATGACACGGGCGGCGAGGGGCCAGAAACCGGGGTGCCAGACTGGCGCTCAATGTTCCGCTGCGCACATGGAATGCATATAATGACATCATCCCCCGGGAGCAGAGCCCTACAACCCCCACACAGCCTAGATTGCCCCGAAGGGCCGTTTCCGGTATCCTTGGAAGCCTCCATATGGTGAAATTGTGGTATTCGCAATTACCCAGGGATTTACGCTGTATGCGACCCGGGATGCCCCTTTAATGTCCCAGTAGTGGGAGGATTTGCAATATAAAATATATATAAAATATTGAAATGGACAACCCCACTAGCCAGGTATCTAAGACCGGGAGAGCCCTTCAGCGCGGGATCCCAGGATCTGTAACAGAAAAGAAAACAGTCACTCCAAGCAACTAACAGACTCACCCAGCCATACAGACAAAAAAGTGAAACATGCACCAAGCCCCCCCCCCCCCCCCCCCCCCCCATCTAGCGCAGGGAGAAGGGACCAAGCGGGACACAGGGCAATACCCATAGGGGGCAACGGGACCGGGCATCCCAAATCCGGATCACCAGGCCGGATAGCCACGTTGCCCCAAAGTATGGGGTCTAGCGGAGGAGCTAAGCTCCTAGGCACCTTAGGGTGCCGGCTACCCTTGCCCGGCCGGCAGCCTAAGCTGGGAGGCTACACAAAGAATCAAGGGGCTAACAGATAAAACAAGCCGGGCAGAAATAGACCAGAAGGGGGGCCGGGGTGTCACCCCGGCTACCTGCAAGCAGGAGACTTCATTCTTCTGTCTTGTCGCCATCTTGCAGAGAAGAACACTGGGAGATAAGTGGAAGGTCCCAGGTATGTATAGACCGGGAGGGGCTCGTTTTTTTAAGACTTCTCTGCAACGTCGCCACCTGCAGGTGGGTTAACCCAAGTGTAAATATAAATGTTTGAAGCGGGGTGTGTGACATACTTAGAATAAAGACTTTATTCCATCCAGTTCAGCCTATTTATCTCCTTCCAGTGGTCTAGTAGCCATAGCTGGAAAGGTTATTATATGCCAGGAAAGCATCCAAGCCACTATAGATCTCCTTCCAGTGGTCTAGTGGCCATAGCTGGAAATGGTATTACATGCCAGTAAGGCATCCAGGCCACTATAGATCTCCTTCCAGTGGTCTAGTGGCCATAGCTGGAAATGTTATTACATGCCAGGGAAGCATCCAGGCCACTATAGATCTCCTTCCAGTGGTCTAGTGGCCATAGCTGGAAATGTTATTACATGCCAGGAAGGCCGCCAAAAGTATCATAAATGTCATCCTCATCGTCAAAGAGGGAATAAGCCGGTTCCAAATGCCTCTTCTTACTAGAGGCCTTGCCGGAGACCGGACGGGCCAACTGTCGCTCAAGGTTGGCCACGTGCAGCGCCAAGTCCGAATGGGACCCCCTGCTAGCTTCCCCCTCGCTAGGGGCTAAATGCAGGCGTGGGGGAGTAGGTGATGCTGCGGGCAGGATGGGACTGGGGAGAGTAGCGCTCACCCCAACCTGATCCGCAAAGACACTCTGAGCGCAAAGAACACAGACCACACTGCGACCGCTCACAGGGGATGACCCGCACATGAGGCACAACTGAGCCCGCCCCGAAGGGCCCCCCAAGCTCCCTATCCCCAGAAGCCTCCATATGGTGATTATCAGATATATCAGAGGCGGAGCGTGCAGGGGGCCGGCAGCGGCACGGGACACAGAAGAAAATGGCGCCGAACCGCCAGTTCCTCGAGGGGCGGGCCGTGCTTGATGACGCAATTCGCGTCACCGTGCGGCTCCGCCCCCCGGTCAGCATGCAAGAATCAGGGCGTCCTAGCAGTAATGGCGCCCGGGCAAGAGTGCGAGAGGGGGAAGGAGCCCCCCTCCCAAGCTGCGCCTGCCAAAATGGTGCAGCCTCTGCAGCAGCGGGGAACCGGGCAGCCGGCTGCGGCGACGCGGCAGCCCCCGCACCCCCCACCCTGGGCACCAGGCGGCAAGGGGGGGAGAAGTCATGGTGAAAAAAACAAAAAACAAACAGAACACGTGTGGAGAAACACATACACTCACACACACACGCTCAGGGAATAAAGCTTGTGGCATGCAGTACTGGTGGTTTCTCCCCCCCCCCCCCCCCCCCCCCAATATAGGCTCACCATAGCCTATGGCCAGCTACCCTTTGGGTCAAGGTCTGCGGCCAAGAGCAAAGCTCTGTGAACACCCGACCCTGGGGTGTTCCCCTACCATCACCTGAACAGACAGCCGAGGCTGGGAGGCAGAAAGGGTCCGGAACATGTGGGAATAGGCCTGCAGGGCCGACTGGCTCGGGATGCCCCGCTCACCTGCGATCAATCAGAGAGGGCAAGCTTCTGTCTTCGCAGTCAGGACTGCAGAAAAACTCTGGGTCTTTTGGGCAATTCCTGCCTTTTTATGGGCCGGGAGGAAGTCTTTCTGCAGTCGACTGCGCCACCTGGTGGCAGATTACCCAAATGTGAAGAATTACAGATGAAGCAACCCGTGCTGGATACCAGAAAAATACCATTTTGTGAATACTCACCTGTAAAATGGGTATTATAAGTATGTCACACACCCCGCTTCAAGACATTCATTACATGTGGGTATACTGACCTGTAGATGGCGATCTTGCAGAGATAACAAAATAAGGTAAGACCCTCCCAGCCCATAAATACCTGGGACCTCCCACTCATTCCCCAGTATAAAGATAGCAGTAAGATCAAGGGACCAGAAAAGCCAATTAAAACTAACAAAGGTACACCCTATAGAGGATCCAGAATAAAATAAGGGGCGGGATGAAGCGGGGTGTGTGACATACTTATAATACCCATTTTACAGGCAAGTATGTCACACACCCCGCTTCAAGACATTCATTACATGTGGGACATCCAATAGCAGTGTCCATAAAGGGCGGGGATCCAAAAAACAAGGCAACAAGGCACAAACTTAAACCACTGCAGCTTGCAAAACTTTGCGGCCAAAAACAGTATCCGCTGAGGCCCGAACATCAACCTTGTCAAACTTGGCAAAAGTGTGAACCGAAAACCAAGTAGCAGCCTTACAAACCTGCTCAACAGAAGCCTGGTGCTGGAAGGCCCAGGACGCCCCAACAGCACGAGTAGAATGAGCAGTAACGCGAAAAGGGGGAACCTTCCCCTTGGCAGAATAGGCCCCAACAATGGCCTGGCGAATCCATTTACTCTCCAGAGTGGACACCACATTCCTGGTATCCAGCTGCGCCTGACTGATGGGAAGACGCCATGATGAGAAGATAGTCCAGATAGGGCACGATGCAGATACCCCTGGCTCTGAGGATGGCCATCACTCCTGCCAACACCTTGGTAAAAACCCTTGGAGCCGAGGTAAGGCCGAACTGAAAATGCCGATTGTCCACGACAAACCTGAGGAACCTCTGGTGTGCCAGAAATATTGGAATATGCAGGTAAGCATCCTTGATGTCTATGGACGTCATGAAGTCCCCCTGACGAAGTGAATGGATGGCTGAGCGCAGAGTTTCCATACAGAACTTCCGGGGACGGACGAACCTGTTGAGCAACTTCAAATCCAGAATGGGAAGAACGGAAACTTCTTGGGCACCGTGAACAAATTGCAATAGAAACCCAGGCCCCAGTCTGAGAGGGGCACCGGACAGATGACAGCCATGTCCACGAGACTTGCTACTGCCGCCAGAAGCCCCTGGGCGGCCAGAGGATCTGACGGCACCCGAGACCTGAAAAATCTGGGAGGGGGCCGGAACTCGAACTCCAGCTTGTAACCGGAAGACACCACTTCCTGAATCCACCTGTCCGAGACCTCTTGGACCCAGACCTGGGAGTAGAGTTGCAACCGTCCCCCCACCCGCAAGGGTGAGGGCGCCCCCTCATTGCTGAGCCGTCTTGGCAGCAGCTCTAGGCTTGGAGCCCCAACTGTGTCCTGGATGGGCTCGACCCCTGCCCCTAGGCAAGGAATCACCTCTGGACGAAGGGAAGGCCGAACCCCTGCCAACTCTAGCCCCACGAAAGGACTGAGAGAAGGAAGCCGCCCCCGAAAGGGGCGACGCTGCTTTTTACGCTGAGGTAACTTACCTCCCTTTGCCACCGAATCCAATTTTTCTCCAAAGAGCCGCAACCCCACAAAGGGAAGGGCCGTGAGCGACTTTTTGGACACAAAATCAGCCGCCCACTGGCGTAACCAAACCGACCGCCGGATAGCCACAAGCAGGGCCGCAGCTCTGCTACACATCACCAAAGTGTCGTCCAGGGCGGACAGCACAAAGGACAAAAACAACTCACAGCGCTTAAGGTCGGCAAACTCCTCACTAGCCGGATCAAGCCCGGAAGAGGTCAACAATCCTCTAATAACCGACCTGGCAGCTACCAATACAAGCACAGAAGCACAAACCGGCCGCAAGGCCGATCCAATACCATGGCAAAACCATGACAAACCATCTGGTCAATGCGTTTATCCTCACCATCCTTGAGAGTAGTGCACTCCGGAGAATGGAGGACTGAGGAGCTGGACAACCCCAAAACAGGAGCATCCACCTCGGGGGGAGACGACCAGTGCTTCACCGCGTCCGTCGGAAAGGGATATTTCTTGTCCCAACCCGGTGGGACACCCGGAAGCCGAGTCGGCCTCTCCCATTCCTTGAGAATGATACCATCAAAATGCTTTTGATAAGGAAATTCCAAGCGCGGCTTAGTCACTTCAAAGAACTCCCCCTTCAGTGGAGGAGCCGCCTGGGGGGGAGAAATAGCCAGGACCTCAAACATATGAGCCAGGACCCTAGCGGTATCCAAGGAATCCCCCTGGCCCTGCTCGGTATCAGCGCCCACAAACTGCTGATCATCAGAGTCATCAGACTCCTCATACAACTCCCCTTCCTCTCGCGAGGAACAATCAGACCAACAATCAGAGTCAAAATCCTCCCTATCAAAGGCCTGCGCAGCCGTATACAAATGTTTTCTCTTTGCCGTGACCTTTTTAGCAACAGCACTGGAAAACAATTTTTCAAGATTGGCCAATCTAGCACACACCTCAGATTGCGATCCCCGCCCAGGACCACGTCACAAGGGGCACGTGTCAAGCAAGGGGGAGACGGAGAGGAGACTGGCGGAGCAGAACCGGACGCCTGAGATCCGGTCTGCCGCGAAATAGACCGCTGCGCAAAGGGTACACAAAGAAATACATCATCCCCCAAAAGGGATACCCCACACCCCAAACACAGCCTGGATTGCCCCGAGGGGGCACAAGCCCAGTATCTGGGGATGCCTCCATACGGTGATTTATTTATTTTTTTAATAGATATATATTTATATATATGTGTACAATGCTCCGAGGGAATTACGCAGTAATGCAACCCGGGATGCCCCTTTAAGTCCCGAGTGGGAGGAATTTTAAGCCAACTAAATTTAACCAGGGACCCTAGGACCGGGAGAACCCCCCTTTAATAGGATCAATGGTCCACCTGGAACACACTCAGACTATGCTGCAATGTCCCATAAGGAGTTAATAATAGAAAATCTGATGGCCACAGGCCACTCACCCGACCTTTGCCCCACCTGACTACCGCGCGCAGGCAGGAAGGAACCGTGGGGACACGAGGAGAGCAGAGGAGGAGGGAGGGCGGGCCGGCGCGGTTCGCGCGTGGCCCCACCCCTCCCCCGTATCTCCCGGCCAGAAGCCGGGACCTAACAAACAGCACCGGCAGCACGGGGGGGCTAGCGGGCCGTAGGCGTGCACGCTAGCGCCCGGATCCCCCCCCCGCCCCAAGGAGGAGAAGCGCCTGATGGGCGCCCACAGGCGCCATTACCACACGCCGGAGGCCGGCACCGGCGGTCCCCGGCACCAGTCTGAACAACACACACTCAGTTATGCACCAAACACACACATACACAAAATAAAGAATAAATCCCTAAGGGACCTGCCCCCCCCCCCCTCTAAGGGTATCTGGGAGAGGGGGAATCCAAGCCAGGGTAGGGCCAAGGGACGGGGCATCCCAAACCGGGATCACCAACCCGGATAGCCGTCTACCCCTTGTTATGGGGTCTCACGGCTCCTAAGCACCAGGGGTGCCAACTACCTTTGCCCGGACCAGCAACCTAGGCTGGGAGGCAAGTAACTTACAGAAAAGGGATCCGGGCAGAAATAGAAGAATAAAAAGTGGCCGGGAGTCATTCCGGCTACCTGCAAGGAGGAGACATCATCTTCTGACTTGCTCGCCTCTGCAGAGATGAAAGACTGGGGAATGAGTGGGAGGTCCCAGGTATTTATGGGCCAGGAGAGTCTTACCTTTTTTTGTTATCATCTCTGCAAGATCGCCATCTACAGGTCAGTATACCCACATGTAATGAATGTCTTGAAGCGGGGTGTGTGTACTTAGAATATAATGTTTTATTGTTAAGGATCGTGAATAATATCCTATCCTAAGACAAAGAGAACATACAGCATACACATAAGAGCAGACTAGATGGAGCATATGGTCTCCTTCTGCCGTCGCCTTTCTATGTTTCTAATATGCCAGACCCATCAGACTCTTGCTGTAGGTGCACCCGCAAACATCCCCATATATCCCCAGGTTGAGAACCAGTGCTCTAATGGTTTAGAGTCGGAGGTCTCACTTTTTCCTCAGTGGAGACCAACACCCCCTCTGAGCACTCCTCACTGGTATCTAAAATGTGACGAGTCTTCCTCTGACTATGAGAATTCGGTACCCAATGCTTCTTGGTCACTTTTAGGAACATAAAAGCGGAGGTGGCACTGGAATTTCGGAAGTGGAAAACAACAAGAAAAACAAAGTCCTTTCCCCATTTTAACAGTTCCTGGTCCTTTTGCAGTAGTGGGAGGCGCAGACAGAATTTTATGTAGACCAGGAGGAGCCACAACTTTTTATCTCATAGGCCTGTCTACGGCAGTGCTAGCCCCCAGGGGTGAGGTAATCGTTCAGCCCAGATTCCTGGGCTGATCAGCGTGGGTTTTGGTTCACTATATATTTCTTATGACAAGCATGGGACAAAGAGGAGAGCAGAACGTGTGAGTTACCGGAATGCGGCCATGCTGAGGAGGGCCAGAGGATCTTGGCAGCACAGAACGTTTGCTTGCATCGGGCTTCATCCCGCCATCAGGAGAACTGCGCTGGCTACAGCTGCTGGATGACAGCTGAGAGTCACTGCTTAGATCCACGCCGCTATCGGATTGGCTCATCTAAGGGAAGAGGCATAAGCATTTATTACAGATTCCTTTATTAACAGAGCTGCTGCACAAGACAACAGCAGAGACATCCTTACCTCTGTGTTAATATGGTCTTCATAGGAGTCAATCCATGGCTCAAGAGGGTAGGAACGGACAGGTTTTCCTCTGCCACCTAGGGAATCAAGCAGAAAAGTAAAAGTGAGAGGATGACCACAGGAGATACACTGGTAGGCAGCACACAAAAACAACATGGAAAGTATTGTAGCAACCATATTTGTAGTGGTGTCGAAAGGTTTTGCTGTGCTGTCCTCAACACAGAAGGTTGACGGCAGAAGGAGACCATATGGACCATCTAATCTGTCCTTATGTGTACACTGTATGTTCTCTTTATCTTAGGATAGATGTGTGCTAATTCCAGGCATGTTAAAATTCTCTGTCGATTTTTCAACTACCTCTGCTGGCAGTTTGTTCTAAGCATCTACTACTCTTTCTGTAACATAATACTTTCTTAAGTTGCTCCTGATTTTCCCTCCGACTAGCTTCAGGTTGTTCCTCCTTGTCCTATCATTATGTTTTATATTAAAGATACTTTCCTCTGGAACCTTATTGAATCCTTTCACATATATAAAGGTCTCCATCATGTCCTCTCTCTCCCTTCTTTCCTCCAGACTGTCAAATTAAATTCTTTAAGTCTCTCCTGATTTTTAAGGTTAAGTCCTTGTACCATTTTTGTTGCCGGGCTTTGGACCCGTTCTATTTGAATAATATCTTTTTGCAGGTAAGGTCTCCAGAATTGCACACAGTATTCTAGCTGTGGCCTCACCAGGGCTCTATACAGCGGCATCACAACCTCCCTCTTCCTACTGGTGATGCCTTAAGCTATGCAGCCGAGCATCCTTCTTGCTTTTCCCACTGCCTGGCTACACTGTCCACTCATCTTGCAGCTTTCAGTAATCAGTATCCCTAAATCTCTCTCCTCCGAGGTCCTGGTAACACACGGTGCTGAGAGCAGGGATTCCTTCTACCCAAGTGCAGAATATTACATTTAGAGATATTAAACTCTATTTTCCACAGTTTTGACCATTTATCCAATAAAGCTAAATCATTTTCCATGTTGCAGACGCCTCCAAATTGTCTTTAAGCAATTAGGTTTGCTGTGAGATTTTGTTGGACATATTAATACAGATTTACCACACTCTGGAGAAATAGGATTCTTTTTTCTCTCCATTCTGACTTACTCCTTAATCTTACTCTGACTTAATCTCCTTACGACAGGATATCTGTCTAATTTGGGGGGGGGGGGGGGGTGGGGGTCACAATTGGACTGGATCATGCGAAGCTTGAATCTCTCCTCCTGCTGATCCATCGCGAACCCAGGTGTGGTAAGCAGTAACACTGCATAATAACCAGTAGATGAGTCCTTACGATAGGGATGTCTCAAATGAATGGGACGAAGGGCAAAGCAAAAAACCCTGTACACCCATACATTAAATTCACAAAAGAAATAAATAAAAATACAGTCACACATACAACAGGGCCAGACACCATGCGGATTCCAAATAAATAAATCAGTTTTACCCTAGAACACATTTTAAATAAAATATATTTTGATCATATTTGTACGATTGTGCTATAATAAACCAGAACCTAATGCCTTGTTAATAGAATGGCATTTTCACTTTTATTTACAGAATGGACAGAATATTGCGTCTTGGGTCCTGTTTTTTTAGAATCCAACCTTTTAAAGTCCTGAACAGAGTTGCAGCCCGGTGGGGGAAAGAATAACAAGTGACTAAAAATGTAAAATATATTAATTTTAGATGCTGGGGAATAGTTTAAGGGTTTGGGCTTTTCATTAAATTATGCCAAAGGTCCGGTTTAAGTGCTTCCAGTCTCCTATAGCCATCACATACAGTGTCTGCACAATTTAAATAATTATTGACCATCCATTTGCAATACGAGACACACTGCGGCAAAAAAATAAATGGAACAGAAGTAGGGTTGGGAAGACAGATCATCCAAAAAATGCCTGAATAAGGACAGGTTATACAGTCATTTGCACTTAGTAGTCTATTGGTTAACTATAAAAGCCTTGATCAACATACATTTCAGGGCAAAGAAAGAAAAAAAAGCCCCTTTACCTCCATGTGCTTGATACCGTCCACTAGGTAATTCCATGTTTTGAATAGCAGTGATTGGCTTGCCATGTTTTTGTCCTAGCTCAGTTAGCGCCTGTTGGATGCCAGCGGGATTGCTGTGAATCACACGGTCCACCCGATAGACCACACTTGCGTTGGGGGATGGGTGAGAAAGGGGTAGAGGTGGATGGTCTTCCTGTGCTTTACCACTTTAAAGAAATGTGAAGAAATTAGTAGAAATCTGCTGAGAAACCTGCTGAACACACACTTATCAGATATACTGACTTACCCTCGATTTCTCGGAGAGGGCCAGTTTCTCTTCTCTCCACTCCTGCCGCCACCACCTCCTCCGCCTCTGCCAGATTTCGGACCACCAGGATGCATGGGTCTCCGGTTCTGCCTCTCCATGGCCGGCCTCTGACTAGAGAAGCTTCTTTTTGACAAGTCTCTCCTTTGGTCTTGTCCTGCAGGAGGTGGACCAACGACTCCATTTTGCAGAGGCTTGTCTCCTCTATCTTTTTTCTCCGTGAAGTCACTGCTCTCCGATGCGGTCTCCCATTCTTCGTTGGCCTGGTCGGCGTTGGCGTTGCATGGCTCGGGAGATTTGAGCCCGCGGCGGACCAGAACACGCTCTTCTTCAACCTGTAATGAACGGTGATGTTGTTCTGGCACTGCCACTATATGTTGCTGAAGCGGCTGTGGGCCTCCCATATTCCCTGACCGGGTAGCATTCTCTCGCTCTTGCTTGAGTTTACGGAATCGAGGTGGTTTGTCCTGTTGCTGGGCTCTTCCATGTCTCCTCCTCCTCGGTGGAGGCGGGGGACCTCGTTCTTCGAGGGGTGCTGAAGTCACAACCACTCCCACCTTTTCATTTTTTCTCTCCATTTTTAGGGGCTGAGGTGGAGGCGGCTGTACAGGAGGCATCTGAGGAACTGAATGCAGCTGCTTTGGGTGTGGGCTCCATGTCATGGACACTGCATTTGAACCTCCTCTACCTCTTCGTGAGGGGACGCCCCTTGGGGTAAAGGTGCGCCCCCTACCAGTCTCTTTAAGTTTATCTTGGTGCCTTGTGTTACCGAGAGGCAAAGTCTCTGTCTGCGGCTGCAAAAAGTGCCCCCCTTTTCCAGGGTCCTTTTCGGAAATAAATGGCTCCGTTTCACTCCCGGTTTCAGAGCCACGCTGCCTCCTCCTTTTAGGAACTTCTTCATACTCTGAGCCCTCGCTTCGTGTTTCACTGGCATTGCGCTCACGGCCTCCAGTCCCAGGCTTGCGCTCTGCATCTCCATCTCTATAGAAGGGGTTCTCTCTGGTGTAACCCCCACGAAACTCACGGCTCCTACCTCGGCCACCCCGACTTCGCCCACTATAGGCGCCTCGGAACCCTCTTCCTCTTGCAAAGTATTCTCCTCGGCCACGCCCTCTTGTGTTTGACATCGCAGCAGGGGAGCCCCGAGGAGGTGCTGACGCAGTATCTTTTCTACGCCTTAAAGGGGATTCTGACATTTGTTCAGCCTCACGGCCCAAATGGTTTGATTGTCTGGGTTTTTGTGTCTCTGAAGCTGAATGAGGTGGCTGAATGACCTTAGCATCCTGTTGCTCCTTAACCATAAACTCCTCCCTCCTTCCACCTTTCTTGATAGGACCCGCCCGTCGCTGAGCCAGTGCCTGATTTGGGGCTACGCCTGTACCAGCAGACTCCTCTTGTCTCCTCTTGCCCCCTTCTCCAGGCCTAGGTCCCCAGCGGGTCTCTGTCTTGGACTCACGTCGTGGAGGTGGTCTATGGTACTCAGGTCTGCCAGTTTGTTTTTCAGGCTTTAGATCATGTTTAACCATTTCCTTACGATCCTCCTTTGTTCGCCCAGTGCCAGCTTCAACTTTAGCTGTGTTATCTGGCTGTAATGGTGGAATCAAGGGGGTAGGTGCGGCCTCCCTACGGAGTATCGCTGGTTCATCGTCAGTCTTGTGTGGTTGCGATGAGGGGACAGGTGCTGGAGCAGGTTGGGATGCCGCAGATTCTGAACGTCGCCGCTCCACTGGCTGAGCAGTGGGCGGGGGAGGCTGGGGAGCCCCGGCGTGATTGTGCTGCTGCTGCTGCTGCTGGATCCATGGCCGCTGATCTTCTACGGCATAGCGATGCCCAACAAGTGGCTGCTGGGCCGGAACTACACCACTTTCTTGGTAAGAAGTAAAACCCCCTAAATATGTCGAAGGCTGAGCCTGCTGAGGAGCAACAGGATGGGAGTCATTTCTGTAGGCAAAAATGGACATAGAAAATAACAGTTTATTCTGTCCTAATATCTTATACACCTACCATATTTTTCCCCAAAAGTGGGGGAAAATGTCAGTGCGCCTTATCGGGCGAATGTGAGAAAAAAAAAACATTTTGTGAATACTCACCTGTAAAATGGGTATTGTAAGTATGTCACACACCCCGCTTCAAGACATTCATTACATGTGGGTATACTGACCTGTAGATGGCGATCTTGCAGAGATGATAAAAAAAAGGAAGGACCCTCCCGGCCCATAAATATCTGGGACCTCCCACTCATTTCCCAGTATAAAGATAGCAGTAAGATCAAGGGACCAGGAAAGCCAATTAAAACTAACAAAGGTTCACCATATAAAGGATCCAGAATACAAAAGGGCAGGGTGAAGCGGGGTGTGTGACATACAATACCCATTTTACAGGTGAGTATTCACAAAATGGTATTATTCTAAGTATGTCACACATCCCGCTTCAAGACATTCATTACATGTGGGACATCCAATAGCAGTGTCCATAAAGGGCGGGGATCCAAAAAACAAGGCAACAAGGCACAAACTTAAACCACTGCAGCTTGCAGAACTTTGCGGCCAAAAACTGCATCCGCTGAGGCCCGAACATCAACCTTATAAAACTTGGAAAAAGTGTGAACCAAAGACCAAGTAGCAGCCTTCCAAACCTGCTCAACAGAAGCCTGGTGCTGGAAGGCCCAGGACGCCCCAACGGCACGAGTAGAATGAGCAGAAACACGAAAAGTGGAAACCTTCCCCTTGGCAGAATAGGCCCCAACAATGGCCTGGCGAATCCATTTATTAATGGAAGACTTGGCAGGAGCCAAACCCTTCCTAGGCCCAGAGGGCACCACAAAAGGGGCATCAGTCCTACGAAAAGGAGAAGTAGCCACCAAATAGTACTTCACACAGCGCACCACATCCAAAGAATGCAAAACCCTCTCCTTGTCATTGCTGGGCTTAGGACACAAGGAGGGAAGAACAATATCCTGATTCAAATGAAAAGCAGAGACCACCTTAGGAAGGAAATCTGGCTTGAAGCGGAAAACAACCTTGTCCTGATGCCTCTCAAAGTAAAGAGCCTTAATAGACAAGGCTGCCAACTCCGAAACACGCCGAACAGAAGTGATGGCAACCAGAAATACAACCTTCTGAGTAAGCGTAGAAAGTGCAATATCATGCAAAGGTTCAAAAGGAGGACCCTGCAAGGCAGACAAAACCAAATTCAAATCCCAAACTGGGAGCAAAGGCTTCCTAGGAGGCCGCACATGCGTAACACCCTGGAAAAAAGTCTTAACCAGAGGATGAAGAGCAAAAGACTTTTGAAAGAAAACCGCCAGGGCAGAAACCTGCCCTTTCAGCGTACTAAGCTGCAAACCTTGGTCCAGACCATGTTGCAGAAATTCCAAGACCCTAAGGATAGAAAATGCCCTGCAAGGCAAGGCCCTGACCTCACGCCAATCAATATAAGACCTCCAAGTCCTATAATAGATGGCAGAGGAAGACTGCTTTCTAGCCCTAACCAGAGTCTGAATGACAGCATCAGAGAGACCTTCCTCCCTCAAGATTGAGGTTTCAGCAACCACGCCGTCAAAGCCAGCGTTGGTAAATTGGGGTAGAGCAGTGGACCATGAGTGAGCCGATCCGGCAGAAAAGGCAGGTCTAACTGATCCTCTGCCAACCTTACCACGTCTGCAAACCAAACCTGTCTTGGCCACCTTAGAGCCACCAGGATTGCTGACGCGCCCTCTAGGGCCAGCTTGCGCACCACTCTGCCCACCATGGGAAATGGAGGCAACAGGTACAGAAACCCCAGATCCCTCCAGTTCAGAGACATGGCATCCGCTGCCAGAGCCAGCGGATCCCGCGAGAGAGACACAAATGCCGGAAGCTTGTGATTGTGACGAGAGGCAAAGAGGTCCACCTCCGGAGTCCCCCACCGGAGGCAAAGCGACCGATAAACCTTGGGGCAGAGCGACCATTCCCCCCGGCGAGATGACCCCCTGCTCAGGGAGTCCGCCTCCGTGTTCACCACTCCCGGAATGTACACTGCCGAGATGCATGGGACATTGCCCTCTGCCCAATCCAGAATCAAAGACACTTCCCTGAGAGCACGCCTGCTGCGAGTCCCTCCCTGGTGATTGATGTAGGCGACCGCCGTCCGATTGTCCGACCGAACCTGAACCGGTAGTCCCCGTAACTGATGAGTCAAGTGAGACAGAACCAACCTGATGGCTCTCAGCTCCAGAACATTGATGGGATCGTGAGCCTCCTGAGGCCCCCACAGCCCCTGAAACTGAAGATCCTTCCAAAATCCCCCCCAACCTGACAGGCTGGCATCCGTGGTGACCGTCTCCCAACGAGGGGTCAGAAAGGACCTGCCCCTCATCAGATTGCTCGGTTTCAGCCACCACCGAAGGGAGCGCCGCGCCCGGGGGGACATCAGAAAGGACTGATCCAATGACAACGGGGAACAGTCCCAGGCCGCCAAGAGATGGAGCTGGAGCGTCCTTGTGTGAAACTGGGCAAAGGGAACCGCCTCGAATGATGCCACCATCAATCCCACCAGTCGCATCCCTAGCCGGATGGACGGGCGGGGTATGGATAGGAGACGCTGAGTCCATTCCTGAATCAGAAGAACCTTGGCTCGGGGGAGAAACACCCTGGCCTGAGAAGTATCCAGAGACATTCCCAGGAACTCCACCACCCTGGAGGGAGTGAGGCATGACTTGGAATAGTTGATCACCCAACCGAAACTCTCCAGAGTGGACATCACGGTCCTAGTATCCAGCTGCGCCTGACTGAGGGAAGACGCCATGATAAGAAGATCATCCAGATAGGGCACGATGCGGATACCCCTGGCTCTGAGGATGGCCATCACTCCTGCCAACACCTTGGTAAAAACCCCTGGAGCCGAGGTAAGGCCAAACGGAAGAGCCACAAACTGAAAATGTCGATTGTCCACGACAAACCTGAGGAATCTCTGGTGTGCCAGAAATACTGGAATATGCAGGTAAGCATCCTTGATGTCTATGGACGTCATGAAGTCCCCTTGACGAAGTGAATGGATGTTTCCATATGGAACTTCCGGGGACGGACGAACCTGTTGAGCAACTTCAGATCCAGAATGGGACGAACGGATCCGCCTGGGCACAGTGAACAAATTGGAATAGAAGCCCAGGCCCCGGTCTGAGAGGGGCACCGGACAGATGACAGCCATGTCCACGAGACTTGCTACTGCCGCCCAAAGCCCCTGGGCGGCCAGAGGATCTGACGGCACCCGAGACCTGAAGAATCTGGGAGGGGGCCGAAACTCGAACTCCAGCTTGTAACCGGAAGACACCTCTTCCTGAATCCACCTGTCCGAGACCTCTTGGACCCAGACCTGGGAGAAGAGTTGCAACCATCCCCCCACCCGCAAGGGTGAGGGCGCCCCCTCATTGCTGAGCTGGCTTGGCAGCGGCTCTAGGCTTGGAGCCCCAACTGTGTCCTGGACGGGCTCGACCCCTGCCCCTAGGCCAGGAATCACCTCTGGACGAAGGGAAGGCCGAACCCCTGCCAACTCTAGCCCCACGAAAGGACAGAGAAGGAAGCCGCCCCCCGAAAGGGACGACGCTGCTTCTTACGCTGAGGTAACTTACCTCCCTTTGCCACCGAATCCAATTTTTCTCCAAAGAGCCGCAACCCCACAAAGGGAAGGACTGTGAGCGACTTTTTGGACACAAAATCAGCCGCCCACTGGCGTAACCAAACCGACCGCCGGATAGCCACAAGCAGGGCCGCAGCTCTGCTACACATCACCAATGTGTCATCCAGGGCGGACAACACAAAGGACAAAAATAACTCACAGCGCTTAAGGTCGGCAAACTCCTCACTAGCCGGGTCAACCCCGGAAGAAGTCAACAATCTTCTAACAACCGACCTGGCAGCTACCAATACAAGCGCAGAAGCACAAACCGGCCGCAAGGCCGATCCAACACTGGCAAAACCATGACAAGCCATCTGGTCAATGCGTTTATCCTCACAATCTTCGAGAGCAGTGCACTCCGGAGAATGGAGGACTGAGGAGCTGGACAACCCCAAAACAGGAGCATCCACCTCGGAGGGGGGAGGAGACGACCAGTGCTTCACCGCGTCCGCCGGAAAGGGATATTTCTTGTCCCAACCCGGTGGTACATCCGGAAGCCGCGTCGGCCTCTCCCATTCCTTGAGAATGATACCATCAAAATGCTTTTGATAAGGAAATTCCAAGCGCGGCTTGGTCACTTCAAAGAACTCCCTCTTCAGTGGGGGAGCCGCCTCGGGGGGAGAAATAGCCAGGACCTCAAACATATGAGCCAGGACCCTAGAGGTATTCAAAGAATCCCCCTGGCCCTGCTCGGTATCAGCGCCCACAAACTGCTGATCGTCGGAGTCATCAGACTCCTCATACAGCTCCCCTTCCTCACGCGGGGAACAATCAGACCAATCCAGGGAGTCAAAATCCTCCCTATCAAAGGCCTGCGCAGCCGTATACAAATGTTTTCTCTTTGCCGTGACCTTTTTTGCAACGGCACTGGAAAACAATTTTTCAAGATTGGCCAATCTGGCACACACCTCAGATTGCGACTCCCCGCCAATGACCACATCACACGTACGTGTCAAGCGAGGGGGAGACGGAGAGGAGACTGGCGGAGCAGAACCGGACGCCTGAGATCCGGTCTGCCGCATAATAGACCGCTGCGCACAGGGTACACATAGAAATACATCTTCCCCCAAAAGGGATACCCCACATCCCAAACACAGCCTGGATTGCCCCGAGGGGAGCACAAGCCCAGTATCCGGGGAAGCCTCCATATGGTGATTTTTTATAATATATATATATATATATATATATATATATATATATATATATATATATATAAATATGTGTACAATGCTCTTTTTGGGAATTACGCAATAATGCAACCCAGGATGCCCCTTTAAGTCCCGAGTGGGAGGATTTTAAGCCAGCTAAAATTTTAACCAGGGACCCTGGACCGGGAGAGCCCCCCTTTAATATGATCAATGGTCCACCTGCAACACAAAAGACAAGCACACGCTCAGACCATGCTAGTATAAAGAGTTAAAGACAGATGAAACTGATGGCCATCAGGCCACTCACCAGACCTACAGTACCGCATGCCAGGCACAATGAAGACACGCAATGTGCAGTAGGAGTAGGGAGGGCCGGCGCGGTTCCCCGGCCAGAAGCCGGGGAACCGCGGGCCAGCCCCTCCCCCGGCCAGAAGCCAGGACATGAAAAACGCGCCCGCCGCAAGGGGGCGGGCCGTGGGCGCGCGCGAGCGCACAGCCCGCCCCCCCCGCCCAGAGGAGAAGACGACCTCATGGGCTCACCGCCGCCATTAGCAGCACGCCGGAGGACGGCGCTGCGGGTCAAATGTAAAAGACACACACACAGTGAAACATACACACCAATAAATAAGAGAAATCCATAAGGGACCCCCCCCCCCCTTTAAGGGTATCCGGGAGAGGGGGAATCCATGCCAGGGTAGGGCCAAGGGACGGGGCATCCCAAGCCGGAATCACCAACCCAGACAGCCGCCTACCCCTTGTTATGGGGTCTCACGACTCCTAAGCACCAGGGGTGCCAACTACCTTTGCCCGGACCAGCAGCCTAGGCTGGGAGGCAGGAAATTTAAATAAGGGGATCCGGGCAGGAATAGAAGAAAAGAAGACCGGGAGTCATCCCGGCTACCTGCAAGGAGGAGACATCATCTTCTGACTTGCTCGCCACTGCAGAGATGAAAGACTGGGAAATGAGTGGGAGGTCCCAGGTATTTATGGGCTGGGAGGGTCCTTCCATTTTTTGTAATCATCTCTGCAAGATCGCCATCTACAGGTCAGTATACCCACATGTAATGAATGTCTTGAATCGGGGTGTGTGACATAGAATAAGTAAAACTCACCCCTTACGGGCGCTCTGACGGTTGCCTGCCACACTGCGGGAGGCCAGAAGAAGACAGAGGAGCGGCGGGCTCTGTCTCCTTCCCCGCCGCTGCTATTGCTTTCTTTTCCAGCAGCGATAGCAGCGGCATGGACGGTGGCAGTGCCCGCCTCTCCTCCATCTACTGCCTCTTCCGGGGGGATGCCACGCTGCCTATATGGGGAATGGGAGGGGGGAATGCCACACTGCCTATATGGGGAATGGGGAGATGCCACACTGCCTATATGGGGAATGGGATGAGGCATGCCACACTGTATATGGAATGGGGACATCCCACAGGGCCTATGGGATTGGGATGGGGGCATACCACACGGCCTATGGGAATGGGATGGGGCATGCCACACGGCCTATGGGAATGGGATGGGGGCATGCCACACGGCCTATGGGAATGGGATGGGGGCATATGTTAAAAAATATAAACTATGAGGTAATGAACACCATAAACAAAGTTATGCATGATAACACATGATTTTAATGCTTATGAGTCGTGAAAACAGATGTGCAAGCTATATACAGTGAAACATATAGGTTCTATGACGACCAAGTATATATACAGAAAATGGAGGGCATAATACACATAGGGCAATTGTCAGAAAGCAAGACAAGGTACAAAATCAAGTAGCACTTAGAAATAAAGGAAGCCCTGTTAGTGCTGCCTTCCAGACATAGAGCACCAAAGTATCAAGGTAACAAATGCATAACAAGCAAAATAAACAGATAAGTCAGTACAAATGCTTACAGGCTGACCGCAGGTCGTCAAAATAGAGGGATTTTGACGACCTGCGGTCAGCCTGTAAGCATTTGTACTGACTTATCTGTTTATTTTGCTTGTTATGCATTTGTTACCTTGATACTTTGGTGCTCTATGTCTGGAAGGCAGCACTAACAGGGCTTCCTTTATTTCTAAGTGCTACTTGATTTTGTACCTTGTCTTGCTTTCTGACAATTGCCCTATGTGTATTATGCCCTCCATTTTCTGTATATATACTTGGTTGTCATAGAACCTATATGTTTCACTGTATATAGCTTGCACATCTGTTTTCACGACTCATAAGCATTAAAATCATGTGTTATCATACATAACTTTGTTTATGGTGTTCATTACCTCATAGTTTATATTTTTTAACATATGTACCAATGTCCAAAAAGCAGAGGGCACTATTGAGGTGGTTGAACCCAGATCTGCTGATCTACATTTTCCTCTTTTGAAGCTACCTATTTTCAGTGTGCTACAACCAAATCTAACTAACTCAATGGGATGGGGGCATGCCACACGGCATCCCGGGTGGCTTTTATTAGCCTTTACCCTGTGCTGGCATATTGCGCCTGTATTAATCACCATATGGAGGCTTCTGGGGATAACGTGCTCGGGGGTCCTTCGGGCCAATCCCGGCTGTGTTCCATGTGTGGGGTATCCCCCATCAGTAATGAAATCATGGTGTTTGGGCCGTGCGCCCAGGCTGTCCTTTTGATTCAGTCTGGGCTGCCTGCTTCTTTACCAAGCTCTGCGCCCCCTTCGGCATCGCCTACCCCGCCGCGCCTGCATTTAGCCCCCCAGTGAGGGGGACTCTAGCAGGGGGTCACAATCTGATTTGGCACTTCGTGTGGCCAGCATTGAAAGACAGCTTGCCAGGCCTGTTCAGCGTAAGGCCTCTAGCAAGAAGCGGCACCTGACTTCCTCGCCTGCACTGTTTACTGAGGAGCAGGAGGAAATTTATCTTTTTGATGAAAGTTATTCCCTGGAGGAGGGGGAGCATTTCCCGGGCTCTGACTCCCCCGGGGCCCAGCAGGTGGGCCACGAAAGTGACCCAGGGTCTGAGGATTCCTGGTTTCCTGAGGACACTGCTAATCTGTTGTCTCACATTTTTGAGGTTTTGCACATTGCCCCCCCTGAGGTGGCTAAGAGGAAGCAGGGTGAGCTTTTTCGTACTATTAAGCAGCGTCTGGAGTCCCCTGAGCAGAGTCATTTCACTAATATGGTGCTCAAGGAGTGGGAATGTCGTAGTAGATTGCCCGCGGTGCCTAAAGGTTTGGATAAGCAGTATCCCTTTCCTGCTGATTTGATTAAGCGGTGGTCGGGTCCCCCCGAGGTAGATGAGCCCGTTCTTGGATTGTCCAACACTTCTGTTATGCCTTCCCCTGACTACTACACTGCAGGACAGCGAGGACCGGCGTATGGATCAGCTGGCCTGCCATGCCTTTGCGGGGGCTGGTTTGCGTCCGTCCTGTGCCGCTGCCATAACTGCTATTGCTCTGATCAATAGTCTCCTTGCTGGCGCTACAGCTGGAAGGGATGAGTATAGGACCCTTTTGCTGTGCTCCGATTTTGTTGCCTTTATTCTTACTGCCATGGATGATGTAGTGCGGCTGAGTGGTAGGGCCTCTGCCCTCTTGGTGGCTATGCACCGCTCTGTTTGGTTGCATCAGTGGGCAGCTGACGCTGCTGCTAAGGAGGCTCTCACTGGACTCCCCTTTGTGGGGCTGCAGCTCTTTGGTGACTGCCTGGATGTTGTAGCCAAGGGTGGTAGGCTGCCTCAGCGTAGGAGGCATCCTCGGCCTTTTTAGGGGCCATCTGCTTCAGTCTCCTCCTTTCGTATCCCCAGAGGAGGTCGAGGGTCCCTCTTTTCAGGTAGCCGCAGGGGGTCTTTGGGCCGAGGCAGATCCCGTGGTCGTCCCGGTTTCTCATGGGACCCCAAGCCCAAACCTTCTCCCAAGCCCCCTCAGGCATGAGGAGGCAGCCTCACCCATCCGGGTGGGGGGACGGCTTCGGCTCTTTGCTCACGTCTGGAGACTCCGCATCTCAGACCGGTGGTTTCAGGAGGTGGTGTCCTCCGGTTACAAGATAGAGTTAGCAGCCTTGCCGCCCCCCAGATTCCTCAGATCCCGGATGCCTCACAACCCTCGGGGGTTGCGCCTTGTGGTTCAACGTCTGCTGGAGTCAGGAGTCATTTGCCTGATGCCTTCCCAGGAACGGGGTCAGGGTTTCGACGACAATTTGTTCACGGTCCCCAAAAAGGACGGGTCCCTGAGGCCAATCCTGGACTTGAAGGGTCTCAACAGGTTTGTCAGGTTCAAGCACTTTCGCATGGAGACTCTTCATTCGGCTGTCAGTTCCTTTCGCCCGGGCAACTTCATGACCTCCGTGGACATCAAGGATGCTTATCTTCATGTGCCAGTCTTCCTGGGTCATCAGATATTTCTCAGGTTTGCTCTAGAGGATCAGCATTACCAGTTTGTGGCCTTACCTTTCGGTATCACCTCGGCGCCTCGGGTGTTCACCAAGGTGCTGACGGGCGTGATGGCTCTGCTGCGGCATCAGGGCATTTGCATCCTTGCTTACCTGGACGACATTCTGATTGCGTCTCAGTCTCTTCGGCAGGCCGAGAGGGATACTCAGGTGGTTACCTCCACTCTCAAGTCCTTCGGCTGGGTGATCAACTATCCCAAGTCTTCACTGTCTCAGGCTTTGGTGAGGTCCTTTCTGGGCATGACTCTGGATACCTCTCAGGTCAAGGTTTTCCTGCCCCAGCTGAAAGTGGAGGGCCTTCAGAAGCAGGCTCTGGCTCTGCTTTTGTGTCCCCATCCCTCCATCCGGCAGGGGATGCAGTTAGTGGGTCTGATGGTGTCCTGCTTCGAAGCGGTCCCCTTTGCTCAGTTTCACAAAAGGCCTCTTCAGTTGCACCGTCTGTTTGGAATCGTCTGTTTGGAATCGGGACCCTGTGTCCCTGGATCAGGAATTTGCTCTGTCCCCCCTGGCCAGACAGGATTTTTCTGCCCCAGTGTTGGGAGACTGTCACCACAGATGCCAATCTGACAGGTTGGGGGGGATTTTGGAAGTCTCTGCAGTTCCAGGGTCAATGGGGCCCCCAGGTTGGCCCCAATGTTCTGGAACTGAGGGCGATCAGGTTGGTTCTTGCTCAGCTGACCTCACACCTTCGGGGTCGGGCTGTTCAGATCCGCTCGGACAACCAGATGGCAGTTGCCTACATCAATCATCAGGGAGGGACTCGGAGCAAGCGAGCCCTCAAGGAAGTGTCCCGGATACTGTCTTGGGCGGAAGAGAATGTGCCTTGCATCTCGGTTTACATTCCGGGGGTGGAGAACCTGGAGGTAGACTCCCTGAGCAGGGGGAAGTCTCGGCTGGGGGAATGGTCTCTCAGCAACAAGGTATTTCACTCCCTGTGTCACCGGTGGGGTCCCTCGGATGTGGACCTGTCTGCGTCCCGCCACAATCACAAGCTTCCTAGGTTTGTCTCCCTGTCACAGGACCCTCTGGTCTGGCGCTAGCAATGCCTTGGACGGGGTTTCGGCTCCTCCATGTGTTCCTTCCCCTTCCTCTGCTGGGCAGGGTGCTGCGCAAGATAGCCCAGGAAGGGGTACCAGCCATTCTGGTGGCCCCCTGCTGGCCAAGGAGGGTGTGGTTCGCAGACGTTGTGCAGTTGGCAGTGGATCAGTATGCCCTGCCCAAGGATCCAGATCTGCTCACTCAGGGACGGCTGTGCCATCCCAATTTACAAACGCTGGCTTTAACGGCTTGGCTGCTGAAACCTCCATCTTGATGGATAAGGGGTTGCCGGCCTCTGTTGTTGATACCATGATTAGGGCTAGGAAGAAGTCCTCGTCCTTTATCTACTATAGGATTTGGCATGCTTACATTGTGTGAGTCTAGGTCTCTGCCTTGTAGGGTGTTTTCTATTCCCAGGATTCTGATTTTTTTGCAACATGACTTGGATTCGGGCCTTCAACTTAGTACCCTCAAGGGACAGGTGTCAGCCCTGGCAATTTTCTTCCAAACGTCTTTTGCCAATCACCGGTTGGTCAAGACTTTCTTTCAGGGAGTTACTCATGTGCGTCCACCACGTAAACCTATGCTACCGGTTTGGGATCTAAATTTGGTGTTGTCTGTTCTGCAGGGTCATCCTTCTGAGCCTATCAGTGGGGCTGTCTTGCCCATTATGACTCTTAAGGTGGCCCTCCTGGTGGCCATTACTTCGGTTAGGTGAGTCTGAGCTGGATGCTCTTTCCATCAAACCTCCTTATTTTGAGCGGCATCAGGATAAGGTGGTGTTTCGGGTTAAAGTGGACCAACACCCAGGATTTTCACTATCCTATTGTTTTGCCTTCTCTGTGTCCTAATCCTGCTAATTCCAAGGAGCAGATGCTTCATTCTCTGGATGTTGTCAGGGCTCTGAAGTTTTATTTGGTTGCTACTGAGTCTTTCAGGAAATTTTACGCTTTTGTTCTTCCTGCTGGACCTAAGGGGAAGGTTCCCCCTTTTAGGGTTACTGCTCATTCTACTCGTGCTATTGGTGCGTCTTGGGCTTTTCAGCACCAAGCTTCTGTTGAACAAGTTTGTAAGGCCGCAGCTTGGTCTTCTGTTTATACTTTTTTCAAGTTTTACAAAGTTGATGTTAAGGCCTCAGCTGATGCTGCTTTTGGCCGCAAGGTACTCCAGGTGGTGGTGGTCTAAACCGTCTGATGTTACTTTCTTTTTGGGGATCCCACCCTACTTTATGGACACTGCTTTTGGATGTCCCAGATGTTATGACTTTGTGAAGCAGGCCGTGCCATGCAATAGGAAAAAGACAATTCTGTGAGTACTCACCTGTAGAATTGCTTTTACTATGCATGGCATGGCCTGCTTCACCCCACCCTTGTTACGTTGTTCTTGGTTGCCTCTTTATGGTGATTGTTCCAATTTAGTTGGGGTTGTCATCTTTATTTGTTCCCGGTTCTTGTATCACTGCTTGTCAACTACTGGATAAGTCTATGGTGATTCCGTTTTTATATGGTACCGGGCAGAGCTACAACTCTTCTGCAGTGCCACTGCGCCACCTTGTGGCGGAATCCCAGATGTTATGACTTTGTGAAGCAGGCCGTGCCATGCATAGTAAAAGCAATTCTACAGGTGAGTACTCACAGAATTGTCTTTTTCAGACAATCTGGGGGTTTCATTCAGCGGGCAGTGGATCAAAACCCAGCATCTTTGGGTTGTAAGCATATTCCCACACCCAGTCATTCAGATAGGTCATAGGTCATTTCCGAAATGGCAAACGGCTCTGATTGGACAAGAGCCTGAGCATAAACCATAAACAGAGAGTTTTACTGCGTGATCTGGGGAGTTATCCACAGTAGGGCATCACAAATCAGGATGGGGGGGGGGGGGGGTCAAGGAACAAAACCCAGGGTAGTCAAAATCTCTTTGTTCCACTTTAAGGCCACATCCTCCTTCCCTTGACTCAACGCAGGCCAGGGCAATTCTTACCACCTACCTTATATCTCGCTCATCCTCTTCAGCATTCGGTCTTAGAGGAGATGCCATTGGCCGGGCTTCAGCAGGACTGTACATTTCACTGCCCCATATAAGCTTAGAGTCCGCTGGAGGCGTTCCTCGCTCTCGTATCAGTGGAGTATGGCGCTCATATCCATCTGATCCTGACCCACCACTATCTGACCGCTCTCGAGACATCAGCCCTAGGAGAAAGGGGAAAGAGAAAAATTATTTCTTTGCACTAAAACACAGATTACCACATGACAGGGGACACACATCACATCCAACTATAAAGCGGAAATGCATAATAACCAAATAGCACTGGGAGAGGTATAAATAGGCAAATTAATTCCGTGTCTTGCTTGTGTGGAGCTATGTATCACCCCGACAAACTGCTCTAATTACTGTTTACAATCTCCCACCCCAGCCATTCAGATAGGGGATGTGGCAGCATGTGCTCCCCACTGAAGGCAATGAGAACCCTTTGCTGAAGGATGTAAACACAGCAAAGGGCTCCAATTGGACGATAGCCCGCACATACGTCATTGGACCGAGGAGAGGCGTGTTTTGTTGAGCAAACTGGGGAGTTTCACACAGTGGGGCATTCCAATGAAAGCAGACCGAAACCCACTGAACTTGTAAAATACATTTGGCCAAAACTCCTGGCAATACTCCCTTCTTAGGGTGTAGAACTAGAAATGGATATTTTCTTTCCAATCCATTCCTGCCCGTCCAGAAGTCATCACGATTGGGAGTTCGTCCCTAGGGGGCGCTGACTGCAAGATCAGAGATGTAGCCCCTCCCGGCCCCCTATAAAGGCAGCTGCCTCTCAAGCCAGCCCCAGTTCTTTTCTTGCAGTTGAATGCACAGGATCGCTTACACTCTCTCAGAATTTTAGCAGCAGAGCCCCTAGCCTGTCGGCCGGCTGCAGGACCCTATTTCCTCGGATCTCCTCTGACCCATCCTCGCCTCCCAGCTTTGGCTGATTCCAGGGATCCGTGTACGGTAGGGTGAAACGCCGGGGTCTGGGGCGTTTTGGCAGAGCACATGGCTCTGGCTTTATTACAAAAAAGCAGGTCAGCTGCAGGCATTTTATGGTGAGCCTGCTGGGAAACCACTTTATATATATTTTTTATATATGCCCTCCCTTCTCCCACATGCTTTATTGTGTTTTGTGTATGTGTGCGTGCTTGGTGCTACTTACTGGGGAGCGGTGGAGAGCTCCATCGCCATAGCACGCTACGGCGAGGAGCGGCCCGCTGCCGCTCCTCCTACAGCTTACCTTCCTCGCTCCCTCGCCGTGCGGCAGTCCCAGGCCAGGGCGCGGGCTGCATGCAGGCGGGTCGGCGTAGTCACGGGCGGCGGCGCGCAGGCTGGCCGTCGCTCCAGTGACACTCCCCCGGCCGGATGCTTCTAGCAGCGTGCGCTGCTGGGTTTGCTGTGGCGCAGCTGGCTGTCCTCAGTGGCATATCCCTCTTGTTGGCTGCTCCTTTCTTCACTGTAGCACTGATCAGCGTGGTCGTGAGTCCCTCTTATTACAGTCTTTCTTTTAGGGGGAAAGGGGGTTAGATGCTTATATTTTATGAAATAGTATGGTCACTGTTTATTTCCATGTATATTGCTATGATGTGTTTATGTGTTATACATGACATTATGGGTCATTTTGTAATTACTGTATTTTCTCTTTTTGATTTTAGACTATGGGCTGAAGGTTGAGGTTTCTCCCGGTCCCTATTGTTAAAAAGAGGGATCAGCTACTAGGTTTAGGCCATTAGTGTCTATTAGCCATAATGAATATTTTTATTCAAAATCACCATAATGGAGGCGTCAGGGGATAGTGAGCCGGGCACCCCATTTGGGCAGGACAGGCTCTGCCCCTTGTGCAGACGGAATTCCCTGGGCGGATTCAGCACAATTTGTTCAACTTGCACCAGAGGCATCTTTTGGACCATGAGCAGGCTCCTGACCCTAGTCCTGCGTTACCACCAGCCTCTCCGGATCCTCCGCTGCTGCAGTTAGCCCCTAGTGAAGGGGGAGCCAGCAAGGGGACACTAGTTGATTTTGCGCACAGGCTGGCTAGCCTTGAGAAACAGATCTCGTTGGAAGCCCCTAAAAAGGCCTCAAGTAAAAAGCGGCATTTGGAGCAGGTTTACTCGGATGATGATTATTATGATTCTTTGGGCTCTGCGGAGGAAGGTGAGTCACCAGATGACCCACTCTCAGTAGGTGAGTTGCTCTCCACCGGAGACGACAGCATCTCTGGTTCCTCCTCGGATGAGGATTCCTTCCTTCCGGATGATACGGAAAGTTTACTTTCTTCCGTTTTCGATACCTTGCACATTGTTCCTCCCAGAATGGCTAAGAGGAAAGAGGGTGAATTGTTTCAGCATGAAAGACAGCGGAGTTAAGGAACTCAAGGCCTGTTTGGATTTCTTCGGCTTTGTTGTTGCTGCCATGGATGATGTGGTCAGGCTCGGTGCCAGAATTTCGACCTTGCTTGTAGCATTACGCCGTTCGCTGTGGTTGAAGCAGTGCTCGGCAATTGCGGCCGCCAAAAAGTCCCTCATAAGTTTTCCCTTTTTGGAGGGGGTCGGCTGTTCGGGGAGCGACTGGACCTTTTGGTCAAGGATGGTAAGCTCCCTCAAAGAAGAAAGCCTACTCGGCCCTTTCGGCACTCCTCTTGTTACCGGCCCTTTCGGGGAGGAAGAGGTTCTTCATTTTCCGCTGTCCACAGAGATACCTG
Source organism: Gastrophryne carolinensis (assembly GCA_027917425.1). Lineage (NCBI taxonomy): Eukaryota > Metazoa > Chordata > Amphibia > Anura > Microhylidae > Gastrophryne > Gastrophryne carolinensis. The sequence continues at coordinate 30,847,287 of CM051235.1, read as the reverse complement.
GGGCAGAGGTAGGTCCTGCAGCCGGCCCAACCCCGCCTGTGGAGCTAAGCCCAAACCCCCAGCCAAGCCTACTCAGGCATGATGAGGCGCCCTCACCCGTACGGGTGGGGGGACAGCTTCCCCTGTTTGCTTCAATCTGGAGACATCACGTCTCGGATCGTTGGATTCAGTAGGTGGTGTCGTCAGGTTACAAGATAGAGCTGGCAGCCAGACCACCCACAAAATTTCTATGTTCAAGAACATCCCGAAATCCGCTAAAAGCACAGGCCTTGAGAGCAGCTGTTCAGCACCTCCTGCGGATAGGGGTGACTTGCCATGTGCCCCGGCAGGAACAGGGTCAGGGGGTTTTACTCCAACCTGTTCACAGTCCCCAAGAAGGACAGATCGCTGCGGCGATCTTGGACCTAAAGGGCCTCAACAAATTTATAAAGGTCAGACATCTTCACATGGAAACATTGCGACCGGCGGTGAGATCGCTTCGGCCCGGGGACTTTGTGACTACGGTGGACATCAGGGACGCGTATCTGCACATCCCAATTTTTCAGGGACAACAAAGGTTTTCGAGGTTTGCACTGGAGGATCAGCATTACCAGTTTGTGGCACTCCCTTTCGGCATATCCTCAGCTCCCCGTGTGTTCACCAATGTTCTGGCGGGCATCATGGCTATCCTGAGGAGTCAGGGTATTCGTGTATTACCCTATCTGGACGACCTTCTGATCTCGACTTCAGGAGGCCGAGAGCGACACCTGGACTCTACTGTCAACCCTGGAAGCCTTCGGTTGGGTGATCCACTACCCCAAGTCGTATATCACGCCTTCAACAGTGAGATCTTTCCTGGGGATGACTCTAGACACCAGTCAAGTCCAGGTCTTTCTGCCGCAGCAGAAAGTCTTGGGACTCCAAACGCAAGTACAGGTCTTGCTGGCTTGTCAACAGCCATCGGTGCGTCTAGGGATGAGATTAGTGGGCCTAATGGTGGCTTGCTTCAAGGCAGTGCCCTTCGCCCAATTCCACATGATACCTCTACAGCTGAAACTGCTGACCAGCTGGGATCGGTCGCCGGAATCCCTGGAACAAGGATTTTTGCTGTCCCCTCCGGCCAGACAATCCCTCTTGTGGTGGTTGGGTTCTCGGAACCTGCAGGTAGGCAAGTCCTTTCAGACTCCCCAATGAGAGATAGTTACCACGGATGCCAGTCTTACAGGCTAGGGAGGCATTTGGCAGGCCCAGAAGATCCAGGGTCAGTGGGGTCCGAAGGAGAACCGGTTGCCCATAAATCTCTTGCAACTGAGAGCAATTTGGTTGGTTCTACTACGTCTGACCCCGTATTTAAGAGGTCATGCGGTTTAGGTCCGCTCGGACAATCAGACAGCTGTAGCCTACATCAACCACCAGGGCGGAGCAAGAGATCCCTCAGGGAGGTAAGCCGAATTCTGAATTGGGCAGAGGAGAATGTTCCCTGCATCTCGGCAGTTTACATCCCAGAGGTGGAGAACCAGGAGGCAGACTCCCTGAGCAGGAGCTCCTTGCACCTGGGGGAATGGTCCCTCAGCAGGAAGACCTTTCAGGCTCTGTGCTTCCGCTGGGGTCAACCGGACGTTGTCTTTTTTTTGCGTCCGGACACAATCACAAGCTTCCAAGGTTCATGTCTCTCTCAAGAGACCCTCTGGCCATAGCAATAGACGCTCTGGCGATCCCTTGGACGGAGTTCATCCTTCTGTATGCATCCCCTCCGTTTTCCCACTCCTGGGCCGAGTGCGCAAGATAGCCCAGAAAGGGGTACCAGCCATCCTGGTGGCTCCTCGTTGGCCAAAGAGGAGTTGGTTTGCGGACATAGTACAGAAGTCAATAGATCGCTACATCATGCCCGACGATCCAGAGCTTCTCACACAGGGGGTTGCTACGGCACCCGAATTTACGGACGCTGGCTTTGATGGCCTGGCTATTGAAACCTCCATCCTGACGGAGAAGGGGTTATCGGCCCGGTTGTTCACACAATGATTCAGGCACGGAAGAAGTCTTCTTCCATGATATACTACAGAGTTTGGCGGGCCTATATCGCTTGGTGCGAGGCCAGGAGCCTTTCTTGTCGGAAATATTCTGTTTCTAGAGTCCTTGAGTTTCTACAAAACGGTCTAGACTTGGGCCTCCAGCTGAGCACCCTCAAGGGTCAGGTCTCGGCCTTATCCATTTTTTTTTCCATTGCCAATCATAGATTGATCAAGACTTTTTTCCAGGGGGTCATCCATGTTCGTCCACCGCGTAAAGTAGTCTTACCGGTATGGGACCTAAATCTAGTGTTATCTGCTCTCCAGGGTGCCCCCTTCGAGCCATTGAATGACGCTACATTGTCTATGCTGACACTCAAAGTGTTTTTTCTGGTGGAAATCACCTTGGTGCGTCGTGTATCAGAGCTGGTCGTGCTATGTATGAAACCACCTTATTTTGAGATGCACAGGGACAAGGTGGTTTTTCATTTTAAGCCAGATTTTTTGCCTAAGGTCGTTTCTCCTTTTCACCTTAATGAGGAAGTTGTTTTACCTTCCTTGTGTCCAGCACCGGCTAATCCCAAAGAACGGACTCGCCATAAAGGTATTACCTGGCTGCGACTGCATCCTTCAGGAAAACGGATTTGCTTTTAGTCTTGACAGAGGGTTCTATCAAGGGATTGCCACCAGCCAAGTCCACTCAGTAAGTGGATTAGACAGGTGGTGGTACAAGCCTATTCTGCCAGGGGGAAGGAACCCCCTTTTCGGATCACAGCTCATTCTACTAGAGTCATTGGTGCTTCATGGGCTTTTCAGCACCAGGCCTCGGTGGAACAAGTTTGCAAGGCTGCTACTTGGTCTTCAGTTCATACTTTCACATAGTTTTACAAGGTGGATGTCAGGGCCTCAGCTGAGGCTGTTTTTCACAGAAAGGTGCTTCGGGCAGTAGTGAAATGAACTACCTGCTGTTCCGCACTGGGGATCCCACCCATATGGACACTGCTTTTGGATGTCCCAATCGTGATGATGTCTGGATGGGCTGGAATGGATTGGAAAAAAAAATACCGTTTTGAGTACTCACCTTTAAAACGGGTATTATGAGTGTGCCATACACTCCACTTCGATCTTCATGACATGTGGGTAATCTCCAGTAGAGGGCGAACTTCTGCAGAGATGAATATGCAGAAAAAGAAATCCCCTCCCGGCCCATATGTACCTGGGACCTCCCACCAATTTCCCAGTGTAAAAAAGCAGTAAGGGGACCAGGAAGAACCAATTATAACCTTAACAATCAAAACCAATGGTTCACCAAATAAAAACTCCAGAATACCTGAAAAAAAGGGGTGGGGCGAAGTGGAGTGTATGGCACTCATAATAGCCGTTTTAAAGGCGAGTACTCACAAAACGGTATTATTCTAAGTGACATGTGGGACATCCAATAGCAGTGTCCGTCATGGGTGGGAACCAGAAACAGTAAAGAATGTACCAACTCAAACAACTGCAGCTTGCAGAACCTTGCGGCCAAAAACAGCGTTAGGCTTAGGACACAAGGAAGGGAGAACAATATCCTGATTGAGGTGGAAGGCAGACACCACCTTAGGAAGGAAATCTGGCTTAAAGCGAAAAACCACCTTATCCTGGTGTCTCTCAAAGTAAGGGGCCTGAATCGACAGAGCCGCCAACGCCGAGACACGCCGAACAGAGGTAATGGCCACCAAGAAGGCAACCATCTGAGTGAGAACCGAAAGAGCAATATCCTGTAGCGGCTCAAAAGGAGGACCCTGGAGAGCCAAAAAAAAAAATTCAAATCCCAAACCGGAACCACAGCCTTCCGCAGGGGCCGCACATGCGCGACCCGTTGGAAAAATACAATTCTGTGAAGTACTCACCTGTAGAATTGAAATTATTTGTATACAGTACGTCCTGCTCCAGATATAATACTTACACTTGGGTTATCCTCCGCCAGATGGCGCTACACTGCAGAGACATGGAAAAACAGGCTCCTCCCAGCCCTTCTAATACCCAGGGACCTCCCACGAATCCCCAGCATTGAAAAGCAGTGAACAAGAAGCCGGGAGAATTAAACCACCCAGAACAACTGGTAATGATAACAATGATAACAATCACCATACAGGGGATCCAGAATAATGCAACAACAGGGTGGGGTGGAGCAGGACGTACTGTATACAAATAATATAAATTCTACAGGTGAGTACTTCACAGAATTGTATTATTCTTACAGTACGCCCTGCTCCAGATATAATACTTACACTTGGGACATCCAATAGCAGTGTCCATAAAGTAGGGTGGGATCCCCCAACAAAAGGTGACAACAGGCAGTTTAAACTACTGCCGCTTGCAAAACCTTGCGGCCAAAAACAGCATCAGCTGAGGCCCTAACATCAACCTTGTAAAACTTTGAAAAGGTATGAACAGAAGACCAAGTAGCAGCTTTGCAAACTTGTTTAACAGAAGCCTGGTGCTGGAAGGCACAAGAGGCACCAATAGCACAAGTAGAATGAGCAGTAAGGTGGAAGGGAGGATTCTTCCCCTTAGCAGAATAGGCCTGAATCACAGCCTGACGAATCCATTTGCTAATAGTAGACTTGGCAGGAGCCAAACCCTTCCTAGGACCAGAAGGGACCACAAAAAGAGCATCAGTCTTCCTGAAAGCCGCAGTGACTACCAGGTAATACTTCAGACACCCGACCACATCCAATGAATGCAAAACCCTTTCCTTAGCGCTGCTAGGATTAGGACACAATGAAGGAAGGACAATATCCTGATTCAAATGAAAAGCAGACACCACCTTTGGCAGAAAATCTGGCTTAAAGCCGAACACCACCTTGTCCTGGTGTCTCTCGTAGTATGGGGCTGAACAGACAGAGCCGCCAGCTCAGACACACGCCTGACCGAAGTAATAGCCACCAGAAAAACAACTTTGAGGGTAAGTACAGCCAGAGCAGCATCCTGAATAGGCTCAAAGGGAGCACCCTGTAAGGCAGACAAAACCAGGTTCAAGTCCCAAACAGGGACCGTAGGCTTACGCGGGGGACGCACGTGACTGACCCCCTGAAAGAAGGTCTTAACCAAGGGATGCTGAGCAAAAGACTTCTGAAAGAAGACAGACAGGGCAGAAACCTGACTGAGTACGGAGTTTTAAACCCAACTCCAATCCATGTTGTAAAAACTCCAGAATTCTAGGGATTAAGAATTCCCTGCAGGGAAGAGACCTAGACTCACACAAGCCAATGTAGGAATGGCATACCCTATAATAGATGGCAGAAAAAGTTTTCTTCCTAGTCTGTACCATGGTATCCACCACTGAGGTAGACAAACCTTTCTCCATCAAGATGGATGTTTCAGCAGCCAGGCCGTCAAAGCCAGAGTTTGTAAACTGGGATGGCGTAAGGAGCCCTGAGTGAGTAGATCTGGCTCCTCTGGCAGGACTGCCATTTGTACCACGTCTGTGAACCACACTCTTCTTGGCCACCTCGGGGCCACCAGAATCACTGGCACCCTTTCCATGGCAATCTTGCGCAGAACTCTGCCCAGCAGGGGAAACGGGGGAAAGGTATACAGGGAGCTTGTGATTGTGACGGGATGCAAACAGATCGACATCCGGTAGGCCCACCGGTAACACAGGGACTGGAATACCCTGTTGCAGAGGGACCACTCCCCCTGACGGGAAGTCCCCCTGCTCAGAGAGTCTGCTAGAAGATTCTCTACCCCCGGGATATAAACAGCCGAGATGCATTGGACATTGGCCTCCGCCCATGTCAGAATCCGCAACACTTCCTGGAGGGCACCCTTGCTCCGGGTCCCTCCCTGATGGTTGATGTAGGCAACCGCTGTCCTGTTGTCTGCGCACCTGCACAGACAGACCCTGCAGGTGATTGGTCAACTGCTCCAGAACCAACCTGACTGCCCGTAGTTCCAGAATGTTGATGGGTAAATGGGCCTCCTGAGGGCCCCACCTCCCCTGGAACCTCAGGGATTTCCAGGATCCCCCCCAACCTGACAGACTGGCATCCGTGGTAACCGTCTCCCAGGAGGGGGCTAGAAAGGACCTGCCCTTTAGCAAGTTCTTGTGGTACAGCCACCACGAGAGGGATCTTCTGAACAATGGGGGAAGCACACAAACCCCGTCCAAGGACGCGGGGTCCTTGTCCCAAACTGATAGGAGGTGAAGCTGCAGAGGCCTCGAATGGAACTGAGCAAAGGGCACCGCTTCGAAGCTCGCCACCATCAGGCCCACCAGCCGCATTCCCTGTCTGAGGGAGAGCTGGGGGCACGAACGCAGGGACCGCACCTGCGCAGTCAGATCTTCCACCCTCTGTTGGGGAAAGAATATTCGTGACTGAACCGTATCCAGAATCATCCCCAGGAATGGAGTCACTGGTGAAGGGGACAGGGAGGACTTGGGATGATTGATCACCCAGCCGAAGGACTCCAAGATGGACACCACCAGCTGAGTGTCCAGCTCCGCCTGCTGTAGAGGCCATGAGGTGATGAGGATGTTGCCCCCTGACCTTAAAGTGGACCAACACCCAGGGGTGATCGGCCCGGGAATCTATAAGATTCCCGGGCCGATCACCTCCCTCACCGCGGGACACCCGAGATCGGGATGTCCCGCGGTGAGGGACCCCCCCCCCCCCCAAAAGACTGACCTGATCGGCGGCCTGAAATGGGTCTGCTCAGGAAATTCCAATCGAGCCTTAGCAGTATGGAATAGCTCACCCCTTTGCCTGGGAGCCGCAACAGGGGGAGAGATGGAAAAAACCTCAAAAATCTGAAGCAATAGCTTATCAGTATCATCCGGGGTCCAGTGATCAGAACCAGAATTGTCATGACCCCTAGACTTCTCATCAGATGACTCTGAGTCAGAGAGCAGTTCCCCTTCGTCCGAAAGGGTATGGTCATATAGATGCGTCAACTCATCAGACTCCGTAGGGAAAGGAGCAGAGTCAGGGATTATGTGCCGCTTTTTTGCGGTAGCCTTGCGCGCTAGAGTACTAGCAAGCAATTTTTCAACACTGGCCAGTCTAGTAGCCACATCAGGATGAGAATCCCCGCTTGTATTGGGGGTTAGACTCAGGCTTGGGGGGGTAGGTGAAGTGAGGCGAGGTGCAGACCCAGCCCCAGAAGGGACGGGAAGTACCATTAGCGCCTGCTGTGCACAAGGAACGCAGACCCGAGCATTGTCACCGCTGATAGATGAGACCCCACAAGCTACACACAGCCGGGCTTGTCCCGAGGGGACCCCGTTTACAATATCCTGGGATGCCTCCATATGGTGATTAATGGGCACAATAGGCCAGTAGGGATTGACGCTATAAGCTACCCTGGATGCCCCAAAGACCCGCAGGGAAGTGGGAGTAATTATACTAGGTCCAACTGGCAATTACACCAGGCCGGGAGAAGCCACTGGATTCGACCGTCTGAAAGACAAAATGGGAATAGGGATGTCAGAGCCATGCGCAGTAAGCAAGACAAATGAAAATCGCCCGCGAAGGCACTTACAGATCGAGGGAGGAGGAGGACCGTTACCACGCGCGCGCGATGAGCATCGAAATGGCGCCAAGCGGACCTCGAAGGGCGGGCCAGAGCGGGCTGTGACGCGGAGCGCGCCAAGCCAGGTCTCCGCCCCCCCGAAGAGCGCGAAGCTCTGAAAACAGTAGTCAGCGCAGACAGTAAAAGTGAATGACACACTATAGAAGTAAAAACGGGGATTACTTCCAGATGCGCCCGACAACGTATAGCAATGAAGACCCAGCAGCGACTGTTCGCGCGTCCGTCCAATAAGGGCAAGATAATCGCGCGGCCGATAGACAATAAAGACAGCGCGGCTCTAACACCAGGTGTATGAGTCAAGGACAATACTAAGGCCATAACGTGTACAGAATACGCTAAGACCACCCACCCCCCCCTTTCTTTCCCCCCCGAGCTACGGGGGGAACGAGGGAGAATGGCGACCCTTTGAACAGGGTCCACCGCTACACGGGGTATGGGGCAATAGCGCGGGAGAGGCATCCACAAGAGGCTCACCATCAGCCTAAACCGCCTACCCTTTGGTGGGGGACTGCGGAGGAGCATGGCTCCATAAACACACGTAGTGATGCCTACCTTCACCCGACCAGCACAGCCCAGACTGGGAGGCACATCACGAAGAGGACGGGTGGGAGTAGTCCAACAGGGCCGCAGGCTTTAATAGCCCCGCTCACCTGCGAGAGAGTGACACATCATGTCTTCGCAGTCAGCACTGCGGAGAAATCTGGGGATTCGTGGGAGGTCCCTGGGTATTTGAAGGGCATGGGAGGAGCCTGTTTTTCCATGTCTCTGCAGTGCAGTGCCATCTGGCGGAGGATAACCCAAGTGTAAGTATTATATATGGAGCAGGACGTACTGTATACTAAGAATAAAGGTCTTAACCAGCGGGTGTAAGGCAAAAGACCTCTGGAAGAAAACCGACAGAGCAGAAACCTGTCCTTTCAAAGTACTAAGCTGGAACCCAAGATCCAGATGATGCTGAAGAAACTCCAAAATCCTAGGAATCGAAAACACCCTACAAGACAAGGCCGTATCTGCACACCAATCAATATAGGACCTCCAAGTCCTATAGTAAATGCCAGAAGAGGACCGCTTCCTTGCTCTAATCAAAGTCTGAACAACGGGCACAGACAAACCTTTCTCCTTCAGAATAAAGGTTTCAGCAGCCAAGCCGTCAAAGCCAGCGTTTGTAAATTGGGGTAAAGTAGTAGACCCTGAGATAACAGATCCGGCAACATGGGAAGCCGGTACTGATCTACGGCCAGCCTTACGTCTGTGTACCAAACCCTTCTTGGCCACCTTGGAGCCACCAGAATTGCTGGTGCCCCTTTTAGAACCAGTTTGCGAACTACCTTGCCCAGCATGGAGACGGGCGGAAACAGGTACTTAAAACCCAGATCCTTCCAAGCCAGTGCAAAGGCATCCACTGCCAGAGATATAGGATCCTGAGAAAGAGACACAAAGGCCGGAAGTTTGTGATTGTGCCTCGAGGCAAAGAGAACCACCTCCGGCTTCCCCCACTTGCGGCAAAGATCCAGAAAAACCTCGGGGTTGAGAGACCAATCTCCTTGGCAAGAGGATCCCCTGCTCAGGGAATCCGCCTCCGTGTTCTCCACTCCCGGAATGTAGACCGCCGAAACGCAAGGAACATTGCTCTCCGCCCAGTGCAGGATCAGAGAGACTTCCCTGAGGGCACTCCTGCTGCGAGTCCCTCCTTGGTGATTGATGTTAGCTACCGCCGTTTGAAAGTCTGAACGAGCCTGAACCGGTAGACCCTGTAAATGTGAGGTCAGCCGTGCCAGAACCAGTTGGATGGCTCTGAGCTCCAAGACATTGATGGGGGTGTGAGCCTCCTGAGGACCCCACACCCCGCTGAACTGATGACTTTTCCAATAACCTCCCCAGCCCGACAGGCTGGCATCCGTGGCAACCATCTCCCAACAAGGGACCAGAAAAGATCTGCCCTTCAACAGGTTGCTCGCGTCCAGCCACCACCGAAGGGACTGCCGAACCCTGGGAGACATCCTGAAAGGTTGAACCAATGACTGCGGACACCTGTCCCAATGCGTCAATAGGTGAACTTGAAGAGATCTCATGCGAAACTGTGCAAACGGTACCGCCTTGAAGGAGGACACCATCAAGCCCGCCAGTTTCATCCCCTGTCGGATAGAGGGACAAGGACTGGCCCAAAGAAGGCTGATCAGATCCTGAATTCCCTGCACCTTGGTCTGGGGCAGAAACACACTGGCCTGAATGGTATCCAGATTCATGCCCAGAAATGAAATCGCTCGTGACGGAGAGAGAGAAGACTTGGGGCGGTTGATCACCCACCCGAACCTCTCCAGAGTTGACACCACCTGGTGGGTGTCCAGCTCCACCAGACGGAGGGAAGAAGCTGAGATCAACAGGTCGTCCAGATAAAGCACAATGCGAATGCCCTGAGCAGAGCCATTATTCCTGCCAAGACCTTGGTGAAGACCCTCGGTGCCGAGGTCAGGCCGAAGGGAAGTGCTACAAACCGAAAAAGTTGATCCTCCACCGCAAACCGGAGGAATCTCTGATGTGCCAGAAAAAATCGGAACATGCAGATACGCATCCTTGATGTCTATGGATGTCATAAAATCCCCTTGGCAAAGGGAATGGATAGCCGAGCGCAGAGTCTCCATGCGGAACTTTTTGGCTCTGATAAACCCGTTGAGAACCTTGAGATCTTGAATGGGTCTCACCGAACCCTCCTTTTTGGGAACCGTGAAAAGGTTGGAGTAGTAACCCCTGCCTCTCTCCAACTGAGGCACCGGGCAAATAAATCCCATGTCCATGTTCCCATGTTTTTTACTGCTAACAGGAGCCCCTGTGCAGCCTGAGGGTCCGAGGGCACCCGAGACCTTAAGAATCTTGGAGGCGGCCAGTACTCGAACTCCAGTTTGTACCCGGAGGAGGCCACTTCCAAAATCCAAATGTCTGTGACCTCCCGGGCCCAGACCTGGAAGAAGAGCCGCAGCCGTCCCCCCACCCGTGCGGGTGAGGGCGCCCCTTCATTGCTGAGCCGGTTTAATGGCGAACTTGGGCTTGGAACCCCAGGCAGCCGCAGGACGTGCCCGACCTCTGCCCCTGTTCCAGGCCGAGCTCCTGACACCCGAGAAGGCCAAACCTCTAGCCGCTCTGGCCCCTCGAAAGGAAGGAGTGAACGAGCCAGCCCCCCGAAAGGGACGGTGCTGTTTCTTCCGCTGAGGTAACTTACCTTCCTTAGCAATAGCATCCAATTTATCTCCAAACAGGGAAGAGCTGTAAGCGACTTCTTGGCCCCAAAATCTGCCGTCCACTGTCGAAGCCAGACCAATCTGCGCATAGCCACCAATAGGGCTGAAGTTCTGCTACACATAACAATAGAATCTTCCATAGCAGCCAAGACAAAACCCATGAACAATTCACATCTCTTAAGGGTAGCGAATTCAGCGCTAGCCGGATCAAACTGAGCGTCATTCAGCCAGTCCCTGATAAGAGACCTGGTAGCAAGCGACACTAGGGCAGATGCACAAACAGGCCGCAGGGCCGAGCCCACGCTGGCAAATGCGTGACACGCCACCTGATCAAGGCGCTTGTCCTCGCCATCCTTAAGGGAAGTGGCGTCAGGGGTGTTCAGCACAGAAGAGTTGGTCAAACCCAAAACTGGCGCATCGACCTTGGGAGGAGAAGACCATCGCTTAACCGCCTCCACCGGGAAAGGATATTTCTTATCCCATCCCTGAGGAGCACCAGGAAGCCGACTGGGCCTTTCCCATTCTTTCAGGATCAGCGCATCAAAGTGACCCTGGGTAGGGAATTCCAGACGGGGCTTGCGGGCCCCAAAAAATTCCCCCTTCTTTAGAGGAGTCACCTCAGGCGGGTCAATATCCAACACCTCCAATAGATGTGACAAAACAGTGGCCGTATCAACGGCATCCCCCAGCGCCTGCCCGACATCAGCATCACCAGACTGTACATAGTCAGTCTCCGTTTCCTCATACAATTCCCCCTCCACTAACGGGGAATAATCCGACAAATCAATGGAATCGTCGTCAACATCCCACAAGGGCTGTGCCGACGACAAATGTCTCTTTTTAGCCTGGGCCTTCTTGCCCACCATGCTACCAATAAATTTCTCGATACTGGCCAACCTAGCACAAACATCAGAGTGCGACTCCCCGCTGGCACCAATGTCACTTGGGGTACGGATAAGGCGGGGAGGGAAAGGCGATGAAGCGTGAGGAGCAGACCCAGAAGGCTGGGTACCAGACTGCCGCGTTATGGCCTTTTGTGCACATGGTATACAGATCAGCAAATTCTCCCCCATAAGGGATACCCCACACCCCACACATGGCCCGGATTGTCCCAGAGGGAGCCCGAGCCCAGTATCCTGTGTAGCCTCCATATGGTGATTTTTGTGGTCAGTCACAAGACCGCAGAGAATTTACGCCTAAGCAACCCGGGATGGCCCTTAAAAGTCCCGGTGGGAGGATTTGAGGTGATCAAATTTACACTAGGGACACCAGGACCAGGAGGAACCCTTTAACATGCACAATAATGAAGCAATCTGCAACACACAATAAGGCATATCAACTACTATACAGTAAATATATATATATATATATATATATATATATATATATATATTATACAATTTTAAATAATTAAATGGCAAAACCTGCAAAAAAACAGCACCACAGGCCCCCCCCCCCCACCAGGGAGGGACCCCCAAGTGACAAAGAGGTGGCCAACAGGCCCCTACCTGTCCCCAAGAAAGGCAGCAGCAACCGCAGCAAGGCAGCAAAAATGGCCCCCCGATCAGAGGAGAAGCCGAGAAGCAGGAAGAGAAGGGGTGCGGGCAAGCACCGAAGGCGCGCTTTTCCGGCCCCACCCCCCTCCCAGCAGCGCGGATCTGGCCAGTGAAGCCCCCGCAAAACGCGCCGAACGAGGGGGCGGGGCTACCGCTGCCTTTTCTTAACACAGCCTGAGGGAGAGAAGCTCCCCAGGCTAACAGGAAAGCCACCACGGGCTAGTAAGGCACCATGCGCCAATTCATCCAGGGATACTTCCAGGAGATCCACACACAACACAAAGTAAAGTGAAACAGCAAAACACATACACTCATATATAAATCTTAATAAATGAAAAGGGAGAGACCAAGGATGACGGCCCACCAGCCCCCCCAGAGGGAAGTAAGGGACCCGGAAGGGGGGGTGGGAACCCGGCCATAATAAGGCCACAGGCATGTAGGGACGGGGCATCCCGCACCAGGATCACCAAAAATACCATTTTGTGAATACTCACCTTGTAAAATGGGTATTATAAGTATGTCACACACCCCGCTTCAAGATATTCATAACCTGTGGGGTATACTGACCTGAAGAGGGCGATCTGCAGAGATGATTGGAGGAAAGTAAGCCCCTCCCGGTCCATAAATACCTGGGACCTCCCACTCATTCCCCAGTATAAAGAAAGCAGTAAGGTAAGGGACCAGGAAGAGCCAAACATAAGTCATAACAACGCAAAGTTCACAAAATGAAGGATCCAGAATAAAAAATGGGCGGGTTGAAGCGGGGTGTGTGACATACTTATAATACCCATTTTACAAGGTGAGTATTCACAAAATGGTATTATTCTAAGTATGTCACACACCCCGCTTCAAGATATTCATAACCTGTGGGACATCCAGTAGCAGTGTCCATAAAGGGTGGGGATCCAAAACAAGGCATAAAGCACAACTTAAACTACTGCGGCCTGCAGAACTTTGCGGCCGAAAACAGCATCCGCTGAGGCCTGAACATCAACCTTGTAAAACTTTGAAAAAGTGTGAACAGAAGACCAGGTAGCGGCCTTGCAAACTTGCTCAACAGAGGCCTGGTGCTGAAAAGCCTAGGAAGCCCCAACCGCACGAGTAGAATGAGCTGTAACACGAAAGGGAGGATCTCTCCCCTTAGCAGAATAGGCCCCGACAATGGCCTGACGAATCCACCTGCTGATGGTAGACTTTGTGGGTGCTAGACCCTTCTTGGGCCCAAATGGCACCACGAAAAATGCATCAGTCTTGCGAAAGGCAGACGTTACCACCAAATAATACTACACAACCCGAACCACATCCAAAGAATGCAGGGCCCTCTCCTTGTCATTGCTGGGATTGGGACACAGAGAGGGCAGAACAATATCCTGATTCAAATGAAAGGACGAAACTACCTTAGGAAGGAAGTCCGTCTTAAAATTATGGGGCTTGAATAGACAGAGCCGCCAACTCAGAAACACGTCTAACGGAATTGATAGCTACCAAAAAGGCTACCTTCTGCGTAAGGGAAGACAAAGGAATATCATGCAAAGGCTCAAAGGGGGGACCCTGAAGTGCAGAAAGAACCAAGTTCAAATCCCAAACTGGAATCAGAGGCTTCATAGGAGGCCGCACATGTTTAACCCCCTGGAAAAAGGTTTTAACCAAAGGATGAAGAGCAAAAGACTTTTGGAAAAACACCGCCAGGGCAGACACCTGCCCCTTCAGAGTACTGAGTTGGATCCCACACCAATCAATATAAGACCTCCAAGTCCTATAGTACACAGACGATGAGGACCTTTTCCTAGCACTAATAAGAGTCTGAATCACAGCATCCGAAAGACCTTTCTCCTTCAAGATGGAGGTTTCAGCAGCCACGCCGTCAAAGCCAGCGTTGGTAAATTCGGGTAACGAAAATGACCCTGTGTGAGTAGATCTGGCAGCAGGGGCAGAACGAACTGATCTTCTGCCAACCTTACCACGTCTGCGAACCAAACCTGTCTTGACCACCTTGGAGCCACCAGGATTGCTGGTGCTCTCTCCAGAGCAAGCTTGCGCACTACTCTGGCCACCATGGGAAACGGAGGGAACAGGTACAGAAACCCCAGATCCCTCCAGTTCAGAGACATGGCATCCGTCGCAAGGGCCAGAGGATCCTTCGCTAGAGACACAAATGACGGAAGTTTGTGATTTGTGACGGGAGGCAAAGAGGTCCACCGCCGGTGACCCCCACCTGCGACAAATTGAATGAAAAACCTTGGGATTGAGAGACCACTCCCCTTTGCGGGCTGACAGCCTGCTCAGAGAGTCCGCCTCCGCATTCTCCACTCCCGGGATGTAAACTGCCGAGATGCACGGGACATGACTCTCCGCCCAGTCCAGAATCAGAGACACTTCCTTGAGGGCATTTCTGCTGCGGGTGCCTCCCTGGTGATTGATGTAGGCCACCGACGTCCGATTGTCCGACTGGACCTGGACCGGCAAACCTCGCAGTTGATGAGTTAAATGACAAAGAACCATCCTGATGGCCCTCAATTTCAGAACATTGATAGGCTCGTGGGCTTCCAGGGGACCCCACAAACCCTGAAATTGCAGATCCTTCCAGAAGCCTCCCCATCCCGAGAGGCTGGCATCCGTGGTGACTATCTCCCACTGGGGAGTCCGAAAAGATCTGCCCCTCAGCAGGTTGGTTGAGTTCAGCCACCACTGAAGCGAGCGGCGAACCCGGGGGGACATCTGAAAGAATTGACCCAGCGACTGAGGAGACCTGTTCCAGAGCGACAACAGATGGAGCTGTAGTGTCCTTGTGTGAAACTGAGCAAAGGGAACTGCCTCGAAGGAGGCCACCATCAAACCCACCAGTCTCATCCCTAGCCGGATGGACGGTCGAGGAATGGACATAAGCGACCGAACCAACTCCTGAATCAAAAGAACCTTGGACTGAGGAAGGAACACTCTGGCCTGATCTGTATCCAGAGACATCCCCAGAAAAGATATTAACCTGGACGGGTGAAGGGAGGACTTGGGGTTGTTGATCACCCAGCCGAATCTCTCCAGAGTGGATAGAACCGTCCTGGTGTCCAATTCCGCTTGGCTGAATGACGATGCCAATATGAGGAGATCGTCCAGATATGGCACAATGCGAATTCCTTGAGCTCTCAGAAGAGCCATTACCCCAGCAAGTACCTTGGTGAAAACCCTTGGAGCTGTGGTGAGACCGAAGGGAAGAGCTACAAATTGGATGTGCCGATCCTCCAGAGCGAACCTTAGGAACCTCTGGTGCGCGGGAAAAATGGTAAGCGTCCTGGATATCTATGGACGTCATGAAGTCCCCCTGACGAAGAGAGTGGATAGCGGAATGCAACGTTTCCATGCAAAATTTTCGCAGCTTGATGAATTTGTTGAGAATCTTTAGGTCCAGGATGGGCCGCACAGAGCCATCCTTTTTGGGAACCGTGAACAGATTTGAGTAAAAACCCCTACCCCTTTCTAATGGGGGTACTGGACAAATGACCGCCATTTCTAGAAGGCTCGATACCGCCGCCCGGAGCCGCAATGCAGCCTGTACGTCCGGGGACACCCGAGACGTGAGGAAACGCGGGGGGGGGGGGGGGGGGGGGGAGTGGGGCGGGACTCGAACTCCAGCATGTAACCGGAAGACACCACTTCCCTGATCCATCTGTCCGAGACCTCCCGAATCCAGACTTGGGAGAAGTGTCGCAGCCGACCCCCCACCCGCGCGGTGGGCGCCCCCTCATTGTTGAGCGGGCTTGGGTTTTGAACCCCAACTGTATCCCGAACGGGCACGACCTCTGCCCCTGTACCAGGAGTCTCCTCTTGTAGAAGGGAAGGCAAAACCTCTTCCTGCTCTAGCTCCCCGAAAGGAAGGGGTGAAGGAAGCCGCCCCTCGAAAGGGTCGACGTTGCTTCCTACGTTGAGGTAATTTTCCACCTTTAGCTACTTAGTCCAATTTTTCTCCAAAAAGCCTTAGACCAACAAAGGGAAGAGACGTCAGAGACTTTTTAGACCGAAAATCGGCCGCCCACTGGCGCAACCAAATTGAACGCCTAATGGTAACTATAAGAGCAGAGGCCCTGCTGTTCATCATCAATGAATCATCCAGAGCAGTTAAAATGAAGGAAAGAAAAGACTCACAACGTTTCAGTCCAAGAAATTCATCGCTATCTGGTTCCAAGCCGGACGAGGACAGTAAATCCCTGATCACCTTTCTAGCAGCCACCACCAACAGTGATGAGGCACAAACTGGCCGTATAGCTGCCCCAATACTGGCAAAACCATGACAAGCCATCTGGTCAATGCGTTTATCCTCACCATCCTTGAGGGAGGAACAATCAGGGTTATTCAAAACGGCAGAGTTGGATAACCCCAAAATTGGGGCGTCCACTTCGGGGGGGGGGGGGGGGAAGCCCAGCGCTTAACCGTGTCCGCGGGGAAAGGATACCTTCTATCCCAACTCTGAGGAATGCCTGGGAGCCGAGCTGGTCTCTCCCATTCCTTGGAAATAATATTATCAAAATGCTTTTGATTAGGAAATTCTAAGCGTGGTCTGGATTCCTCATAAAACTCCCCTTGTTGTTGGGGGGCCTCCGCCGGAGGCGAGATTGCCAAAACCTCAAACATCTGAGTCAAAACGTTAGGGGTGTCCAAGGAACCTCCTGACCCCCTATCAGAATCAGCGCCAACAATTTGTTGATCCTCGGAATTATCCGAATCCTCATACACCTCCCCTTCCTCTGGAGGAGAATAATCCAGACCATCCGTATCATCATATTCATAATGAGAAACCGTGGACAAATGTTTTCTCTTAGCCGGCGCCTTCTTAGCTACTGTAGAGGAAATACATTTTTCAATACTGGCTAATCTGGCACATACATCAGATTGCGACTGCCCCCCCATGGTAACATCGCATGGAGCACGGGTTAAAATGGGAGGGGGAGAGGATGAAGCCGGCGGTGCTGACCCAGAGGTCTGGGGTCCTGACTGCCGCGTAATAGTGTGTTGTGCACAGGATATACATAAAAATAAATCATCCCCAGTTAGGGATACCCCACACCCCAAACACTTCCGAGACTGTCCCGAGGGGAGCCCGGATTCCTGGGATGCCTCCATAAGGTGAACTTAATGAGTCGCTATGACAGAGGGAATTACGCTATGAAGCAACCCGGGATGCTCTTATAGTGTCCTTTTTAAATGGGAGGAATTTTGTAGGGAAAAACCCAGTGAAAGTACCCAGGGACTTAGGACCAGGAGAAACCCCCTTATAACTATTCCCTGAAGAATTCACCTAAAACACAGATATTTAGAAACCAAAAGCTATATTTGGATACTAATAAAAATGACAAAAGGCCCACAGGGCCACTCACAGAACCTCCGGACCAGAGCCCAGCAGCATAGATGCGTGAGGAAACTATATTCAGCACAGCAGTGAGAGACAGAGAAGAGGGGCGTGGCCTGCTTGGATCGCGCGCTTTACCGGCCCCGCCCCCCTAGAGATAGGCGGATAGGAGCCAAAGCTCCTCAGCGATGTCTGGGCAAAATAGGGGGCGGGCCGCGGCGACGCGCCGCAAGTCCGGCTCCGCCCCCAATGACACAGCGCGTGAGGGGAGAAAGCTCCCTCCGCTGACCTACAATCCGCCGGAGACGCGGGGTATAGCTGCCCCCGTCTCCTCATAGAGCACATGAGACAGGCAGCGGCCCGCTGCCTGCGAGCCGCTGCCCGTTTAGGTAGAAACAGGGCGCGGGCCGCAGCCTCTGCAAGAGGCCCGGTCCCGCCCCTGACAGAAGAGCGTGAGGGGAGAGCCCCTCCCCTCCGCCTTCTGAGGTAAAACATAGCACCGCAATAGCCGCAGCGGTGTCTTATGAACAATGTTGCCAGAAAAGTTACATTTAAAACAGACACACATACAACAAATAGCAGTGTAAACAAATTAATGAGGGATTACTCCTATACGTTCCTCAGAATCTAATGAAAGGAGGGCCCCCAGCCTAACTATGAGGGAGGAGGTAAATGAGGGAAATTTTTGAGGTAAAATTTTTAAGGACAGGGCATCCCAAACCAGGGTCACCAACCCGGCATAACCGCCTACCCTCTAAATAGGGTCTCGCGGCGGAGCCTAGCTCCTAAGCACGTGTGCTAAAATACCATCACCCGGACCGCAGTCAAAACTGAGGAGGCATGTGAATATAAAATATATTAAACAGGGATAATAAGTCCGAGTGGGAATAAAATAATATAGGCCGGGAGTAGACCCGGCTA
Source organism: Gastrophryne carolinensis (assembly GCA_027917425.1). NCBI lineage: Eukaryota > Metazoa > Chordata > Amphibia > Anura > Microhylidae > Gastrophryne > Gastrophryne carolinensis. The sequence continues at coordinate 30,828,674 of CM051235.1, read as the reverse complement.
CCTTGTAAAAACCCCCTTGCAAGGAGGAGAGATCATCTTCTGCTTGCTCGCCGTCCTGAAGAGATGAAGACTGGGGAATGAGTGGGAGGTCCCAGGTATTTATGGACCGGGAGGGGCTTGTTTTCCTCCAATCATCTCTGCAGATCGCCCTCTTCAGGTCAGTATACCCCACAGGTTATGAATATCTTGAAGCGGGGTGTGTGACATACTTAGAATAAACCTGGATAACCGCCTACCCCATAATGAGGCCTCACGGTGGAGCAAGGCTCCTTCTGCACCCATAGGGTGCTCCTACCCTCACCAAGGACCCGCGGCCTAAGCTGGGAGGCTCAAATAGGGGCAATTTAAAAAGGGTCCTGGCAGTAATAGGGATAATAAACGCCCAGGCGTGGGCCCGGCTTACCTGCAAGTAAAAGAAGTCTTCATATTCTGTCTTGTCGCCTTCCCTGCAGAGAAGGAACTGGAAATTGGTGGGAGGTCCCAGGTATATATGGGCCGGGATGGGCTTCCTTTTTTAGCATATTCATCTCTGCAGAAGTTCGCCCTCTACTGGAGATTACCCACATGTCATGAAGATCGAAGTGGAGTGTATGGCACACTTAGAATAAGGCAATTCTGTGATACTCACCTGTAGAATTGCTTTTGTTTCTGATCCATTCCAGCCAGTCCACCCCACCCTTGAGGTTTATTATGTCCTGCATGCCTATTATGGTGATTTAACCATTTTTGCTCATAGGACACTAGTTATACAAGTTTTAGATTACGTTTTTGATTCGAGAGAGTACAAGCGGAGGCTATGTGAAGTAACATGGTCTCCTATTTTTTTTTTTTGGGATCTCCCGGCCTGCCTCTTCTTTTGAGTACTGCTTTTAAATTACTGGGGCTGGCTTGAGAGGCAGCTGCCTTTATAGGGGGCCGGGAGGGGCTACATCTCTGATCTTGCAGTCAGCGCCCCCTAGAGGCGAACTCCCAATCGTGATGACTTCTGGACGGGCAGGAATGGATCGGAAACAAAAGCAATTCTATCACAGAATTTTTTGGTACTGACATCATTGCCACACACAACAGAGGCAATGAATAGAGGAGGCGGAGCTTTACAGCTAAAACAGGCGCCATTATCTGGGATTATTTGATTTTTAATTAATTCTATTTTTTTATTTTACTTTATTTTTTAATTATATATTTACACTTTGCAACCTGATATTTGATTTGCAAGATTGATCCATCATTTGTTTTGAATAACTGATCATGTGCTTATTTTCTTTATTCTCTGTGCAATTTATTGGTATTATAGTTTGAACACATTCACACACTTTTTTCTGTTTTTAATCACTTGCCTAATAAAATACAATTCTGGGAATACTCACCTGTAGAACTGATATTATAAGTATACAGTACGTCCTGCTCCAAATAGATTACTTACACTTGGGTTATCCTCCACCAGATGGCGCTGCACTGCAGAGACATGCAGAACTCCCGGCCCTTCAAATACCCAGGGACATCCCACAAATCCCCAGCATTGAAAAGCAGTGAACAAGAAGCCGGGAGAATTTAACCACCAAACTGGTAACTATAAGAATGATAACAATCACCATACAGGGGATCCAGAATAATGCAAAAACCAGGGTGGGGTGGAGCAGGACGTACTGTATACTTATAATATCAATTCTACAGGTGAGTATTTCACAGAATTGTATTATTCTTAGTATACAGTACGTCCTGCTCCAAATAGATTACTTACACTTGGGACATCCAATAGCAGTGTCCATAAAGTAGGGTGGGATCCCCAACAAAAAGGTAACAGCAGACAGTTTAAACCACTGCCAATTGCAAAACCTTGCGGCCAAAAACAGCATCAGCTGAGGCTCTAACATCAACCTTGCAAAACTTGTAAAAGTTATGAACAGAAGACCAAGTAGCGGCCTTGCAAACTTGTTCAACAGAAGCCTGGTGCTGAAAGGCCCAAGAGGCACCAATAGCACGAGTAGAATGAGCAGTAAGGCGAAAGGGAAGATTCTTCCCCTTAGAGGGGTAGGCCTGAGTCACAGCCTGACGAATCCCCTCGCTAATAGTAGACTTGGCAAGAGCCAAAAACCTTTCCTAGGACCAGAAGGGACCATCCCATCCAAGTAAGGACCAGGCCCAACGCTGCTTAGCCCCCTAGATCAAACGAGATTGGGCGCATTCAGGATGGAGTGGCCGTAGGCCCAAAAAGGGCATCAGTTTTCCTAAAGGACGCAGTGACTACCAAGGATAAAAAATAAATACTGCCAACACCTGTTCAAGGAATGCAGAACCCTTTCCTCAGCGTTGCTAGGAATAGGGCACAAAGAAGGAAGAACAATATCTTGAATCAATGAGCAGAAGACACCACCTGAGGCAGAAAGTCCGGCTTAAAGCGGAACACCACCTTATCCTGGTGTCTCTCAAGGAATTGGGGCTAGATAGACAGAGCCGCCAGCTCAGACATACGTCTGACCGAAGTAACAGCCAATAGAAAGACAACCTTGAGGGCAAGTACAGCCAGAACAACATCCTGAATAGGTCCAAAGGGAACACCCCGCAAGGCAGACAACACCAAGTTCATATCCCAAACAGGGACCAAAGGGTTACTTGGGGGACGCACATGAGTACCCCCCTGAAAGAAGGCCTTAACCAAGGAAGGCTGAGCCAAAAGACTTCTGAAAGAAGACAGACAGGACAGAACCTGACCCTTCAGAGTACTGAGTTGGAGACCCAACTCCAACCCATGCTGTAATAACTCTAGAACCCTGGGGACAGAGAACACCCGACAGGGAAGAGACCTAGACTCACACCAATCAATATAGGTACGCCATACCTTATAATAGATGGAAGAAGAAGGTTGCTCCTAGTCTTCCCAAGTCTCAATCACCGAGGCAGATAAGCCTGTCTCCATCAAGATGGATGTTTCAGCAGCCAGGCCGTCAAAGCCAGAGTCTGTATATAGGGATGACGTAAGGGGCCCTGAGTGAGTAGATCTGGCACTCCTGGCAGAACGTACTGATCTACTGCCCTCTGTACCACGTCTGCGAACCACGCTCTTCTTGGCCACCAGAATCACTGGCACCCCTTCCAGAGCAATCCTGCGCAGGAACCTGCCTAGCAGGGGGAATGGAGAAAAGACATACAGAACAGAATGCACTGCCATGACGTCACTAAGGCATCTGTGACCACGGCCAGAGGATCCCGGGACAGGGAAACAAGGGCAGAGAGCTTGTGATCGTGACGGGACACAAACAGATCCAACTGGTTGGTCCCCATAGAGACACAGGGATTGGCACACCCTGTTGCAGAGGGAGCCCCCCGGAGCGTATACCGCTGATACCCAGATCAGGATCAGAGACACTTCCTGGAGGACCCTCCTGCTCCGGGTCCCTCCCTGATGATTAATGTAGGTCACTGGCGTCAGATAGACCTAGCGCCCCCGAACAGGCAGGCCCTGAAGAGGAGTAGTCAAGCGAGTTAGAACTAACCTGAACGCTCACTAATTCAAACATTGATAGGTGTATGGGCCTCCTAAGGGCCCCACCTCCCCTGGAACCGCAGGGACTTCCAGAAGAAGACCCCCCCCCCCCAAACCTGATAGATCGGCATCCATGGTGACAGTCTTCCAGGAAGGGGCAAGAAGGGAACTGCCCCCAGACAGGTTCCTTGAGTTCATCCACTACAAGAGGGACCTCCTCACCAGGGGGGGAAGGCACACAGACCCTGCTCCAGGGATGCTGGGTCCTTGTCCCTTACAATAATAGAAGTTGCAGAAGGCCCCAAAGGGGGACTGAGCATAAGGGGCCTCTACGGAGCACGCCACCAAAGGCCCAACAGCTGCATCCCCTGCCTGGTGGAGGGATGGGGACAGCTATGAGGGACTGAGCCCGGGCAACCAGATTGTCCACTTTATTGCTGAGGAAGGAAGATCCTTGCCTGAACTGTTTCCAGATTCATTCCTAGGAATGGAGTTAAAATGAAGGGGACAATGGGGACTTGGGGTGTTTGATCACCCATCCAAATGACTCCCAAATGGACACCACCAGCCGAGTATCCAACTTAGCCTGACGTAGAGACTGGAAAGTGATGAGGACGTCCAGGTAGGTCATCCCGTGGACGCCCCTTAGAGACATCACCCCTGTCAGCACCTTGGTGAGCACTCCCAGAGGGGACACCCTGGGAGCTGAAGAGAGGCCAGAAGACGAGGCCACAAATTAGCAGTGTTGGACTTCCAACGAGAATCTGAAGACCTTCGGTGTCCTGAAGACACAAGGATGTGAAAATAAGCATCTTTGATCTCCACAGACGGCAAGAAGCCCCCGAGGCGCAAGGAGCTAATGGCTGAGCGCAGAGTTTCCATGCAGAAACCGCCTGTAATTGACAAATTGCTGAAATTCTGTGAATCCAGAAGACTGACCCATCCTTTTGGGAAGCTGTGGAAAGGTTGGTGTAGCGGCCCCTGCCTCTGCCTGTTAAGGGCAATCTGCAAGAGACCCCCAGACCCCGCAGGCCTTGCATGGCCCGCACCGGCACCTGAACAGAGGCAGGGACCAGGAGTAACCTGATAATCTTCACGGAGGCCGCACAGCAAATTCTATCTAGTAGCCGGAGGACACTACCTCCTGAATCCACCAGTCCGAGGCGTGATGCCTCCTGAAATGAGCAAGGAGCCGCAGCCGTCCCCTCACCCATACGGGCGAGGGCGCCCCATCATGCTTGAGGGGACTTGGGGGAAGATTTGGGCTTAGCCCCCCTGGAGGAGCCAGGGCGTTGCCTGCTGCTCCTGGGACAGGAATCTGCACGAGCCCCCGCGAAGGACACCCCTGGTTCCTGTTTAACACCATGGCAGGGGGTAGAAGGGGTGCCCTGGCCCCGAAGGGGCCGAGACAGCCGCCTGCGTTGGGGTAGCCTACCCTTCTTACCAAACAGGTCTAGACGGGCCCCAAACAGGCGTCGACCTTTAAAGGGCATCCCGGTAAGAGCCTTCTTTGCAGCATCGTAAGCACCCCACTGTCGCAGCCAGACCAAGCGACGTATAGCCACCACAAGGGCAGAAGTTCTTGCACACATTCTAATGGTGTCATCCAATGCTAATAGGATAAATTTTACAAACACCTCACAACTGGAGAGTGCATTATACACATCCCAAGGGAGATCATCAGGGGGAAGATCAAGCCTTTTTCTGATGAGGGTTCTAGCGGCCACGGCAGTAATGGCAGAGGCACAGACCGGGCGCAGCGCCGTCCCCGCACATGCAAATGCGTGGGAGGCCAGCAGGTCAATGCGTCGGTCCTCAGCATCCCGAAGGATAGTATAAGCAGGGACTGTAATAAATGGGGGGTTAGGTAGCCCTATGATCGGGGCATCCACCTCGGGGGGGGGGATGGGGATGACCAACATTTAACCACCTCAGGGGGAAACGGATACTTCCCATCCCAATCCCCTGGGACCCTGGGCAGTTTACTGGGGCACTCGCATTTCTTGAGCACAAGGTTATGGAAATGTGCCTGCTCCAGAAATTCCAAACGTGATGTTGCTGTATGGAAACGCTCCCCTCTTTGTCTGGGAGCCTCACCAGGGGGAGAGATAGACAGAACCTCAAAGATCTGGATCAACAATCTGTCAGTGTCATCCTGGACCCAGGGGTCAGGGCCAGAGACTTCATGACCAGTCAGACTCTCATCAGATGAGCCTGAGTCAGAAAAGAGCTCACCTTCATCAGAAGGGGTATAGCCACACAGATTCATAAACTCCTCAGATCCCATAGGGAAAACAGTAACATTAGGCGTCAAGTGCCGCTTCTTACCAGGGCCCTTACGCGCTAAAGACCTCGCAATGATCTTTTCAGCCGTAGCCAGTCTATGAGACAAATCAGGCTGAGAATCCCCACTTGTGTGCGACTCAGCAGGAGTGAGATTTAAGCCTGGGGAAGTAGGTGAAGTAAAACGAGGTGCAGCCACTGGCAGGCCAGAATGCAAGGCCAGCGCTTGCTCAGCACAGGGTACGCAGACCCGTGCCCTGTCAGCGTCAGCATGGGGTTGTCCACACGCCATGCACAGCCGATCTTGTCCCAAGGGGACCCCGGTCACATTATTCTGAGATGCCTCCATATGGTGATTTTTAGACACAATATGCCAGTAGGGATTGACGCTATAAAGCAACCCTGGATGCCCCAATGACCCGCTAGTGAAGTGGGAGAAATTTACAAGGCCCAACTATCAATTACACCGGGCCAGGAGAAGCCAATGGGTTCGCCCGTCTGAAAGACACAATGAGAAGAAAAAGGGTGTCAGAACCGAAACACTACAATGAGTATAAAAGCCGCCCGCGAGGGCACTTACGGACTACGGCAGGCAAGAATGTCACACGCGCGCGTGCAAACTGACAAAATGGCGGCGAGTACCTCGAAGGGCGGGCCAGAGTGCGCCAGGCCAGGACCCCGCCCTCCCGATGGGCGCGAGATCCAACGAGCAGCCAATGAGGACGCAGAGGCGTCTGAGGTAACGCCGCCGCTCCCGGCGCGGAACATCCAAGGAAGGAAAAATACAATTCTGTGAAATACTCACCTGTAGAATTGGTATTATATGCATATAGCACGTCCTGCTCCAGATGTAGTAATTACATGTGAGATTTCATGTGGGTAATCCTCCGCCTGAGGCGCTGTTCACTGCAGACATGTAGAAAACAGGCTCCTCCCGGCCCTACATAAACCGAGGGACCTCCCACAAATCCACAGCATTGAAAAGCAGTGAAAGGAGAAGATAGGAGAAACCAACCACCCAAAAACTGGCAATAATAACAATGATAACAATCACCAAACAGGGGATCCAGAACAACGTGAAACCAGGGTGGGTTGGAGCAGGACGTGCTGTATGCATATAATACCAATTCTACAGGTGAGTATTTCACAGAATTGTATTATTCTAAGCATACAGCACGTCCTGCTCCAGATGTAGTAATTACATGTGGGACATCCAATAGCAGTGTCCGTAAAGTAGGGTGGGATCCCCAACAGAAAAGGCAACAGCAAGCAGTTTAAACTACTGCCGCCTGCAAAACCTTGCGGCCAAACACAGCATCAGCTGAGGCCCTAACATCAACCTTGTAAAACTTAGTAAAGGTATGAATGGAAGACCAAGTAGCGGCCTTGCAAACTTGTTCCACAGAGGCCTGGTGCTGAAAAGCCCCAACAGCTCGAGTAGAATGACCAGTAAGACGGAAGGGGGGGAGACTTCCCCTTAGTAGAATAGGCTTGAACCACAGCCTGACGAATCCATTTACTGATGGTAGACTTGGAGGGAGCCAAACCCTTCCTAGGCCCGTGAGGCACAACGAAGAGAGCATCAGTCTTCCTGAAAGCCTTAGTGATAACTAGGTAATACTTGACACACCTAACCACATCCAAGGAATGCAAAACCCTCTCCTTAGGGTTACTAGGATTAGGGCACAGAGAAGGAAGTACAATATCTTGATTCAAATGAAAAGCAGACACCACTTTAGGTAGAAAGTCTGGCTTGAAGCGGAACACCACCTTCTCCTGGTGTCTCTCATAGTAGGGAGGCTGAATAGATAAGGCAGCCAACTCAGACACATGCCTAACAGAGGTGATAGCTACTAAGAAGACAACCTTGAGCGTGAGAACAGCGAGAGCAGCCTCCTGAATAGGCTCAAAAGGAGCACCCTGCAGGGCCGATAAAACCAAGTTTAAATCCCAAACAGGTACCATAGGCTTGCGAGGGGGACGCACATGAGTGACCCCCTGAAAGAAGGTCTTGATAAGAGGATGCTGGGCAAAGGTCTTCTGAAAGAAGATAGACAGGGCCGAAACCTGGCCCTTCAGAGTACTACGCTTAAGACCTAAGTCTAGACCATGTTGTAAAAACTCCAGCACCCTAGAGACAAAAAATTCCCGGCAGGGAAGAGACCTGGACTCACACCAGTCAATGTAAGAACGCCAGACTCTATAATAGATAGCAGAGGAAGTATTTTTCCTGGCTTGCACCATAGTAGCCACTACAGATGCAGACAAACCCTTTTCCATCAGGATGGAGGTTTCAACAGCCAAGCCGTCAAAGCCAGAGTTAGTAAATTGGGATGGCGTACAGACCCCTGAGTTAGAAGATCTGGCAACCTTGGCAGATCGTACTGATCTACTGCCATTTGAACCACGTCTGTGAACCACACTCTTCTTGGCCACCTTGGGGCCACCAGAATTGCGGGTACCCCTTCCAGAGCAATCTTGTGCAGAACTCTGCCCAGAAGGGGAATTGGTGGAAACACATACAGGAGCCGAAACTCCCTCCAAGACATGGACAGGGCATCCGTGGCCAGAGCCAGAGGATCCTGAGACAGGGATACAAAGCTCGGGAGCTTGTGATTGTGACGGGACGCAAACAGATCCACATCTGGCACACCCCAACGGTGACACAGGGACTGAAATACCCTGTTGCAGAGGGACCATTCCCCCTGACGGGACGACCCCCTGCTCAGAGCATCTGCCAGCAGGTTCTCCGCCCCCGGAATGTAGACAGCCGAGATGCATTGGACATTGGCCTCCGCCCATGTTAGAATCAGAGAAACTTCCTGAAGAGCCCCCTTGCTCCGGGTCCCTCCCTGATGGTTGATGTAGGCAACCGCCGTTCTGTTGTCTGAGCGTACCTGAACCGCCAGACCCCTCAGGTGATGGGTCAATTGTTCCAGCACCAATCTGACCGCCCTGAGTTCCAAGACATTGATAGGTAGATGGGCCCCCTGAGGGCCCCACCTCCCCTGGAAGCGCAGGGACTTCCAGAAGCCCCCCCAACCCGACAGACTGGCATCCGTTGTGACCGTCTCCCAGGAGGGAGCCAGGAAGGATCTGCCCCTTGTCAAGTTCCTGTGGTCCAGCCACTACGCAAGGGATTGTCTGACCGAGGGGGGAACCACCCATATCCCGTCCAAGGATGCTGGGTTCTTGTTCCAAACTGACAGATGGTGAAGTTGCAGGATTCTCAAATGAAACTGGGCAAAGGGCACCGCCTCGAAGCTTGCCATCATCGAGCCCACCAACTGCATTCCCTGCCGGATGGAGGGATGAGGGCTTAAAAGCAGGGACATCGCCTGCATTGTCAGAGCTTCCACCTTCTGGAAGGAATATCCTTGACTGAACTGTATCCAGAATCATCCCCAGGAACGGGGTCACTGAGGAGGGGGGCAGAGAGGGGTAATTGATCACCCAGCCGAATGACTCCAGGGTGGACACTACTAACTGAGTGTCCAGCTCTGCCTGCCGCAGAGACTGAGAGGTGATGAGTATATCGTCCAGGTAGGGCAACACGCGTATGCCCTTTAGTCTTAACAGGGACATCACCCCTGCCAGCACCTTGGTGAACACCCTGGGAGCCGACGTGAGGCCGAATGCCAGGGCCACGAACTGGTAATGCTGATCCAGCAGCGCAAATCTGAGAAACCTTTGGTGTCCTGGAAACACCGGAACGTGCAGGTAAGCATCCTTGATGTCCACAGATGTCATGAAGTCCCCTGGGCGCAGCGAGGCGATAGCCCAGCGCAAAGTTTCCATACGAAAGTGCTTGTTTCTGACAATCTGTTGAGGATTTTTAAATCCAGAATGGGTCTGACTGACCCATCCTTTTTGGGTACCGTGAAAAGGTTGGAATAGAATCCAGTCTCTTAAGGGGACCTTGCAAATGACCCCTAGATCCAGAAGGTCCTGCACAGCCAGCATCAAGACCCGAGCTGAGGCAGGGTCCTGAGGGATCCGGGACCCAACGAACCTGGTAGGGGGCCGTACAGCAAATTCTATCTTGTAACTAGAGGACACTACCTCCTGAATCCACAGGTCTGAGACGTAGCGAGTCCAGACATGTTTGAAGTGCTGTAGACGTCCCCCCACCCTGGCTGGCGAGGGCGCCCCTTCATGCTTGAGGGGTCTTGGGAGGGGCCTTGGGCTTGGGCCCCCAGGAGGAACCAGGACGGCATCCTTTATTCTTGTTCCAGGGATCTGCGCGAGACCCAGCGAAGGACACTCCTCTGCCTTGCTTAGCCCCACGGTAGGGGGTCGATAGGGAGCTTGGGCCACGAAAGGGCCGAATCTGACGCTTGCGCTGGGGTAACTTGCCACCCTTGGCAAAGATATCTAACCTTTCTCCAAACAGGCGCAATCTCTTAAATGGAAGCCCCGTAAGGGCCTTCTTGGCGGCGTTATCAGCGGCCCACTGGCGCTACCAGACCGCTCGGCGTATGGCTACCACCAGAGCAGAAGATCTAGCACTCAACTTAATAGCATCGTCCGATGCAGATAGGATATAGTTCACAAAAGTTTCACAGGTGGCCAGAGCATTGGCAGCATCAGAGGGCAAGTCATCCGCCCCTTCAAGAGCAGTCTTAACTACGGTCCTGAGCGCTACCGCCGTGATGGCTAAGGCGCACACTGGGCGGAGCGACGCTCCCCCAAATGCAAAGGCATGACATGCCAGTTGGTCAACACGCCGATCCTCCGAATCCCGCAGCATAGTAGTGTCGGGGGAGTGCATAATAGAGGTGTTGGACAGACTTAGAATTGGGGCATCAACCTCTGGTGGCGATGTCCAACACTTGACCAGGTCAGCAGGAAAGGGATATTTCTTATCCACACTTTTAGGAACCCCATGAAGTTTGCTGGGGTGTTCCCATTTTTTCAGCACGAGGCTATGGGTTTGTTCGGGAAATTCCAACCGCGCCCTAGCGGTGTGGAACAGATCACCCCTTTGCCGGGGAGCCGCGGCAGGGGGAGAGAGGGACAATACGTCAAAGATCTGGGTCAACAGTCTATCAATGTCATCCGAGGACCAATGATCAGAACCAGACTCTTCCTGTCCCCTGGACTCGTCGTCGTATGACCCTGAGTCAGAGAACAGTTCCCCTTCGTCTGAGGGGGTATGTGCCCTTGGCAGTGGCCTTGCGCGCCAAGGAGCCAGCAATTAAGTTTTCCACACTAGCCAGCCTAGTGGCCAAATCAGAATGAGAATCCCCACTGGTATTGGGGGTTAGGCTCAGACTTGGGGGAGTAGGTGAAGCGAGGCGAGGTGCGGGCCCAGCCTCGGAAGAGGTGGGAAGACCGGCTAGGGCCTGCTGTGCACAAGGGTCGCAGACCCGTGAATTGTCACCGCTGCTAGGTAAGACCCCAGAAGCTACACACAGACGGGCTTTTCCGAGGGAACCCCGTTCACAATATCCTGAGATGCCTCCATATGGTGATTATTATGTGCAATACGCCAGTAGGGATTGACGCTATAAAGCAACCCTGGATGCCCCAATGACCCGCTGGGAAGTGGGAGTGATTTTAAAAAAAAGGTCTGGACCGGGCGCTACACCGGGCCGGGAGAAGCCACCGAAGTTCACGGTCTGAAAGACACAAGGGGAACAGGGATGTCAGAGCCAAGCGAGGAGAAGCAAAAGCTAAGGAAAGGTCGCCCGTGAGGGCAATTACAGAACAGCGAGGGGAGGACAGTCTTCACCACGCACGTGAGAAGGAAATGGCGCCAGCGAACCTCGAAGGGCGGGCCAGAGCTGAAGATGACGCGGAACGCGCCACATCAGACCAAGCCCCCCCCCCCCGGAGAGCGCGAAGCTCTGAGCGCGTAGCCAATCAGAAAAAAGAAGTTAGAAACTGAACGCCGACCGAGTGAATCACCTCAGGGACTAAACATGACAGTATAGAATACAGAAATACACCCGTAGCGTCCGCGATCAGAGCCGCCGTACGCGCCAAGTAAAATACATTAAGGGCGCTGCGGCTAGAGTTAAGATCAATGTGAAATGCGGCTCTGACACCCGGTAACCGTCAAGGGCTATAAGCTTACAAGTGTAATAGGGCAAGGTTAGTCCGTCGTACACACAACCCCCCCCCTCTTTTCCCCCCAATAGCGGGGGGAACTAGGAAGGAAGGTGACCCAATACTCGGGGTTCACCGCTACACGGGGTGTGGGGCGCTGATGCGGGAGGGGCATCCTCTGAAGTCTCACCATTAACCTTAACCGCCTACCCTATGGTGGGGGATTGCGGTGGAGCCTAGCTCCGTAAGCACACAAGGTGCTGCCTACCTTCACCCGACCAACGCAGCCCAGGCTGGGAGGCATATTCTTCATAAAGAGGACGGGTGGAAATAGTCCTGCAGGGCCTCGGGCTGTAAAGCCCCCGCTCGCCTGTGAGAGCGTGATACTTCATGTCTTCGCAGTGAGCTCTGCAGAGAAATCTGGGGATTTGTGGGAGGTCCCTCGGTATATGTAGGGCCGGGAGGAGCCTGTTTTCTACATGTCTGCAGTGAACAGCGCCTCAGGCGGAGGATTACCCACATGAAATCTCACATGTAATTACTACATCTGGAGCAGGACGTGCTGTATGCTTAGAATAAGCGTGCGTGGCGGCGGCAGTTACACGAGTTGGGCCTCATGAGCTATGATACCGAGTCTGCGCAAAGCTAAAAATACAAATCAGCGCGTCTGACACCACAAGTACAAGAAAGCCATATGCATGAAATCACAATACAGTGACACCAAACACCCCCCCCCCCTTTCTTTCCCCCCGAGCTACGGGGGGAACGCGGCAGTATGGCGGTCCTTTGTACAAGGCCCACCGCTACACAGGGCATGGGGCAATAATGCGGGAGGGGCATCCCATAGAGGCACACCATCAGCCTATACCGCCTACCCTTTGGTGGGGGACTGCGGTGGAGCAGCGCTCCATACGCACGCAAGGTGCTGCCTACCTTCACCCGACCAGCGCAGCCCAGGCTGGGAGGCACATCACAAAGAGGACGGGTGGGAATAGTCCAACAGGGCCACAGGCTTTAATAGCCCCGCTCACCTGCGAGAGAGTGAAACTTCATGTCTTCGCAGTCAGCACTGCAGAGAAATCTGGGGATTTGTGGGAGGTCCCTGGGTATTTGAGGGGCCGGGAGGAGCCTGTTTTGCATGTCTCTGCAGTGCAGCGCCATCTGGCGGAGGATAACCCAAGTGTAAGTAATCTATTCGGAGCAGGACGTACTGTATACTAAGAATAAATGTATTGAAAGTAAAAGATGGCGACATCCTCCGATCTATAGCTTGTCCCTCTCGACACGCTCTACAATCCCACACACCTTGTTCCTTGTCTTGCCCCTGCTCACCTGTCGGGTGTACCCCCGATGTGGGAGGGTAATAATCCATGGGTCTCCCTTGTATGATGCGAGGATCAATATAAGGAGGTACCATCATCCATCGAGGATCATAGCTGACATGAGGCGGCAGGGGGGCAGTTGGAGCGGCTTGTGCTGTGGCCACAGGAGTGGTCCGTCCCATTGATCCTCCTCCATACAGCGCTTTCTGACTTGGTTGGGCTGCGGGTGCTGACAGAGCCTGTGATGGAGGAGGCCCAGCAGGGGATGGAGGAGTGGGCTCTCTATTCTGCTGCCATTGCTTCATCAGCTGCTCCTATTGGATAAAGACACAATACACCATTAGAGATCAAACCAACTTGCTGCTAGAACCAACTATGGCTTCACACAACCTTTCCTGGCTACCCAAGAATGGGGGGGGGCTAGAAACTATTTGTAAATCAACCTTCTTGAGTCAGTGGAAGCGACACTCTGTATCAGAGAGGCAGAGGCTGGGTTTGACGCATCAGCGACTTGAAATGGAACAAAACCTGGGTTTTTGAGAGGTTTTTTCCACTGGGGCATCTCATATTGGGATGCCACACTGTATGGACCACCCCCAGATTGCCATTAAAACTCTCCTTTCCAAAAATTAAAACCGTACCTTACCCCATCTACTCCAAAACTGCTTTGCAGAGGTCCAGTAGCAGAATAGCAACATTTCTGAGATCAGGTCCCGAGGTGTCCAGCCACAGAGCGGAGAATGTCAAGGCAGTGCACGGCACCCCCTCTGACACAGTGGATGAAGCACGGTGTGAAAAGCAGTCATCAAGCACCCGAGTCTATGAGCACAAGAACGCCATGGGACCTGATCTTGGGAATGAGCATTACACTGCTGGACCTCTGAAAAGCAGCTGCAGAGGATACGGGTTAATTACATATTACGGATTTTTGGCCAAGCGGTGGAATCTTTGAAAGTGTTTATTTTTTTGTGCCAAAAGGCATTTGTCTATGTTAGCAAATGTGTGTTTAATGGAAGCAGTTTTCACTACCTGCAATTGGTTGCTATTGGCAACGTACGCCAAGTCTATACACACAAAAATACAATTCTGTGAAATACTCACCTGTAGAATTGTTATTATAAGTATACAGTACGTCCTGCTCCAGATAGATTACTTACACTTGGGTTATCCTCCACCAGATGGCGCGGCACTGCAGAGACATGCAAAACAGGCTCCTCCTGGCCCCTCAAATACACGGGGACCTCCCACAAATCCCCAGCATTGAAAAGCAGTGAACAAGAAGCCGGGAGAATTCAACCACCAAAAACTGGTAACTATAACAACGATAACAATCACCATACAGGGGATCCAGAATAATGCAAAAACCAGGGTGGGGTGGAGCAGGACGTACTGTATACTTTTAGTACCAATTCTACAGGTGAGTATTTCACAGAATTGTATTATTCTTAGTATACAGTACGTCCTGCTCCAGATAGATTACTTACACTTGGGACATCCAATAGCAGTGTCCATAAAGTAGGGTGGGATCCCCAACAAAAAAGGTAACAGCAGACAGTTTAAACCACTGCCGCCTGCAAAACCTTGCGGCCAAAAACAGCATCAGCTGAGGCCCTAACATCAACCTTGTAAAACGGAAAAGGTATGAACAGAAGACCAAGTAGCGGCCTTGCAAACTTGTTCAACAGAAGCCTGGTGCTGGAAAGCCCAAGAGGCACCAATAGCACCAGTAGAATGAGCAGTAAGGTGGAAAGGAGGACTCCTCCCCTTAGCAGAATAGGCCTGAATCACAGCCTGACGAATCCATTTGCAGACTTGGCAGGAGCCAAACCCTTCCTAGGACCAGAAGGGACCAAAAAAAGAGCATCCTGAAGGACACAGTGACTACCAGGTAATACTTCAGACACCTGGCCACATCCAAGGAATGCAAAACCCTTTCCTTAGCATTGCTAGGATTAGGGCACAATGAAGGAAGAACAATATCTTGGTTCAAATGAAAAGCAGACACCACCTTAGGCAGAAAGTCCGGCTTAAAGCGGAACACCACCTTATCTTGGTGTCTCTCAAAGTATGGGGGCTGGATAGACAGAGCCGCCAGCTCAGACACACGCCTGACCGAAGTAATAACCACCAGAAAGACAACCTTGAGGGTAAGTACAGCCAGAGCAGCATCCTGAATAGGTTCAAAGGGAGCACCCTGCAAGGCAGACAAAACCAAGTTCAAATCCCAAACAGGGACCATAGGTTTCTGTGGGGGATGCACATGAGTAACCCCCTGAAAGAAAGTCTTAACCAAAGAATGCTGAGCAAAAGACTTCTGAAAGAAGACAGACAGGGCAGAAACCTGACCCTTCAGAGTACTGAGTTGGAGACCCGACTCCAACCTATGCTGTAAAAAAACCCGGAACCCTGGGGACTGAGAACACCTGACAGGGAAGAGACCTAGACTCACACCAATCAATGTAGGTACGCCATACCCTATAATAGATGGAAGAAGACGTTTTCTTCCTAGCCTGCACCATGGTCTCAACCACCAAGGCAGACAAGCCTTTCTCCATCAAGATGGAGGTTTCAGCAGCCAGGCCGTCAAAGCCAGAGTTTGTAAATTGGGATGGCGTAAGGGACCCTGAGTGAGCAGATCTGGCACCCCTGGCAGAACGTACTGGTCTACTGCCATCTGCACCACGTCTGCGAACCACACTCTTCTTGGCCACCTGGGGGCCACCAGAATCACTGGCACCCCTTCCAGAGCAATCTTGCGCAGGACCCTGTCCAGCAGGGGGAAGGGAGGAAAGACATACAGGAGCCGAAATTCCCGCCATGACATGGACAGGGCATCCGTGGCCAAGGCCAGAGGATCCTGAGACAGGGAGACAAAGGCTGGGAGCTTGTGATTGTGACGGGATGCAAACAGATCCACATCCGGTAGACCCCCAACGGTGACACAGGGACTGGAATACCCGGTTGCAGAGGGACCACTCTCCCTGACGAGAGGTCCCCCTGCTCAGAGAGTCTGCCAGTAGATTCTCTGCCCCCGGGATGTACACAACTGAAATGCATTGAACATTGGCCTCCGCCCATGTCAGAATCCGCGACACCTCCTGGAGGGCCCCCCTGCTCCGGGTCCCTCCCTGATGGTCGATGTAGGCAACCACCGTCCTGTTGTCTGAGCGCACCTGCACAGATAGACCCCTCAGGTGATTGGTCAACTGCTCCAGTACCAACCTGATCGCCCGTCGTTCCAGAATGTTGATAGGCAAGTGGACCTCCTGAGGGCCCCACCTCCCCTGGAACCGCAGGGACTTCCAGAATCCCCCCATCCTGACAGACTGGCATCCGTGGTTACCGTCTCCCAGGAGGGGGCAAGAAAGGACCTGCCCCTCAGCAAGTTCCTGGGATCCAGCCACCACGAAAGGGACCGCCTGACCCCGTCCAAGGACGTTGGGTCCTTGTCCCATACTAACAGAAGGTGAAGTTGTAGAGGCCTCAAATGGAACGGAGCAAAAGGCACCGCCTCGAAGCACGCCACCATCAGGCCCACCAACTGCATTCCCTGCCTGAGGGAGGGCTGGGGACACAAGAGCAGGAACCTCACCTGCGCAGTTAGAGCTTCCACCTTCTGTTGAGGAAGGAATATCCTTGACTGAACCGTATCCAGAATCATTCCGAGGAAGGGGACAGAGAGGACTTGGGGTGATTGATCACCCAGCCGAAGGACTCCAGGGTGGACACCACCAGCTGAGTGTCCAACTCTGCCTGCTGTAGAGACCGAGAGGAGATGAGTATGTCGTCCAGGTAGGGCAGCACGCGTATGCCCCTTGACCTCAGCAGAGACATCACTCCCGCCAGCACCTTGGTGAACACTCTGGGAGCTGAAGTGAGGCCAAATGGCAAGGCCACAAATTGGCAATGTTGATCTTCCAACGCGAATCTGATAAACCTTTGGTGTCCTGAGAACACAGGGATGTGAAGGTAAGCGTCTTTGATGTCCACAGACGTCATGAAATCCCCTTGGTGCAGGAAGCTGATGGCCGAGCGCAGAGTTTCCATGCGAAAGGGCATGTTCTTGACAAACTTGTTGAGGATCTTTAAATCCAGAATGGGCCTGACTGACCCATCTTTTTTGGGAACTGTGAAAAGGTTGGAATAGAACCCCTTGCCTCTTTCTCTTAAGGGGACCCTGCAAATGACCCCCAGACCCAGAAGGCCTTGCACGGCCTGCATCAAAACCTGAGCTGAGACAGGGTCCTGGGGGGGGCGCACAGCAAACTCTCTTGTAACCAGAGAACACTACCTCCTGAATCTACCGGTCTGAGACGTGGTGCCTCCAGACGTGAGCAAAGTGCTGTAGACGTCCCCCACCCTGACGGGCGAGGGCGCTCCATCATGCCTGAGGGGGCTTGGGAAAGGATTTGGGCTTAGACCCCCCATGAGGAGCCAGGACGTCGTCCTCTGCTCCTATGCCAGGAATCAGCATTAGCCCCCGCGAAGGACACCCCTTTTCCCTGCTTAGTACCACGGTAGGGGAGTGAGAGGGAGCCCTGGCCCCAAAATGGCAAAAAGGTCTAGGCGGTCCCCAAACAGGCGTAGCCCCTTAAATGGAAGCCCAGTAAGGGCATTCTTTGCAGCATTGTCAGCAGCCCACTGGCGCAGCCAAACCGCCAAAACCAAACAGCCAAAATAGCTGCCACCAAGGCAGAAGTTCTCGCACACATCCTAATGGCATCATCCAAGGCAGATAGGATAAAGTTTACAAACACATCACAGTTAGACAGTGCATTAAACGTTTCAGGTGGCAAATCATCAGAATACAGTACACTTCTGATCAGGGCCCTGAGTGCCACAGATGTAATTGCAGAGGCGCAAACCGGGCGCAGCGCCGTCCCCACAAATGCAAAGGCATCTCACGCCAATTGGTCAATGCGCCGGTCCTCGGCATCCCGCAGAGTAGTAGAGTCAGGGGAGTGCGATGACCAGCACTTGACCATATCAGCAGGAAAGGGATACTTTCTGTCCCAACTTTTAGGTATATCAGGAAGTCTACTGGGACGTTCCCACTCCTTAAGCACAAGGTTATTGAAATGGGTTTGCTCTGGAAATTCCAAACGAGCCTTAGCAGTATGAAAAAGCTCACCCCTTTGCCTGGGAGCCGCAACAGGGGGAGAGATGGACAGAACCTCGAAAATCTGAACCAGCAGTCTGTCAGTATCATCCGGGGCCCAGGAGTCAGAGCCAGAATCGTCATGACCCAGAATCAGAGAACAGCTCCCCTTCGTCCGAGGGGGTGTAGCCACATAGATGCAAAAACTCATCAGACTCCATAGGGAAGAGAGTGGCATCAGGGGTTAAGTGACGCTTTTTAGCGGTGGCCTTACGTGCTAAAGTATTAGCAATCAATTTTTCAACACTGGCCAGTCTAGCGGACAAATCAGATTGAGAATCCACGCTTGTATGCAATGCAATGGGGGTGAGACTCAAGCTTGGGGGAGTAGGTGAAGTGAGACGAGGTGCAGGCGCAGCCACAGGAGGGGCGAGTTGCAATGTTAGCGCCTGCTGTGCACAAGGAACACAGCCGGGCTTGTCCCGAAGGAACCCCGGTCACATTATCCTGGGATGCCTCCATATGGTGATTATAAGGCACAATAAGCCAGTAGGGATTGACGATGTAAAGCAACCCTGGATGCCCCAATGACCTGCTAGGGAAGTGGGAGTAATTATACTAGGCCCAACTATCAATTATACCGGGCCGGGAGAAGCCACTGGATTCACCCGTCTGAAAGACACAATGAGAAGAAGGGGCGTCAAAACCATACACAGTAGGAATGAGCATAAAGCCGCCCGCGAGGGCACTTACGGACCGCGGTAGGTAGAACTGTCACACACACGCGCGACCTGACAAAATGGCGCCGAGCGAACCTCGAAGGGCAGCCAGAGCGCGCCAAGCCAGGCCCCGCCCCCCCAAAGAGCGCGAAGCCCACAGACAAGCAGCCAATGAGAACGCAGAAGCGTTTGAGGTAACGCCGACGCCCGGCGCGGAACATCCAAATGAAGGAAAGGACGCAGCAATTGTAATAGTAAAAAAGACAAGTCAGCGCGGCGGCTGACACCACATATACTAGTCAAAACAGACAAAAAGCCAAATGCACGAATCACTAACACACTCACCCACACCCCCCCTTCTTTCCCCCCCGAAGACTACAGGGAGAATGAGGGAGGATGGCGGCCCTCTGTACAGGACCCGCCGCTACACGGGGCATGGCGCAATAAAGCGGGAGGGGCATCCCATAAAGGCTCACCATCAGCCTATACTGCCTACCCTTTGGTGGGGGATTGTGGTGGAGCAGCGCTCCATAAGCACGCATGATGCCGCCTACCTTCACCCAACCAGCGCAGCCCAGGCTGGGAGGCACATCAAACGAGGAACGGGTGGGAATAGTCCAACAGGGCCGCAGGCTAATAGCCCCGCTCACCTGCGAGAGAGTGATAATTTCATGTCTTCGCAGTAAGCACTGCAGAGAAATCAGGGGATTTGTGGGAGGTCCCCGGGTATTTGAGGGGCCGGGAGGAGCCTGTTTTGCATGTCTCTGCAGTGCAGCGCCATCTGGCGGAGGATAACTCAAGTGTAAGTAATCTATCTGGAGCAGGACGTACTGTATACTAAGAATACACTGCTGCTATGGCCACTGTTGAGGTGAGGAAGCTCACTCAACCTTACACGTTCCCAGCAACAGTGTTCTGTGCAACTATCTGTTTCCAATAACATACACAAGTCTGTACTTTGTGCACGTTACCAATAGCAATAGAAAGCAGATAGTGGGAACTGCTTCCATAAAACACGCATTTGCTTACATTAGAAACAATTAAAAAATGCTAGATCAGCTATGACCCCCTTTTAAAACATCATTTAGCTATATACAAAATCTACACTTTTTCCTATATCCAGTCCAGGCCGTCCCAGTGATGACATGTGGGTATTCAGCCCCCAGGGGGCGCTCGACTGCAAGATCAAAGGCTGTCGCTCCTCCCAGGCCCCTATAAAGGCAGGTGCCCCTCTATCATTCCTCAGTGTTCATCTTGCAGTCTGGCTGCTGAAGATCATTGGCACTCTCTCTCAGATATTGGCAGCTGAGCGGGGTCTCCTAGCCCGTCGGCCGCTGCGGGCCCCATATCCACTAATCCCATCAGACCCATTCTGCCTCCCAGCCGCTGGCTGCGTCGGGATTGTGACAGTAGGGAGAACGCCGGGGTCAGGCGTTCAGCAGAGCTAGGCTCTGGGCTGCAGACCCTGTTTAATGGGTAGCCGGCCATAGGCTTATGGTGAGCCTAATGGGGGAACTACTTACTATGGCTTATATTGCCTTATCACCCTCTCTGCCCACAAGCTCTATTACGTGTATGTGTTTCGTTTACACTGCTCCTAGCTGGCTCTGCTGCCCTGGAGCTTTTGTCGTCTTACCTTCCTCGCGGTTACTTTCAGGCCCAGACTTGTCTCCCCTCCCTCCATCTTGACTCAGTCACGCTGTGGGGGGGGGGGGGGGACGCAGGCGGCATTCATGCAGGCAGGCGGCTTCAGTGTGGCTGCGGGGGCGCGTTGTGTGCTTATATGGTGGCCTGTTTTTTTACTTCCCCTACTGGGGGATAATGGCGCGCTTTGCTGATGGGTGGCCACGTTTTTTTCGCGCTGCCGGGGTGGGGTGGGGGTTGGACGCGGAGCCACACGATGACGCACCTCGCGTCATCACGACGCGGCCCGCCCCTCGAGGAACGAGCCAGACGCTTTGGCTGCGGTGTGCTGTGTGATCCCTTGCTGCTGGTGCTGCTGCCTGAATCGCTCAAGACCTGTCCGTGTTGTGAGTCCCTCTTTTGAACGCTATATGTTTTCTCATGCATATCATTGTTTTGAAGGTCTGATGGGTGCTTTTCTCTTTTGTCTTGCATAGGTGGTGGGCTTAGTGGTTCAGGGTTGTGGTTCCTCCCGTTCCCCCCTACTTCCTTTTATTAAGAGGGATCATATGGGTTTGGGCCGTTAGTGCCTTGTAACCTTCATTGCCAAAATTTTTTTCTAATGACCATAATGGAGGCTTCTGGGGATAGTGAGCTGGGGGCCCCATCGGGGTGGGTGAAGCTCTGCCCCTTGTGCAGTGCAAGTCCTCTGGGCGGATTCAGCACTGTTTGTACCCCTTGTGCCAAGAGCATCATTTTGGACCATGACCGGGCGGGCATTCCTGCCCCTAGCCCTTCATTGCCTGCGGCCTCGCCAGAGCCTCTGCTGCTGCACTCAGCCCTCAGTGAGAGGGAAGCCAGCAGGGGGTCCCATGTTGATTTGGCGCATAGGGTGGCCAGTCTTGAGTGGCAGATGCGAACGGCTCCTAGAAAGGCCACGAGTAAGAAACGGCATATCGAGCCCGTTTACTCGGATTATGACGATCTTTGTGATGATTTGGGCTCTGTGGAGGAAGGCGAGTTTGCCAGATGATTTTGCCGCGGCAATAGTCGGCTGATGCCGCGGCCAAAAAGTCGCTTACTAGTATCCCTTTCGTGGGGCACAGGTTGTTCGGGGAGTGTCTGGACCTCCTGGTCAAGGATGGTAGACTCCCTCAGAGACGGAGGCCTGCTCGGCACTTTCGGAACTCATCTGTCTATCGCTCCTTTCGAGGAGGAAAAGGCTCTTCATTTTCAGGTGGCCGCAGAGATACCTGGGGTAGAGGTAGGTCGCACGGCCAACCCAATCCCGCCTGGGGAGCCAAGACCAAGCCCCCTCAGGCATGGGGAGGCACCCTCACCCATTCGGGTTGGGGGACGGCTTCTGTTATTTGCTCATATCTGAAGACGGCATGTCTCGGATCGGTGGATTCAGGAGGTGGTGTCCTCCGGTTACAAAATAGAGCTGGCAGTCAGGCCGCCTACAAAATGTCTTCGGTCTCGGATATCCCAAAACCCATTGAAGGCACAGGGTTTGAGGGGTTGCAACACTTCCTGCGGTTAGGTGTGATTTGTCCTGTACCTCGTCAGGAACAGGGTCGAGGTTTTTACTCCAACCTGTTCACGGTGCCCAAGAAGGACGGAACGCTAAGACCTATCCTGGACCTGAAGGGTCTCAACAGGTTTGTCAGAGTCAGACATTTTCGCATGGAAACTCCCTCGACAGTAAGGTCCTTCCTGGGCATGACGATAGACACCTCTCAGGTCAAGGTCTTTCTGCCACAGCAGAAGGTTTTGGGTCTCCAGATGCAGGTGCAGGCCCAGCTGTAGTGTCAGCGACCGTCGATCCGTCTGGGAATGAGATTGGTGGGCCTAATGGTGTCATGCTTCGAAGCAGTGCCCTTTGTCCAATTTCACATGAGACCTCTTCAATTGAACCTGCTGACCGGCTGGGGCCGGATGCAGGAGTCGCTGGAACAGGAATTTTCACGGTCCCCCCTGGCCAGGCAGTCCCTCTTGTGGTGGTTGGACTCCAGGAACCTGTTGGTGGGAGATAAGTTACCACGGATGCCAGTCTGACCGGCTGGGGAGGCTTTTGGCAGTCTCAGAAGATCCAGGGTCAGTGGAGCTGAGAGCGATCAGGTTGGTGCTTCTTTGCTTGACTCCCCATTTAAGGGGTCGTGCGATCCAGGTTCGCTCGGACAATCAGACGGCTGTCGCCTACATCAATCACCAGGGCGGGACTCGGAGCAAGCGAGCCCTCAAGGAGGTGACCCAGATTGCAGAGTGCTGCGCAAGATAGCCCAGGAAGGGGTACCGACTATCCTGGTGGCTCCTCGCTGGCCGAGAAGGAGTTGATTTGCAGACATAGTTCAGATGTCAGTAGATCGCTACATCATGCCCGACGATCCAGGGCTTCTCACTCAGGGGTCGCTGCGGCCCCCAATTTACGGACGCTGGCTTTGACGGCCTGGTTATTGAGACCTTAATCCTAAAGGAAAAGGGGCTGTCGGCCACGGTTGTACATACCATTATTCAGGCACGGAAGAAGTCTTCCTCCATGATATACTACAGAGTTTGGCACACCTAAGAGTCTTCCTTGTCGCACGTTTTCTATTTCTAGGATTCTGGAGTTTTTACAACAAGGCTTAGACTAGTCTCCAGCTGAGCACCCTCAAGGGCCAGGTCTCGGCCTTAGCCATCTTCTTCCAGAGATCCATTGCCAATCATAGGTTGATCAGGACCTTTTTTCAGGGAGTCACCCACGTCCGGCCAGTCACTATAAGTCAGTTATACCAGTGTGGGACTTGAATTTAGTCCTGTCTGCTCTTCAGGGTCCTCCCTTCAAACTATTGTGCGATGCTGCATAGCTTATTTTGTCTTTTTTTGTAGCGATCACTTCTGTGCGTCGTATATCAGAGCTGGCCGCGCTTTGTATGAAGCCTTCCTATTTTGAGCGGCATAAGGATAAGGTGGTTTATCGCTTTAAACCTGATTTTTTGCCTAAGGTCGTTTCTCCCTTTCACCTTAATGAGGAAGTGGTCTTGCCTTCTTTGTGTCCAGCACTGACTGATTCTAAGGAAAGGACCCTCCATGCCTTGGATGTGGTCAGAGCCATTAAGTATTACCTGGTTGCGACTGAATCCTTCAGGAAATCGGATTTGATCTTTGTCCTAATAGAGGGTTCTAGGAAAAGATTGCCACCAGCCAAGTCTACTCTCAGTAAGTGGATCAGACAGGTGGTGGTGCAAGCATATTCTGCCAAGGCTAGGGAACCCCCTTTTCGGATCACTGCTCATTCTACCAGAGCTATTGGTGTCTCTAGGCATCGGTTGAACAAGTTTGTAAGGCCGCCACTTGGTCTTCTGTTCATACTTTTACAAAGTTCTACAAGGTTGATGTTAGGGCCTCAGCTGACGCTGTCTTTGGCCGAAAGGTGCTTCAGGCGGTAGTGAAATTAACTACATGCTGTTCCGTACTGGGGATCCTGCCCAAATGGACACTGCTTTTGGATGTCCCACATGTCATCACTGGGGCGGCCTAGACTGGATATAGGGAAAAATACAATTCTGTGAAACTCACCTGTAGAATTGTTGAGTATATTCAGTCCAGGTCATGCCACCCCGCCCTTGTTCATTATCTCTTGTTGCCTGGTATGGCGATTACCATTTTTTCTTAGATTGAGCCCTTAAGTTTTGTTAGAGAGAGTACAAGCTGAAGCTATGTGAAGTTACATGGTTTCTTGGCCTCCCGGCCTGTCTCCTCTTTTACTGCTTTTTAACCACTGGGGAATGATAGAGGGACATCTGCCTTTATAAGGGGCCGGGAGGAACGACAGCCTTTGATCTTGCAGTCGAGCGCCCCCTGGGGGCGGAATGTCATCACTGGGAAGACCTGGACTGGATATACTCAAACAATTCTACAGGTGAGTTTCACAGAATTGTATTTTCCCACTCTGTAATATGACAGGTGTCCAGTCATTGCTTAGGAGTGGCAATGACATCATTGCCACACACAGCAGTGGCAATGAATAGAGGAGGCGGAGCTATACAGCAAAAACAAGCGACATTATCTGGGATTAGAGTGAAGCAGGAGCGGTGAAAATTGACAAAAGGCAATCCTCATGGGAGGAGCAATTCAGGGGATGCTAGTTAAATACCATTTTGTGAATACTCACCTGTAAAATGGGTATTATAAGTATGTCACACACCCCGCTTCAAGACATTCATTACATGTGGGTATACTGACCTGTAGATGGCGATCTTGCAGAGATGTCAATAAAAAAAGGTAAGACCCTCCCGGCCCATAAATACCTGGGACCTCCCACTCATTCCCCAGTATAAAGATAGCAGTAAGGTAAAGGGACCAGGAAAGCCAATTAAAACTAACAAAGGTTCACCATATAAAGGATCCAGAATACAAAAGGGCAGGGTGAAGCGGGGTGTGCGACATACTTATAATACCCATTTTACAGGTGAGTATTCACAAAATGGTATTATTCTAAGTATGTCACACACCCCGCTTCAAGATATTCATTACATGTGGGACATCCAATAGCAGTGTCCATAAAGGGCAGGGATCCAAAAAACAAGACAACAAGGCACAAACTTAAACCACTGCAGCTTGCAGAACTTTGCGGCCAAAAACAGCATCAGCTGAGGCCCGCACAATCAACCTTGTAAAACTTGGAAAAAGTATGAACCGAAGACCAAGTAGCAGCCTTACAAACCCGCTCAACAGAAGCCTGGTGCTGGAAGGCCCAGGACGCCCCAACAGCATGAGTAGAATGAGCAGTAACACGAAAAGGGGGAACCTTCCCCTTAGCAGAATAGGCCCCAACAATGGCCTGGCGATTCCATTTATTAATGGAAGACTTGGCGGGAGCCAAACCTTTCCTAGGCCCAGAGGGCACCACAAAAAGGGCGTCAGTCCTACCAAAAGAGGAAGTAGCCACCAAATAGTACTTCACACAGCGAACCACATCCAGAGAATGCAAAACCCTCTCCTTGTCATTGCTAGGCTTAGGACACAAGGAGGGTAGAACAATATCCTGATTAAGATGAAAAGCAGAGACCACCTTAGGAAGGAAATCTGGCTTGAAGCGGAAAACAACCTCGTTGCCTCTAAAAGTAAGGGGCCTTAATGGACAAGGCTGCCAATTCCGAAACACGCCGAACAGAAGTGATGGCAACCAGAAAAACAACCTTCTGAGTAAGCGCAGAAAGCGCAATATCCTGCAAAGGTTCAAAAGGAGGACCCTGCAAGGCAGAAAGAACCAAGTTCAACTCCCAAACTAGGAGCAAAGGCTTCCTAGGAGGCCGCACATGTGTAACCCCCTGGAAAAAGGTCTTAACCGGAGGATGAAGAGCAAAAGACTTTCGAAAGAAAACCGCCAGGGCAGAAACATGCCCTTTCAGCGTACTAAGCTGCAAACCTAGGTCCAGACCATGTTGCAGAAATTCCAAGACCCTAGGGATAGAAAACGCCCTGCAAGGAAAGGCCCTGACCTCACACCAATCAATATAAGACCTCCAAATCCTATAGTAGATGGCAGAGGAAGACTTCTTTCTAGCCCTAACCAGAGTCTGAATGACAGCATCAGAAAGACCTTCCTCCTTCAAGATGGAGTTTTCAGCAGCCACGCCGTCAAAGCCAGCGTTGGTAAATTGGGGTAGAGCAGGGGACCCTGAGTGAGTAGATCCGGCAGAAGGGGCAGAACTAACTGATCCTCTGCAAACCTTACCACATCTGCGAACCAAACCTGTCTTGGCCACCTTGGAGCCACCAGGATTGCTGATGCGCCCTCTAGGGCCAGCTTGCGCACCACTTTGCATGGGAAACGGAGGGAACAGGTATAGAAACCCCAGATCCCTCCAGTTCAGAGACATGGCATCCGCTGCCAGAACCAGCGGATCCCGCGAGAGAGACACAAATGCCGGAAGCTTGTGATTGTGACGAGAGGCAAAGAGGTCCACCTCCGGAGTCCCCCACCGGAGGCAAAGCGACCGAAAAACCTTGGGGCAGAGCGACCATTCCCCCCCGGCGAGATGACCCCCTGCTCAGGGAGTCCGCCTCCGTGTTCTCCACTCCCGGAATGTACACCGCCGAGATGCATGGGACATTGCCCTCTGCCCAATCCAGAATCAAAGAAACTTCCCTGAGGGCACGCCTGCTGCGAGTCCCTCCCTGGTGATTGATGTAGGCGACCGCCGTCCGATTGTCCGACCGAACTTGAACCGGTAGTCCCCGTAACTGATGAGTCAAGCGAGCCAGAACCAACCTGATGGCTCTCAGCTCCAGAACATTGATGGGATCGTGAGCCTCCTGAGGCCCCCACAGCCCCTGAAACTGAAGATCCTTCCAAAATCCCCCCCAACCTGACAGGCTGGCATCCGTGGTGACCGTCTCCCAACGAGGGGTCAGAAAAGACCTGCCCCTCGTCAGATTGCTCGGTTTCAGCCACCACCGAAGGGAACGCCGCACCCGGGGGGGACATCAGAAAGGACTGATCCAATGACAGCGGGGACCCGTCCCAGGCCGCCAAGAGATGGGAGCTGGAGCGTCCTTGTGTGAAACTGGGCAAAGGGAACCGCCTCGAACGATGCCACCATCAATCCCACCAGTCGCATCCCTAGCCGGATGGACGGGCGGGGGATGGATAGGAGACGCTGAGTCAATTCCTGAATCAAAAGAACCTTGGCTCGGGGGAGGAACACCCTGGCCTGAGAAGTATCCAGAGACATTCCCAGGAACTCCACCACCCTGGAGGGAGTGAGGCAGGACTTGGGATAGTTGATCACCCAACCGAAACTCTCCAGAGTGGACACCACGGTCCTGGTATCCAGCTGCGCCTGACTGAGGGAAGACGCCATGATGAGAAGATCGTCCAGATATGGCACGATGCGGATACCCCTGGCTCGGAGGATGGCCATCACTCCTGCCAACACCTTGGTAAAAACCCTTGGAGCCGAGGTGAGGCCAAACGGAAGAGCCACAAACTGAAAATGTCAATTGTCCACGACAAACCTGAGGAATCTCTGGTGTGCCGGAAATATTGGAATATGCAGGTAAGCATCCTTGATGTCTATGGACATCATGAAGTCCCCCTGACGAAGTGAGTGGATGGCTGAGCGCAGAGTTTCCATATGGAACATCCGGGGACGAACGAACCTGTTGAGCAACTTCAGATCCAGAATGGGACGAACGGATCCGTCCTTCTTGGGCACCGTGAACAAATTGGAATAGAAGCCCAGGCCCTGGTCTGAGTGAGGCACCAGACAGATGACAGCCATGTCCAAAAAGCTTGCTACTGCTGCCCGTAGCCCCTGGGCGGCCAGAGGATCTGACGGCACCCGAGAAGTGAAGAACCTGGGAGGGGGCCGGAACTCGAACTCCAGCTTGTAACCGGAAGACACCACTTCCTGAATCCACCTGTCTGAGACCTCTTGGACCCAGACCCGGGAGAAGAGTTACAGCCGTCCCCCCACCCGCGAGGGTGAGGGCGCCCCCTCATTGCTGAGCCGGCTTGGCAGCGGCTCTAGGCTTGGAGCCCCAACTGTGTCCTGGACGGGCCTGACCCCTGCCCCTAGTCCAGGAATCACCTCTGGACGAGGGGAAAGCCGAACCCCTGCCAACTCTAGCCCCACAAAAGGACTGAGAGAAGGAAGCCGCCCCCCGAAAGGAGCGACGCTGCTTTTTACGCTGAGGTAACTTACCTCCCTTTGCCACAGAATCCAATCTCTCTCCAAAGAGCCGCAACCCCACAAAGGGAAGGGCCGTAAGCGACTTTTTAGACACAAAATCAGCCGCCCACTGGCGTAACCAAACCGAGCCCGGATAGCCACAAGCAAGGCCGAAGCTCTGCTACACATCACCAATGTGTCGTCCAAGGCGGACAGCACAAAGGACAAAAATAACTCACAGCGCTTAAGGTCAGCAAACTCCTCACTGGCCGGGTCAAGCCCGGAAGAGGTCAACAGTCCTCTAACAACCGACCTGGCAGCTACCAATAAAAGTGCAGAAGCACAAACCGTCCGCAAGGCCAACCCAACACTGGCAAAACCATGACAAGCCATCTGGTCAATGCGTTTATCCTCACCATCCTTGAGAGTAGTGCACTCCGGAGAATGCAGGATTGAGGAACTGGACAACCACAAAACAGGAGCATCCACTTGGGGGGGGGGGGTGGGGGGACGACCAGTGCTTCACCGTGTCCGCCGGAAAGGGATATTTTTTGTCCCAACCCGGAGGGACACCCGGAAGCCTAGTCGGCCTCTCCCATTCCTTGAGAATGATACCATCAAAATGCTTTTGATAAGGAAATTCCAAGCGCGGCTTGGTCACCTCAAAGAAATCCCCCTTCAGCGGTGGAGAAATAGCAAGGACCTCAAATATATGAGCCAGGACCCTAGAGGTATCCAAGGAATCCCCCTGGCCCTGCTCGGTATCAACGCCCACAAACTGCTGATCATCGGAGCCCTCAGACTCCTCATACAGCTCCCCTTCCTCACGCGGGGAACAATCAGACCAATCCAGGGAGTCAAACTCCTCCATATCAAGGGCCTGCGTGGCTGTATACAAATGTTTTCGCTTTGCCGTAACCTTTTTAGCAACTGCACTGGAAAACAATTTTTCAAGATTGGCCAATCTGGCACACACCTCAGATTGCGACTCCCCGCCAATGACCACATCACATGGGGTACGTGTCAAGCGAGGGGGAGACGGAGAGGAGACTGGCGGAGCAGAACCAGACACCTGAGATCCGGTCTGCCGCGTAATAGACCGTTGCGCACAGGGTACACAAAGAAATACATCATCCCCCAAAAGGAATACCCCACACCCCAAACACAGCCTGGATTGCCCCGAGGGGGGCACAAGCCCAGTATCCGGGGAAGCCTCCATATGGTGATTTTTAATATATATATATGTGTACAGTGTCCCGAGGGAATTACGCAGTAATGCAACCCGGGATGCCCCTTAAGTCCCGAGTGGGAGGAATTTTAAGCCAACTAAATTTAACCAGGGACCCTAGGACCGGGAGAACCCCCCTTTAATAGGATCAATGGTCTACCTGGACCACACAAACAAAACACACAATCAGACCATGCTTGCAAATGTCCAAAGAGTTAATAACAGAGCATCTGATGGGCCACAGGCCACTCACCCAACCTTCACCCCACCGGAGTCCCGCACGCCAGGCAGTAGGGGAAGTGGAAGACGCGTAGTGTGCAGAGGAAGAGGGAGGGCCCCTCCCCCGTCGCTCCCGGCCAGAAGCTGGGACCTGAAAGCGGCGCCCGCAGCACGGGGGCGGGCCGTAGGCACGCGCACGATCGCCCGGCCCCGCCCCCCGCCCTGAGGGGAAGAAGCTCCTCTTGGGCACCTACAGCCGCCATTGTCACCCGCCGGAGGCCGGGACCACCGGCGCCGGTCTGTGTAGCTAAACAAGCACAGTAAAGCGCCTCGCACACACACACACACACACAATTATAATAATACGATGAATCCATAAAGGACCCGCCCACCCCCCACCCCCCTCTAAAGGTATCCAGGAGAGGGGGAATCCATGCTAGGGTAGGGCCAAGGGACAGGGCATCGCAAACCGGGGTCACCAACCCAGTTAGCCACCTACCCCTTGTTATGGGGTCTCACGGGTCCAGAGCACCTAGGGTGCCATCTACCATTGCCCGGACCAGCAGCCTAGGCTGGGAGGCAAGTAATGTAAATAAAGAGATCCGGGCAGGAATAGAAGAATAGAGGGCCGGGAGTCATCCCGGCTACCTGCAAGGAGGAGACATCCATCTTCTGACTTGCTCGCCTCTGCAGAGATGAAAGACTGGGGAATGAGTGGGAGGTCCCAAGTATTTATGGGCCGGGAGGGTCTTACCTTTTTTTTATTGACATCTCTGCAAGATCGCCATCTACAGGTCAGTATACCCACATGTAATGAACGTCTTGAAGAGGGGTGTGTGACATACTTAGAATATGTGGGTTTTGGTCCGCTTTAAGTCTGTGTAACTGCTGTGTAAGCCTGGCAGCACAACACGTCAATGGAAAGGCCAACTTCAAATCTTTAACAACCCCCCCCCCCCCCCCCCCCACCACCCACAGAATAGACTTATTTTTACTCCCAGGTCCCAATTTCAACAGCCCGTCCACCAACAAAGTTTGTTTTTCAATGGAAATGTACAAATTTTAGGGGAACAGGTCTGAAATATTTCTTCCTGTTCTGACTTTTTACATGATAAAAACCTGACATTTTACCAGGGGTGTGTAGACTTTATATATACAGGACATAGGCCCATAAAGATCCTATTTTATCACTTGCTCGTCATGATAGGTTTACCTGCTGCTGTCGCTGGAAGCGGGGCGGCAGACTTTTCTGAAACTTGTTGTATCCTCCCTGGTTAGGCGCTGCCGCTGGTGGGCGGCTCACGGCTGGCGGTGGCTCTTGTTTAGGCTCCAGCCTAGGAGGCGGGCTTGGTTCTCCTTTCACCTGGGGGACTTCCGCCTGTGGCTGGGAAACTGTAGATTGTGGAAGAGGTTCCGGGGCGGCCACTGTCGCTTCCACCACTATAAAGATGTAAAACACACAAAGTTGCAGTGAAGGATAATAGTAGATTAAAGGCCAATATAGTGTGTTGTTCCTTTCATGCAAAATTGGGATGCCCCACTGCGTGTATCCCACTAACATTCATGGTGTTCCTGAAAAATGGCCGCACCAACTATCAATCACACAAAAAAAGGAGTGTGCAACCTTGAGCTAACACACTGAACCTCTCCACAGGGAGGCCTCCACAGAGCCCCCAATGCTCAAGTAAAAATCTGCACTACACTAAATTAATAACACGTATATTCTTTTATTGATTCATATACAAAACTACTGGATAAAATAACCTATAAAAAAACATGTAAACACAACACATGACACTAGAGGGCGCTGGTGGTTGAACAGATAATAGCCATGATCACATCTCCCTATATGTCCCTATGTTTATCCCACTGGGTCCTAACTATTCCCAAAAGTGCAAAGTGCAATTAATACAATGCAATATAAAGTGCTGGAGTAATCAAAAAATAATCAAATGATGGACATTGACTGGTCCTGAGGAAGTGACGGTGTCGTGACATAACGCGTAGGACAGGGGAGGGGTGCTGCTGGCCCATCTCGCATGTAAGACCCTTCTTTGTGTGTGTCATCGTCTCTTTTGCTACTCCGCTGTGTCCTTCTTATGGATTTTATCATGCTGCTATTCACTATTGTTATGCTCTAAAATTTGCACAAATGTACTTTGATTATTTTTTGATTACTCCAGCACTTTATATTGTATTGTATTAATTGCTCTTTTGGGAACAGTTAGGACCCAGTGGGATAAACATAGGGACATATAGAGAGATATGATCATGGCTATAATCTGTTCAGCAACCAGCGCCCTCAAGTGTCATGTGTTGTATTTACATGTTTTTTAAAGGTTATTTGATCCAGTTGTTTTGTATATGAATCAATAAAAATATATGTGTTATTCATTTAGTGTAGTGCAGATTTTTACTTGAGCATTGGGGGCTCTGTGGAGGCCTCCCTGTGGAGAGTGATTCCTGGTGTTCCTACGGCCCAGGTTTGGCCAAAACCAAGCGCGCCGATTAGCTGAGCCCACTCATCCAATCGGCGGGCTCGATTTCACTCGGCTCTGCTTGCGGCCATCTGAACGGCTAAGCATTCAAGCAGTGCACCACCAGCCGCATCCCTCACCCAGATTCTAGCTGTGGCTTGCGCGCAGTTAAAGAAGGCCTGGCACGGGTGCAAGTACAACTAAAGGTGAGCAGGGATGGGGCTGCGAGGAGGGCTCCAGGAGCAAGTAAGCTCTGAGGGGGTTTCACACAGCAGGGCATCTGAATTTTGGGATGCCCAAGGGACTGGAACTCTATGGCCCTGGAGTCTTTGCAGCATAGAGAGTTCTATCCATATATTTTTAAAGAGAAACCCCATGCAGGAATTTCCCTGTGTTTGTTGCCCTCAGACAGGGCATGCCAAACTGTGATGCCCCGCTGAGTCTTGGCAGCATAGAGTGTTTTATCCATATATTTTTAACGTTGCGTTGCCATGGCACATGTATGGTCAAAATAGAGCGGCCCGTGCAGCCAAACAGTGCGCTTGATTTTACTCGGCTTAGCTAGGGGTTAGGCCCTCTGAGCCACGTGCGCTACCAGCCGCATCCCCCACACAGTTTCCAGCTGTGACATGCTTGCGCATGCCATTCAGAAAGGCCTGATGCAAGTACGGTGAGCAATGATGCGGCCGCGGCAAGGGCTCCG
This sequence comes from Gastrophryne carolinensis, assembly GCA_027917425.1. Classification (NCBI taxonomy): domain Eukaryota; kingdom Metazoa; phylum Chordata; class Amphibia; order Anura; family Microhylidae; genus Gastrophryne; species Gastrophryne carolinensis. The sequence goes on along the minus strand of CM051235.1, from coordinate 30,795,806 downwards.
GGCACAGGTGAGTGAAACTTGCGATCTGGGGGTTTCAAACAGTAGAGAGTTCCAATTCAGGGAGTTGGGAGTGCAACTCAGATGGCCCTCGAGTCTTTTAGGCCTACAAAGTTCTTCTTTAATGCCTGGACAGGAACCTTAGCTTCCTGTCTCGGGTAACTAAACACATAGCGTAAACATATGCGTACCAGGAGATATTTGGGCAGCAGGCTCGGGCACATCGCTGGCGCTACTCCTGCCACTGCCTGCCGACTCCGCCTCCTCTGGTGCCGCCCGGCGCTTCATGTCTAGGCGTTTGAGTTTCTCTGCACAGGCAGCTCTTCGCTCTTCCTCCATTCTGCGCTCCTCCTCTTCTCTTCTTCTCCGAGCTCGCTCCACTGCTTGGGAGATCTCAGAGGAGGATTGCTTACGCCGCTGACGCCAGGCCTCATCCTCATCTTCTACGGGTGCCCCCCCGGCAGGCGCAATCTGTTTTTCCTTAATGAGAGCGGGAGAACATTGGAGTTACAATCAAGTACCCGACTTCCCCGAAAATAAGACCGTTCTTTTGTCTTTCCTTCCCCATAAACGCATTTACGAAAATGCTAAAAATCACATTAGGGCTTATTTTCGGGGAGAATTGATATTTAGATGCTGCAATCTGTCCCTAAACTGCTATTAGCATGAAAAATATTTTCCCCTGCAAAATTATTCTTCTGAACTGCTGATGTAAATAACCCCCAGCCCCCACCATGTGTCAGAAAATGTTTCATTGCCTCCACCTGGAGAAGACAACCCAAGGGAGGAGTGGTCCTGCTGTGATGGATGGAGGTCACATGGTGAACATTCCCTCCCTCCATTTGTTCCATTCTACCTTTTGTTTCTCTCTGCATTTTACGCTTAGTGGCTAATAAAAAGGTGAAATAAACCCTCAGGCAGCCAATTCACTCTGTGCTATTTCTCTTTTGCTTGACAATAATGCTTAGGATTATGAAGATAATAGAATATGCTGCTACTAATAATACAGTGATAAAGATGGCATCGGGATGCTGGACAACGCCTTTGAGTGTCCTGCCTTCAGGCATAGCTAACATTCCAGTGTGCTCGTTCGAACATTGCTAGATATTCAGTTTTCTTCTAATATGATATGCCCCCTGTAAGATGACTTATGTAAGTTTCCTATTTTACTATGAATAAAAAGGCCAAGGGGAGGAGCACCAGATGCATCTCTGTGAGATAGTCGAATGCATTCCAATGACCGTGTCCTTCTGCCTCGCGTATTTCTTATCTCCTAGGCTGATTTGAAAGACTGAACAACACCCAGGACCCCCGTTAAACGGGCATGAAGGAGGGGTCCGCATGACGGATAGCCGTCCTTGACACTTCCCTTTTACTTAGTTTACCTGTCAGAGAGAGACTGTGGCTGCAACATCTGACTGCCTCTAAAAGAAGAAGCACACCCTGGCAAATAACTACTTGGTGTTGTTGCTCTATGGTGGGGCACCCCAAATTGTAGAACACCTCTTCCTGATTCCGTGGACTGCTCAGCCAATCAGGGACATTCTTTTCATTCGAATTTTCTTTGCTGCACTGTTCAGCAATTGGCTGCCAGTGTTCAAGTGGTTCCAGAACATGGAAGAGGCGAGTTCTGGTGTATGGGTTTCTGGGGCTGTGGAGGCATTACAAATTGGAAAGGCAGTACTTGGATTTAAAGTGGACAAAAACCCAGGATCTGCTCTTAGACGCACCTTGGGACCGGGAAAACAAGGTACGTGAATATGGCGACCTGGGGGGTTTTCACATAGCAGGGCATCCCAATTTTGGATGCCCTGGGGTCGATCGAGGTGGGTTTTGGTTTAAAGTGGAACAAAGTCCAGCATTTTGACTATCCCAGGTTTTGTTCCATGCCCCAGGGGCATCCTGAATCAGGGTGCCCTACTGTGTGAAACCCCAGATAAACTCACCTTTTCCAATCAGAGCCATTTGCTGTGACCATGTCAATCGGCAAACGGCTCTGATAGGCTTCAATGGGGAGTGAGACTGGTCGCATCCCCAGTGCCACGCCATCTGAAGATGCAGTGAGTTCGCCCGCTCTCGCATACGCCGTTGACCGGGAAAAAGGAAATCTTTGCACTCCCTGGTAAATTTATCTCAGCTGTAGACGACAACTGCAAGACTGCAGGCTGTGGCTAGACACCCCCAGTTAAATAAAAAGCAGTCCAGCCACAGCCCCCGGAGCAGGGAAACGCTAACCTGCGTATAACTTGTTCAGGACTCAGTAAGAAAAGACTGAAACCCTGTAGAAGGCATCCAGCAACCCACGCAGTCATTATAAAAAAACAGTAGGATGGGTGTGGTGCCCCAGAATGGAAAATTAACCAGTGAGCACACAAATTTCTTGTCTCTTCTATGCCGGGCCAACACCATCAACAACGCGTGGGACATCCCAAAGCAGTACCCTCGCTAAGGGTGGGACCATGTCAAAGCTGCAACTGGCCGGCTGTGTCAACATCACCAGGAATGAGGGTACTGAACCTCAAGACTAGACCCTTGACAAGGGGTTCTCCACCGTCTTGCAGCACCTTACTGTCCCAGAGCAGCATCAGATGATTTCTGGACATCAACTTGGTGAACGGTCAATGGTGAAGATGTGGAGAGACCACCCAGCCCCCGCCTCATACACCTGGTCCACCAACGCCTGGTGCAGAAAGGCACAAGACGTGGCAATGACAGGCCCCTCCACGGTCCTTCCAGGATCACAAACAAATCACCCATATTGCGTACCTCTCATGTAGCTGCCAAGTAATACTTCAATGCCCTGACCACATCCAGTGAATGCAGGAGCCGCTCCTTATGCTGGGTGGGATGCGGACAAAAACAGGGCAACACGATTGCTTGATTTAGATGGAAGGGAGAGACCACCTTGGGTAGATAATCCTGTTTGAGATAGAACATGGCCTTGTCCTCATTCAGCACCACAAAGGGTGACTTGATAGATAGTGCTGCCTGCTCCAAAACCTGCCAAATGGAGATAATCACCACCAGAAAAGTCACCATCAAAGTGAGCATCACCAGAGAGGCTTCAGGAAGAGAATGGACAAAGCCAAGACCTGGCCCTTAAAGGTGCTGTGCTGCAGGCCAGCGCCCAGGCCTTTCCGAAGAAACTCCAGGATTCTGGGCACCGAGAACCTCTTAAAGGAGCCCTTCGCAAGTCAAGAAGGCCCTCCAAGTCCTGTTTTCCCAAAATTCTGCAGGACGACTGCTTTTGTGCCCGAATCAAGGTCTGAATTACTGCAGCGGACAGATTCCTCTCTTCTAAGATGCTGGCCTCGACAGCCAAGCCGCTAAAGCCAGTGTTTGAGAATTGGAATGCCGCAGAGGACCCTGCTGTCAAAGATCTGGGCGGTAGGGGAGTTGCCAAAGGGGCTTCATGCGAGGCTCACCAGATCCGCAATCCACACTCTTCTGGGCCAGTGTGGGGTGATCAGGATGATGGGAATCCGATTGCTGCTGACCTTCTTTGAGACACGGGCTAGTAGCGGTAGTGGCGAGAATGCGTATAGCATATACCCTGACTGAATTGCCAGTGCGACGACCACAACGGCCAGGGGGTCTCACACCCTGGACATGAACCTCTGTAGCTTCTGGTTGTGCAGAGACACAAAGAGGTCCACCTCCGGCACGCCCCGCCAGTTGCAGCGGACTTGGAACATGTCCAGGTGAAGTGACTATTCGCCCTGATCCACCGTCTCCCTGATCGCTGAGATGCGTGGAACAGGAAGCCCGGCCACTTCCCAGAACACCCGACAACTCCTGCCCCCCCTTGATTTTTTAATGTAGGCCACGGCCGTGGAGTTTTCTGACTCTACCCCGACTGGAAGGCCTCGGAGCTGAACCGTCCAATGCCTGAGAGTCAACAGCACCGACCTAAGTTTCAACACATTGATCGGGAGTCAACGATCGAGCTGGTTCGAGAGATACTGGACTGATACTGGTCTGATTGTCCAGAATGCCACCCCAACCTGTTGGCAGCTGTGGTCAAGACAACCCACCGGACCGCCAGCCCATCGAACAGCGTATGCTGGTCCAGCCACCAATCCAGAAATCGTCGGACAAAGTCCATCAAGGTGAAATCTGTACCGTCCTGTCCTACTGCGACAGGCGCGACATCTGTAATGGCCTGGTGTGGAACTGGGCATAGAACTGGAGTTAGAGACCTTACTCCCTCCTGAATAGCTGTGAACTTTTGCACCGGAAGAAGGACCCTAGGCAGGTGGGTATCCAACATCATTCCCAAGTAATTTGCCACCCTGGAGGGGACCACCAGAGTTTTGGGGTAGTTGATAACCCACCCGAAAAGTTCCAGCGTGGACAGTACTGTCTTGACAACCAGAAGCGCCTCTGGTAGAGATGGAGCTCTGATGAACAAGTCAACGAAGTATGGGGCGATGTGCACCCCCTGACTCCGCAGGATCGCCATTGTACAAAACTTTCGTAAGTACTCATGAGGCCGTGGACAGGTCGAATGGCAGCATCACAAATTGGAAATGTCGAGTGGCCACCGCAAAATACAATTCTGTGATTACTCACCTTGTAGAATTGGTATTATAAGTATGCAGCACGTCCTGCTCCAGATTCATAACATCTGGGGTATAGTCCACAAGAGGGCGCTTTACTGCAGAGATGGCAAAAAAGAGGCCCCTCACGGCCCATATATACCCGGGACCTCCCACTAATTCCCCAGTATAACAAAGCAGTAAGGGAACCAGGAGAAGCCAATAGCAAAAGAAAACAGCCAAGGCGGACACATGACCCTTCAAGGTGCTGAGCTGAAAGCCCATATCCAAACCATGTTGCAGGAACTCCAGGATCCTAGGAATGGAGAACACACGACAGGGAAAGGCCCTAGACTCAAACCAGTCAATGTAGGTCCACCAGTAAGGGACTGCTTCGAAGCAGGCCACCATCTATCCCACCAATTGCATCCCTTGCCTGATGGAAGGACGAGGGCTGGAAAGCATGAAATGAACCAGAGCTTAAAGAGAAACCACCTTCTGCTGAGGAAGAAAAATCCTGGCCTGAATGGTATCCAGATTCATGCCCAGGAAGGGGGTCACCCGGGATGGGGAGAGGGAGGATTTGGGATAATTGATCACCCATCGGAACATTTCCAGGGCTGTTACCACCATCTGGGTATCCAACTCTGCCTGCTGGAGAGAATGAGATGTAATGAGAATGTCGTCCAGATAAGGGAGAATGCGAATGCCCCCGGCTCGGAGGATGGCCATCACTCCCGCCAATACCTTGGTGAACACTCTGGGGGCCGTGGTGAGACCAAAGGGAAGTGCCACAAATTGGTAGTGCTGGTCCTCCAGTGCGAACCTGAGGAACCGCTGATGCCCTGGGAAGACTGGAACATGAAGGTAAGCATCCTTGATGTCTATGGAGGTCATGAAGTCCCCCCGGGCACAAGGAGCTGATCGCGGAGCGCAGGGTCTCCATGCGAAAGCGTCTGGTTCTGATGAACTTGTTGAGAAGCTTTAAGTCCAGGATGGGCCTGATGGAGCCATCCCTTTTGGGTACTGTGAAAAGATTGGAATAATAACCTTGACCTCTCTCCCCCGGAGGGACCGGACAGATGACCGCCATACCCAATAAGTTCTGTACAGCCTGAAATAGACCCTGAGCGGCCAGGGGGTCTAGAGGAATCCGAGACCTGAGAAATCTTGGAGGGGGCCGTGGCGCGAACTCTAGCTTGTAGCCGGAGGACACAACCTCCAGAATCCACCTGTCTGAGACCTGTTGTCCCCAGACATGAGCGAAGAGCCGCAGCCGCCCCCCCACCCGTGAGGGCGCCCCTTCATGGCTGAGCGGGCTTTGTGACAGATTTGGGCTTAGATCCCCAGGAGGATCCGGGACGGGCACGGCCTCTACCCTTGCCCCAGAAATCACCCCTGTGCCCCGCAAAGGGTACACCCTCCCAGACCTGGATCCACGAAAGGAGGGGGTAAAGGACCCTGAACTCCGAAAGAGCCGCAGTTGTCTTTTGCGTTGGGGCAACCTACCTCCTTTTGCAAAAAGGTCCAACCGGTCACCAAAAAGGCGCAGCCCCTTAAAGGGTAGCCCTGTGAGAGCCTTCTTAGCAGCAATGTCAGCTGCCCACTGGCACAGCCAGACCGAGCAGTGAATAGCAACAACCAGAGCCTAAGTCCTGCTGCACATCCTAATGGTGTCATCTAAGGCAGAAAGAATATAAGCAATAAACATCTCACATTGTGATAAGGCTCGAAATTCGGCACTGGAAGAATCATCAGGATAGCCTTCTAACAGCCCTTGACCAGAGTCCTAATGGCCACAGCAGTAATAGCTGAAGCACAGACCGGGCGCAAGGCCGATCCCGCACAGGCAAAGGCATGGGAAGCCAGCTGGTCAATACGTCGGTCCTCACTATCCTTCAAGGTAGTGGAATGCACCACAGAAGTATTCGACAACCCCAAAACAGGAGCATCCACCTCTGGTGGAGTTGATCAACATTTAACTACATCCGGGGGAAAAGGGTACCTTTTATCCAATCCCTTAGGGATACCAGGGAGCCGGCTAGGCCGCTTCCATTCCTTGTGAACCAGATTATGGAAATGAGCCTGTTCTGGAAATTCGTAACGTGGCTTTGTAGTACCAAACTATTCTCCCTGTTGCCTGGGTACCGAAGCAGGGAGAGAAATGGAAAGTACTTCAAAGATTTGAGTCAAAAGTCTATGGGTGTCATCAGCATTCCAATGCTCTGAGCCGGCATCAGTGCCAGGGAAATGCTGATCATCGGAAAATTCAGAATCTGAGAAAAATTCCCCCTTCTCAAGCGGGGTACAGTCAGACAAATCAAGGAATTCTTCCGTCTCCATAGGGAAGGCAGACACAGCAGGCGCCAAGTGCCGTCTTTTAGCTGGGGCCTTACGGGCCACAGAGCTAGCAATGAACCTCTCAATGTTGGCCAGCCTGGAAGACACATCAGGCTGAGACTCCCCACTAGTGTTAATCTCACTGGGGGTCACGATCAACCGAGGGGTCGTGGGAGAAGACATGGTGGGCGCAGGCCCAGACAAGTGCAGCCCAGAGTGCCGCGCAAATGCCTGCTGGGCGCAGGGTACACTTTATTTTATTGTTTTTTAGGCCTCTAATATAGTAACTAGACAAATAGAAGACACAGGACCGGGAGAAACCTCTAATTAGTTTTCCCGCCTGAAAGACAATACCCGCATTAATTAAACAGGAGTGAAAGGCAATAAAAATATAAAAGGGGGCCCACAAGGGCACTCACAGACCGCTGAAGAGCTTACAATCGATCCAGCAGGAGAGACAAGATGGCGCTGCAGGGCTCTGAAGGGGCTGGCCGCATGAGGAAGCACCGCGGAGCGTGCCCAGCGTTAAGCCACACCCCCTCCAGGAAGCGCGGGGTTACAGGCTGAAGACAGCCACCCCGCAGCCAATCAGCAGCCATCAGGTCCCTGAGTGACATCGCCTCTGACCGCGGACGCCGCAGGGCGCGCGAGTCAGCGGCGGGAAATTCAAAAACTGAAGGGGAGAGGAGCAGAGCCGAGGAGAGTGCCAGCGAGACATGAAAAAAGGCATCATAACACATAACAGTAATGTCAAAAAGGCAAAACACATTTACACTAACAGGCACTCAACCCCCCCCCCCCCCCCAACGAGCAGTATAATGGGAGAAGGGGGAGTAAGGAGCCCATTAAACATTAATAAAAGTAAGGCAGGGCAATAGCGGACGGGGCATCCCAAGTCAGGATCACCAGTAACCTGAAAACCGCCTACCCTTTGGTGGGGGATTTGCGGTGGAGCAAGCTCCAATGAAGCTGCCTACCATCACCCGAACACGCAGCCAAGGCTGGGAGGCAGAATAAAAGTGGAACGGGTGGGAATAGTCCTACAGGGCCCAGGGCTGTCAAGCCCAGCTCACCTGCGAGAAGAGAAGCCATCATCTTGTCCTTCGCAGCCCACTGCAGAGAAGAAACTGGGGAATTAGTGAGAGGTCCCGGGTATATATGGACCGGGAGGGGCCCCTTTTTTGTCATCTCTGCAGTAAAGCGCCCTCTTGTGGACTATATCCCAGATGTTATGAATCATCTGGAGCAGGACGTGCTGCATACTTAGAATAATGCAGATACCGCTGGTGACCGGGATATATCGGGACATTTAGATGCGCATCCTTTATGTCCACTGTGGCCAGGAAATCCCCGTTCCAGCGCCGTCACGACCGATCTAGAGAGATTCCATGCCCAAACAAAACTGTTCACATGACGGAGATGCAGTATCGGACAAACGCATCTGTGCTTCCCTGGCCCCCAGATGGTTGGGACTTTTGTCCTTCCTTGCCACTTCATTTACACCAGGCGTGTATGCTGGGGCTCGTAGGAGCTGTGTATGCTGGGGCTCGAGTGTCTAGCCACGCCCCCCTTTAGCCGATGACGCCGGCCAGGTCATCATTGGGGGCATGGCTGGCGACGCACGCGGGAGCACAAAGGAGGAGGCCAACAGCAAGGTAAGTACCTCTGAGAAGCCACAGGTGGTGGCGGAACGCGTGAGGTTGTTTTGCACCAGCCCTCAGATGATATACAGATTTCCATAGGGGAAGTATCCCATATAATCTTTGCTCATTTATTTGACCTAAGTTGTGCAATTTTTCATTATTCTTCCCAAGTATATTGCACTTTAGTATTATTTATAGTTGGTATAGGAGAATAGTATTTTACTCAATCGTCGTTTTGTAGGATCACAAAGTGGATTTATATTTAGCTTGATTACTGTTATTGCACTGCCATTTCAGCATCTGCACCTTATAATAGGAGAGCTCAGCTGCTTTCATCAATTTGTTTAAATGTAGCTTATTGCACATGGTTGGATATATATATATATATTTTGTCACATTTATATTTATTGTATATTTTCTGTATTGGATAGGATTAGTATTTAGGATATTCCCAGTATGGAGGTGATAAAGTCTCTGATTTATTTTTATGAGAGCAATAGGGTTTCCTATTGGTGCAATTGTTTTTAATATTGTCTATATTAGTTTTTTTATGTAGTAGAGTCACTAAAATAAAGATTTATATTTTTACCATATATTTTGCGCTGTGCCCATTTGTGAAAGGTTTTCTTGTGCCTATGTGGTAGGTTATGCTTCTCGGAGATGACAAAGACTATTGATCAGAAACTGAAGCCCCACTCTGATGGTGGCACAGGCACTACCACTCCCCGGTCCAGCAAGAGATTCACTGTGCCCCTGCGAGACGCCGCCCTGTCCTCCACGTGGAAAGGCTTTGACGCAACAAACCTGTGTGGAGGCCTGGTCCAAAACTCAATCTTGTATTCGGAAGAGACAACTTTCCGAATATTCGATCCCTCGACACTGGCCTGTAGTGTAGAAGCCGTCCCGCCACCTGGTCGGGTGAGAGCACCCCGTCAACCTTGAGAGGGCTTGGCTGGAGTTTGGACCTGCTGCCCCATGGGGACTTAGGTTTCCCCTGGTGTTGAAGGCTACAGACCAAGTTCTCCAAGTGCGCACCATCCACAGGAGGTATCCCATCCGTTGGAGGACCCTGGGATAAAAAATACCGTTTTGTGAGTACTCACCTTTAAAACGGGTATTATGAGTGTGCCATACACTCCACTTCGATCTTCATGACATGTGGGTAATCTCCAGTAGAGGGCGAACTTCTGCAGAGATGAATATGCAAAAAAAGAAAGCCCCTCCCGGTCCATATATACCTGGGACCTCCCACCAATTCCCCAGTGTAAAAAAGCAGTAAGCGGACCAGGAAGAACCAATTATAATCTTAACAATCAAAACCAATGGTTCACCATATAAAAGCCCCAGAATACCTGAAAAAAAGGGTGGGGCGAAGTGGAGTGTATGGCACACTCATAATACCCGTTTTAAAGGTGAGTACTCACAAAACGGTATTATTCTAAGTGTGCCATACACTCCACTTCGATCTTCATGACATGTGGGACATCCAATAGCAGTGTCCGTCATGGGTGGGAATCAGAAACAGTAAAGAATGTACCAACTCAAACCACTGCAACCTTGCGGCCCAAAACAGCATCCGCTGAAGTCCGCAAATCAACCTTGTAAAACTTGGAAAAAGTATGAACGGAAGACCAAGTAGCAGCCTTACAAACTTGTTCAACAGAAGCCTGGTGCTGAAAAGCCCAGGATGCACCAACAGCACGAGTAGAGTGCGCAGTGACCCTAAAAGGGGGAGTCCTCCCCTTAGCAGAATAGGCCCCAACAATGGCCTGACGAATCCATTTGCTAATCGTAGACTTAGCAGGCGCCAAACCTTTCCTGGGCCCGCAGGGCACCACGAAAAAAGCGTCCGTCTTGCGGAAGTAAGAAGTAGTCACCAAATAGTACTTTACACAGCGAACAACATCCAAATTGTGCAGAACCCTCTCCTTGTCATTGTTAGGCTTAGGACACAAGGAAGGGAGAACAATATACTGATTGAGGTGGAAAGCAGACACCACCTTAGGAAGGAAATCTGGCTTAAAACGAAAAACCGCCTTATCCTGGTGTCTCTCAAAGTAAGGGGCCTGAATCGACAGAGCCGCCAACTCAGAGACACGCCGAACAGAGGTAATAGCCACCAAGAAAGCAACCTTCTGAGTGAGAACCGAAAGAGCAATATCCTGTAGCGGCTCAAAAGGAGGACCCTGGAGAGCCGAAAGAACCAAATTCAAATTCCAAACAGGAACCACGGCATTCCGAGGGGGGCGCACATGCGCGACCCCTTGGAAAAAGGTCTTAACCAGCGGGTGTAAGGCAAAAGACCTCTGGAAGAAAACCGACAGAGCAGAAACCTGTCCTCTCAAAGTACTAAGCTGGAACCCAAGATCCAGATTATGCTGAAGAAACTCCAAAATCCTAGGAATCGAAAACACCCTACAAGGCAAGGCCCTAGCCTCACACCAATCAATATAGGACCTCCAAGTCCTATAGTAAATGTCAGAAGAAGACCGCTTCCTAGCTCTAATCAAGGTCTGAACAACAGCCGCAGACAAACCTTCCTCCTTCAGAATGAAGGTTTCAGCAGCCAAGCCGTCAAAGCCAGTGTTTGTAAATTGGGGTAAAGTAGTAGACCCTGAGATAACAGATCCGGCAACATGGAAAGCCGGTACTGATCTACGGCCAGCCTTACAACGCCTGCGTATCAAACCCTTCTTGGCCACCTTGGAGCCACAAGAATTGCTGGAGCCCCTTCTAGAACCAGTTTGCGAACTACCTTGTCCAGCATGGAGACGGGCAGAAACAGGTAAAGAAAACCCAGATCCTTCCAAGCAAGGGACAAGATAGAGGATCCTGAGAAAGAGACACAAAGGCCGGAAGTTTGTGATTGTGCCTCGAGGCAAAGAGATCCACCTCCGGAGTCCCCCACTTTCGGCAAAGATCCAGAAAAATACAACTTTGTGAAATACTCACCTGTAGAATTGTTATTATAAGTATACAGTACGTCCTGCTCCAGATAGATTACTTACACTTGGGTTATCCTCCGCCAGATGGCTCTGCACTGCAGAGACATGCAAAACAGGCTCCTCCCGGCCCCTCAAATACCCGGGGACCTCCCACAAATCCCCAGCATTGAAAAGCAGTGAACAAGAAGCTGGGAGAATTCAACCACCAAAAACTGGTAACTATAGCAATGATAACAATCACCATACAGGGGATCCAGAATAATGCAAAAACCAGGGTGGGGTGGAGCAGGACGTACTGTATACTTATAATACCAATTCTACAGGTGAGTATTTCACAGAATTGTATTATTCTTAGTATACAGTACGTCCTGCTCCAGATAGATTACTTACACTTGGGACATCCAATAGCAGTGTCCATAAAGTAGGGTGGGATCCCCAACAAAAAAGGTAACAGCAGACAGTTTAAACCACTGCCGCCTGCAAAACCTTGCGGCCAAAAACAGCATCAGCTGAGGCCCCAACATCAACCTTGTAAAACTTTGAAAAGGTATGAACAGAAGACCAAGTAGCAGCCTTGCAAACGTGTTCAACAGAAGCCTGGTGCTGGAAGGCCCAAGAGGCACCAATAGCACCAGTAGAATGAGCAGTAAGGCGGAAGGGAGGACTCTTCCCCTTAGCAGAATAGGCCTGAATCACAGCCTGACAGATCCATTTGCTAATAGTAGACTTGGCAGGAGCCAAACCCTTCCTAGGACCAGAAGGGACCAAAAAAAGAGCATGAGTTTTCCTGAAGGACGCAGTGACTACCAGGTAATACTTCAGACACCCGACCACATCCAAGGAATGCAGAAACCTTTCCTTAGCGTTGCTAGGATTAGGGCACAATGAAGGAAGAACAATATCTTGGTTCAAATGAAAAGCAGACACCACCTTAGGCAGAAAGTCTACCACCTTATCCTGGTGTCTCTCAAAGTATGGGGGCTGGATAGACAGAGTCGCCAGCTCAGACACACGCCTGACCGAATTAATAGCCACCAGAAAGACAACCTTGAGGGTAAGTACAGCCAGAGCAGCATCCTGAATAGGCTCAAAGGGAGCACCCTGCAAGGCAGACAAAACCAAGTTCAAATCCCAAACAGGGACCATAGGTTTACGTGGGGGACGCACATGAGCGACTCCCTGAAAGAAGGTCTTAACCAAGGAATGCTGAGCAAAAGACTTCTGGAAGAAGACAGACAGGGCAGAAACCTGACCCTTCAGAGTACTGAGTATTAGACCCAACTCCAACCCATGCTGTAAAAACTCCAAAACCCTGGGGACTGAGAACACCCTACAGGGAAGAGACCTAGACTCACACCAATCAATGTAGGTACGCCATACCCTATAATAGATGGAAGAAGAAGTTTTCTTCCTAGCCTGCACCATGGTCTCAACCACAGAGGCAGACAAGCATTTCTCCTTCAAGATGGAGGTTTCAACAGCCAGGCCGTCAAAGCCAGAGTTTGTAAATTGGGATGGCTTAAGGGGCCCTGAGTGAGCAGATCTGGCACTCCTGGCAGAACGTACTGGTCTACTGTCCTTTGCACCACGTCTGCGAACCACACTCTTCTTGGCCACCTGGGGGCCACCAGAATCACTGGCACCCCTTTCCAGAGCAATATTGCGCAGGACCCTGCCCAGCAGGGGGAATGGAGGAAAGACATACAGGAGCCGAAATTCCTGCCATGACATGGACAGAGCATCTGTGGCCAAGGCCAGAGGATCCTGAGACAGGGAGACAAAGGCCGGGAGCTTGTGATTGTGACGGGATGCAAACAGATCCACATCCGGTCACACAGGGATTGGAATACCCTGTTGCAGAGGGACCACTCTCCCTGACGAGAGGTCCCCCTGCTCAGAGAGTCTGCCAGTAGATTCTCTGCCCCCGGCATGTACACAGCCGAAATGCATTGGACATTGGCCTCCGCCCATGTCAGAATCCACGACACCTCCTGGAGGGCCCCCCTGCTCCGGGTCCCTCCCTGATGGTTGAAGGCAACTGCCGTCCTGTTGTCTGAGCGCACCTGCACAAACAGACCCTTCAGGTGATTGGTCAACTGCTCCAGTACCAACCTGATTGCCCGTAGTTCCAGAATGTTGATGGGTAAGTGGGCCTCCTGAGGGCCCCACCTCCCCTGGAACCGCAGGGACTTCCAGAATCCCCCCCAACCTGACAGACTGGCATCCGTGGTGACCGTCTCCCAGGAGGGGGCCAGAAAGGACCTGCCCCCCAGCAAGTTCCTGTGGTCCAGCCACCACGAAAGGGACCGTCTTACCAAGGGGGGGAGCACACAGATCCCGTCCAAGGACGTTGGGTCCTTGTCTCATACAGACAGAAGGTGAAGTTGCAGAGGCCTCAAATGGGACTGAGCAAAGGGCACCGCCTCAAAGCACGCCACCATCAGGCCCACCAGCTACATTCCCTGCCTGAGGGAGGGCTGGGGACACGAGAGCAGGAACCTCACCTGCGCAGTTAGAGCTTCCACCTTCTGTTGAGGAAGGAATATCCTTGACTGAACCGTATCCAGAATCATTCCCAGGAATGGGGTCACCGAAGAAGGGAACAGAGAGGACTTGGGGTGATTGATCACCCAGCCGAAGGACTCCAAGGTGGACACCACCAGCTGCTGTAGAGACCGAGAGGTGATGAGTATGTCGTCCAGGTAGGGCAGCAAGGGTATGCCCCTTGACCTTACCAGAGACATCACCCCCGCCAGCATCTTGGTGAACACTCTGGGAGCTGAAGTGAGGCCAAATGGCAAGGCCACAAATTGGTAATGTTGATCTTCCAACGAGAATCTGAGAAACCTTTGGTGTCCCGGGAACACAGGGATGTGAAGGTAAGCATCCTTGATGTCCACAGACGTCATGAAATCCCCTGGGCGCAGGGAGCTGATGGCCGAGCGCAGAGTTTCTATGCGAAAGCGCCTGTTCTTGACAAACTTGTTGAGGATCTTTAAATCCAGAATGGGCCTGACTGACCCATCTTTTTTGGTCACTGTGAAAAGGTTGGAATAGAACCCCTTGCCCCTTTCTCTTAAGGGGACCCTGCAAATGACCCCCAGATCCAGAAGTCCCTGAACAGCCTGCATCAAGACCAATGCGTGTCGGATAGAGGGACAGGAATTGGCCAGAAGAAGGCGGATCAGACCCTGAATCCCCTGCACCTTGGTCTGGGGCAGAAACACTCTGGCTTGAATGGTATCCAGATTCATGCCCAGAAATGAAATCACACGAGACGGAGAGAGAGAAGACTTGGGGCGGTTGATCACCTACCCGAACCTCTCCAGGGTCGACACCACCTGGTGGGTGTCCAGCTCTGCCTGACGGAGGGAAGAAGCTGAGATCAACAGGCCGTTAGATAAGGCACAATGCGAATGCCCTGAGCTCTGAGCAGAGCCATTATTCCCGCCAAGACCTTGGTGAAGACCCTCGGCGCCGAGGTCAGTCCAAAGGGAAGAGCTACAAACTGAAAATGTTGATCCTCCACCGCAAAGCGGAGGAATCTCTGATGTGCTTGAAAAATCGGAACATGCAGATACGCATCCTTGATGTCTATGGATGTCATAAAATCCCCTTGGCGAAGGGAATAGATAGCCGAGCGCAGAGTCTCCATGCGGAACTTTTTGACTCTGATAAACCTGTTGAAAACCTTGAGCTCTAGAATGGGTCTCACCGAACCCTCCTTTTTGGGAACCGTGAAAAGGTTGGAGTAGTAACCCCTGCCTCTCTCCGACGGAGGCACCGGGCATATAACCCACATGTCCAGAAGGTTTTTCACTGCTAACAGGAGCCCCTGTGCAGCCTGAGGGTCCGAGGGCACCCGAGACCTTAAGAATCTTGGGGGCGGCCAGTACTCGAACTCCAGTTTGTACCCGGAGGAGAACACTTCCAAGATCCAATTGTCTGTGACCTCCCGGGCCCAGACCTGGAAGAAGAGTCGCAGCCGTCCCCCCACCCTTGCGGGTGAGGGCGCCCCTTCATTGCTGAGCCGTTTTAACGGCAGGCTTGGGCTTGGAACCCCAGGCAGCCGCGGGACGTGCCCGACCTCTGCCCCTGTTCCAGGACGAGCCCCTGGCACCCGAGAAGGCCAAACCCCTCGAAAGGGCCGGCGCTGTTTCCTCCGCTGAGGTAACTTACCTCCCTTAGCAACAGCATCCAATTTATCTCCAAACAGCCGCTAACCCAAGAAGGGAAGAGCTGTGAGCGACTTCTTGGCCCCAACATCCTCTGTCCACTGTCGGAGTCAGACCAATCTGCACATAGCCACCAGTAAGGCTGAAGTCCTACTACACACGACAATAGCATCTTCCATCGCAGCCATGACAAAATCCATGAACAATTCGCATTTCTTAAGGATAGCGAACTCAGCGCCAGCTGGATCAAACTGAGCGTTATTCAGCCAGTCCCTGATAAGAGACCTGGTAGCAAGCAACACCAGGGCAGATGCACTAACAGGCCACAGGGCCGAGCCCAAGTTGGCAAATGCGTGGCAAGCCATCTGATCAAGGCGCTTATCCTCGCCATCCTTAAGGGAAGTGGCGTCAGGGGTGTTTAGCACAGAAGAGTTGGTCAAACCTAAAACTGGCGCGTCGACCTCGAGAGGAGAAGACCAGCGCTTAACCGCCTCCACCGGAAAAGGATATTTTTTTGCCTGGGCCTTCGTGCCCACCGTGCTAGCAATAATTTTCTCGATGCTGGCCAACCTAGCCCAAACATCAGAAAGCGACTCCCCACTGGTACCAATGTCATTTGGGGTACGGATAAGGTGGGGAGGGGAAGGCGATGAAGCGGGAGGAGCCGACTCAGAAGGCTGGGTACCAGACTGCCACGTTATGGCCTTTTGTGCGCATGGTATACAGATCAGCACATTCTCCCCCGTAAGGGATACCCCGCACCCCACGCATGGCCCGGATTGTCCCAGAGGGAGCCCGAGCCCAGTATCCTGCGGAGCCTCCATATGGTGAATTTTTGTGGTCAGTCGCAAGACCGCAGGGAATTACGCATAAGCAACCCGGGATGTCCCTTAAAAGTCCCGGTGGGAGGATTTGTGGGTGGACAATTTTACACTAGGAACCCCAGGACCAGGAGGGACCCCTTAATATGCACATATACAGGGCAATCTGTAACACACAAAACAGGCAACATAAGGGCAGTGCTGAGTAAAAATGGCCATAACCTTACAGTATAAAAGACCACAGCATTTGCTCTTGCAGCCACACAATATATATATATATATATATATATATATATATATATATATATATATATATATATATATATATATATATGTTAACTATATCCCAGCCAGACACACACACATGCTCTAGACCAGTGGGGGCCCCCGCTAAAGAGGAGCCCCCACACACCAGCTAAAGAAGTGACCGTCGGGCCCTTACCACACCGATCTGCTCTGCGGCCTGCTCATAGAAGATGGCCCCCACGAAGCCTCATGCGTGAGGAGGGAGAGCAGGGGGAGGGCGGGCCAGCGCAGAACGCGCGTTTGCCGAGGCGACGCCCCCCTCCCAGCAACGCGGACCCCTAGAAACAAGCACCCCTAGAAACGAGCACAGCAATCGCGCCAAAGAAGGGGGGCGGGGCTACTGCGGCCGCAACGAGAGCCCGGCCTCGCCCCTTTCCCGAATGCAGCCTGAGGGGGAGAAGCTCCCCCAGGCTGCCACTACCCCTGTTATGCCAGTAAAGGCACTCTGTCACTCACACATACACAGTGAAAACACACTAACCACACAGGGACATAAGCTGGGGAAAACGAAATTCCTGGAGTGGAATAAGGGACCCGGAAGGGGGGGAACCCTGCCATAAGCCGAGTCCTGCCACACCAGGATCACCAAGAAACCTGGATAACCGCCTACCCCATAGTGAGGTCTCATGGTGGAGCAGTGCTCCTGCTGCACCCATAGGGTGCTCCTACCTTCACCAGGACCCGCAGCCTAAGCTGGGAGGCTCAATATAGGGACAATTTAGAAGGGTCCTGGCAGTAATAGGGACAATAGAAGGCCGGGCACCTTCTGTCTTGTCACCTTCCCTGAGAAGGAACTGGGGAATTGGTGGGAGGTCCCAGGTATATATGGACTGGGAGGGGCTTTCTTTTTTTGCATATTCATCTCTGCAGAAGTTCGCCGTCTACTGGAGATTACCCACATGTCATGAAGATCGAAGTGGAGTGTATGGCACACTTAGAATTGTGGCCCTGAAGGGGGTATACCTCTCAGAGAGCCCGAGCAGGAAGACACGGGGGATGTCGGACAACCCAGCGGAGGGCAGATCCCAACTGTGTAAGCCGCCGCAGGACACCTCTCGTTGTCAACGGGAAGCGTGCATCGACGCATTCCCTGCATCTCTGGCAGCAAGCAGGCTCCCTATTCTAGTCAATGTGAGCCTTTGCTGAATGACAAATGCTGAATCTGGGGGGGGGGGGCTGCGGGGGGACAGCGAGGTATCCCGAAGTGGGGAAACCGAACAAAACCCGGGAAAGTCAAATTCCAGGGTTTTGTCCTGCTTTAACATGTCAGCAGTTAGAAACCATCCTGTGCCTGACGGATTCCTAGGCAAGGTTCCACACTTTCCTGTTATACTTCATTTCTGATGGTTGGTCCTGAACAGTTTGCATGTATAAGAGGTAAGAAGAAGAATAAAAACACACTATTCACCTTGTGTTCTGGTGTTGGCCCACGCTGTGCAGGCAGTGCTCTTAGAGGCGGCATAGCAATGGGAGCTGGCACCGGTGAGGGCTCCGGAGCACGAGGTGCCTCTGTCCATGCTGCTTTCACTTGTTGAGGCTTCTCTTCCATGGGTGAGACCATCCTGGTATCCAAGCTCTCCACAACATTTTGAGGAGGAGCCACAGGAGGTTTCTCTGCACTGGAGACTGAGCTCTCTCTGTATAGAAAGAAAAGCCACATTTTAACTTAAAACTTATTAATGTCAAATGATTTTACTTTACTTGTTTGGATAGCTATGAATGCATTAATAGAGGGGATCATCTATCACTAGCTGTCTTTACCTTCTTTTGAGTATCGTCTATGAACAGCGATAGCGGATAGCAAAAAGAACCACTAAAAAGAGGTTATATACACCGTGCTTCTAATCAACAAAATTATTTAAACTTAAACCGGACCTTCACCATGATTTATTGAAAAGCCCAAACCCTTAAAATATATTAAACTTTAGATGCAGGGGAATAGTTTCTTAAGTTTTTAGTCACTTACTTATGATTCATTCCCCCACTGGGCTGCAACTCTGTTCAGGACTTTAAGATATGGGCGCCGACATCTTGACTCAGAAGCATCATACTTACTGAGGAGAGGAGAGTGGGGTAAAATACAAGGGGGCGGGTTATAGCTGTGCTTTGCACAGACAGAGCAGAGCTGGGGTCAGGAAAAGGTCAGCAATCCCAGAAGACACTTTCTGTTTGCAGACTACCTGATGTTCCATGAGCCGCCATCTTGGATGTTTAAAGGCTCATAACATGCAGTAGATGCAGGTAGGATAATTTTTAATGTGAGCAATCTGTATGTACAGGGTGTGGGAAACATATAAGATAGACTCTTATTCAGAGTGAAGGACCGCTTTAAGGTAGCTCAAACGTGTACAGGGGTTTCCCAAACTTCATAAATACAGATAAAGACAAGAAGAAAACACACCAAAATCAAAAAGGATGAAACAATACAATTCTGTGATTACTCACCTGTAGAATTGTTTTTATGGTAATCCAGCACAGGTTGCTTCATCTGTAATTCTTCACATTTGGGTAATCCACCACCAGGTGGCGCAGTCGACGGCAGGAAGACTTGTGGCTCCTCCCGGACCATAAAAGGGCAGGAATTACCCAGAAGACCCAGTGTTTGAAAAGCACTAACGCAAGAAGCCGGGAGGCAAAGACCATGTTAAGAAAAAACACAGCCCACTAAAAATAGAACTCTCTCAACAAAAATCACCATAACAAGGCAAAAGAGGATAACGATAACAAGGGTGGGATGAAGCAACCCGTGCTGGATTACCATAAAAACAATTCTACAAGTGAGTAATCACAGAATTGTATTTTTCTGGTATCCAGCACGGGTTGCTTCATCTGTAATTCTTCACATTTGGGACATCCAAAAGCAGTGTCCAGGAAGAAGGGTGGGATCCCCAGTGAGCAACAGCAGGCAGTTAAAGTCACTACCGCCTGAAGCACCTTGCAGCCAAAAACAGCATCAGCTGAGGCCCTAACATCAACCTTGTAAAACTTAGAAAAGGTATGAACTGAAGACCAAGTAGCGGCCTTAAAAACATGTTCAACTGAAGCCTGGTGCTGAAAAGCCCAAGAGGCACCAATAGCCCTATTGGAGTGAGCAGTAACACGAAAAGGGGGGGTCCTTCACCTTGGCAGAGTACGCTTGCACCACCACCTGTCTGATCCACTTGCTGATAGTGGATTT
The DNA here is from genome assembly GCA_027917425.1 of Gastrophryne carolinensis. NCBI lineage: Eukaryota > Metazoa > Chordata > Amphibia > Anura > Microhylidae > Gastrophryne > Gastrophryne carolinensis. The sequence continues at coordinate 30,775,863 of CM051235.1, read as the reverse complement.
AGCTGGAGGTAAGCCCTCCTAGGCACAGCAGGGAGGACAAACAGAGAATCCGACTTCTGAAAAGAATCAGTGGCGATCAAATAATATTTGAGCGCCCTGACCACATCCAGGAAATGAAGAGTCCGTTCCTTAGAATTAGAAGGGGCGGGACAGGACACAAAGAAGGCAAAACATTGTCCTAATTGAGATAAAAAGCAGATACAACCTTGGGCAAGAATTCCAGCTTAAGACAGAACACCATCTTATCCTGATGCCGCTCAAAATAAGGAGGCTTAATAGAAAGCGACCAAGAAGGCCACCTTAAGAGTCAGAATGGATAGAGAGGCATCGCACAAGAGTTCAAATGGTGGACCCTGGAGAGCAGAAAGCACCAAATTCAAATCCCACACCGGTAGCAGGGGAAAAAAGTCTTGACCAGCCTATGATTGGCGAAGGATCTTTGGAACAAAATTGCCAAGGCCGAAACCTGTCCTTTGAGGGTACTCCGGACCATGTTGAAGAAACTCCAAAACCCTGGAAATGGAGAAAGAGCGACACAGAAACGACTTAGACTCCCACCCGGCAATGTAAGCATGCCAAACCCTGTAGTAGATCATAGAAGAGGATCATAGTAACGACGACCGAAGCAGGCAATCCCTTATCCATCAGGATGGAGGTTTCAGCAGCCAAGCAGTCAAAGCCAGCGTGTAAATTGGGATGGCGCACCTGTCCCTGCGTGAGGAGCCCTGGATCTTCGGGCATGACGGAGTGATCCACCGCCATCTGGACGACGTCCGCGAACCCTCCTGGGCTATCTTGCGTAGCACACGACCCAACAGAGGGAAGGGAGGAAATGCATAGAGGAGTCGAAACTCCGTCCAAGGAATTGCTAGCGCGTCCGTGGCGACGGCCAGAGGATCTCTTCACAGAGAGACTAATCTTGGGAGCTTGTGATTGTGACGGGACGCAAACAGGGCCAAGCTGCCAGCACTATCTTGTAGCCGTTGGACACCACCTCCTGAATCCACCAGTTCGAGACGTGTTTCCAGACGTGAGCAAAGAGTTGAAGCTCCTCATGTCTGAAGGGCCTTGATGGGGGGCTTGGTCTTGGACCCCCAGGAGAGACAGGGACGACCGTGGGCCCTACCTCGCCCCCAGGATTCCCTGCGACCGCCAGGGAAGAAGGTGCCGCGTCCGCCTCGGAAGGGACAAAAGGAAGAAGACCCTCGAAAGGGCCGAGAATGCTTTCTACGCTAAGGGAGCTGACCATCCTTGGCCAATACATCAAGACGTTCCCCAAAAAGACACAGTACCATGAAGGGAAGACCGGTGAGGGACTTCTTAGCGGCAGCGTCGGCCGCCCACTGCCGCAGCCAGACAGACCGACGCATGGCTACCAACAGGGCTGAAGCCCTACCTCCAAGCCGGACAGCATCATCCATGGCAGATGGCACAATGGCAATAAAGTCAGTGCAAAGCAAAAGGTCCTTATACTCATCCGCTCGCTTGTGGGATCTGGCGGCCTCAACAAGGACCTTAATCTTCTTCTTGATAGCAATGGCAACAATAGCCGCGGCGCAAACCAGCCCCCACAAAAGTGAAAGCATGGCAAGCTAGTTGGTCCATGCGTCGATCAGCATTGTCGCGTAAGGTAGTGGTGTCAGGAGACAGCATACCCGAAGTATTGGAAAGCCCCAGGACGGGAGCGTCCACCTCCGGGGGACAAGACCAAAGACGGACCAACTCAGCAGAGAAGGGATACCGTCTATCCAGTCCCTTAGGCACCGAAGGCAACCTGTTGAGACGTTCCCATTCTTTAAGGACCATCTTGGAAAAATGTCCCTGCTCCGGAAACTCTAGGCGGCGTTAATCAGGGCGGAAAAGCTCACCCCATTTCTTTTTTGCCGCCTTAGGGGGAACAATGTGCAAGGTCTCAAAAACCGCCGACAACAGTCTATCCGTATCGTCGGGGAGCCAAGTGTCCTCGACCATGGAAGACCTAAGATCACTGTCAAAGACGCCCTGACGTTCCCCGGAGGAGTCGGAATCATGGAACAACTCCCCCTCCTCCATGGAGTCATTGCCTCATCGGCAATGAGGGAATAAGCCGGTTCCAAATGCCTCTTCTTACTAGAGGCCTTGCCGGCGACCGGACGGGCCAACTGCCGATCAAGGCTGGCCACGCGCAGCGCCAGGTCCGACTGGGACCCCCTGCTCGCTTCCCCCTCGTGGGGGCTAGATGCAGGCGTGGGGGAGTAGGTGATGCTGTAGGCAGGATAGGACTGGGGAGGGTAGCACTCGCCCCACCCTGCTCCACAATAGCGTTCTGGGCGCAGGGGAAGCAAACCGCGCTGCGACCGCTCAAGGGGGATGCCCCGCACACCAGACACAGCTGAGCCCGCCCCGAAGGGCCCCCAAGCTCGCTATCCCCAGAAGCCTCCATATGGTGATTACAGTAATAGCAAAAAGTAAGCCAAGCACAGGAGATCGGGGCTAAAAAATCCCACCCGGGATGCCCCCCAAGGGATCCCCTAACAAAAAGGGGGGGGGGGGGGGTACTGGACCAGGAGAAACCACAAGCACAATAAGTAGGCCTGTCTGAAAAACAAAGAGCATCCCACAGCACATGCACAAGCCCTGAAAACACAGAATGAAAAGGAGTGGACCAGCGGGATGGGGGAGCCTCCAGAAGCCTTAGCCAGGAAGCGCAGCAAGAAGCAGAAGGCAGGAAGAGGGGGGTCCGAAAAGTGCACCCCCGAAGCAGCCAGGACAGCGGGGCCACACCGCCAAGCAAAGGAGAGGGCACAAGATGGCGCCCGTCGTCAGGAACCTCGAGGGGCAGGCCGCACAGTGATGACTCGAATCGTGTCACCTTGCGGCCCGCCCCTCGGCAAAGCGCGAACCTCCGGGCGCCAGTAGGCAAAAAATGGCGCCCGGAGGAAACAGGAGGAGGAGGCCTCAGAAGGCCCCCGCCGCGGAGCGCAACGCGCCCAGCGGCAGAGCAACAGAATGGAGAGGGGGAGGGGGGAGGGGAACTACCACACGGCCAGAAGCCTCAGCCAAATCCTCATGAGTAAAACACGCAGTGAAACAACCAATGTGACACAATCACAAAAACAACATAATAAAGCATGTGCGATAAAATAATAAGAGTGGCTTCTCCCTTCCCCCATCCAGGCTCACCATTAGCCTATGGCCGGTTACCCTTTGGTACAGGGTCTGCGGCCCAGAGCATAGCTCTATGAACACCCGACCTCAGGTGTTTCCCCTACCTTCATCTGATCCGTCATCTGTGGCTGGGAGGCAGAAAAGGGTCCGGAACAGGTGGGAATAAGCTTGCAGGGCCGACGGGCTTAGGACACCCCCTCTCCTGCAAATAACCAGAGAGAGAGAAAATCTTCTGTCTTCGCAGTCAGGACTGCAGAAAAACTCTGGGTCTTCTGGGCAATTCCTGCCCTTTTATGGGCCAGGAGGAGCCACAAGTCTTCCTGCAGTCGAATGCGCCACCTGGTAGCGGATTACCCAAATGTGAAGAATTACAGATGAAGCAACCCGTGCTGGATACCAGAAAAATGTAGTATACCGAGTCCTCGGTATACTACATTGTTTAGTCCTTTTGATTTTGGTTACTTCTTTATTTGAAGAGGGTTGTCGGAGCGGCCCCTCATCACAGTACCTGAAGCACCTTTAGCAGGGCGGTGAGAGCTGCTATGTTTTTACTCTTGATTTATTGAAGATTTTTTATTGTGAGTGCAATTCTTATTTCTTCATTCATTTTTAACAGTACTGCACTAGTTTTTATTACGTTTCCTTCCCTACATGCAATTTGTGAACTAACTTCTGGGACTATGAGCACTATTGCGGAGTCTTAAAGGAGCAGTACCTGAATCAGAAGGAAAAACGTGTATGACCGTTTTGCTGCCACCTGAAGTGCTGATTGCGTGTTTGCTTAGTCTTTTAAGCCATCTCTCCGTTACCATCTGGTAAGAATACTTGGGTGATGGGAGCACGTTGAAATTGCTTGCCGCACATTCATTTGGGATCTCTCAAGCTCTAAATATAAATTTGATGTGGAATGTGTCCCCGAGTCCAGATTATACATGAAGACTTTCGGCACATGCAATCGGGGACATTTATTAATTCATATGTGTCCAAAACCAAAATTTGAGCGACTGGGTTAACTAAGGGGCAGGAAATGAATATCCAAAAACAGCATATCAACTGATTGCTACTCTACTTAAAAGTGAAATAGAATATGCACCCATAGTTCTACGACAAAGGCTTCGGTGCTTGGCTGGGTGCAGATACACGACAGGGAGGGGGTCCCAGACATTAAAGATGGCCGCCGGCCGCTTGTGAATGGCCGACGCGGGCGCGCGCCCTGTAAGAGTGACGCGCGGGAGGCGGCGGCGGGAGCGCTCTCTTGTCCGTCACTGCCTCCCGCTCGTCCGTCGGCGGGGATTGGCAGCGGCGGTCACGTGGGAGCGAGGAGAGGTGAGTTTTTCGGGGTTTCTGGGGTGTTCCACACAGCGGGGCACCCCCCGATCGGGGGGTCCCGCCGAAGTGGACCAAATCCCAGGATAGTCAAAATCCTGGGTGTTGGTCCACTTTAAGTGAGGCCATACCCTCACCCAGAAGCCCACTACACATAAAGGGAAACTAAGTAAAACTTTAACACTTAGAAGACTCTTGGTGGCCTTCAATGTTCAGGGATTAATACAATATTGTCCAAGCTACTCTCACCATGACAATAGCTAAGATAAGAGAATTTGATCATTTGATCATAATCTCTCCATACCTTCAATAGGCATTTGGATGTAAATGGTTCTGGTCAGACTTTAAAAGGTAAGTGATTGCTGGCCACTGCTGGGTGTTCACACAGTGATGCATCCCAAATCCCCAGGGGCATGTAGACGGTCGGCCCTAGAGTCTTTCAGAATGCAGCGCAGGCCTTCGAGGTAACTTGTCAACTTTAAGGTTTCCTTTTACTATTCTACTGTGTCTACTCTTCCCCTCCCATTTTAACCCGTGCTCCATGCGATGTTACCATGGGGGGGCAGTCGCAATCTGATGTATGTGCCAGATTGGCCAGTATTGAAAAATGTATTTCCTCTACGGTAGCTAAGAAGGCGCCGGCTAAGAGAAAACATTTGTCCACGGTTTCTCATTATGAATATGATGATACGGATGGTCTGGATTGGTCAGATTATTCTCCTCCAGAGGAAGGGGAGGTGTTTGAGGATTCGGATAATTCTGAATTCAACAAATTGTTGGCTCTGATTCTGGTAGGGGGTCAGGAGGTTCCTTGGACACCCCTAACGTTTTGACTCAGATGTTTGAGGTTTTGGCAATCTCGCCTCCGGCAGAGGCCCCCCAACAACAAGGGGAGTTTTATGAGGAATCCAGACCGCGCTTAGAATTTCCTAATCAAAAACATTTTGATAATATTATTTCCAAGGAATGGGAGAGGCCAGCTCGGCTTCCAGGCATTCCTCAGAGTTGGGATAGAAGGTATCCTTTCCCTGTGGACACGGTTAAACGCTGGGCTTCCCCCCCGAAGTGGACGCCCCAATTTTGGGGTTATCCAACTCTGCCGTTTTTAATAACCCCGATTGTTCCTCCCTCAAGGATGGTGAGGATAAAAGCATTGACCAGATGGCTTGTCATGGTTTTGCCAGTATTAGGGCAGCTATACGGCCAGTTTGTGCCTCATCACTGTTGGTGGTGGCTGCTAGAAAGGTGATCAGGGATTTACTATCCTCGTCCGGCTTGGAACCGGACAGCGATGAATTTCTTGGACTGAAACGTTGTGAGACTTTTCTTTCCTTCATTTTAACTGCTCTGGATGATTCATTGATGATGAACAGCAGGGCCTCTGCTCTTATGGTTACCATTAGGCGTTCAATTTGGTTGCGCCAGTGGGCGGACTATTTGGGGTCTAAAAAGTCTTTGACGTCTCTTCCCTTTGTTGGTCTAAGGCTTTTTGGAGAAAAATTGGACTCAGTAGCTAAAGGTGGAAAATTACCTCAACGTAGGAAGCAACGTTGCCCCTTTCGAGGGGCGGCTTCCTTCACCCCTTCCTTTCGGGGAGCTAGAGCGGGAAGAGGTTTTGCCTTCCCTTCTACAAGAGGAGACTCCTGGAACAGGGGCAGAGGTCGTGCCCGTTCAGGATACATTTGGGGTTCTAAACCCAAGCCCGCGGCCAAGCCCGCTCAACAATGAGGGGGCGCCCTCACCCGCGCGGGTGGGGGGACGGCTGCGACACTTCTCCCAAGTCTGGATTCGGGAGGTCTCGGACAGATTGATCAGGGAAGTGGTGTCTTCCGGTTACATGCTGGAGCCCCCCCCCCCCCCCCCCCGCGTTTCCTCACGTCTCGGGTGTCCCCGAACGTACAGGCTGCATTGCAGCTCCGGGCGGCGGTATCGAGTCTTCTAGAAATGGCGGTCATTTGTCCAGTACCCCGATTAGAAAGGGGTCGGGGTTTTTACTCAAATCTGTTCACGGTTCCCAAAAAGGATGGCTCCGTGCGGCCCATCCTGAACCTAAAGATTCTCAACAAATTCATCAGGCTGCGAAAATTTCGCATGGAAACGTTGCGTTCCGCTATCCACTCTCTTCGTCAGGGGGACTTCATGACGTCCATAGATATCCAGGACGCTTACCTCCATGTTCCCATTTTTCCCGCGCACCAGAGGTTCCTAAGGTTCGCTTTGGAGGATCGGCACTTCCAATTTGTAGCTCTTCCCTTCGGTCTCACCACAGCTCCAAGGGTTTTCACCAAGGTACTTGCTGGGGTAATGGCTCTTCTCAGAGCTCAAGGAATTCGCATAGTGCCATATCTGGACGCTCTCCTCATATTGGCATCGTCATTCAGCCAAGCGGAATTGGACACCAGGACGGTTCTATCCACTCTGGAGAGATTCGGCTGGGTGATCAACTACCCCAAGTCCTCCCTTCACCCGTCCAGGTTAATATCCTTTCTGGGGATGTCTCTGGATACAGATCAGGCCAGAGTGTTCCTTCCTCAGTCCAAGGTTCTTCTGATTCAGGAGTTGGTTCGGTCGCTTATGTCCATCCGGCTAGGGATGAGACTGGTGGGCTTGATGGTGGCCTCCTTCGAGGCAGTTCCCTTTGCTCAGTTTCACACAAGGACACTACAGCTCCATCTGTTGTCGGTCTGGAACAGGTCTCCTCAGTCGCTGGATCAATTCTTTCAGATGTTCCCCCGGGTTCGCCGCTCGCTTCAGTGGTGGCTGAACTCAACCAACCTGCTGAAGGGCAGATCCTTTCGGACTCCCCAGTGGGAGATAGTCACCACGGATGCCAGCCTCTCGGGATGGGGGGGGGCTTCTGGAAGGATCTGCAATTTCAGGGTTTGTGGGGTCCCCTGGAAGCCCACGAGCCTATCAATGTTCTGGAATTGAGGGCCATCAGGATGGTTCTTTGTCACTTAACTCATCATCTGCGAGGTTTGCCGGTCCAGGTCCGGTCGGACAATCGGACGGCGGTGGCCTACATCAATCACCAGGGAGGCACCCGCAGCAGGAATGCCCTCAAGGAAGTGTCTCTGATTCTGGACTGGGCGGAGAGCCATGTCCCGTGCATCTCGGCAGTTTACATCCCGGGAGTGGAAAATGCGGAGGCGGACTCTCTGAGCAGGCTGTCAGCCCGCAAAGGGGAGTGGTCTCTCAATCCCAAGGTTTTTCACTCGATTTGTCGCAGGTGGGGGTCACCGGCGGTGGATCTCTTTGCCTCCCGTCACAATCACAAACTTCCGTCATTTGTGTCTCTGGCGAAGGATCCTCTGGCCCTTGCGACGGATGCCATGTCTCTGAACTGGAGGGATCTGGGGTTTCTGTACCTGTTCCCTCCGTTTCCCATGGTGGCCAGAGTAGTGCGCAAGCTTGCTCTGGAGAGAGCACCAGCAATCCTGGTGGCTCCAAGGTGGCCAAGACAGGTTTGGTTCGCAGACGTGGTAAGGTTGGCAGAAGATCAGTTCGTTCTGCCTCTGCTGCCAGATCTACTCACACAGGGTCATCTTCGTTACCCAAATTTACCAACGCTGGCTTTGACGGCGTGGCTGCTGAAACCTCCATCTTGAAGGAGGAAGGTCTTTCGGATGCTGTGATTCGGACTCTTATTAGTGCTAGGAAAGGTCCTCATCGTCTGTGTACTATAGGACTTGGAGGTCTTATATTGATTGGTGTGAAAACAGGGCCTTCCCTTGTAGGGAATTCTCTATTTCTAGAATTTTGGAGTTTTTTGCAACATGGTTTGGACCTAGGGCTCCAACTCAGTACTCTGAAGGGGCAGGTGTCTGCCCTGGTGGTGTTTTTCCAAAAGCCTTTTGCTCTTCATCCTTTGGTTAAAACCTTTTTCCAGGGGGTTACACATGTGCGGCCTCCTAGGAAGCCTCTGATTCTAGTTTGGGATTTGAACTTGGTTCTTTCTGCACTTCAGGGTCCCCCCTTTGAGCCTTTGCATGATATTCCTTTGTCTTCCCTTACGCAGAAGGTAGCCTTTTTGGTAGCTATCACTTCCGTTAGACGTGTTTCTGAGTTGGCGGCTCTGTCTATTCAAGCTCCGTATTTTGAAAGACATCAGGACAAAGTGGTTTTCCGTTTTAAGACGGACTTCCTTCCTAAGGTGGTTTCGTTTTTTCATTTAAATCGGGATATTGTTCTGCCCTCTCTGTGTCCTAATCCCAGCAATGACAAGGAGAGGGCCCTGCATTCTTTGGATGTGGTTCGTGTTGTGAAGTATTATTTGGTGGTAACGTCTGCCTTTCGCAAGACTGATGCATTTTTTGTGGTGCCATTTGGGCCCAAGAAGGGTCTAGCACCCACAAAGTCTACCATCAGCAGGTGGATTCGTCAGGCCATTGTCGGGGCCTATTCTGCTAAGGGGAGAAATCCTCCCTTTCGTGTTACAGCTCATTCTACTCGTGCGGTTGGGGCTTCCTGGGCTTTTCAGCACCAGGCCTCTGTTGAGAAAGTTTGCAAGGCCGCTACCTGGTCTTCTGTTCACACTTTTTCAAAGTTTTACAAGGTTGATGTTCGGGCCTCAGCGGATGCTGTTTTTGGCCGCAAAGTTCTGCAGGCTGCAGTAGTTTAAGTTGTGCTTTATGCCTTGTTTTGGATCCCCACCCTTTATGGACACTGCTATTGGATGTCCCACAGGTTATGAATATCTTGAAGCGGGGTGTGTGACATACTTAGAATAATACCATTTTGTGAATACTCACCTTGTAAAATGGGTATTATAAGTATGTCACACACCCCGCTTCAACCCGCCCTTTTGTATTCTGGATCCTTCATTTTGTGAACTTTGCGTTGTTATGACTAATATTTGGCTCTTCCTGGTCCCTTACCTTACTGCTTTCTTTATACTGGGTAATGAGTGGGAGGTCCCAGGTATTTATGGACCGGGAGGGGCTTTCTTTCCTCCAATCATCTCTGCAGATCGCCCTCTTCAGGTCAGTATACCCACAGGTTATGAATATCTTGAAGCGGGGTGTGTGACATACTTATAATACCCATTTTACAAGGTGAGTATTCACAAAATGGTATTTTTCACTTTTCAAATTTTTCTGGAACATGTTTTTTTTTTTTTTGCTGTCCCTCTCTGTGAGATGACAGATGATCAGTCATGGCATAGGTGTGGTAATGACATCGTTCCCACACACAACAGTGGCAGTAAATGGAGGAGCTTTACCGCTAAAACAGGCGCCATTATCTGGGATTAGAGTGAAGCAGGAGCAGTGAAAATTGGCAAAAGGTTCTCTTCATGGGAGAAGCAATTCAGGCGATGCTGGTTAAAAATTTGGGTTTTGGTCCGCTTTAAGATGTGCATACTGCTTTAGTTTTAAACAAAGGAAACAAACGTACCCCTTCTCCTCAGAATCCGTGTCCTTCCCATCCTCATCATCGCTGAATTTCAGCTTTTCTGTATAGTCCACTTCTTCATGGGCCCCTGAAAGATGAAACAAATTAAATGTTCTGAACCAGGGATAGAACAAGAGACATAAAAAATATAAAGCTACTTCCGCATGTCTTTAACACTGATGAAAAACATGCTGGCAGTTGCTGACCTGACCTGACCTTTTTTGGGTAAAATATCCATAAGGGAATGTGCTGAGAATTTTTTACACCTGCTCGGGGCAGCTGTAAATAATTAGTTCAAAAGATTAGTCAAAACATTGCTGAATTACGCTAATGTTTTACAATTGTAAATTTCAGTTGTATTTTTTCACTTTAGACAAATTTTTTTCACTTCATTAGAAAAGACAAGTGAAAAAAATCAGTGTAGAAAATGAAGCCTGTTTTTTTTTTTTTGTTGAAACACAAGAATTTGAAAAAGCTAAAACAGTAGTATTTTTTTCTCAAGAAAGACTAATTTTTTGTTACAAACTTTGTTGAATCGAGCCGTAAACGTCCCTCACCTCACTGAAACTACTAAGCATTTCAGCGAATGACTGAGCAGTTTGGTCAGACCTTTTGGGGATTTAAGAGGGAAAATGGCAAACAATGATTGATTAGAAAGACAGCCCCTAACACAAACATGAGATAACAAGTTAATACCCTTAGTTAACCCTTTGCCTGGAATGTCCCTTTCACAGGTACCAGAGAGCCCGGCTGACTCACATAGGGATACTTTATCCAAAGAAAGCTGAAAATCATTGAAACAAGCAGCAACCCACCTGCCCACCCATCGTCTGCCTCTTGATCCAACTCATCAAATTCCTTCAGATCATCTTGCTTCAATATAGATGGGCGGCTCACAGCTTCAGACAGCCTAGGTGTGGCTTGAGGAGCGCGCGGAGGAGCCAACCGTGGAAATCTAGAAAAAGCGCCATGGAGATCAAGAGTCCCATGAGTCAGTGCTAAATATAAGGGCAGAGTCCAGTTAGTGTCCAACCACTTATTGGCAAGGAGGTCCCGAGGTAAAGTGCTGTGCTTGGTTCTCTTTATAGTAATTTGTCAACTACCAGGTTTTCTTTTTTAGTGGACCAAAACTGGCACTGGAGTCTATGAGACTCCAGGACCTGCTAATTTTCTCTCCTTGGGGCATCCCCAACTGCATTCCCCCATCGCGTGAAACCCAGCAGTTTGCCCAGTTTCTTACCTTTACCACAAGGATGGAGGTGGCATCACTTGCATACCTTTCTGGCTTGAAGGATGCAAGTGATGCAGTGTGGCTGGGAATTCATTCAGCATCTCCAGCTGTGCATTAATATGCACAGCCCTCTAAACAGATTGTATGAGAGGCGGCCGCACATGCGCAGTTGGACTGAGGAGGGGTGAGTTTACTGGGAAAAAAAATGGGGTATCTCAGCGTGGTGCACCAGGGGAATGGACCAAAGCCTAGGATAGTGAAAAACACAATTCTGTGAGGTACTCACCTGTAGAATTGGTTTTGAGTATATCCAGTCCAGGTCGTCCCAGAGATGACATGTGGTATTCCGCCCCCAGGGGGCGCTGGACTGTAAGATCAAAAGCTGTCGCTCCTGCCGGCCCCTATAATGGCAGGTGTCCCTCTATCATTCCCCAGAGGTTAAAAAGCAGTAAACAAAGAGAGGACAGGCCGGGAGGCCAAGAAACCATGTTACTTCACATAGCTTCAGCTTGTACTCTCTCTAACGAGACTTAAGGATACAAGTCCATGAATAAAAAAATGGTAATCACCATAACAGGCAAACAAGAGATAATGAACAAAAGGGCGGGGTGGGACGACCTGGACTGGATATACTCAAAAACAATTCTACGGGTGAGTTTCACAGAATTGTATTTTTCCCTATATCCAGACCAGGTCGTCCCAGAGATGACATGTGGGACATCCAAAAGCAGTGTCCATTTGGGTGGGATCCCCAGTGCGGAACAGCATGTAGTTCATTTCCCTACCGCCTGAAGCACCTTTCGGCCAAAGACAGCATCAGCTGAGGCCCTAACATCAACTTTGTAAAAGTATGAACTGAAGACCAAGTGGCGTCTTAAACTTGTTGAACCGATGTCTGGTGCTGAAAAGCCCAAGAGGCACCAATAGCTCTGGTAGAATGAGCTGTGATCCGAAAAGGGGGTTCCTTCCCCTTGGCAGAATATGCTTGCACCACCGTCTGTCTGATCCACTTCCTGAGAGTGGACTTGGCTGGTGGCAAACCTTTCCTAGAGCCCTCTGTTAGGACAAAGAGCAAATCCGATTTCCTGAAGGATTCAGTCGCAACCAGGTAATACTTAATGGCTCTGACCACATCCAAGGCCTTAGAATCAGTCGGTGCTGGACACAAAGAAGGCAAGACAACTTCCTCATTAAGGTGAAAAGGAGAAACGACCTTAGGCAAAAATCAGGTTTAAATCGAAAAACCACCTTATCCTTATGCTGCTCAAAATAGGGAGGCTTCATACAAAGCGCAGCCAACTCTGATACACGATGCACCAAGGTGATTGCTACCAAAAAGACCAATTTGAGAGTCAAAATAGGCAATGCAGCATCGCACAAGGGTTCGAAGGGAGGACCCTGAAGAGCAGACAGTACTAAATTCAAGCCCCACACCGGTAAAACTGACTTACGCGGTGGCCGGACATGGCTGACTCCCTGGAAAAAGGTCTTGATCCACCTATGATTGGCAATGGATCTCTGGAAGAAGATGGCTAAGGCCGAAACCTGGCCCTTGAGAGTGCTCAGCTGAGCAGTGTGTAGAAACTCCAGAATCCTAGAAATAGAAAATGTGTGGCAAGGGAGACTCTTGGTCTCGCACCAAGCAATATAAGCGCCAAACTCTGTAGTATATCATGGAGGAAGACTTCTTCCGTGCCTGAATCATGGTGTGTACAACCATGGACGACAGCCCCTTCTCTGTCAGGATTGAGGTTTCAATAGCCAGGCCGTCAAAGCCAAAGCCTGCCGCAGCGACCCCTGTGTGAGAAGCCCTGGGTCGTCGGGCATGATGTAGCGATCTACTGACATCTGAACTATGTCCGCAAACCAACTCCTTCTCGGTCAGCGAGGAGCCACCAGGATAGCCGGTACCCCTTCCTGGGCTATCTTGCACAGCACTCTGCCCAGGAGTGGGAACGGGGGAATGCATAAAGAAACTTGAACTCAGTCCAAGGAATCGCCAGAGCGGCTGTGGCAACGGGCAGAGGATCTCTCGAGAGGGAGACGAACCTTGGGAGCTTGTGATTGTGTCTGGATGCAAACATGTCCACAACCGGCTGACCCCAGCAGAGGCACAGAGCGTGAAAGGTCTTGTTGCTGAGGGACCATTCCCCCAGGTGCGAGGCGCTCCTGCTCAGGGAGTCTGCCTCCAGGTTTTCTACCCCAGGAATGTAGACCGCAGAGATGCAGGGAACATTCTCCTCTGCCCAAGTCAGAATCTGGGTTACCTCCTTGAGAGCTCTCTTGCTCCGAGTCCCGCCCTGGTGATTGATGTAGGCGACAGCCGGCTAATTGTCCGAGCGAACCAGGGTCGACCCCTTAAATGGGGAGTCAAGCGAAGAAGCACCAACCAAATAGCTCTCAGCTCCAACAGATTTATGGGTAAGCGGTTCTCCTGCGGACCCCACTGACCCTGGATCTTCTGAGTCTGCCAAACGCCTCCCCAGCCAGTCAGACTGGCATCCGTGGGAACCATCTCCCATTGGGGAATCAGAAAAGACTTGCCCACCAACAGGTTCCTGGAGTCTAACCACCACAAGAGGGACTGCCTGGCCAGGGAGGACAGTGAAAATTCCTGTTCCAGAGACTCCTGCATCCGGTCCCAGCCGGTCAACAGGTGCAATTGAAGAGGTCTCATGTGAAATTGGGAGAAGGGCACTGCCTCGAAGCATGACACCATTAGGCCCACCAACCTCATCCCCAGACGGATCGACGGCCGTTGACAAGACAGCAAGGCCTGCACCTGCTTCTGGAGACCCAAAACCTTCTGCTGTGGCAGAAAGACCTTGACCGGAGAGGTGTATCGGCATGCCCAGGAAGGACCTCACTGTCGAGGGAGTGATAAAAGATTTTGGGTAATTGACTACCCAGCCGAAGGCCTCGAGAGTTGACAACACCATCCGGGCATTGCTCATGGCCTGCTGAAGAGACTGGGCTGCAATCAGCAAGTCGTCCAGATAGGGCAGCACACGAATGCCCTGATTCCTCAGGATGGCCATGATGCCCGCCAGTGAAGACACGGGGCGCTGAGGAAATCCCGAATGGCAGAGCCACAAACTGGTAATGCTGGTCCTCCAGAGCAAACCTCAGGAACTTCTGATGCCCCAGGAAAATCGGGATGTGCAGGTAAGTATCCCTGATGTCCACCGTGGTCATGAAGTTGCCGGGCCGAAGCAAGCTCACCACCGACTGTAAGGTTTCCATGCGGAAATGTCTGACTGACAAACCTGTTGAGACCCTTCAAGTCCAGGATAGGTCTTAACGTTCCGCCCTTCTTGGGAACCTTGAACAGGTTGGAGTAAAAACCTTGACCCTGGTTCCTGACGAGGTACAGGACAGATCACACCTAACCGCAGTAGGTGTTGCATGGCCATTCTCAAACCCTGTGCCTTCAATGGGTTTTGGGATATCCGAGACCGAAGAAATTTTGTGAGCTGTCTGACTGCCAGCTCTATTTTGTAACCGGAGGACACCACCTCCTGAATCCACCCATCCGAGACGTGCCGTCTCCAGATTTGAGCAAATAGCAGAAGCCGTCCCCCCACCCGAATGGGTGAGGGCGCCTCCTCATGCCTGAGGGGGGTTGGCAGGCGGCTTGGTCTTGGCTCCCCAGGCGGGATTGGGTTGGCCGCGGGACCTACCTCTACCCCAGGTATCTCTGCGGCCACCTGAGAATGAAGAGCCTTTTCCTCCTCGAAAGGAACGATAGGCAGAGGGGTTCCGAAAGGACTGCTTTGCAAAGACCCGCCTCTGTCTTTCGGGCCTAAACAAATCACCTTGCTACCTCTTAGCCGCTCTGGGAGGAACAATGTGTAGTGTCTCAAACACTGAGGCAAGCATTTTCTCCGTATCATCAGGGAGCCACGCATCCTCATCCTAAGAAGAACCAGACAAACTGTCAGCGCCTGCAGAATAATCCGCAGAGGAACGGGAATCATCTGGCAACTCACCTTCCTCCACAGAGCCCAGATCATCAAAAAGATTGTCAATGTCCGAGTAAAAGGGCTTGATGTGCCTTCTCTTACTCGTGGCCTTCTTAGGAGCCGTTCACGAGATCTGTCTCTCGAAACTGGCCACCCTATGCGCCAAATCAACATGGGACCCCCTGCTGGCTTCCCCCTCACTGGGGCCTGAGTGCAGCAGCGGAGGATCTGGAGAGGCTGCAGGCAGCGAAGGGCTAGGGGCAGGAACGCCCGCCCGGTCATGGTCCAAAATGATGCCCCTGGAGCAAGTGGTACTAACAGTGCTGAATCCGTCCAGAGGATTCGTCCTGCACAAGGGGCAGAGCTTCACCCGCCCAGATGGGGCCCACAGCTCACTATCCCCAGATGCCTCCATTATGGTGATTAATAATTGTCAATTGAAAGGTTACAGGACACTAACGGCCCAACCCTATATGAGCCCTCTTAATAAAAAAGAGGGGGGGGGGGGGAGGACCGGGAGGAACCACAACCCTCAATCACTAAGCCCACGACCTATGCAATATAAAAGAGAGGAGAGCGCCCCCTGGGGGCGGAATACCACATGTCATCTCTGGGACGACCTGGACTGAATATAGGGAAAAACCTAGGTCTTAGTCCTTTTTAATAACTAATCCGTTTTAAACTCCTCCAAAAGACCTAATGGTTGGTAAAAAGGAAGAACCTCAGGTCGTTCACACATTGACCTTTAAACCGGGCCAACACCCCTGTTTTCTTTGACGGGTGTTGGTCCCGCTGTCTGTGCTTCACAATAACCTTGGGAAGGGGGGGAGGTATCCAGAATGCTGGAGCCCCCCTGTGATGGATGGAGGTCAGAATCAATAAAATGAATATATATATATATATATATATATATATATATTCCCTCTCTCCATTCACACCAGTTGATTTGAGTTTCCTATCTTTGCATTGTAAGCTTTAGTGGCTAATAAAGGTGAAATAAACCCACTTATCTCTGCGCTGATTCTTTCCTTTTGCTTGTACTGAAATTAGTGCAATAGGTAAAGTTAATGAAGCACGCTGCTATTAACACATTACTGTGATAAAGATGGTGTCAGGAAGCTGGACAACGCCTTTTGAGTCGCCTCCTTTTTAAACATAGATAACATTCCAACATGCTCATTAGGTAGAAGAGACCAATTACTGAGCCAGAAATTCAGTTTTTTCCAATATGATGATATGCCTCCTCTAGATGTATGTAAGTTTTCTATTTCACTATAAATAAAATCATCAAAGGGAGGAGCACCAGATGCATCTCTCGTATTTCTTATCTTCTAGGCTGATTTGAAAGACTGAACGACACCCAGGACCCGTTAAACGGGCACGAAGGAGGGGGGGGGGCCCCCACCGGATAGCCGTTCTTGAAACCCCTAGCAGATAACCTAGCAGAATGCTCGTAAAATTCACCTTCATTTTGAGTCCTGTGATTCGCCACTGTGGCCCACGTGACCATCCGAAGGGCCAATCACGGGACTCCTTTCCCGGCGCTGGCTTGTAATGAAGGTGACTATTAGGAGTGTTCTGGTAGGTTAACTGCAAGGGGGGCTTCAGCATTCTGAATGCCCCTCGTGGTAATTGTGAAGCACAGCCAGTGGCACCAACACCCGTTAAAGTAAAAACGGACAGCGTATAACTATTGGTTGCACTAAAGTGCCAGTCCCACACTTAGCTACTTGTCCTCTTTATGTTCTCTGAGCTTGCAATCAGGTTAGTGGGACGCCGATTACTTTATACTCGGCAGTGCACATGATTACTGCTTAGAGGGATCTCCCAGTCTTTTTAATGTTTTTTGGTGACTAAACTGCCTGCTGTGCAGCTTTACACTATCGGTATTTGAGCACAAAGCTTGTGTTGTACCTGGTAGCATCCGGACCATGAAAGCGGAAGGCTCCTTGTGGGCCATATGGAGGAGGGAATGGCAAATATGGGGGATACATCTGGAAAAATAAAAATAAAAGGATTAGCCTATAAAATGTAAATTATAAAGCGGACCCAAATCACCCCCCCCCCCCCCAGAAAAAAGCAAAAAGCATGCTCTTTCAGTCTTCGAGGGTGTGTCTGCAGGGCTATGCTAATAAGCATAATCCTATGCTAATTATCAAAACTCTAACTCTCGCCTACAAAGCGATCTCTAACCAGGCCCCTCCCTACATCTCATCTCTAATCCAACAATGTTAACCTAGACGCAGCCTCCGCTGTGCTGCCGACCTTCTCCTGTACTCCCACCCTGGTCACACCCTCTCATGCCCGTCTCCAGGACTTCTCACGTGCAACTCCACCACTCCACAACCCTCAAAACCTTCAAAAGGTGCCCTCAAAACTCACCTATTCAGACAAGCATACAATCTGGCTTAAGCAATTCTCTAAAAGGCACATGCCACAAAGCTCAATACTGACTGATTGTGATCCTTTCCCCTCTTCCTTTAGACTATAAGCTTGCAAGGGCCGGGCTCTCTCTCCTATTGTATCTTGTATTCAGAATATTCCTTGTAAACGCTGTAACACTGCATTTGTAATAGTCTGTGTACTGTATTGTTTCTACCCTGTCTGTAATTACTACTTTGTACAGCGCTACGGAAAATGATGGCGCTATATAAACAACAATAATAATAATATTAGTGGCAGGTGTACATCCAGTCAGAAACAACAAAGCTTAGTAAACTGCTCCCATGAGGCTCTACTCTGGCAATCAGTGATTTGAGCTATTTCAGAGGGCTTAACCCCATGCAGACGTTGTGGAATAGTATGCTGATGTTGAATTCCTGTATAGCATGGGAGCGGCCATCTTGCTACACAGCTAACAGCCTTGCTAATGAAAAACCTAGTCCTTCAGTAACCATTGGCTTATATCTCTAAGCCATTCTAGCCAGATGTAGGGTTGTGATGGATGGAAGGTCATAAATGATAAACATAGAACATTCCCTACCTCTATTTGTTCCACTCTATCTTATCTTTCTCTCTGCATTGTACGCTTAGTGGCTAATAAAGGTGAAATAAACCCTCAGGCAGCCACTTCACACTTCTCTTTTGCTTGACAATAATGCTTAGGATTATGAAGATAATAGACTATGCTGCTATCAATATATTACTGTTATAAAGATGGCATTGGGAAGCTGGACAACACCTTTGAGTGTCCTGCCTTTAGGCATAGATAACATTCCAGTGTGCTCGTAAAACAGACCAATTACTAAGCTAGATATTCAGTTATTTTCTAATATGATGATATGCCCCCTATAGACGACGTAAGTTTCCCATTTTACTATGAATAAAGTCAAAAGGGCCACCATATGCATCTCCGTGAGATAGTTGAACGCATTCCAATGATCCTTCGGTCTGGTGTATTTCTTATCTCCTAGGCTGATTTGAAAGACTGAACCCAGGACCCACATTAAACGGGCACAAAGGAGGGGGTCTGCCTGATGGATAGCCGTCCTGGACAGGGTGACATCAGTTTATGACTAATCCTTGCTCAAAGCTCTTGGAAACATTGTAGCAAGCTTTTCATTGCTTTGTGTCTACTGGACCATAGAGATAGCTACATACATACACTGAATCAATAGTTGGTCTATGTGTCTCTGAGGCATATATCGCTCTCAGTTTAGTTTCGGCTGATTGCTGCCGACAGCTCACCTCCTGTGGAGAGACTGGAGCACACAGGCAGGCACACTGCAGCCCAGCCGATCTTCTCATTAATCTGTGTGGAAACAAATAAAACCTCTCTCTGACTAAATGTGCCGATCACTAGCAGGCTCAGAGCTCAGCTGCAGGGGACTAACAAAAGGTTCTCCCCCCCATCCACCCAACTCATGCTCATATGTAACAAGATAACCCCCAAATTCGCCAGGTAAAAAACGCATCCCTCCTTGGTCCAACGGCACCTACACAGGCTCTCATCCAATCAGAGCCCTTTGCCTCGTTTACATCCTTTGGCTGTGATTGATTTCAATACGGAGCGAAAGCGAGCACGTAGTCCACTGATGCAGGGGATGTGCCCACTCCCACTGAAAACAATCAGGGCCATTAAAAGGCAAATGGCTCTGATTGGACGAGGGTCTGCACATGCGCTGTTGAAATGGGGAAAGGTGTGTGTGTACCGGTGTCCCGGGGAGGGGTTAACACAGCGAGATGCCCAGGGAAAACAAGCTGTGCCGGGTTTTGTTTTGCTTTAACATTGCAAAGGAACAGCATAAAAGCATTCTAATTTGGGACAGCCCACTGTATCTTCCCTTACCACAAACCACAGACTGGGCACCCCTGCGGTGGGGAGGGGGGGGCTATTGCAGGGAAGGACCAAAACCCAGCATTAGTGAAAGTCTAGGGCTTTGGTCCACTTTATGCTTCTGAAATACTTCCCTGCACTGTGATTTGGAAAAATACAATTCTGTGATTACTCACCTGTAGAATTGGTATTATGAGTATACAGCACGTCCTGCTCCAGAAGATTCCTTACACTTGGGTTATACATCCACAAGATGGCGCTGGACTGCAAAGACAGCAAAAAAGTGGCTCCTCCCGGCCCCATATATACCAAGGAACTTCCACAAATTCCCCAGTATTGAAAAGCAGTTAAAATGAAGCCGGGAGAACTATAACAATCAAAATTAAATGAAAATCTGACCAATCACCATAAAGAGGTAACTGAGAATAATGATAACAAGGGTTTGGTGGATTATAGGGGGGGGGGTCGTCCCTCCATTTTTTGAGACCTAACTATCGACTTTGCCTTTCACTTGCTGGCTGGGTCCCAAGCTACCTAAAGTAGCGCAGGGAATATAAAACGGACAGGGCATCCCATCCCAGGATCACGAACCTGGCGTCCGCCTACCCCTTAGAGGGGGTCTCACGGAGGAGCATGGCTCCCAGTTAGTACACCCCTACCCTACCCTCGCCCAGACCTACAGCCATGGCTGGGAGGCATAGGGACTAATTTAAAAAAGGTCCGGGCAGAAATAGGGAAATAAAATGGCCAGGTGTAAACCCGGCTTACCTGCAAGGAGGAGACAGCCATCTTCAGACTTGCTCGCCGTCTGCAGAGACGATTACTGGGGAGTGTGTGGGAGGTCCCAGGAATTTATGGACCGGGAGGGGCTTCTTTTTTTTTCTAGTCATCTCTGCGGAAGTTCGCCCTCTACTGGACATAACCCAAGTGTAATGACTATTCTGAAGCGGGGTGTTTGACACACTTAGAAAAATAATTCCCCCTCTTCCAGGGGGGTATATCCAGTAATATAAAAAAAACTCCTCAGCTTCCATAGGAAAGAGAGTAACACCGGGTGCCAGATGCCGCCGCTTAGCAGGAGCCTTACGCGGACCAGACCCAGCAATATGCCTTTCAATGCTGGTCACCCGGGCAGCCAAATCAGGTTGAGACTCCCCACTGGTATGCACCTCACTGGGAGTCAGGTGTAAGCGTGGGGGGTAGGCGAAGCCAGAGGGGGCGCAGCACTAGGCCCAGCCACAGGTAACCCAGACTGCAGCGCAAGTACCTGCTGGGCACAGGGTACACAAACCCGGACGTCATCACCGACAGGGAATACCCCACACGCAATACACAGCCGGGCTTGTCCCGAAGGAACCCCGAGCACATTATCCTGAGAAGCCTCCATATGGTGATTATCACGGCACAACAGGCCAATAGGGATTGACGCTAATAATAGCAACCCGGGATGCCCCAATAACCCGCTAGGGAAGTGGGAGTAAGGGAATACAATAGTCCAATAAGAGTTAACACTAAATAGAGGGGATAGGACCGGGAGAAACCACAAAAGTTTCACCCGCCTGCAAGACATAAGCAAAAAGATCCCATAAGCAATAGCAATACAGAGAAATACAAAATAAATCAGCCCGCAGGGGCACTTACGGACCGCGATAGGGAGACGCCAGACACATGCAGCAGAGAACTAAAATGGCGCCCGCATATACCTCGAGGAGCGGGCCGCGGAGACAGTGATGCAGAACGCGTCAGCCGCAAGTCCCGCACCCCCCCGAAGAGCACGAGACCGCGCCCACATCACAAGGCCAGCCAATGATGGCGCAGCAGCGCCTGAGGCGATGTCGCCGCCGACCGCGGAGCACAAGCGTGCGGCGGCAACGAAACCAGTGCAACCATATTCAAAAGGGATCATCACATAAATCATATAGTCAAGACATGCACCCCCCCTCCCCCCGAGATCTACCAGGGAGAGCGAAGGGGAAGCGACGGCCAGCCTGCCAACTGCGGGGACAGGGGGCGAGGGGCATAAGACACGGGAGGGGCATCCCATAAGGCTCACCATGGGCCTGTACCGCCTACCCTTTGGTGGGGGACTGCGGTTGGAGCAACGCTCCTTAGCACCTGACAGCGGTGATGCCTACCTTCACCCGAACCAGTGCAGCCTAAGCTGGGAGGCAGTAAAAGGAAACGGGTGGGAATAGTCCTACAGGGCGGCAGGCTAATAGCCGTGCTCACCTGTGAGTAGAGAGAGCCATCTTCTAGTCATCGCAGCCCAGACTGAAGAGAAGATCTGGGGAATTTGTGGGAGGTCCCTGGTATATATGGGGCCGGGAGGAGCCACTTTTTTGCTGTCTCTGCAGTCCAGTGCCATCTTGTGGATGTATAACCGTAGTGTAAGGAATCTTCTGGAGCAGGGCGTGCTGTATACTTAGAATATTTTACAGATGTTTCCAGCTCTATAATGAGTTATTTGGCTAATATATCTGTTCAAATCAAATGTGGCTCCTAACCAATGGTGCGCGTCAGGGGATAGGGAGCACATCCTTTTCAGACAGAAGTCACCGTGCTTCAGGGCATGTCTCGCCGCCGTTAGCTGACGAGTTAGGGCAATGCCCAGTAGACAATAGTCGGGCCAACACCCTGTTCACACTATGAACAGCAGGCGCCGACTAACCACATGAACTCATACCCTGGACTAATCACATGAACTCATACCCTGGACTAATCACATGAACTCATACCCTGGACTAATCACATGAACTCATAACCTGGACTAATCACATGAACTCATAACCTGGACTAATCACATGAACATATTACAACTATTTTTCACCTTCTTAAATAAAATAAAAAAAAATATATATATATATATCCAATTATACTTACAAATGGTGTCAGCATCCCCCGAAATGGAGGGAACTGTTGTGGAGCAGGGGGAGGCAGCCCTGGACGGGGGGCTGGCTCACTGCTGGGGGCGTGGACCGCATCAGAGGGTTCGCGGCCCTCGCCATCCAGGGAGCCTGGAACCAACCCCCCCCTCCCGCCCCCGTCCCTCCAAGACGTGGCGTCTGTAAATCAAAAACAAAGGGCACATCAAGAGCATGCACAGGACAAGTTTGAATGTCTATGGTAGGGCAAACACTAGGATTTTTAAAACAAGAGGTAAAATGGCCACAGCTGGTCATCAGCCAGTTGAGCAGATGTGACTGCACACAAGACACGTACTTTGTGGGCGGAGGCTTGGTCCGGGCCCATACGATACAGCGGAGACGCTCTGGTCGTGCCCACTTTTGTCCTGGTCCCCAGCCGCCTGCAGGGTTGGAAATTCCTCTCGAGAGAATGGCGACAGTTGGCTTGATACCTTTCCACCTAAAATTAAAAGAAGGATCAGGACAATCAAAACCAGAAAACGGTTCTAAACCTAAAAACACTTTGGGGTGCCATGTTGTGTCGAAATCGCCTGCTAAAATTTGGCAATCCTGCAGCACTTGCACCAGTCACCAAGCCAATCAGAAGTTTGCGCTCTATTCATTTTCTTAAGTTTCTGATGTCAGATTGGCATAGTAAAAAAATGGATTCTGCCCAGTGCAGCCATTCAAGAATGCCCAGCCGGGGACAGGAGGGATGTGGCAGCAGCCCACGCAAGAGGTTCGGTCTTTACAGGCGATGCCTGGAATTTCACAACCCAAATCGAGATGCCCCAGAGATGAGGAAATCTGCCTCTCTAGAGTCTTTTAGACTGCAGGGAGGTGAATGATCATCTGTGAAGTTAGCCATGCAGTCAAACCACCACCAGCTACCTGGTAGAATAAGCAAAAATACCAATTCTACAGGTGAGTATTTCACAGAATTGTATTATTCTAAGCCTACAGTACGTCCTGCTCCAATATAATACTTACACGTGGGACATCCAATAGCAATGTCCATAAAGTAGGGTGGGATCCCCAACAAAAAAGGCACAGCAGACAGTAAAGGCGCTGTCACCTGCAAACCTTGCTACCAAGTACGACATGAGCAAAGGCTCTAATGTCAATCTCATAACAAAACCTTTGAAAAGGTATGAACAGAAAACAAGCAGCGGTCTAGCAAAACTGTTTAACAGAAAACCTGGTGCCGAAGGGCCAAAGGTACCCGAAACACCAGTAAAACAGAATAAAAAGAGAGGGAGATTCTTCCCCCTTAAAGGAATAGGCCAGTGTAACGGCCTAACCAGCCCAAAGGCAACAGAAGCCGCGGTAAAACTTAGAACTCTCCCCAACCAGGAATTGAAAACTGGTCTCCCGCAAGACAGGCGGGGATACTGACCCCTTCACTAACAAGGATCAGCAAGAAGCCGAAACCTTTACTCAGGACCAGGAAGGCAAACCATCCAAGTAAGATCAGTCCAAAGGGCGCATAGGCCCTGGAAGCAAACGAGATCAGGCGCATACATATGGAGGCGCCCGCAGACCCTAAAGGGCATCAGTCCCCCTAAGAGACAAGAAACAACCAGGAAAATTTCAACACCTGTTGAGGGAATGTAGAGCCCTTACTTCAGCAGACTAAAAGGAATTAAATAATGATCATAAAACACCACCTTGGACAAAGGGTCCGGCGTAAGGCGGAATACCACTACATGGTGTGTATATGTGATAGAATATATATATATATATATATATATATATATATATATATATATATATATATAATGAACGAGGGCTAAGTAATCAGAGCCACCTTCTCAGGCACACGTCTGACTGAAGCAACAGCCCCCGGAGGGGCAACTTGAACTACAAAAACAGCTCAGACAGCATCCAGAATGAGTCCCAAGGGAACAATCTGCAGGGCAAACAGAATGAAAAATACCATTTTGTGATTACTCACCTGTAAAATGGGTATTATAAGTATGTCACACACCCCACTTCAGATACTTATTATAATTACACTTGGGTAACTCACCGCTAGGTGGCGCACTTGCAGAGATCTCCAAAAGCTTCAGCAAGCCCCTCCCGGTCTATATATACCTGGTACCTCTCACCAATTCCCCAGTGTTCAAAAAGCAGTAAGACAAGGTACCAGAACTAAACAAATTTAACCCTCAACCGTAAATAACAAAACTTCACCATATAAAGAACCAGGATACCAAAAAAGGGCGGGTGAAGTGGGGTGTGTGACATACTTATAATACCCATTTTACAGGTGAGTAATCACAAAATGGTATTATTCTAAGTATGTCACACACCCCACTTCAGATACTTATTATAATTACACTTGGGACATCCAACAGCAGTGTCCAAAAGAGGGCGGGTATCCAAACCAGGCAATAACGCAGATAAAACTCAAACCACTGCAGCCTGCAGAACCTTACGGCCAAAAACAGCATCCGCCGAGGCCCGAACATCAACCTTGTAAAACTTGGAAAAGGTGTGAACTGAAGACCAGGTAGCAGCCTTACAAACTTGTTCAACTGAAGCCTGGTGCTGAAAAGCCCAGGACGCACCGATCGCACGAGTAGAATGTGCAGTAACACGAAAAGGGGGGTCCTTCCCCTTGGCAAAATAGGCAGCAATAATCGCCTGACGAATCCACTTACTAATGGAAGACTTGGCCGGAGCCAAACCCTTCCTAGGACCACAAGGCACTACAAACAAAGCATCAGTCCTACGAAAAGAAGACGTGACACGCAAATAGTACCTAACACATCGCACCACATCCAAGCAGTGCAACGCACTCTCCTTATCATTCCTAGGCCTAGGGCACAAGGAAGGAAGAACAATGTCCTGATTAAGATGAAAAGCAGACACCACCTTAGGAAGAAAATCTGACTTGAAACGAAAGACCACTTTGTCCTGATGTTTCTCAAAATAAGGAGCCTGAATCGACAAGGCTGCCAACTCCGAAACACGCCGAACCGAAGTGATGGCCACCAAAAAGACAACCTTCTGAGTCAGAGTGGATAAAGCAATACCCTGCAAAGGCTCAAAAGGAGGAGCCTGTAACGCAGAAAGCACCAAATTCAAATCCCACACTGGGAGCAATGGCTTCCTAGGAGGCCTCAGATGCGAAACCCCCTGGAAAAAAGTCTTGACCAAGGAATGGCTAGCAAAAGACTTCTGGAAAAAAATTGACAAGGCAGACACCTGCCCCTTCAAGGTACTCAGCTGAAGACCAGAATCCAACCCAGATTGAAGAAAATCCAAAATCCGAGAAATAGAAAACACCCGGCATGGCAAAGATCTAGTCTCACACCAATCAATATAAGATCTCCAGACCCTATAATAGATGGAAGAGGAAGACCTCTTCCTAGCACTAACAAGAGTCTGAATGACCGAGTCCGAAAGACCCTCCTCCTTCAAGATGGAGGTTTCAGCAGCCAAGCCGTTAAAGCCAGCGTTGGTAAACTGGGGTAACACAGTTGTCCCTGAGTGAGCAGATCTGGCCGAAGAGGCAGATCGAACTGATCCACTGCCAGACGAACGATGTCTGCGAACCACACCCGCCTTGGCCACCTTGGAGCCACGAGAATGGCGGGAACTCCTTCCTGAACTAGCTTTCGCAGCACCCTGCCTAGCATGGGAATCGGAGGAAACAGATACAGGAACCCCAGATCCTTCCAGCTCAACGACATGGCATCCGTCGCCAGTGCCAGAGGGTCCCGAGACAGTGACACGAATGTCGGAAGCTTGTGATTGTGACGAGAGGCAAACAGATCCACCTCCGGCGTTCCCCACCGAAGACACAAGGACCGAAACACATGGGGATGGAGAGACCATTCCCCCCGGCGGGACGAGCACCGGCTCAAGAAGTCCGCCTCCGTGTTCTCCACTCCTGGAATGTACACCGCCGAAATGCAAGGAACATACGTCTCTGCCCAGACCAGAATCAGAGACACTTCCCTGAGGGCACCCAGACTGCGAGTCCCTCCTTGGTGATTGATGTAAGCAACAGCCGTCTGATTGTCCGATCGAACCTGAACAGGCAGGCCCTGTAACCGATGCGTCAAGCGAGACAGAACCAACCTGATGGCTCGCAATTCCAGAACATTGATGGGCAAGTGAGCCTCCTGAGGGTCCCACAGCCCCTGAAACTGAAGATCCTTCCAGAAACCTCCCCATCCTGACAAGCTGGCATCCGTGGTGACAGTCTCCCACCGCGGAGTCAGAAACGACCTGCCCTTCAGAAGATTGTCCGGAAACAACCACCACCGAAGAGACCGCCGAACCCGAGGGGAAATCTGGAAGGACCGATCCAACGACCGCGGGCGCCTGTCCCAAGACGCCAAAAGATGAAGCTGCAGCGTCCTCGTGTGAAACTGTGCGAAGGGAACCGCCTCGAACGAGGCCACCATCAACCCCACCAGTCTCATCCCTAGCCGAATGGACGGGCGAGGAATAGAAAGAAGACGCTGAGCCAATTCCTGAATCAAAAGAACCTTGTCCTGAGGAAGAAACACTTTGTGCTGACAAGAGTCCAAGGACATCCCCAGAAAAGTCACCACCCTGGCCGGAACCAGAGAGGACTTGGGGTAATTGATCACCCAGCCGAACCTCTCCAGCATGGACACCACCGTGCTGGTATCCCCTTCTGCTTGGCTGAAGGAAGGAGCCATGATGAGAAGGTCGTCCAGGTAAGGAACAATGCGAATCCCCTGCGCTCTGAGCAGGGCCATCACCCCTGCCAACACCTTCGTGAACACTCTCGGGGCCGAAGTGAGGCCGAATGGGAGAGCCACAAACTGAAAATGACGATCCTCCACCACAAAGCGAAGAAACCGCTGATGTGGCGGAAAGATAGGAATGTGAAGATACGCGTCCTTGATGTCTATGGACGTCATGAAGTCCCCCCGCCGAAGCGAGCCGATCGCCGACCGCAAGGTCTCCATGCGAAACTTCCGGGGACGAATAAACCTGTTGAGACACTTCAAATCCAAGATCGGACGGAAGGACCCGTCCTTCTTGGGGACAGTGAAGAGATTGGAGTAATAACCTCTTCCTACCTCCGAAGGAGGAACCGGGCAAATGACTGCCAACATCAGAAGATTCCTTACTGCCGCCAGGAGCCCCTGCGCGGCCACAGGATCTAGAGGCACCCGAGACCTGAAAAACCTTGGAGGAGGGCGGGACTCGAACTCCAGCTTGTAACCGGTCGACACTACCTCCCGGATCCACCTGTCCGACACCTCCAGGTCCCACACCCGGGAGAAGCATCGTAACCGTCCCCCCACCCGTGCGGGTGAGGGCGCCCCCTCATTGCTGAGCGGGCTTGGCAACTGACTTAGGCTTGGCGCCCCAAGCGTGAACGGGGCGGCCACGGCCTCTACCCCTATTCCAACCCGTGCCCCTGGAAACCGAGACGCCCGCACCTCTGCCGGCTTTGGCTCCCCTAAAGGACGGATTGAAGGAGACCGCCCCCCGAAAGGAACGGCGAAACCTCTTGCGCTGAGGCAACCTGCCTCCCTTGGCAACAGAATCCAGCTTTTCACCAAAAAGCCTCGACCCCAAGAAAGGAAGGGCCGTGAGAGATCTTTTAGAATTAAGGTCAGCTGTCCACTGTCGCAACCACACAGAGCGACGAATAGCCACCAACAGAGCAGAAGCTCTGCCACACATCAACATGGCATCATCCTGGGCGGCCAGAACAAATGACAAAAAAGAGTCACAACGCTTGAGCGCAAGAAACTCATCACCAGAGGGATCAAGGTCCACACACAAATCCCTGACCAAAGACCGCACTGCCAAAGTCAAAAGAGCCGAAGCACAAACAGGCCTCAAAACCGAGCCCGCACAAACAAAACCATGGCGGGCCAACTGATCAATCCGGCGATCTTCGCCATCCTTGAGATAAGTAGTGTCAGGAAGATGAACAGTCGCCGTATTAGACAGTCCCAAAACCGGGGCATCCACCTCGGGAGGGACCGACCACCGCTTTAGCAAGTCCGCCGGAAAGGGATATTTCCTATCCCAGCTGGGCGGAACACCAACAAGCCGTGTAGGCTGCTCCCATTGCTTAAGGACAACATCCTCAAAATGCTGTTGACTGGGAAACTCCAAACGCTGCTTGACCCCCCCAAAGAGCTGACCCCTAGGCCGAGGAGCCGCCTCGGGAGGGTCCAAATCCAGAACCTCAAACATCTGGGCTAAAATAGAAGGCGTGTCAGGAACGGGACCATCAATATGGTCCCCCTCAGTACCCAACACCTGCTGACCCACGGAGACATCCAATTCCTCCTCAAGCTCCCCCTCCTCAAGGGGGCGATCCACCCAATCCAAATCCTCAACAACCTCCTCATCAGAGTCCGGCTGAGGCGGAGATAGGTGTTTACGCTTCGCGGTAACCTTCAGAGCGGACATATCTGAAAACCGCTTCTCGAGGCTGGCCAGACGGGCGCACACCTCAGATTGCGAATCCCCACCCATGACAACGTCACACGGGGTCCGGAACAGGCGAGGCGAAGAGGGAGATGGCGCGGACGAAGAAGTCCCAGGCACCGGAGTGCTGGATTGACGCTCAATGTTCCGCTTTGCACATGGTATACATATAATGACATCATCCCCCGGGAGCGGAGTCCCACAACCCCCGCACAGCCTGGATTGTCCCGAAGGATCAGTTCCGGTATCCTTGGCAGCCTCCATATGGTGAATTTATGGTATTCGCGGAACCCAGGGATTTATGCAGTAAGCAACCCGGGATGCCCCCAATGATACAATCTAAGTATATATAAATATATTATACATATATATACAATCTATACTGCCCAGACCAGGGAAAAAATTTTTGCCAGCCACCCAAGAGGGACTATAAGGCCGAACCCAAACTAGCCAGGTATATGAGACCGGGAGAGCCCCACAGGATGGAATCCCGGAATCTGAAAGACAAAGACAAAGACAACAGTCAAAACCAGCACAACATGGCAGCAAACACACAACATAGTCAAAATACTGGGAAGCCAGGGAGGGCCAGACTTAGCAGAAAAACAGGGAGGCCAGGGGCCAAGAGCATATAAGCATAAAATAATGGCTGCGAAATACCCCACCTGCTTCTATTACCAACACAGGCATACCCAAAACCTGGCCGCATACACCACCAACACCCCCGGTCGGAGGGGGGGGGGGGGGGGGGGGGGGGAGGGGGGGGGGTGGGGGGAAGAACAGAGCCCGCAATAAGGCCCAATAGCCAGCGATCCCTGCCCCACTATCCCCTATAGGCAAACACGGTAGAAAACAACAAGAACCTACCTGGATCCTGCCGCAACTAACAGACGCCACGAAATGGCGGCCAGCCAGGGAGAGAAGGAGCGAGACTCGGGGCGGGCCCAACAGAAACGCGGGAGCCGCTAAAGCCCCGCCCCTCCTCGTTCCGCTTGTCACGGCGCGGGCCGCGCGAGCCGCGGTCCCGCCCACCTCTGAGGCAGAGCGAGCAGCGGGCGCCACAGGAATGGCGCCCACGGAAACCGCCAAGGCGGACCGGCAGCGCACATGCCGCCCCGATCCGCCCGCAATAAAACACCGGCGAGCGCGACCGCGGCCTACGGGCCGGCGGCGCAGCGCGCCTGCCGGCCCCGCCCACAGAGCGAGCAGGGGACCCTAGGCCAAGACAGGCGCCCTGACATGGCGCACGCCCCTACCTACAAAACGGGCCGGCGAGCCCGCCGCCCGCACAGCCCCCTAAGTAAAAAACACGGGGCTCAGAGAGCCCCCCAAGCACCAAGCACCAAAAAGGAAACGCCAGACCACTCATCCCTGCCACTCACACACACAGACATGAATAAAAGTCAAGGGCACTAAGGGCAAACTAATGGGGATATAAGGGCTGGGGCATCCCACGTCCGGATCACCAACCGGAGCACCGCTATGCCCCATAATATAGGGTCGAGCGGAGGAGCTAATCTCCTAGGCACCTAAAGTGCCATCTACCTGTGCCCGGCCTCCAGCCTGAGCTGGGAGGCTGCCATAGAATAAGGGGATAAACACAAAACAGAGCCGGGCAGAAATAGACCATTGGGGGGGGGGCCGGGGTGATACCCCGGCTACCTGCAAGCAGGAGACTTCTCTCTTCTGTCTTGTCGCCATCTTGCAGAGACCAACACTGGGGAATTGGTGAGAGGTACCAGGTATATATAGACCGGGAGGGGCTTGCTGAAGCTTTTGGAGATCTCTGCAAGTGCGCCACCTAGCGGTGAGTTACCCAAGTGTAATTATAATAAGTATCTGAAGTGGGGTGTGTGACATACTTAGAATATTGATCCCAACAGGGGCCATAGAACTACTTGGGAGATGCCCCTGAACAATCCCCAAGAGAACTCCTAACAAGGAAGACTAAACCAGATTTCTACAGGAAGGCAGACAGGACAGAACCTGAACCTTCAGAGTACCTAGATGGGGAGCCAACCCCAACCTATGCTGTAACAACTCTAGAACCCTGGGAACCAAGACGTCCAACAGGGGAGAGGCCAAGACTCATGCCAACCAATATGGGTACACCATAACCCACAATAGACGGAGGAAGAAGAAGCCAAAGAATCTGGCTCCTAGCCCACCATAGACCAAGTCACCCAGAAGATAAACCTGTCTCCAAAGGGGTGAATGAATCAGCTGTCAAGCCCTCAGACTAGAGTCTGCAGATTGGGACGACATAAGAAGGAGCCTGACAAGGGAAGAACCGCACTCCTGAGAGAGCGTACAGGTCCGCTGACCTCAGCAGAAGCATCTGCGAACCACAGTTCACTAGGCCACCCAGGGGCCATCAATCTCACGGGTCTCTTTATCAGCACGACCGTGCGCAAAACCCCACATAGCAGGGTGAATAAAGAGAAGACATATAAAATAGAAAGTCTATACATAAATTTACTAAGCCCCCATGACCAGAGTCAGAATATTCTGGGGCAGTAAAAACAAGGGCAGAGCCCCTGTGATATTAGCGAGACCCAACAGAGCCACCCTAGTTGGCTCTCAGAGCGACACCAGGATAGCACAACCTGCCACTGAAAGACCTCCATTGGAGCGAATACCACTGAGGAGCAGGGGACGTAGACCCCCACCCAGATTAGGAACCTTTCCAGGAGAATCATCCTGCTTCAAGCTCCAGACCAATAATAAAACAGGCCATTGTCTTCCAACAGGCCAAGAGTCCCCAAATACATAGGTCCTGAAGAGGAGAAGTCCAGCAGTATAGAGTCAACTGAAGGCTCATTGTTTTAACAAAGCCAGTAAGATGGACCCTCTAAGGGACCCTACCTAGGAACCACGGGGGGGGTTTTGGAAGAAATCCCCCCCCCCCCCCACCAACCTGCGCGACTTGGTACCCAAGGTGACCATTCACAGGAAGATGCAAGCAAAGAAGGGGGTGCCTTGAATATAACCAGCTCAAGAGGAACCACCTTACCAAAGGGGAATGAGCACAGACCTAGCTCCCGGGGTGCTGGAACCCCATCTAGGATCAATAACCTACTGTGCCGAAGAGCCCAAAGGCTCTGTATATAAGGGACATCATCTGATATGCCACCAACGGGCCCACCAGCTGGAATCCTGCCTGGTGAAAGTAAGATGTCAGCAAAGGGGGGGAGAGCCCCCGTAACCAAGAGTCCACTTGTTCCCAAGGAAGAAGGCTCAAGCCTGAACCGAATCCAAGGAATGGAGATTGAGGGATTGAGGTGACTGAGCACCCATCCAGTAACTCCCAGGGGACACCGCCGGCCGACTAACCCACTCGGCCTGACGTAGAGATTGGGGAGTAAGGAAAGAAGATCGAGTAGGTCCTAGTGTGGACGCCCCACAGGCATGTCCCAGACATCACCCCCATCCGCGCCATGGCGAGTAGCCTGGGGGCGGAAGAGAGGCCAAAAACAAGGCCCCAATCCGCAGGGTTGGTCCTGCAACACTGACTAGTAACGGTCTTGGTGTCCAGAAGACACAGGGGGAACTAACAGGATCTAGAACGCCACAGGAGGCCAGAAGCCCCCCTTGCACAGGGCGCCTGTGTCCCAAGACAGAGATATCATACAGGGACTACCTGTTAGTGTAGAATTGCCAAGCCTACCATAGGCCAGCATGGCCCAGACTGCCTCATCATTTTGAGGGAAAGAGAAAGGTTAACATAGAGGCCATTGCCCCATTCTGTGAAGGGCAATCTGCAAGTAAGCCCAGACACTGCAGGCCGAGTACGGAGGGGAAAACAGGGGCTAGAAGCACCCTGACAACCTCCGAGAGGGACCGCTCCAGCAAATTCTATCCTGTGTCCAGGGGAACTACCTCCTGGAACCACCAGAAGGAGAAGATACGCTCCCAGATAGGAGCCAGGTGCTGTGGCAGTCCCCTCGCCCAGAAGGGCGAGGGCGTCCCTTCATGCTTGGGAAGTCTTGGCAGATTTGGACTTAGCCCTGCCAGAGGGCTCAGGGCGTTGCCTGCCCACCCCGTGGTGGAAATCCACTCCGAAAAGTTGGAAGCACACCTCAGGTTTGTGTTTGACACTAACGTAGGGAGGGGGAGGGGTGTCCCTGCCCCGAGGAGGCCGAGACGGCCTTCTGCATAGAGGTGCCTTACCCTTTTTTCCAAAAAGGTTCAAACGGACCCAAATAGACGCCGTCCTCTGAAAGGAAGGCCAGTGAGAGCCTTTTTCGTATCATCAGCACCCCACTGTCGCAGCCAGACCAGGCGGCGAATAGCTACCACAAGGGCAGAGGTTCTAGCACACATTTTAATGGTGTCATCCGCCCCTGCACACGAAAAGGCGTGGGAAGCCAGTCTGTCAATGCGCCGGTCCTCAGCATCCCGAAGGGTACGGTAATAAGGAGCAGTCATGAAGTGGGGGTTAGTAACCCCTATAATCGGTGCATCCACCACGGGAGGTGCTGACCAAAAGTTAACCACATCAGGAGGGAAAGGGTACTTCCCATCCCAGACCCCTGGGACCCCTTTAAGTTTACAAGGCGATTCCCATTTTTGGGATATAAGATTCTGGAAATGCTCCTGTTCCAGGAATTCCAAGCGCGGCGGCGCTGTGTGGAAACTCTCTTTCTTAGGCTTGGGAGCCTCTCCAGGAGGGGAGATAGACAAAACCTCAAAGATCTTAATAAGTAGTTCATCTGTGTCACACAGGCCCCAAGAACCGGGCCCAGAATCATCACGGCTCCAGGGCATCTCATCCGAGGAGCCCGAATAGCTCACCTTCATCAGAAGGATCAAGGTACTGCATAGCAGCAGATTCATCCGTATCATTAGGAACCGGAGAACCAGGAGACGTCAGGGACCGCTTCTTTCCAGGACCCAAGCGCTCCGCCAAACTAAACAGCACCTGCTCAGCCGT
The DNA here is from genome assembly GCA_027917425.1 of Gastrophryne carolinensis. Taxonomy (NCBI): domain Eukaryota; kingdom Metazoa; phylum Chordata; class Amphibia; order Anura; family Microhylidae; genus Gastrophryne; species Gastrophryne carolinensis. The sequence continues at coordinate 30,742,256 of CM051235.1, read as the reverse complement.
AGGCAGCCTGCGCGGCACGACTTGCTGGTCATCCCCGCTCGAGTGAGACTCATCAGGGGTGAGATTTAGGTCCGGGGAGACAGGTGTATTGAAGGGAGATGCAGCCACTGGCAAACCTGATTGCAGGGTCAGTGCCTGTTCAGCACACGGTCCGCAGACCCGTGCTCTGTCAGCATCAGCATAGGGCTGACCACACACTGTACACAGCCGGTCATGTCCCCGAGGGACCCCGGGTACATAATTCTGAGATGCCTCCATATGGTGATTATCTGAGCAGTATGCCCGCAGGGATTTACGCAATAGGCAACCCTGGATGCCTCAAGACCCGCTAGGAATGTGGGAGAATTTGTTATGTGGACCCGCTATAATATATGTCAGGCCGGGAGAAGCCACCGAAATCTTGGCGTCTGAAAGACATAATGGGATAAGAGGGGGGTGTCAGTGCCATGCGCAGCTGAATAAAAATTCATAGGAACAAAAAACGCCTGGGAGGGCACCTACATGACCAAGGGAGGAGGTGGATCGCAACCACGTGCGCGCGCGAAGACCGTCAAAATGGCACCAAGCGAACCTCGAGGGGCGGGCATGATCTGGCTGGGACGCGGGGCGTGTCATGCCAAGTCCCCAATTCCTATAAGAGCGCGAAGCTCTAACCCGCGCAACGTCAATGACAGTAGTGGATAGGACACACATACAGAGTGTAATTAAGGAGATTGCTCTCAACACTAGAGAATGATGCTGCCGCCCGGGCTGCACACTAATGTAATGAAAGGACACACACGCGCGCGCAACCAGAAGGTTTATGTGGAGCAAGGAGCGCGGCACTGACACCCAAGTTTAAATAAAAGATCAACGGCCATAAACGTGTTAACCTTACGCTGGGACCGCCACACACATACCCCCCCCCCCCCCTTTCTTTTCCCCCGAGCTACGGGAGGAAGCGAGGGAGAAGCGGACCTGCACCCAGGGTTCATCGCTATGAGGGGCACGGGCAACAATGCGGGAGGGGCATCTAATGGAGGTTCACCATCGGCCTAAACCGCCTACCCTATGGTGGGGGATTGCGGTGGAGCATAGCTCCGTGAGCACACGAGGTGCTGCCTACCTTCACCCGACCAGCACAGCCCAGGCTGGGAGGCACATCTTTATCGAAGAGGACGGGTGGTAATAGTCCCACAGGGCCGCAGGCTGTAATAGCCCCGCTCACCTGCGAGAGAGTTGATACTTCATGTCTTCGCAGTCAGCACTGCAGAGAAATCTGGGGATTTGTGGGAGGTCCCCGGGTATATGAAGGGCCGGGAGGAGCCTGTTTTTGCATGTCTGCAGTGAACAGTGCCCTCTGGCGGAGGATTACGTGTAAGTATTATATTGGAGCAGGACGTACTGTATGCTTAGAATAACCCTGACTTGCCATCCAAAATAAGGCTCAGCATGTGGATTTAAAGCAGAGCGAAAGTCCCAACGGTCAGGACTTTCACTTCTGCGATTGTGCATTGACGGAACTCAGGCCGCAGCTGCTTCTCTTCCGCTGAATCATGGGCTGCCTCCAGGCTGCACCCGGGAGGATTGTAGCATATATACACCTCCCAAGTGCAGCAAAGTCGCGGCAAGGGAGCCAGCTGCCAGGTGTGTAGGTCCATTGATAAGTGTGCATCGGTTTGCATGCTTATCAATGACCTTACAGGGATGGGCTGTGGGGAGCAGTGGCATGATGGGTGAAAGTACATACACGCAGCAGAAGAATTGCAAATCGAATGTTTACTCTCCCAGGTATTTTATATCTCTTTAGCAGTTGTGTGTAACCCCGTTGATTGTCAAATTCACTCACCTTTCCAGAGATCCCACAGCGCATGCATGGGCCAATCAACATTCCAACATTCAACTCTTCATTCCAGTCAACCAGCTAGCCACCTGGACATCAGAGCGGCAAGCAAACTGAATGAGCGCCACCGGCTGAACACCTGCAGCAGCTACAAAGAAATGCAGCGGCCTGCGCACTGGAGTGACCGCTCAGGTGATTTTAATCGTCAGTCCCAGGGTTTTTTTTTTTTTTAGGACTCCAGGGAGGACGTTACTCCTCTTTGAACTGGATCAACACTCATTTTCCCTTTGACGGGTGTTGGTCTCTTAGACAGTGAATAAGAACAAGCTCCAGGGGGTGGGGGTGACCCAGAAAGCCCCCCCCCCCCATTTTCTTACCTTCACTTCAGGAGACCGCAACCATTGCCCTTGTGACCGCCCAGCAGCCAATTGTGCCCGTCCCCCCTCCCGAGCTTGTTCTTATTAAAGAAAGAAATGGGTGTTGGTCCGGTTTAAAGCGGACCTTCAGCATCATTTAATGAAATTCCCAAACCCTTAAAAAACTATTCCCTCAGTATCTAAAATTAATATATTTAACATTTTTAATCACTTAGTTTTTATTCTTTCCCTCACTGGCCTGCAACTCTGTTCAGCCCTCTAGGAGAGAGCCGCCATCTTGGCTCGGTAGTATCATCTACTGAGGAGAGGGGTCAAAAGGGCAGGGGAGCGGGGATATAGCTGTGCTTTGCACAGACAGAGCAGAGCTGGGGTCAGGAAAATCCCAGAATGCAGAGCGGCACAGTCAGAAGGCACTTCCTGTTTGCAGGCAGCCTGCACCTCCATGGGCCGCCATCTTGGATGTTTAAAGTCTCAGAAAATGCAGTAGATGTAGGTAGGATGATTTTTGATGTGGGCAATCTGTATGTACAGGGTGTGGGAAACATAGAAGATAAGCTCTTACTCAGGGTGTTGGTCCGGTTTAAGACCAGAACATGACTCATCATGGTCAAGTATGTAAAGATCTAGAGAGTTTAAGCAGAGTTCAGATTATGACGCACATACCATCTCCTTGTGCTCCATGTGTGGTACTGGCCTGAGCCCAAGTCTTTACCACGGCGACGACTGGTTGGGGGGGCTAAAAAATAAATAAAAAAATCAGGCAGCAAATTTTAGTATAACATTTGAATATATTTAACTTTAAACTATACCCTTGAGTTACAAAAGTGCCCTCACAAGGGTTTAAAGTGGACCAATCACCAGGGTTTTCCTCATCCTGGTGATTTGTGACTGTCCTGATTTTGGATTCCCCCGCTGTGTGAAACCCACCTCACCTTCCTGCCACACCCAAGGCGCATGCACAGGCACTCGTCCAATCAGCATGCCGTGAATATTAATGCATGGTATAAAGCAGCAGTTTTGACTGAGCGTTGGCATGGGGTGTGGCTGCAGCGCATCCCCAGTTCCCCTGTGGAGTGCGCGCTCCCGTGTGCCATGCCTTTCTGAGTAATCTCAGGGGGTTCACATAGTGGGGCAACCTGGGACGATATTGGTCTTCTGTTATATGCCACCAGAACAGGAAGTGAAGGTTAGCGTATTATTGTCATACACAGAGCCTCAAAGAAGAGTTACCCCTACTTTCAAATAACTAGAACATGGCCCAGATAAGCGAGGGGTCTCAGCATATATCTCTATGACACATATGTGGTTAATGTTGTCGCAACAAAAATCTTATTGCTCTGAAAACATGTCACCAATATGAAAATGGACTAAAAACGACTGGTCACCGTTTTATTCACCACTAATAAATGTGCGTAAATATATAGAGCTAGTGAAAAAAAAAAGCCCCTGAGACCTGTCATTCTAAGCTTTCCTGTTACATTTACCTCTTGTGGAACTGGGGGGCGCTTCGGTTGGTTTGATGCAGACGTCTGTGAAGCCGGCTGTGGCTGCGACTCCGGCTGCGCTACTGGAGACACATCGGTACTGGAGCGGGACAGAAAGGAAAGAAAGAAAAGAATATAAAATATAAAAAATAAGGAAAGTCAAAAGAAAATAGTATGGGGCATGAGCATGCCACAGGAAGCTCAGATTCGCACTTGACGTCACTAGTGACGTCATCTGGGCTTTGATATGTTAATTAGGTACAATAGTATTGGCACGTTGATATGTTAATTAGGCACATCGGTATTGGCGCTTTGATATGTTAATTAGGTGTGTATGTCCCCCATTTAAAGGGACATACATGCAGGTTTCAAATGTTTGTCTTTTTGCATTCTTGACATGTGGTTAGTCCTGAGGAAGGGGGCCTAAGTGCACCCCAAAACATTGACTGATAACCTCATGCATTGGACCTGCCACATCACCGCCGCTAGCTGTGGGCATGCACACCTAGCAAGAGGTATGCTGGGGATGCAGCTGTGGCGAGGGCTGGTGGAAGAGGCGAGTGGATCCGGCGGAGTTCACACATCAGGCCATCCCCATTTGGGATGCCCCATAAAGAGGCGGACAAATCCCCCAAGAGTCTTATAGACGCGAGGGGGTGTTGCTTCTCTTTAAAGAGCAGTGACTGGGAAGTAAAGAAAAGAGGGGGTTACTGTAATTGAAACCAAACTTCAGGCTTTTTTTCTTGCCATAAGCTCCAACTTTCTCCCCTTAACAGGACACTCAAGGCTGCCTGAGCACTCCCAGCCAGGATGCCCAGCATGACATCAAGTGCAAGAGGGGGTTGCCAGGGGCATGGGTCCATGGAGGCCCCATGCGCGTGAACCCCCATAGTGCCTGCAATTCTTACCTTCTTCCTCGGCCAAAATGCTGCCCCACGATTGGCTGCGATGTTCACGTGGCAGGAGTCGAATGCCCTTTTACACGCGCTGATAAGGGCCGGCCCATGGGTATGCCAGGGGCCAGTCGCGGTGCTGCATTTCGGCCATGGATGAAGGTTAGTATTGCGGGAGCTGCAGAGGTCGATGTATAGGGCTCCAGCAACCTTGATGCCCCCCAAATCTGTCACAATGCGGCCAGGGGCATTAAAGCGGACCAACACCCAGGGGGGATCGGCCCGGGAATCTATAAGATTCCCGGGTCGATCAGATCCCTCCCAGCGGGGCATCCGAAATCGGGATGTCCCGCGGGGTGAAACCCCCCAGGAAGGCCACAATCCTACCTTTTCCACGTTCCAGCGGCGCATGCGCGTCCGCCGCCTCCCTCGCGTCCCTCTTGCAGGGAGCGCTCCCGCACTGGCCGTTTGTGAATGGCCGGCGGCGGACACGCTCTGCTTGTCCGTCAGCGGGGATTGGCTGCAGCGGTCACGTGGGAGCGGGGTGAGGTGAGTTTTCGGGGCTTTCTGGGGAGTTTCACACAGCGGGGCACCCCCGATCACCCGAATCACTACGCTAGAATTCTCAATTGACTACAATGGAGCGGGCGTGTCAGGCCTCGACACACCCCTTCCATTGCAATGCATATATAGCCACGCATAAAGCCCCTCTTCCTTTGGCCTGGTTAAAAAAGTCTTACCTCTTTGGCTCGGTTGTATCCTGCTTGCTTGCCCATCCTGATCCGTCTTTGGGAACTAGTGAGACGTTTGGGTCATTCCCTTTATTTTCTGCTTTCAGGCTTGGCAGGTTGGCTGGGGGGGGCATACGCCTGGCAATGGCAACTTTACCGAGACTTTGCAGGCCATGGCGGGGAGTGACTAGAAAGAAAAGACAGCTTTAAAGTTATACTAAAGGTAAGCTCAATTGTGCCATTGTCTCGGGCTACATGTTGCACTGTCCCAAACTTCAATCTGTTTTTAGAAAGACCCTGTAGTTCCTAAGAAACGGTGAAGGAGTGGGTGTGGCAAAAGCGATTTGATGTCAGCACACTGTGTACTTTACATAAACCATAGTAAAAAAATACCCATTAGAGACTCATCAGTAACAGCTTTTCTAATAATCCTTCAGCACGACTCACTGAGAGACGCTCCCCACCCTGGGAAGAAACACAAACTGAACAGCCCTCAGTCAATAATCAAGTAACCAAAGTTAACCGTAGGACTATGGGTGGGAACTAAGGGGTCACGCTGAACGATTCTTAGAAAAGCAGTTACTGGTAAGTCTAATGGGGATTTTCTCCAACCATCCTTCAGCACAACCCAGTAGGCAAGAAATCTACCTTAGGTGAGGGAAGCTGCAAGTAGGACCCTTCTACCAAAGTCCTGATGCTTTGCAGACAGGAGATGAAGTCTATGTCTATAATGTTTGGCGAAGGTGTGGGGTGATGACCACATTGCTGCTTTGCAGATATCTTCTAAAAAGTCGCCAGTCCTCTCTCCCCAGGATGCTGACATGGCGCTCGTTGAATGGGCAGAAACTTCAGGGGGAAGAACTCCTCCGGATGAATAAGCCTGTGCAATAGTCTGTTTTATCTATCTGACAATAGTGGATTTTGAGGAAGCCAGGTCTCCTCCTTTTTCTGCTAAAGGTTACTAAATGTTGTTCCGTTATTCGCCATTCTTCAGGTCTTTCCAAATAATAAGCGCTCTCCTCACATATAGTGCTGGCAGCAGGAGCAGACATAGATGATCTCGCGCTTCATATAGCGCCGGGTCACCGATCACTAGACTCCACCCCCAAAATTGGAAAAAAAAGAGGAAAAAACTAAATTACAAAATCAGCTGGAATCCCGAAATCTCTGATCCAAGTGCTCAGGTGAGTAGCCCAGGGGTCCCACTAGGTCAAGCACACCCGGAAAGTTTTAAAATCTGCTGGGATTTAAAGGGGACATCGCACAACTAGTGTGTCTGTCAGGCTATGTGGGACTACCCTGGCTGCCAAAAGACCTCGAGTGAACTACACCCGGTAATTGGTCCAAGGCGTGCTCATCCAGAACTCCTGGAGTCTGAAAATAATAAATTAAAAAAAAACATTGGCTGAAGTCTAGCAACTCTCTGTCCAGTGGTTCCTTAGGGTGGAAACACAAATAACTGAGGGGGAAGAGGAAGGGGTGGTGTTTAAACGTCTGTTCAGTTTGTGTTTCCCCCCAGGGGGTGGGACCGCTCTCTACATGGGCAGTCCTGAAGGATGATGTGAGAAAAAAACAATATATAAAATTTTCCTGGAAATTCCTGCAAAGATCACAGTTAAAGTGCTACTGCAGGGAAAGGTAATTGTTACACCATGGCTACATTTGGCACGGAGCTAAATTGTTTTCCATTGCGAAATTGAACAAGAAATGGCAGATATATTGAGGTTTACAGTTTCAGCTTATGATTTCTCTTCTTAAAAAAAACAGGTGTGGCCCTTGGATCTGTGATAGTTCTGGTGGAGGAGGAGGCGGAGGGAGGGGTGGGAGGAGGCGGAGGGAGAGGTGGGAGGAGGCAGAGGGAGGGGTGGGAGGAGGCGGAGGGAGGGGTGGGAGGAGGCGGAGGGAGGGGTGGGAGGAGGCGGAGGGAGGGGTGGGAGGAGGCGGAGGGAGGGGTGGGAGGAGGCGGAGGGAGGGGTGGGAGGGTCCAGCAATCCTGTCTCACTCTGCTGAGCCGATTGGAGGATAGGCTGAAAAAGAGAATGTCATTGGATGAACCTGTAAACCCTGATATATCAGCTTCAATATAAAAACCTTTGCTTGCAGTATCACTTTAAACACAACGCAAAATGGGGAAAAATGACCTGTCAACAAAGGGTGACAACATCTCAAATAGGCTGGCAGTTAAAAGGGTTCAAAGCAGCTATAAATGTTGGGTATTGTTCTGTTCGGGGGACCTTGCTTTTTCAGATTTAACTTGTTTTTCTTGCTTACATTTTTTTTTAGGAAAATGTGGCTTTGATTCAGCTTTTTTTATATTGAAAAGTATTCATCGAGGAATTTGTTCCAGAAAACTGCACCTGTGCCAACAAGCCTGGTACACCTAGAAGGCTTGAATTGTGTACTTACAGAGAAAATGGTTTGTGGGGGTTATTTCAAATGGTGGGGGTATTTCAAACGTAAAGGGTAGTTTCTCTTGAAAAACTGCTAAATGCGCATAGCAGTTGTATTTTATCTGAAAATCTCCTAAAAGCACTGTTTAGGTTTGGGGGAGTCTTATGGGCAGTAAAGGGTGTCTACCAATACATATGTGGTACTGTTGTAACTGGGAGCAATGGAGCTTTTACACATATAATTTTATTAAATAAAACTTTTTTTTTTATTATTACAGAACACCACTTCACTTTTAAAAATACAATTCTGTGAAATACTCACCTGTAGAATTGGTATTATACGCATACAGTACGTCCTGCTCCAATATAATACTTACTTACACGTGGGTAATCCTCCGCCAGAGGGCGCTGTTCATTGCAGACATGCAAAAACAGGCTCCTCCCGGCCCTTCATATACCCAGGGACCTCCCACAAATCCCCAGTATTGAAAAGCAGTGAGAAAAGAAGCCGGGAGAAACCAACCACCAAACTGGTAACAATAGCAATGATAACAATCACCATACAGGGGATCCAGAAAATGTAAAACCAGGGTGGGGTGGAGCAGGACGTACTTTATGCGTACAATACCAATTCTACAGGTGAGTATTTCACAGAATTGTATTATTCTAAGCATACAGTACGTCCTGCTCCATATATAATACTTACACGTGGGACATCCAATAGCAGTGTCCATAAAGTAGGGTGGGATCCCCAACAAAAAAGGCACAGCAGACAGTAAAGGCGCTGTCACCTGCAAACCTTGCTACCAAGTACAACATGAGCAAAGGCTCTAAAGTCAACTTCATAACAAAACCTTTGAAAAGATATGAACAGAAAACAAGCAGCGGTCTAGCAAACCTGTTTAACAGAAAACCTGGTGCTGAAGGGCCAAAGGTACCCAAGCACAAGTAGAACAGAATAAAAAGAGAGGTAGATTCTTGCCCCTTAAAGGAATAGGCCAGAGTAGCGACCTGACCAGCCCAAATGCAACAGGAGCCTCGCAAACTTAGAACCGTCCCCAACGGGGAATTGAAGACTGGTCTCCCGCCAGACAGGCGGGGATACTGACCACTACACTAACAAGGACCAGCAAGAAGCCGAAACCTTTACTCAGGACCAGGAAGGCAAACCATCCAAGTAAGATCAGTCCAAAGGGCACATATGCCCTGGAAGCAAACGAGATCAGGCGCATACATACGGAGGCGCCCGCAGACCCCAAAGGGCATCAGTTCCCCTAAGGGACTAGAACAACCAGGAAAACTTCAACACCTGTTGAGGGAAAGTAGACCCACTTCAGCATTACTAAGAATAAGGCCCATAGGCAGACTAAAAGGACTTAAATAATGATCATAAGACACCACCTTGGGCAAAAAGGTCCGGCGTAAGGCGGAATACCACCACATCATGGAATATATATATATATATATATATATATATATATATATATATATATATATATATAATGAACGAGGGCTAAGAAAACAGAGCCACCTTCTCAGGCACACGTCTGACTGAAGCAACAGCCCCCGGAGGGGCGACTTGAACTACCAAACAGCTCAGACAGCATCCAGAATAAGTCCCAAGGGAACAATCCGCAGGGCAAAACAGAATGAAAATTGATCCCAACAGGGACCATAGAACCACTTGGGAGATGCATGTGAGCAATCCCCAAGAGAAGCTTAACAAGGAAGACTGAACAAGACTTCCACAGGAAGGCAGACAGGATAGAATCCTGAACATTCAGAGTACCAAGATGGGGAGCCAACCCCAACCCATGCTGTAATAACTCTAGAACCCTGGGAACAGAGAACGTCCAACAGGGGAGAGACCAAGACTCACACCAATCAATATGGGTGCACCATACCCTATAATAGACGGAAGAAGAAGAAGAAGCTTGCTCCTAGCGCCCCATAGACAAAGTCACCCGGAAGATAAACCCGTCTCCAAAAGGGTGAAAGAATCAACTGTCAAGCCATCAGACTAGAGCCTGTAGATTGGGGCGACATAATAAGGAGCTTGGAAAAGGACAGAACCGCACTTCAGAGAGAGCGTACAGGTCCGCTGTCCTCAGCAGAAACATCTGCGAACCACAGTCCACTAGGCCACCCAGGTGCCATCAGTATCACGGGTCCCCTTATCAGCGCAATCTTGCGTAGAACCCCACATAGCAGGGTGAATGAAGAGAAGACATAAAATAGAATGTCCAGACATAAAATAACTAAGCCCCCATGACCAGAGTCAGAATAATCTGGGGCAGTAAAGACAAGGGCAGAGCCCCTGTGATATTAACGAGACCCAACAGAGCCACCCTAGTTGGCTCTCAGAGGGGCACCAGGATAGCACAACCTGCCACTGAAGGACATCCATTGGAGCGAATACCACTGAGGTTCAGGGAACGTAGACCACCACCTAGATCAGGATCAGAAACCTTCCAGGAGAATCATCCTGCTTCAAGTTCCAGACCAATAATAAATACAGGCCATTGTCCTCCGACAGGCCAAGAGTCCCCAAATAGACAGTTCCTGAATAGAAGTCCAGCAAGATAGAGCCAACTGAAGGCTCACTATTTTAACAAAAGCAGTAGGTAAGATGGACCCTCTAAGGGACCCTACCTAGGAACCGCGGGGGATTTTTGGAAGAAAATCCCCAACCCCCCCCCCCCCCACCGCCAACCTGCGAGACTTGGTGCCCAAGGTGACCATTCACAGGAAGATGCAAGCAAAGAAGGGGGTGCCCCCTGACAGGGTCCTTGAATTTAACCAGCTCAAGAGGAACCACCGTACCAAAGGGGAATGAGCACAGACCTAGCTCCAGGGGTGCTGGAACCCCATCCAGGATCAATAACCTACTGTGCCGAAGAGCCCAAGGGCTCTGTATATAAGGGACATAATCTGATCCGCCACCAACGGGCCCACCAGCTGCAATCCTGCCTGGTGAAAGTAAGGTGTCAGCAAAGAAGGACAGAGCCCATGTAACCAGGAGTCCACTTATTGCCAAGGAAGAAGGCTCAAGCCTGAACCGAATCCAAGGAATGGAGATAGCGAATAAGGGACCATGAGGGATAGAGGTGACTGAGCACCCATCCAATAACACTCCCAGAAGACACCGCCGGCCAAGTAACCCACTCGGCCTGACGTAGAGATTGGGAAGTAAGGAAGGACGATCCGGTAGGTCCTAGTGCGGACGCCCCACAGACATGTCAGAGACATCCCCCCCATCCACGCCTTGGCGAGTAGCCTGGGAGCATAAGAGAGGCCAAAAAACAAGGCCCCAATCCGCAGGGTTGGTCCTTCAACACTGACTAGTAAAGGTCTTGGTGTCCAGAAGACACAGGGGAAACTAAAAGGATCTAGATCTCCACAGGAGGCCAGAAGCCCCCCTTGCACAGGGCGCCTGTGTCCCAAGACAGAGATATCATGCAGGGACTACCTGTGAGTGTAGAATTGCCATTTCTATCCTGTGTCCAGGGGAACTACCTCCTGGAACCACCAGAAGGAGAAGATACACTCCCAGATAGGAGTCAGGTGCTGTGGCAGTCCCCTCGGCAAGAAGGACGAGGGCGTCCCTTCATGCTTGGGAAGTCTTGGCAGATTTGGACTTAGCCCTGCCAGAGGGCCCAGGGCGTTGCCTGCCCACCCTGTGGTGAAAATCCACTCCGAAAAGTTGGAAGCACACCTCAGGTTTGCGTTTGACACTAACGTAGGGAGGGGGAGGGGTGTCCCTGAATCCAATTTTTCTCCAAAGAGCCGCAAGCCCAGAAAGGGAAGAGCTGTAAGAGACTTTTTGGACACAAAATCAGCCGCCCACTGGCGCAACCAAACTGACCGCCGAATAGCCACCAGCAAGGCCGAAGTTCTACTACACATCACCATGGTGTCATCCAGGGCAGCTAGCACAAATGACAAAAACAATTTGCACCGCTTAAGGGTGGTGAACTTATCACTAGCCGGGTCAAGCCTGGAGGTAGACAACAGGTCCCTGACAACCGACCTAGAAGCCACTATTAAAAGCGCTGAAGCACAAACAGGCCGCAAGGCCGACCCGACACTGGCAAAACCGTGACAAGCCATCTGGTCAATGCGTTTGTCCTCACCGTCCTTGAGAGTAGAACAGTCAGGAGAATGCAAGACATCCACCGGAAAGTGATATTTCATATCCCAACCCAGAGGGACACCCGGAAGCCGAGTAGGCCTTTCCCATTCCTTAAGAATAATGCAGTCGAAATGCCTTTGATTAGGGAATTCTAAGCGCGGCTTAGCCTCCTCAAAGAACTCCCCCTTCTGCGGAAGAGTCACTTCAGGAGGAGAGATTGCCAGAACCTCAAACATATGAGCCAGGACCTTAGGGGTATCCAAAGAATCCCCCTGACCCCGCTCAGCATCAGCGCCAACAAACTGCTGATCGTCAGAACCATCCGACTCCTCAAAAAGCTCCCCTTCCTCTAGCAGGGGGGGGGGGGGGTAATCAGACCAGTCCAGTGAATCAAACTCCTCAAAATCAGAAGCCTGCGTGGCTGGGGACAAGTGCCTTTCTGGCCACAGCGCTAGAAAATAATTTTTCAAGATTGGACAATCTGGCACACACCTCAGATTGCGACTCTCCACTCGTCAGGCGGGGAGGGGTAGGAGAAGGGACCGGCGGCACAGAACCAGACGCCTGGGATCCGGACTGCCGCGTAATAGTCTGCTGCGCACATGGTATGCAAAGGAAAACATCATCCCCTGTAAGGGATGCCCCACACCCCAAACACTGCTGGGGTTGCCTCGAGGGGAGCCCGAGCCCGGTATCCTGGGAAGCCTCCATATGGTGATTTTACCGGTAGTCGCAATACCCAAGGGAATTACGCAATATAAGCGACCCGGGTTGCCCCTTCTGTGTCCCGAGTGGGAGGATTTATGGGGAGTTTTTAAATTAAACCAGGGACCCTAGGACCGGGAGAACCCTTTAGGATCCAACAGGGGTCCGCCTGGAATAGAAAAAAGGGGCACTGTCACACATATGTCACACAACGCCGGGCACATACTGAAGGGCCAAGGCACACATACATACAATTAGGAAAATATATATATATCAAACTCGCGCTGGCAAGCAGCTGCACCTGTCACACAACGCAGGAGCAATTGAAAGACTGGAGCCCACTGGGCGCTTACTGAATGGCGTCCTGCACGAGGCGGAGGGACTTGGCTGGCAAGGATGAAGAAGGGCGGGCCGGCGCGGATCGCGCGCTGCGCCCGGCCCCTCTCTGCCGACAACAGGCGGCTCCCGCCCCCCCCCCCCCCCGAAACCGCGCTGGAGGGGAAGAAGCTCCCCCGAAGACTAACAGTAACGGCCGGCGGCGCCGCGAACCGCCGGCCCAGCCATGCATAAACACACTCACACAAGTTGCACCCAAGCATAAAAAGGGACTAAACTGACAAAGGGGATAAGCACCCCCCCCCCCCTAGCAGTAGGGAACGAAGGGTGACAGGGGAAGGGGGAATTAACACCCCAAAGGTGTAAGGGCAAGGACAGGGCATCCCAACCAGGATCACCAACCCGGAATACCGCCTACCCCTTAGTATGGGGTCTCACGGTGGAGCATAGCTCCTGAGGCACCTTAAGGTACCGTCTACCTTTGCCGGGACCCGCAGCCTAGGCTGGGAGGCTCTTAACTGAAAAGGGGGATACAGTAGGTCCAGGCAGAAATAGACCGAAAGAGGGGGGCCGGGAGTTACCCCGGCTACCTGCAAGGAGGAGACATCCATCTTCTGACTTGCTCGCCGTCTGCAGAGATGAAAGACTGGTGAATGAGTGGGAGGTACCAGGTATTTATGGACCGGGAGGGGCTCACTTTTTTTCATGACATCTTTGCAAGATCGCCCTCTACAGGTCGGTATAACCCAAGTGTAATGACTATCTGAAGCGGGGTGTGTGGGGTACCCCACAACCCACACATAGCCGGGATTGTCCCGAAGGGAGCCCAAGCCCGGTATCCTGTGGAGCCTCCATATGGTGATTTTAAGGTAGTCGAATTGACCAGAGGGAATTATGCTGGTAAGCAACCCGGGATGCCCCTTTAAGTCCCGAGTGGGAGGATTTATAAGTGCCCCAAATTACAGCTAGGGACCCTAGGACCAGGAGAACCCCCCTTTAAGCAAGGCACATGGAGTCCTCCTGAAAGACACAAGATATGTGGCCATAAGCACATGCACACACACAGCAACTGCATAATAAATACATGTCATAAGAAAACAATAGCAGAGAGGCCAGCGCTGCCCCAAGCGGTGACTGAGGCATATTGGCCAAGCATAGCAAGAAGAGGAGGGAGCCCAGCAGGGCACTCACCCACCGCAGAAAATGGCGTCCTATTCAGCTAGCAGCGCCTGAGAAAGAAAGGGAGGGAGAAGAAGGGGCGGGCCAGCGCGGATCGCGCGCCGCACCCGGCCCCGCCCCCTTCCCTCCGAATCCAGTAATGCGGTTCCCAGCAATGGGATGGGCACTCAATGGTGCCAACAGAAGGGGGCGGGCCGTGGCAACGCGCGAGCGCCCGGCCCCGCCCCCTCACAGAATCAGCCTGAGGGGAAGAAGCTCCCCAGACTGCAGGCAGAGCGCACAGCGCAACGTAAATCAAGCGCACAGCGCAACGTGAATCAAGCGCACAGCGCAACGTGAATCAAGCGCACAGCGCAACGTGAATCAAGCGCACAGCGCAACGTGAATCAAGCGCACGAGCACACTCACACACACATATATAAAGTGAATAAAGTGAAAAATAGAAGAACAAAGGAAGAGCAGCATACATCTTCTGACTTGCTCGCCGTCCTGCAGAGAAGGAACTTGGGAATGTGTGGGAGGTCCCAGGTATTTATGGACCGGGAGGGGCTTCTTTTTTGCTTTCATCTCTGCAGAAGTTCGTCCTCTACTGGACCATAACCCATATGTCATGAATACTGGAAGCGGGGTGTGTGACATACTTGGAATATAGTGGCTCCATCCCCAGAGTTGTTCTTGCAGTCTGACTGCAAAGATGGATGCTATCTCACTATGGATCTCGCAGGGAGCGGGGCATCCCAAGCCTGTCGGCCACTGCAGCCCTATTCCCACCTGACTCCGGGGACCCATCCTGCCTCCCAGCCTCGGCTACGGAACCGGTGATGGTAGGTTGAAAGAGGGTCAGGCGTTCGGCAGAGCTATGCTCTGGGCCGCAGACCCTCTACCGAAGGGTAGCCGGCCATAGGCTATGGTGAGCCTATTTGGGGGGAAGGAACCACTCTGGGACCTTATTTTTGACTATGTCTCCCACAAGCTTTATTGTTCATGTACTGTGTGTGTTTTGTTTTTTGTCACCTTTTTTACTTGCTTGTGCTCACCTTCCTTCCTTTTCTCTCCTTCCGTGACCGTGAGGAAGGGGGGGGTAGCGGCCCCCCTGCGGAAGCCTACGGGTGCTTCCTGCCCGGACACATACCGCGCTGTGGGGCGCGTTATTGCGCTCATCGTCGTGCGGCCCGCCCCTCGAGGTGCCTTCCTGCTTCTGCAGAGCGTGGTGGCACCATCTTCACGATCCCTCCTTCTTGGTGCTGGCGCCCTCCTCTTCTCGCTGTCGGAGTCGTCCCTCGGTCTCAGAGTGGGGTTTCCCGGGCGCGGATGCTGCATCCTACTCCTGACATTGGTCTGTGAGTCAATTCTTTTTTTTTCTCCTCTATGCGCATGTGCTGTGGGATGCTCATGTGGTTTTTCACTTGTGTCTTTCAGACGGGTCCCATTTTTTTGTTCATCAGTACTGTGGTTCCTCCCGGTCTCTACCACCCCCCCCCCCCTTTTCTCAGACTAAGGGGCTAGAGGGAATTTTTGGGGGATTGTCCGGGTTTGGGCCGTTAGTGCCTTGTAACCTGTTTATTTTGCTAGTAATCACCATATGGAGGCTTCTGTGGATAGCAAGCTTGGGGCCCCCTTGGGGCGGGTTAAGCTGTCTCATGTGTGGCACATGCCCTCTGAGCGGTCGCAGCGCTGTTTGTGTACCCTGCGTCCAAAGCGTCATTTCGGAACAGGATGGGGCGAGCGTTGCTGTCCCCGCCCCCCAGTGAGGGGGAACCCAGCAGGGGGTCTCAAGCGGACTTGGCACTCCGTGTGGCCAGTCTAGAGAGACAATTATCGCGCTCAGCCGCTGTCAAGGCCAAGTGTAAAAAGCGGCACTTGGAGCCGGATTATGCACTCTTTGCCGATTATTATGAGGCCTTTGGTGGCCGAGACTCCATGAAGGAGGGCGAGTTATTTCATGATTCTGACTCCTCAGGGGACAGACCGGGCGGTTTTGAAAGTGACCCTGGGTCTTCCTCGGATGAGGATGGTTGGCTTCCCGATGACACGGAGAAGTTGTTGTCTGCGGTATTTGAAACCTTGCACATTATACCCCCGAAGGCGGCCAAAAAGAAGCAGGGGGACCTTTTTCGGCTTGAGAGTCCGCGTCTTGTTTTTCCTGAGCAGGGCCACTTCTCCAAAATGTTTTTTAAGGAATGGGAGAGGCCTAATAAATTGCTGTCGGTGCCTAAGGGCCTGGACAGGCGGTATCCGTTTTCGGAGGAGTTGATTAGTCTCTGGTCCCGTCCCCCGGTGGTGGATGCCGTCGGTTATGCCGTCTCCTGATACTTCTTCCTTGCGCGATCATGCTGACAGCATGGATCAGCTGGCATGTCACGCTTTCACATTTGTAGGTGCTGGTCTTCGTCCGGTCTGTGCCGCTGCCATTGTCTCCATAGCCATCAAGAAGAAGGTGAGACGTCTTGTGGATATCCCGCAAGCGAGCGGAGGAGTATAAGGATCTCTTGCGCGGAATTCATTGCCTTTGTAATCTCGGACATGGATGATACAGTCCGGCTTGGCGGCAGGGCTTCGGCCCCTGCTGGTTGTGGTTCGTCGTTCGATCTGGCTGCGACAGTGGGCGGCTGATGCCGCCTCCAAGAAATCTCTCACTGGTATTCCTTTCCTGGGACTTCGGCTATTCGGGGAACGTCTGGATCTTCTGGCAAAAGATGGGAGGCTCCCTCAGCATCAGAAGCCTGTGCGGCCCTTTCGGGGCTCGTCTTCCTTTTGCCCCCTTATGAGGGGGAAGAGGCTCTTCCTTTTCTGGTGGCCGCCGAGACTCCTGGGGTTGAGGTAGATCCCGCAGTCGTCCCAATCCCTCCTGGTCTAAGCCCCCTGTCAAGGCCCCTCGGGCATGAGGAGGCGACCTCACCCATCCGGGTGGGGAGGGAAGGCTCCTGCTTTTTGCTCACGTCTGGAGACAGCACGTCTCGGATCGGTGGATTCAGGAGGTGGTGTCCTCCGGCTACAAAATAGAGCTGGCAGCTTGGCTGCCCCCAAGATTTCTTCAGTCGCGGATCTCCCAGAATCCATTGTCGGCACAGGGCCTAAGAATGGCTGTCTAACGTCTTCTGTTGCCCGGAGTAATTCATCCTGTCCCTCACCAGGATCGGGGTCGAAGGTTCTATTCCAATCTTTTCACGGTGCCCAAGAAGGACGGTACTCTGAGGCCTATCTTGGACCTGAAGGGTCTCAACAAGTTTGTCAGATTCAGACATTTTCGCATGGAGACCTTACAGTCCGCGGTGAGCTCGCTTCGGCCAGGCGACTTCATGACCACGGTGGAAATCAGGGATGCCTACCTGCACATCCCTATATTCCAGGGATATCGGCTGGGTGATCAGAAGTTCCCGAGGGTCACGCTGGAAGATCAGCACTACCAGTTTGTGGCGCTTCCGTTTGGGATTTCTTCAGCCCCCCCGGATGTTCACCAAGGTGCTGGCGGGTGTTATGGCCCTGCTGAGGAGCCGGGGCATTCGTGTTCTTCCCTATCTAGACAACTTGCTGATTGCTCAATCTCTTCAGCAGGCCGAGAGCGACACTCAGACGGTGTTCTCGAGGACTTCGGCTGGGTGATCAATTACCCCAAATCCTCGGTCACTCCTTCATTGATGAGGTCCTTCCTGGGCATGATGCTGGACACCTCTCAGGTCAAGGTGCTCCTTCCCCAGCTGAAGGTGGAGGGCCTTCAGGCACAGGCGCGGACCTTACTGTCGTGTCAACATCCGTCTGGGGATGATGTTAGTGGGTCTCATGGTGTCTTGTTTCGAGGCTGTGCCCTTCGCCCAGTTCCACATGAGACCTCTTCAGTTGAATCTCTTGACCGTTTGGGATCGGTCACAGGAGTCCCTGGAGCAGGAATTCTCTCTGTCTCCTCTGGCCAGGCAGTCTCTCTCGTGGTGGTTGGACTCAAGAAATCTTCTAGTGGGCAGGTCCTTTCTGACTCCTCGTTGGGAGACTGTCACCATGGAAGCCAGTCTGCCCGGCTGGGAAGGTTTTTGGCAATCGCTGAAGTTCCAGGGCCAGTGGGGCCCGCAGGAGGCTCATGTGCCTATCAATCTCCTGAAGCTGAGAGCGATCTGGTTGGTCCTGTCTCAGTTGACTCCCCATCTACGGGGTCGTGCGGTCCAGGTCCGCTCGGACAATCAGACGGTGGTCGCCTACATCAATCATCAGGGCGGGACTCGGAGCAAGCGAGCCCTCAAGGAGGTGACCCAGATCCTGTCTTGGGCGGAGGAGAATGTTCCCTGCATCTCGGCGGTTTACATCACCGGGGTGGAGAATCAGGAGACAGACTCCCTGAGCAGGGGGATTTCTCGTCTGGGGGGAATGGTCTCTCAGTAATAAGATTTTTCATGCTCTGTGTCGCCGCTGGGGTCTGCTGGACGTGGACCTGTTTGCATCCCGTCACAATCACAAGCTTCCAAGGTTCGTCTCCCTGTCAAGAGATCCTCTGGCATTCGCCACGGACGCACTGGTGATTCCTTGGACGGAGTTCCGACTTCTTTACGCCTTCCCTCCTTTTCCTCTCCTGGGTTGAGTGCTGCGAAAGATAGCCCAGGAGGGGGTGCCAACCCTTCTGGTGGCTCCTCGTTGGCCGAGGAGGGTTTGGTTCGCGGACATAGTTCAGATGTCAGTGGATCGCTACGTCATGCCCGACGATCCAGGGCTTCTCACTCAGGGGCTGTTACGCCACCCCAATTTACAAACGCTGGTTTTGATGGCTTGGCTGTTGAAACCTCCATCTTGATGGAGAAAGGGCTGTCTGCCTCGGTCGTGCGTACCATGATTCAGGCTCGGAAGAAATCCTCCTCCATTATTTACTACAGAGTCTGGAACGCTTACAGTGCCTGGTGTGAATCTAGGGGTTTTCCATGTTGCACTCTCTCTTTTTCTAGGATTTTGGAGCTCCTACAACATGGTTTTGCTTTGGGTCTCCAACTGAGTACCCTCAAGGGTCAGGTTTCGGCCTTGGCTATTAGATCCTTCGCCAATCATAGACTTATGAAGACTTTTTTTCAAGGAGTTACTCATGTTCGTCCACCGCGTAAGCCTATGTTACCGATGTTGGATTTGGTGCTTTCTTGTCTTTTTGGTAGCTATTACCTCGGTGCATCGAGTTTCAGTGCTGGCAGCGCTTTGTATAAAGCCTCCTTACTTTGAACGGCATCAGGATAAGGTGGTTTTTTGTCTCAAACCGGACTTTCTACCTAAGGTTGTTTCTGCCTTTCATCTCAATGAGGACATTGTCTTGCCTTCCTTGTGTCCCGCGCCTTCTAATTCTAAGGAGAGGACCCTCAAAGCCTTGAATGTGGTCAGAGTCCTTAAGTACTACCTGGTTGCTACGGAATCCTTCAAGAAGTCGGATTCTCTTTTTGTCCTTCCTGACGGGCCTAGGAAGGGCTTGCCTCCAGCCAAATCCACTCTCAGCAGGTGGATCAGACAGGCGGTGGTGCAAGCGTACTCTGTGCAAGCGTACTCTGTTCGGATCCCGGCTCACTCTACCAGACCTATTGGAGCCTCTTGGGCTTTTCAGCACCATGCTTCAGTTGAACAGGTTTGTAAGGCCGCTACTTGGTCTTCAGTTCACACTTTTACAAAGTTTTACAAGGTTGATGTTAGGGCCTCAGCTGATGCTGTTTTTGGCCGTAAGGTGCTTCAAGCGATAGTGTCATGAACTACGTGCTGTTGCTCACTGGGGATCCCACCCTTCTTTGGACACTGCTTTTAGATGTCCCACTTGTCAAGAATGGAGCAACCTGAACAGGACACCAGGAAAAATACAATTCTGTGAATACTCACCTGTAGAATTGATTTTGATGATGTCCTGTTCAGGTCGCTCCATCCCACCCTTGTTCTGTTATCCTCTTTTGCCTGTTCTGGTGATTACTGTAATATATTGTTTTTTTATTGAGAGAGTTCATGCTGAAGCTATGTGAAGTAGCATGGTTTCTGGCTTCCCGGCATGTCTCTGTTTTTTTACTGCTTTTCAACCACTGGGGATTCTTGGGGAGACAGGTGCCGGGAGGAGCCCCGATTTTCACCTTGCAGTCACTGCGGCACCTTGTGACGGATAACCCACTTGTCAAGAGCGACCCGAACAGTACAACATCAAAATAAATTCTACAGGTGAGTACTCACAGAATTGTAATTTTGGAAGCAGTAAGTTAAAGCAATTTCACTTGCTAAATTTTGTTTTGAACCAGAACAAAATTTGGGAAGCCCCATTGTGTGAAACCCCCCAAATCGCCTAGCAAAATGCAGCAGCGCACGTTCCCCATTCTAGTTAATGAGAGCAGTTTGCCAAATGACAAAGTCACGCCAAGAACTCCCATTGGACGAGAGCCCACACATGCGTCAGTTGAGTGAGGAACAGGTGAGTGAACAGCAGTGTTCTGGGGCGTTTCAAACAGCGGGACATTCCAATTTGGGATACCCTGGGGGTCTGGACAAAACCCGAGAAACCATCTTAAAAGACTAACACTTGTAAACAATGGGCCCTTATGGAAAATGAATATTGTTAAAATATTGTGTAAAACAGGTTTTAAAATCAGATTTGAGAGATCAGACCATTAGAATATTCAAATCCAGTTTCGTTGGCTGGGAAATTCCAATACTTGCCAACTTGAGAGTCTGGCAAAACAGGTCCACAAGTTTCAGGCTAGCAAAACTGGCAGGACCAGACTGGACATCAAAGTGATATCACGGTATAATTGGAGGCGAGGAGGCCCTGTCAGGGAGGCGGCAGGAGAGGAGAAAGGAAGGCTGTCAGCTGAAAAGTCTGCTTGTGGGTTTCCGTTTCAGGAGGGTAATGCTCTTAATGTTGCCTTAATCCCTGTATATGTGTATGCCAATCATAGCGTGTTGTATTTTGTTGTCAGATTGGATTGCATTGTTATTTTACCAACTATATCTCTATATTTACCATTGTCCTGATTTCCCGGATGTCCAAAGATCCTACAGTATTTTGCATTTATCCATCATTGGCCAGTTATTAATAATATTTATATATTTGTTTGCCTATTTTATTTGAGCCTGGCAGGATATATATTATATTTTAGTTGAGCTGGGCAGGATATATTTTATTAATATTTTAGTTATTCAAGAAGATATTGGTATAAATTGTTTACAACCTGGATAAACAAGAACATACACAGACGTCAGGAAAGCGCTTCTCTCACCTGCTGGTTTCTGCACCTCTAAGGACTTGCCCTTGTAAGTATCAAACAGGTTGAGGGACGAGTACTTCTTGCCATCCTTCCCTTTTGCAGTCTGCCCCAGCCGCTCTGACATTGCGGGGGAAGCTCATTGAGTACGAACTGAGGGTCAAAAACAGAAAGAGGGGGGGGGGGGGGAATGTCAGACATGTCCAAACTACTGAAAGAGCAGTGACACAGACCTCGATCCCCATCCCATCTGTGTGAGTTTTATTATTTGCACAGTTATTACAGAAGCCCATCATACAGACTGTCAGCCTGACCACTGTTGTGCCTCAATGAAACTGTAAGCTTGCAAGGGTAGGGCTCTCCTTCCTATTGTCTCCTGTGCTCACAACACCTGGTTTGAACATTGTGGCATCTAATTTTGTATTGTTCCCTGTACTATATGTTTTACCTTGCCTGTAATCAAACCTTGTAAAGCGCTATGGAAGATGATGGCGCTATATAAACAATAATAATGAAACAGGACGCACTGCAGCCACTAGAAGCCAGGAACAGGGGACCCTTCTACACATCTGAGATGGAACCAGCTACACGCTTGGACCCTCAACTACTCGAGGAAGCTCTACTAAATTGTAGGTACTTATTCATTAAACTGGACCAAAACCTAGATTTTTCTCTATCCCGGCTTGCCTGTTGAGCCACCTGATTTGTGATACACACCGCCCTCCTGCGTTCTGCAAAGTGCTCCTGCGTCCAGCTTGTGTGAATGGCTGGGTGTGGGAGCGTGCCTCAGCTGCAGGGATGCTGGGAATATGGCCCCAGCTCCCGAATGTGGCGTGGGATCCCCTGGGAAAGAGTGTGGCGGCAGGGGCAAGGGTGGGCTTCACAAAGTGGGGCATCTCATATCAGGAGGACTTGATCGGCCAGCCCTGGAGTCTAAGCCCTTAGAAAAGGTGGTTGGTTCTCTTTAAATGAAATATATAACTGGCTTGTAAGCACAGCAACAAAACCCTTCAGTGCCACCCGATGAAGCCCCTCAGGGCGAAACATAGAATTCCTTGTAACCTCATTTCAATGTACAAGACCAAAAGTGTTTCAACAAACATCTTTGTAGCTAAATATGATGTAAATATTGAGCATCTTAGTACTTGTTAATGTGGGACAAAACCTGGATTTTGACTATGCTGGATTTTGTTATCTGCCATGCCAGAAAAACTCACCTTACACCGGTACTATGGCGCATGGACAGGCTCTCGCCCAATCAGAGACGTTTGCTGTGCATATGTAATGTTCGGTAAATGGCTCTGTTTATCAGGGGTGCGAGCGCCCCCATCCCCAGCAGAAGGTGCACTCCAGTCCCCAGCCTATCTGAATGCACAGCCCAAAGATGCTAGGTATGTGGCCAATCAATATTTACATTGATTTGGGACAAGGAAAATGGCAAGCTTTGCAGCACCCCAGGGTGGGGGGAGGTTCACAAAGCGGGGCATCCTGGTTTGGAATGCCCCAGGGGGGAAGGCCAGCAGCCGTCCATGGATTCGTTTTGGGGTTGATTCAACAGCCAACAAACAAAAAGAGAAGCATCTGAGACACAGGGGTAGCTCTGTGGGGAGACTGCCCTTCATTTAAAAACGCAAACTCATGTAAAGCGCAACTTTAAACATGGCTAAACGTAGAACACATTCTCGCCATTCTATTGCATAGGTGTATCTGAGTCCTTTGTGCTGGTGCACCATCTACAACCTAAGGGGCAGTCGTAGCCTAGATGTAAGGAAGCGGTCTTGTGATCAGAGGGAGAGCAGCAGGTTCAATACCTGGCCATAGGACATGACTGAAGTGTTCTTCAGCAATGCACCTAACCCCTCAATTGCTTCCCAGCCTATCGCTCTAGGCATACACTGAACGGATGGGTTAAATGTAGAGGAAGAATTCCTATGTGCACGCAAGCATACAATGGACATCTATGCTGACAAAAAAAAAAAAAAAAAACAATCAGTGGTCACAAGCACTGAAAAAAGAGAGTTCAGACTGGCCTCTTTCTTGGTTGTTAGGGATGTTGACATGGGACAACTTAAACTGGACCTTCACCCTGAATAATAGCTTATCTTATGTTTCCCCCACCCTGTACATACAGATTACCCACATTAAAAAATCATCCTACCTGCACCTACTGCACTTTCTGAGCTTTAAAACATCCAAGACGGCGGCTCATGGAGTATCAGGCTGCCTGCAAACAGGAAGTGTCTTCTGACTATGCTGCTCTGCATTATGGGATTGCTGTCCTTTTCCTGACCCCAGCTCTGCTCTGTCTTTGCAAAGCACAGCTATAACCCCACCCCCTGCACTCTCCACCCCCTCTCCTCAGTAAGTGATGCTTCTGAGGCAAGATGGTGGCGCCCGTATCCTAGAGTCCTGAACAGAGTTGCAGCCCAGTGGGGGAAAGAATAATGACTAAAAACATAAAATATATAAATCTTAGATGCTGGGGAATAGTTTTTTAAGGGTTTGGGCTTTTCATTAAATGATGCTAAAGGTCCGATTTAACCTTTGTGCTGGCCAAATACGGAAAATACAACACAAAGCTCAGAGCCCCAACTCAGGCCCTTCCCTCAACAAGTCATTTCTGATGTTCCGCACGACGTCACAGCTGCAATTTAACTGTGGCAGCTTTGCAGGAGCCAGGAAAGCTGCGGCAGGTCAAATGGCTTCAGTATATTGATTTATCATGAGAAGAGGATGTCTGCTTGTGCGGCAAACAGCCCGATCGATCTACTGCATCAACAAACAAGGGAAATGACCCGACCCAGGCGGATGAGGTTCTCCGCCGCTCACCTCCGATGACTTGCTTTGCAGCCGGGAGGTACACGATACACCACCTCATGCTGGTGGCAGAAGTGGCATTGGTTTTCCGAGATGCTTTGGGGAAGTGGCTGATCTGTTGCCTAGCAACAACACAGCAAATGCTCGAGAAATAATAGTGTAAGAAACACATGTAATAGACGCGATGTTACACAGACTCCATCCGTGCATTGCCACAGTACCATCCCTATTCTCTGCCTCCCGGGAACACCATTGGCTCAGTTGCCTGCGAGGTAGCAACTGTGTTTCCTAACAGCCTGTCAGCTCGCCCTAAGCAACGGTGGTCTGGAATAGATCTTTTCTTGCCTGTGGGAGACCCCCACTCCCTGCCTGGTTTCATCAAATACGTACATAAGACCTTGCTCTGGGATCCCAGAGTGTATGCACAGCTCTTCTGCAGCATCCCCACTTTTCATGTCCTGAACATGACATTCGGAGTCAGAGACACCAGGGCAAACTAACTCACTCCCCCTGGGGCATCCCGAACTGGGATGCCCCGCTGTGTGAGACCTTCCCCCTGAGACGCACAGTAAATTCATCTTTGCCTGAGCCCAAGGAACCTGCATGAGCCTCCCTCCTTGACTGTGCGCCGCCCCGCCCACTGCAACTGAATGGCTGTGCCACACACAGCCGGAGGGAGCCGGGTGATGCCAGAAACCGTCCGCAAGTGCGGCTAGGATTCGAGCCGGCTGCTCTAGCCACAGCGTGGGCCCGAGGAGATGTAAGTGGACTCGGCGACCTGGGGGGTTTCACACAGTGGAGCAAAATCCCAGGTTTTGGTCCACTTTAAAGAAAACCAAAACCATGTAACTGCCCCACATGGGCAATGTTGCTGGCTCGGTTCTTTAAAAAAAAAAAAAAAGCCGTAGCCACGCCCACTGCGCAAATTTGAGTTCGCAGATTGCCTGATCTCAGACCTCAGTCTGAGCTATGCTCCCACCAATTGCAGCGGCATCCCCGACTCTAGCTGATGCGCGCACCCGCACCAGTCACTTCTGAATGGCTAGTGCAGGTACACACAGCTGAAGGGGAGTAGCCAGTGGCTGACTACCATTCACGATCCCTAGCCGCGTACATGAGTGGCTAACCCAGAGGGGCATTCAAAATCGGGATGCCCAAAAAAGCAGGAACATCTTTAACATAATGGACAGCATTCATTCATTCCCAGGTGTTGCTCCTCTCCTGCAGGGCTTCATGATTTGGGATACCCAGCTGTGTGTTATCCTCAAAGATCACCTATAAAAACTCACCTTCTGATGATACCATGGCGCTCACACTCCATTTAAAAAAGTGAAAAATATCATTTGTGAATACTCGCCTGTAAAATGGGTATTATAAGTATGTCACACACCCCGCTTCAGATAGTCATTACACTTGGGTTATACCCACCTGTAGAGGGCGATCTTGCAGAGATGTCATGAAAAAAAGTGAGCCCCTCCCGGTCCATAAATACCTGGTACCTCCCACTCATTCCCCAGTATTAAGACAGCAGTAAAGGGACCAGGAAGAGCCAAAATAACCAGTAACAGTAAAAAGGTTCACCATAGAAAGGATCCAGAATACCAAAGGGCAGGGTGAAGCGGGGTGTGTGACATACTTCTAATACCCATTTTACAGGTGAGTATTCACAAAATGGTATTATTCTAAGTATGTCACACACCCCGCTTCAGATAGTCATTACACTTGGGACATCCAATAGCAGTGTCCATAAAGGGCGGGGATCCAAAACAAGGCAATAATGCACAAACTTAAACCACTGCAGCTTGCAGAACTTTGCGGCCAAAAACAGCATCCGCTGAGGCCCGCGCATCGACCTTGTAAAACTTGGAAAAAGTGTGAACGGAAGACCAAGTAGCAGCCTTACAAACTTGCTCAACGGAGGCCTGATGCTGGAAAGCCCAGGACACCACAACAGCACGAGTGGAATGAGCAGTAACACGAAAAGGGGGAACCGTCCCCTTGGCAGAATAGGCCCCAAAAATGGCCTGGCGAATCCATTTACTAATGGAAGACTTGGCGGGAGCCAAACCTTTCCTAGGCCCAGAGGGCACCACAAAAAGGGTGTCAGTCCTACGAAAAGAAGAAGTAGCCACCAAATAGTACTTCACACAGCGAACCACATCCAGAGAATGCAAAACCCTCTACTTGTCATTGCTGGGCTTAGGACACAAGGAGGGTAGAACAATGTACTGATTAAGATGAAAGGCAGAGACCACCTTAGGAAGTAAATCTGGCTTGAAGCGGAAAACAACCTTGTCCTGATGCCTCTCAAAGTAAGAAGCCTTAATGGACAAAGCCGCCAACTCCGATACACGCCGAACGGAAGTGATGGCAACCAAAAACGCAACCTTCTGAGTAAGTGTAGAAAGAGCAATATCCTGCAAGGGTTCAAAAGGAGGACCCTGAAAAGCAGAAAGAACCAAATTCAAATCCCAAACTGGGAGCAACGGGTTCCTAGGAGGCCGCACATGCGTAATCCCCTGGAAAAAGGTCCTAACCAGAGGATGAAGCAAAAGACCTTTGAAAGAACACCGCCAGGGCAGAAACGTGCCCTTTCAGCGTACTAAGCTGCAAACCCAGGTCCAGACCATGTTGCAGAAATTCCAAAACATCTTTCTAGCCCTAACCAGAGTCTGAATGACAGCATCAGAAAGACCTTCCTCCTTCAAGATGGAAGTTTCAGCAGCCACGCCGTCAAAGCCAGCGTTGGTAAATTGGGGTAGAGCAGTGGACCCTGAGTGAGCAGATCCGGCAGAAGGGGCAGATCTAACTGATCCGCTGCCAATCTTACCACGTCTGCAAACCAAACCTGTCTTGGCCATCTTGGAGCCACCAGGATTGCTGACGCGCCCTCTAGGGCCAACTTGCGCACCACTTTGCCCACCATGGGAAACGGAGGGAACAGATACAGAAACCCCAGGTCCCTCCAGGTCAGAGACATGGCATCCACTGCCAGAGCCAGCGGATCCCGCGAGAGAGACACAAATGCCGGAAGCTTGTGATTGTGATGAGAGGCAAAGAGGTTCACCTCCCGGAGTCCCCCACCGGTGGCAAAGCGACCGAAACACCTTGGGGCTGAGAGGCCATTCCCCCCGGCGAGATGAGCACCTGCTCAGGGAGTCCGCCTCCGTGTTCTCCACTCCCGGAATGTACACCGCCGAGATGCATGGGACATTGCTCTCTGCCCAAGCCAGGATCAAAGACACTTCCCTGAGGGCACGCCTGCTGCGAGTCCCTCCCTGGTGATTGATGTAGGCAACCGCCGTCCGATTGTCCGACTGAACTTGAACCGGTAGGTCCGTAACTGATGAGACAAGTGAGCCAGAACCAACCTGATGGCTCTCAGCTCCAGAACAATGATGGAATCGGGAGCCTCCTGAGGCCCCCACAGTCCCTGAAACTGAAGATCCTTCCGAAACCCCCCCCCCAACCTGACAGGCTGGCATCCATGGTGACCGTCTCCCAATGAGGAGTCAGAAAGGATCTGCCCTTCAGCAGATTGCTCGGTTCCAGCCACCAACGAAGGGAACGCCGAACCCGGGGGGACATCAGAAAAGACTGATCCAATGACAGCGGAGACCTGTCCCAGGCACCAATAGCATGAGTAGAATGAGCAGTAAGGCGGAAGGGAGGATTCTTCCCTTAGCAGAATAGGCCTGAGTCACAGCCTGACGAATCCATTTGCTAATAGTAGACTTGGCAGGAGCCAAACCCTTCCTAGGACCAGAAGGGACCACAAAAAGAGCATCAGTCTTCCTGAAAGCCGCAGTGACTACCAGGTAATACTTCAGACACCTGACCACATCCAATGTATGCAAAACCCTTTCCTTAGCGTTGCTAGGATTAGGACACAATGAAGGAAGGAAAATATCCTGATTCAAATGAAAAGCAGACACCACCTTTGGCAGAAAATCTGGCTTAAAGCCGAACACCACCTTGTCCTGGGGGCTGAATAGACAGAGCCGCCAGCTCAGACACACGCCTGACCGAAGTAATAGCCACCAGAAAAACAACTTTGAGGGTAAGTACAGCCAGAGCAGCATCCTGAATAGGCTCAAAGGGAGCACCCTGTAAGGCAGACAAAACCAGGTTCAAGTCCCAAACAGGGACCGTAGGCTTACGTTGGGAATGCACGTGAGTGACCCCCTGAAAGAAGGTCTTAACCAAGGGATGCTGAGCAAAAGACTTCTGAAAAAAGACAGACAGGGCAGAAACCTGACCCTTCAGAGTACCGAGTTTTAAACCCAACTCCAATCCATGTTGTAAAAACTCCAGAATTCTAGGGATTAAGAATTCCCTGCAGGGAAGAGACCTAGACTCACACCAGTCAATTTAGGAACGCCATACCCTATAATAGATGGCAGAAAAAGTTTTCTTCCTAGCCTGTACCATGGTATCCACCACTGAGGTAGACAAGCCTTTCTCCATCAAGATGGAGGTTTCAGCAGCCAGGCCGTCAAAGCCAGAGTTTGTAAACTTGGATGGCGTAAGGAGCCCTGAGTGAGTAGATATGGCTCCTCTGGCAGGACGTACTGGTCTACTGCCATTTGTACCACGTCTGCGAACCACACTCTTCTTGGCCACCAGAATCACTGGCACCCTTTCCAGGGAAATCTTGCGCAGAACCCTGCCCAGCAGGGGAAAGGCATACAGAAGCCAGAATTTCTCCCATGACAGTGACAGAGCATCAATGGCCAAGGCCAGAGTATCCTGAGACAGGGAGACAAAGGCCGGGAGCTTGTGATTGTGACGGGATGCAAACAGATCCACATCCGGTAGGCCCCACCGGTAACACAGGGACTGGAATACCCTGTTGCAGAGGGACCACTCCCCCTGACGGGAAGTCCCCCTGCTCAGAGAGTCTGCTAGAAGATTCTCTACCCCCGGGATATAAACAGTCGAGATGCATTGAACATTGGCCTCCGCCCATGTCAGAATCCGCGACACTTCCTGGAGGGCACCCTTGCTCCGGGTCCCTCCCTGATGGTTGATGTAGGCAACCGCCGTCCTGTTGTCTGAGCGCACCTGCACAGACAGACCCTGCAGGTGATCGGTCAACTGCTCCAGAACCAACCTGACCGCCCGTAGTTCCAGAATGTTGATGGGTAAATGGGCCTCCTGAGGGCCCCACCTCCCCTGGAACCTCCAGGATTTCCAGGATACCCCCCCAACCTGACAGACTGGCATCCGTGGTGACCGTCTCCCAGGAGGGGGCTAGAAGTTCTTGTGGTCCAGCCACCACGAGAGGGATCTTCTGAACAATGGGGGAAGCACACAAACCAGCCGCATTCCCTGTCTGAGGGAGAGGTGGGAGCACGAGAGCAGGGACCGCACCTGCGCAGTCAGATCTTCCACCCTCTGTTGGGGAAGGAATATTCGTGACTGAACCGTATCCAGAATCATCCCCAGGAATGGGGTCACCGGTGAAGGGGACAGGGAGGACTTGGGATGATTGTCAGCTGAGTGCCCAGCTCCGCCTGCTGTAGAGGCCCTGAGGCGATGAGGATGTCGTCCAGGTAGGGCAGCACTCGAATGCCCCCTGACCTTAACAAGGACATCACCCCCGCCAATATCTTGGTGAACACTCTGGGAGCTGAAGTGAGGCCAAACGGTAGAGCCACAAATTGGTAGTGTTGATCTTTCAACTCGAATCGGAGAAACCTTTGATGCCCTGGGAACACAGGGATGTGAAGTTAAGCATCCTTGATGTCCACAGATGTCATAAAATCCCCTGGTCGCAGAG
This sequence comes from Gastrophryne carolinensis, assembly GCA_027917425.1. Taxonomy (NCBI): domain Eukaryota; kingdom Metazoa; phylum Chordata; class Amphibia; order Anura; family Microhylidae; genus Gastrophryne; species Gastrophryne carolinensis. The sequence goes on along the minus strand of CM051235.1, from coordinate 30,712,415 downwards.
AGCCAACGGCCGAGCGCAGGGTTTCCATGCGAAAGCGCTTGTTCTTGACAAATTTGTTGAGGATCTTTAAATCCAGAATGGGCCTGACTGACCCATCTCTTTTGGGTACTGTGAAAAGGTTGGAGTAGAACCCTTCTCCCAATTCTCTCAAGGGAACTTGGCGAATAACTCCCAGCTCCAGAAGTCCTTGTACTGCCTGCATCAGGACCTGAGCTGATACTGGGTTCTGGGTGATCCGGGACCTGACGAATCTTGAGGGGGGCGGCACAGCAAACTCTATCTTGTAGCCGGAGGTAACTACCTCCTGAATCCACCGGTCCGAGACTTGGCACCTCCAGACGTGCGCGAAGTGCTGTAGCCGTCCCCCCACCCTGGCGGGTGAGGGTGCCCCACCATGAGGGGTCTTGGGAGGGACTTTGGGTTTGGTCCCCCAGGAAGAGCCAGGGCGTCGCCCCCTGCTCCTATGCCAGGAGTCTGTGCGAGCCCCCGCGAAGGACACCCCTTTTCCCTGCTTAGCGCCCCCTTAGCATAGTCCCTTAAATGGGAGCCCAGTAAGGGCTTTCTTAGCAGCATTGTCGGCCCCCCACTGTCGCAGCCATACCGCGCGGCGTATAGCCACCGCCAAGGCGGAAGATCTGGCACACAGCCTAATAGCATCATCCGATGCAGACAGGATAAAGTTCACAAATACATCACAATTAGACAGTGCAGTAATAGTATAAGCAGGCAACTCGTCTGGGCCGTCAAGTGCATTCCTGACCATGGCCCTGGGCGCCACGGCAGTAATGGCCAGAGCGCAGACCGGGCGCAGTGCCGCCCCTCCAAACGCAAAGGCATGGCACGCCAATTGGTCAATGCGCCGGTCTTCAGAATCCCGCAGCGTAGTAGTGTCGGGAGAGTGCATAATAGAGGTGTTAGACAGCCCTAGAATAGGAGCATCGACCTCGGGGGGCGATGACCAGCACTTGACCATGTCAGCAGGAAATGGATACTTCCTGTCCAGACTCTAAGGGATCCCGGGAAGCCTACTGGGATGTTCTCACTCCTTAAGAGTGAGGTTATTGAAATGGGTCTGCTCAGGAAATTCCAATCGAGCCTTAGCAGTATGGAATAGCTCACCCCTTTGCCTGGGAGCCGCAACAGGGCGAGAGATGGACAAAACCTCAAAAATCTGAAGCAATAGCTTATCAGTATCATCCGGGGTCCAGTGATCAGTGACCAGAATCGTCATGACCCCTAGACTTCTCATCAGATGACTCTGAGTCAGAGAGCAGTTCCCCTTCGTCCGAAAGGGTATGGTCATATAGATGCGTAAACTCATCAGACTCCGTAGGGAAAGGAGCAGAGCCAGGGATTATGTGCCGCTATTTTGCGGTAGCCTTGCGCGCTAGAGTACTAGCAAGCAATTTTTCAACACTGGCCAGTCTAGTAGCCACATCAGGATGAGAATCCCCGCTTGTATTGGGGGTTAGACTCAGGCTTGGGGGGGTAGGTGAAGTGAGGGGAGGTGCGAACCAAGCACCAGAAGGGGCGGGAAGTACCATTAGCGCCTGCTGTGCACAAGGGACGCAGACCCGAGCATTGTCACCGTTGATAGATGAGACCCCACAAGCTACACACAGCCGGGCTTGTCCCGAGGGGACCCCGTTTACAATATCCTGGGATGCCTCCATATGGTGATTAATGGGCGCAATAGGCCAGTAGGGATTGACGCTATAAGCTACCCTGGATGCCCCAAAGACCCGCAGGGAAGTGGGAGTAATTATACTAGGTCCAACTGGCAATTACACCGGGCCGGGAGAAGCCACTGGATTCGACCGTCTGAAAGACATAATGGGAATATGGATGTCAGAGCCATGCGCAGTAAGCAAGACAAATGAAAATCGCCCGCGAGGGCATCTACAGATCGAGGGAGGACTGTTACCACGCGCCCGTGCGATGAGCATCGAAATGGCGCCAAGAGGACGTTGAAGGGCGGGCCAGAGCGGGCTGTGACGCGGAGCGCGCCAAGCCAGGTCTCCGCCCCCCCGAAGCTCTGAAAACAGTAGTCAGCGCAGACAGTAAAAGTGAATGACACACTATAGAAGTAAAAACGGGGATTACTTCCAGAGGAGACAATAAAGACAGCGCGGCTCTGACACCAGGTGTATGAGTCAAGGACAATACTAAGGCCATAACGTGTACTGAATACACTAAGACCACCACCCCCCCCCCCCTACTTTCTTTCCCCCTGAGCTACGGGGGGAATGACGGAGAATGGCGACCCTTTGAACAGGGTCCACCGCTACACGGGGTATGGGGCAATAGTGCGGAAGGGGCATCCACAAGAGGCTCACCATCAGCCTAAACCGCCTACCCTTTGGTGGGGGACTGCGGAGGAGCATGGCTCCATAAGCACACGTAGTGCTGCCTACCTTCACCCGACCAGCGCAGCCCAGGCTGGGAGGCACATCACGAAGAGGACGGGTGGGAGTAGTCCAACAGGGCCGCAGGCTTTAATAGCCCCGCTCACCTGCGAGAGAGTGAAACATCATGTCTTCGCAGTCACTGCAGAGAAATCTGGGGATTCGTGGGAGGTCCCTGGGTATTTGAAGGGCATGGGAGGAGCCTGTTTTTCCATGTCTCTGCAGTGCAGCGCCATCTGGCGGAGGATAACCCAAGTGTAAGTATTATATCTGGAGCAGGATGTACTGTATACTAAGAATAAACAATTCACATCGCTTAAGGGCGGTGAACTCATCACTAGCCAGGTCAAGCCTGGAGGTAGACAATAGGTCCCTGACAACCGACCTAGAAGCCACTATTAAAAGCGCTGTAGCACAAACAGGCCGCAAGGCCGACCAGACACTAGCAAAACCGTGACAAGCCATCTGGTCAATGCGTTTGTCCTCACCGTCCTTGAGAGTAGAACAGTCAGGAGAATGCAAGACAGAGGTGCTAGAGTCGACAACCCCAAAACAGGGGCGTCCACCTCGGGAGGGGACGACCAGCGCTTCACAGCATCCACCGGAAAGGGATATTTCTTATCCCAACCCGGAGGGACACCCGGAAGCCGAGTAGGCCTCTCCCATTCCTTAAGAATAATGCAGTCGAAATGCCTTTGATTAGGGAATTCTAAGCACGGCTTAGCCTCCTCAAAGAACTCCCCCTTCTGCGGAAGAGTCACTTCAGGAGGAGAGATTGCCAGAACCTAAAACATATGAGCCAGGACCTTAGGGGTATCCAACGAATCCCCCTGACCCCGCTCAGCATCAGCGCCAACAAACTGCTGATCGTCAGAAACATCAGACTCCTCAAAAAGCTCCCCTTCCTCTAGCGGGGGGTAATCAGACCAGTCCAGTGAATCAAACTCCTCTAAATCAGAAGCCTGCGTGGCTGGGGACAAGTGCTTTCTCTTAGCCGGGAACTTTCTGGCCACAGCGCTAGAAAATAATTTTTCAAGATTGGACAATCTGGCACACACCTCAGATTGCGACTCCCCACTCGTGACAACATCATACGGGGTACGGGTCAGGCGGGGAGGGGTAGGAGAAGGGACCGGCGGCGCAGAACCAGACGCCTGGGATCCGGACTGCCGCGTAATAGTCTGCTGCGCACATGGTATGCAAAGGAAAACATCATCCCCTGTAAGGGATGCCCCACACCCCAAACACTGCCGGGGTTTCCCCGAGGGGAGCCCGAGCCCGGTATCCTGGGAAGCCTCCATATGGCGATTTTATTGGTAGTCGCAATACCCAAGAGAATTACGCAATATAAGCGACCCGGGATGCCCCTTCTGTGTCCCGAGTGGGAGGATTTATGGGGAGTTCTTAAACCAGGGACCCTAGGACCGGGAGGACCCTTTAGGATCCAACAAGGGTTCACCTGGAAGACAGAATACAGGGCTATTCAGCACCTCAATCATGCCCAAGCACACAAAATGAAGAAATACTGATATGCAATAAAATAAAATTATATATATATATATATATATATATATATATATATTGTAATGAAAGTAATGAGGCCCCAAGGGCCACTCACGGAGGAAGATGGCGTCCGTCCTGGCGAAAAACACGAGAAGCCGAGGGAGAAGAAGGGCGGGCCGGCGCGGTTCGCGCCCGCCGCCCCCCCTGACAACAACGTCGCTCCCGGCCAGTGGGCAGGCTCCGCAGTCGCGCCAGGAGCACGGGGGGCGGGCCATAGACGATCGCGCCGAGCGCCGAACCCCGCCCCCCTACCAACCGCACCTGAGGGGAAGAAGCTCCCCCACCGAAGCTGTCACAACGGCCGGCGCCGCGGCACAGCCAGCACCGGCTGAGTCCCCATGAAGATGCACCCGAGTGAAACACACACACACACCAAAAAGTACAGCTGTGACAAACACACAATAAAGACTATTACACTAAGGGAGAAAGCCCCCCCCCCCCCTCTAAGGAGCAAGGGCAATCCGGGAGAGGGGGAATCCACGCTGGAAGGTGGGAGGGCAAGGGACGGGGCATCCCGAACCGGGATCACCAACCCGGCAAACCGCCTACCCCTTAGCATGGGGTCTCACGGTGGAGCGTAGCTCCTTAGCACCATTAAGGTGCCGTCTACCCTTGCCCGGACCAGCAGCCTAGGCTTGGAGGCAAGGAGAAATACTAAGAAAGGGGGTCCAGGCAGAAATAGACTAACAAGCGGGCCGGGAGTTACCCCGGCTACCTGCAAGGAGGAGACATCCATCTTCTGACTTGCTCGCCGTCTGCAGAGATGAAAGACTGGGGAATGAGTGGGAGGTACCAGGTATTTATGGACCGGGAGGGGCTCCCTTTTTTTCATGACATCTCTGCAAGATCGCCCTCTACAGGTCGGTATAACCCAAGTGTAATGACTATCTGAAGCGGGGTGTGTGACATACTTAGAATAGTAAAGTCAGACAGCAGTATACCTTAATGGATGACAGACAACAACCCTCAACGTTTCGGTTGGGTAACCTTCATCAGGAGGGAGAGCCATCACATAAGTGACACAATCTTCCATGAACAGAACCTACATTGAACTATATGCAACTTACTGCTAACATGTGATGAGCCTGTCTTTGTAACCATTTAATTGTTTCATTGTTGTATAATTATGCACTAAATTACATTGGACACCTTTTGCATCATATTTTGTTGTTGGGTGTTCATCAGTCCTTACTTTTCACCGGTTATGTATGCCCTGTGTTGTGAGCAGACACAGGTAGCTATATTTTGAACCCTGTCCTGTTTACTCAAGTCTTTTGCTTGCAAAGATCACTGCACTTGGTGTGCAAATGTAACCTGACCTATAGTGAATAATTGCTCACACTCCATTTATACTTAGCCTACCGGACGTCAGATCAGCTAGAATTTCTGAATAGAGGCTGCTGGTCACACCTCTGTGTACCTGAGGAAGCCATGTAGAAACACCTGTTGTCAGTAAATGCCTCAAAGGTATAGCGGGGATACGGCCGCAGGTGTGCTGTGGGATCAGTGGCTAGGTAATTATACTGGGTGATCTTAGGGGTTCCGAGCATTGCTAGATACTCAACAAATGTTTCCTTGCATTACACAGTCAGCACCCTGAATAAGAGCTTATCTTATATGTTTCCACTCTGAGACTGCCTGCAAAGAGGAAGTGTCCTCTGACAATGCTGCTCTGCATTCTGGGATTGCTGTCCTTTTCCTGACCCCAGCTCTGCTCTGTCTGAGCAAAGCACAGCTATAAACCGCCCCCCCCGTACATTTGCCCCTCTCCTCAGTATGTGATGCTTCTGAGGCAAGATGCCAATGCCCGTATCCTAGAGTCCTGAACAGAGTTGAAGCCCAGTGGTGAAAAGAATAAAAAGTAAATGGCGAAAAACATAAAATATATTTATTTTAGATGCTGAGGAATAGTTTTTTTTAAGGGTTTGGGCTTTTCATTATGCTGAAGGTCCAGTTTAATCACCACATATGCCTGAATATTGTTTACATACAAATCTCATACTCCTCCATGGCTAAAAATACTCACAATAATACATAAAAACTACAAGAGGCTGGGAGGAGTATTTTTTACTCTTCCAGAAGACAAAATGTAGGGAGGGAGGGTATTCAATGGACTTAAACTGGACCTTCACCATCATTTAATAAAAAGCCCAAACCCTTAAATTTAATATATTTTACATTTTAAATAAATTACTTTTTATTCTTTCCTCCGCTGGGTTGGAACTCTGTTCAGGACTTTAGGATATGGGCGCTCCCATCATGCCTCAGAAACATTACACACTGAGGAGAGGGGGGTAAGGTACAGGGGGAGGGTTATAGCTGTTCTTTGCACAGATGAAGCAGAGCTGGGGTCAGGAAAAGGACAGCAATCCCCGAAAGCAGAGCAGCGCAGTCAGAAGACACTTTGTTTGCAGGCTGCCTGATGGTCCATGTGCCACCATCATGGATGTTTAAAGGTTCAGAATACGCACTAGGTGCCGGTAGGATGATTTTTAATGTGGGCAATCTCTATGTACAGGGTGGCAGAAACATACAAGATAGGCACTTATTCAGAGTGAAGGTCCGGTTGAAAGTGGAACAAAACCTCAGCCGGACCGGCTGCTGGCCTTCCCCTTGGGGTATCCCAAATAGCGATGCCCCAGTGGGTGACCTGAAAATGTATCTTTGCCCTGGCTCCCTCCGCAATCTAAACATCAGTGGCCTATTAAATTGGCATGGGGATGGGACGAGCCCTTGTCTATAGGGGATTGGGTTGCGCCCACTCACCCAACCTATTGCCAAGCACTGCATCTAAACAGAGCCCTGATTGGAAGAGAGCGCGTGCATGCACCATAGGACTGGGGAAAAGTATGTTTTTATTGGCAACCGCAGGGCACACATAGCGGGGCAACCCCAATAGGCATGCCCTCGGGGGCAGAAAGAAAACCCAGGTTTTGTTCTGCTTTAAATTCCCTGACAAGAAAGAAGAAAAAAAAAAAAAAAGACACCTGCAGGCCGTATCGCCGATCCCACAGTCCTGTCTTTTTCACATAAGAACATGGTGTTGAAATACTCTAGCACTGCTTGATATTAAAGTATATACTAGGTAAGGTCAGAGTATACGAGAGAGCCAAACCCCAATGCTCTGCGAGACCAAAAGCATTAATAAGCTGACTCTGGATCAACTAATCTTCAAAGTGGACCAACCACCTGCTTGGCTGGCCTTGGAGTTTAAAAGATCTGGCTGGCCTATGAAGCAAACTTGTGCGCCCCCCAGATTGCACCGCTTTCAAGCACCTTTCCCTGAGCTCCCACGCCGCACCCCTGTAGCACTCAGCCATCCATATAGAGGGGAAGAGAGCCACACAGCGCCAAAACCGGGGATATGGCCAATCCCAATTTCTTATGCCAACACTCTTGTCTAAACAGCGCTTTATGCTGTGCAATAGTAAATTAGTAAGCACGTCATAAAGCGCTGATTGAACAAGAGAATGAGCATGCGGAGTGGAACAGAGGAAAGGGTAGTTTTTAGGGAGGAATGTAAAAGATTCCAGGGCTAGACGTGCAGTGTTTTGTTCTGCTTTAAACCGGACCTTCACTCTGAATAAGAGCATATCTTGTATTTTAGCCCAACCCTGTACATACAGATTGCCCACATTAAATATCATCCACCCTGACCTATAAAGCCTATAAAATAAAGGCTCGGTATCTCTGAGCTCACAGTTTGTATATGCAGGAGAGGGGTGTTGCTGGTAAGCTCTACGATTTGTGACTACATAGAAATAGACAAGTCATCATGTTCTTCGAGCCACTGGCCTTCTCTTGGGGCATCTCAAATCAAGATGTCCTGCTGTGTGCCCCCCCCCCCCCCCAGGTGCCACAAAACTCATCTGTTTACTAGCTTCTTGACCATGTAAAACACACCATCTGGCTGGATTGACCCTTTAAAATACATGTATCATCTTATACCTGCAACAGCTGACATTCTCCCTGACAAATGTAACAGCAAATGTTACATTGTACGAGTTTGTTTACTTCAAGCTCAGAGAAAATTGTTACATATGCTGTGAGTGCATGTTTAAAGTGGACCAAAACCCAGGCTAGTCAATAGTTTTGACTACCCCGGGTTTTGGTCCTTTCCCAGCCATTATGGCTGGCGTGGGCACGCTCCCTGTTAGAGGGAGGCGAAGGATGCAGCGTTCAGAGCCGATGCTCTTAGATGCACTGTGGGACCGGGAACAGGTGAGCTGGGTGTTGGCGATCTGGGGGGTTTTGGTCCACTTTAACATGCATTTTCCGCATCAATATGCATTAACGCATTTTCTGGTGGTGGCTAACATGGATTTAGGCCCACTTTAGAGCAGAACAAACCCCACCAGCGCCCACCCTGGAATCCAAAGATTGCTGGTTCTCCCCGATTCGAGGCAACCCGCTGTGTGAAACCCCCCTCAGGGTGACAACAATCGCTTACCTTTCCAGGTCCAATGGCGCATGCGTGGGTTCACGTCCAATGCAATGGCGCAACCATTCAGGGCTCCCTGAGCGGGATCGTTTGCGCCACCAGGGATGCAACACTCCCCATTGAAGTGAATGAGAGCATTTTGCTGAAGGATATAAACATGGTAAACTGCTCTGGTTTGCTGCACGACCGTGCATGTGCCGCAGGGACAAGAGGCGAGTTGTACTGGGTGCTCCAGGTGGGCTGGTTGTTTAAAAAGTGGACCAAAACCCAGGATTTTGACTATCCTGGGTTTTGGTCCTTTCCCCGGGGGCACCCCGATCGCCCAAACCCAGCTCACCTTTTCTCGGTCCCACGGTGCGTTTAAAAGCAGCGGCTCCGACGAACGCATCCTCCGCTTCCCTCCAACAGGTAACGTGCTCGCGCCAGACATTTATTAAGCCGTTGCTCTTAGACGTGCCGTACTGGGACTGGGAAGAGGTGAGCTGGGCTCGGCGTCCTAGAGGGTTTCGGGTGCCCCCGGGGAAAGAACCAAAACCCAGGATAGTCAAAACTATTGACTATCCCTGTTTTGGTCCATTTTAACATTCCATTCCTACATGACCATGCCCCAAATGTGGTCAGTTTAGGTCCTGCCTGCCCACGGGTATCCAAAAGGAATAAACACCAAGGCAATGTAGTCAGAAAACCAAGGTCTCGTTACCATCACCCGCAATCCATCAGCGAAGTAGGCGGTGACACAGATGCTGCAGCAATCACCCACCGCCATTTTTTTTTTTAAGTCTTGGATGAAAGCTGGGCGCTCTCCTTATTGCGCGCTCCCGCCCATTCACAGGACTGTAAGAAAATGAGGGCGGCGATCTCTGCGACCCCACCAATTTCACCGCTGGATTACGGGCAAAGGTGTTTTTATTTCCTTTTTTACAAGTACTTCAGTGCTAATAGGAGGGGGCAGGGAGGGGTATGTTATTATTTTACACAGGGGTGGAGTGGCCCTTCAATTTTGTGAACAGTAGGGGTCTCAGAAAAAAATCGGTTCTGTGAAGTATCGCAATATTTCATTTGTCGATACTAGAATTGATTCTTTCTTTCTAGTATGTATTCTGTCCCCCGCTACAGTAAAAGTAAAATAAAAAAACAAAAAAATTCACCTGACCCCTCATTCAATCCATCCGGCTCTCCACTTCACCTGGGGGCATCCGATCCCCCCCCCAGGGCTCTTCAAGTGGACCAACACCCACCCCTGATCGGCCCGGGAATCTATAAGATTCCCGGGCCGATCAGCTCCCTCCCCACGGGGCATCCGAAATCGGGATGCCCCGCTGTGTGAAACCCCCCAGAAAGCCCCTAAAATCGTACCTTTTAAGCGACGGATAAGCCGCCGCCGCCTCCCGCGCGTCCCTGTAGCAGGGCACATTCACAAACGGCCAGGGCGGGCCCTGTAAGAGGGACGCGCGACAGGCAGCGGCGGCTTATCCGTCGCCTAAAAGGTAAGATTTTAGGGGCTTTCACAAAGCGGGGCACCCCCTATCGGGGTGCCCTGCGGATAGTGAAAATCCTGGGTGTTGGTCAACTTTAGGTCTTCAGGAGAGAGCCCGAAAGGCCCTCTCCCCCTGCATGATTAGCCCCGTCCTCTTGTCATCCCGGCTCCCAGCGTCTCAGCTCTCAGATGCCGATTATCGCTGGGCAGAGGAGAGAGGCAGGTGATCCTCTAATCCCCTGCCTCCCCCCTCCTCTGGCCGGCGATCTCCGCATCTGTCATCGGATCGGCAAGGGGCACAGGAGCCGACAATCGGAGGTGAGTAAAGAATTTTTTTTTTTCAATAAAGACATTTTCTGTGTGTGTGTGTGTGTGTGTGTGTGTGTGTGTGTGTGTGTGTGTGTGTGTGTTTTACTGTTAACCCTTTGTGAACTGGTAAGGGATCTATGAGACCCCTATACCAGTTTACAAGCCTTGGGGGCTGGCAAGACATGTTTCCAGGGGTTTCCAGTGACATCCCTCTTCTGCAGATACAAGCCGTTAACACTGCTGCTTACAGTTTGCCCTACGCTGGTTGTCAGAGGTGGCATCTTTTATTTACCAGCACTTTGCAGTCCCAGATAAACCAACTTGCTCTCTTTTGCCGACTTAATTTTCAGGGTCCCGTGTTTGAATTTACAATGTGCCATAAAGATTCATGCAGAGCGGATGGCTGATCCTAGCAAGATGTCCAGCACAAGGAAAGGTTGCCTTGGCTTGTTATAAAATATAAAGCAGCCTGAATGAAAGATGCTGCCCCTGACAGCCAGCATGGCAAGAACAGGAAGCAGCTACTTTAAAGAGGTACATCGGGGGAGGTTAAAACCTCACCAATCTGCTGCCCCCTCCGGTTTTACCTTTGGGCAGTATTTACTCACCTCGCCGAGGGATCCATCTTCTGGGTCCCTCGGATTCTAGGTGACCTTCCAACAGGCGGCACCGTATTGCATCCCATCAGGCAATGCATGGGATGCAATGGAGCCGTTCGAAATCTCACGAGACTTCACAGTCGGCTAAGCTGGATTGGGGGGGGGGGGTTGAAATCGTCCCCTTTTTATTTTTGAATGTTTCCCTTAACCCTTGCCTGAAACGTCACTTTAATATACTCCTCTGGGACAGAAAATATTCCTCCAAGATGATGGAAGGAGTATTTTTCCTCCTTGGGAAAAAGTCTGGTGTGATCGTTGTCTATGGATTAAAGCAGACCGAAAGCCTAATTTGATCCCCACCCAAAATAATAAAACAATCCTCCCTCAAAGTGGACCAACACCCAGGGGTGATCGGCCCGGAAATCTATAAGATTCCCGGGCCGATCACCTCCCACCCCGCTGGACATCCGAGATCGGGATGTCCCGCGGGGTGAAACCCCCCAGAAACCCCAAAAAGATCTTACCTGATCCGCCGCCGCTTCCGCCGCCGCCGCCTCCCGCACGCCCCTCCAGACGTGCGCGCGCCCGCGCCGGCCCTCTGTGAATGGCCGGCGGGGGCGCGCGCGCGGCGAGAGTGGCACGCGGGAGGCGGCGGAGGCGGAAGAGGCTTGTACGTTCCTGTCCCCCGCCTAGACGTTGGCGGGGATTGGCTGCGGCGTTCACGTGGGAGCGGTGAGTTTTTTGGGGTTTCTGGGGGGTTTCACACAGCCCCCGATCGGGGTGCCCCACCGAAGTGGACCAAAACCCAGGATAGTCAAAATCCTGGGTGTTGGTCCACTTTAACCCCACCGGAGGACTTCAGTGAAAGACCAGTACAGTTGCACTGCTGCATGGGATTGGGAGACTGATCTGTCACTCAAGTCCAAGCTTCAGCTTCATGCAGATTGCGCTAAGCATAGGAAGGGGGGGTGGATGGAGTGTTACAAAATGCTTGGACCTCCTTTTTAACCTCATAAACGAGTGCCAGAGGACCAAACCTAGAGGAAGAAGCAGCAGGTGCATATTTTATTTAGTTTTCTCCCAGAAAATACATTGGGGCCATAGCAATTGGCCTTGTGGCAGGCAAGCGGGCCCAGCAGCAGATGGATCCTGTGCCAGAAGAGATAGGCTTAGGGTCCCAGTTTTGAGCTTTTCGGGCACAAGCAGCGACCCCCCCCTGCAAGTTCTGTGACCGATTTAAATTGGACCAAACCCCAGCACCGGGGCATCCAAAATCGGGATGAGTAAAACCCTTCCCAGGGAAGCATCCTGCTCCCTGTTAGAGAGAAGCGGAGGACCCGGCCGTCAGAGCCTTTGCTCTTAGGCGCGCCGTGGGACCGTGAAGAGGTGAGCTGGTCTCGGCATCCTGGGGGTTTTACACAGTGGGGTGCCCCCGGGGAAAGGACCAAAACCCAGGATAGTCAAAATCCTGGGTTTTGGTCTACTTTAAAGGAAAAACTTTTGTTAGGATTTTGGTGTTCTGCTTTATTGGTTTCCTCTTTTGTAATGTAAAATGAACATTTGTGCCCCCAGGCCTGTGAATGCTGTTTCTTATATTCCTGTTGCTCTGCTTTGTTTGAGCTCAGGAATGTGGAGCGACGTCAGTCTCAGCCAATCAGATGATTAGCAAGCCAGAGTCAGGAAGTCTCTGCTACGTACACAAAACACACTACTTTGTACGTTGCTAAGCTAAACACATTGTGGCTAGAGAAAATATTTTTCTTTTACAAACACAAAGCTGAAAACAGAAAAGAAAAACACAGAAGAGCCCAGCACCTTGAGGACATCATTTCGGCACACAATAATAGAAACTTTTGAAAATGCCATCAAGTGGAATTACCCTTTAAAGTGAACAATCACCTGCATTTTGACTATCCCAGTGATTGGTTCTCTTTCCTGGGGCATCCTGAATTGGGATGCCGCAATGTGTGAAACCTTTCCTCCGTACCCGTGGTGCAGGTGCGGGCTCTCGTCCAATCAGCACTTTATGCCATGTATACTAATGCACAGCATGAGGCGTTGATTCGGACAGAGCGGCAGCAGCCACATCACCAGTTTCCCTGCGAGGTGCCCCCCCTCCAGCCTATCTCAATGGCTGGGTGCGAGAGCGTGCACAGATGCAGTTACGCCAGGAAAGCGGCTGTGGCCCGGCACCGTCAAAAAAGTTCAGTGATTGAGGGTGATCTGTGAGGGCACACACAGTGGGTTGGTCTAACAGACTCTAGGGTCAGAACGAACTGTCACTGTTCCACTTTAAAGCAGACCAAAACCCTGATGGATCGGCCCAGGAAGATCCAAACCCTCCCCGCGGGGCATCCAAAATCCGCTGTGTGAAACCCCCCAGGTCGCCAGCTACACTTACCTGAATTCCAGTCCAACAGTGCATGCGCGGGCCGCATCCACAGCATCCCTCTAGCAGGGCGCGTGCCCGCGCTGGCCTTTTACAAATGTTAGAGGGAAGTGCGAGATGCGGCCGCCAGCGCGCTCGGAGACGATGAGCTAAGACGTCTCTTAGACGTGCATAGCTCATTGGCTCCGAGCGCGCTGATTGTACGAGCGGCTGCACAGGCGCTGTAGAACCGCGGTGAGGTTTTTCGGGAGATCTGGGGGGTTTCACATAGCGATTGGGGTGCCCCGGGGGAGTGTACCAAAACCCGGGATGGTCAAAATCCTGGGTTTTGGTACGCTTTAAAAGCAATAATTGGTTGCATGTAGGTTTTTGTCGCAGGGGTTAAACCTGAAGCAGACTTAAACCCTCTCTTGCAGCTCTGTGTCAGAGATGGTCTGGGTGTTCAGGGGTACTAAACCAACCTGCCCCCACGTGCCATCATCAGTGAGCCCTGCACCTTTCCCTAGTTCCCAAGAGAATTTAGGTCTGCTTTAAAAGAAAAACAATGCTGAATTATTACGCAAGAGGGCTGGCGTTGGACCTCTAATTATGTACACACTGCATCCGTAGCATACCTAAGAGCCTTACATGTAACACCTTGTACACCATTACAGAAGAGGACGTCGCTATATAGATGCAGAACACAAGCCTCTCACCAAAGGAAGCCGTATAAATGCAATGCAGCTCGCTCACGCGGCCATCGCTTCATATATCAACACCACCAGAATAAAAATACCTAGCTGCATTCCTCCGCACTTCACATGACAGAAATGATGAACAGGGTTAGTACAAAGCACAGCACAGCCAGCACATACACACACAAATAAACACACACAAATAAACACACACAAATAAACACACACAAATAAACCACATAGGACATCTCCAGCAGCTCCTCTACTACCTCTACTATGCCATCCACTGCATAAGACTAAAAAAAAATCCAGGGGGGGTAAGAAGGTATATGCCCCAGGGCAGTTGGGGTCCTGAAGGCCACATATCCACTTCTACCCCCACACCATAATCACAACCGTAGCCTTTGGCAGGTAAGCTTCATGGTATTAGGGCAGGTAATGATAAAGAAGGACCAAAGATGGCGTAAGACGGTGGACATCAGTGACGAGAAAGGATGATAAGGACCAAGGACTGGGTAAGAAGTAGTATCAGTGATGGGAAAAACCAAGGGCAGGGTAAGAGGGTATCAGTGATGGGTAAAGGAGGACCAAGGAGATAGGAATCAGTGATGGGAAAAATGAGAAGGACCAAGGACCGTGTAGAATACTGTATCAGTGATGGGAAAGGATAAGAAGGACCCAGGATGGGGTAAGACACAGTATCCGTGATGGGAAAACAGCAGAAGGACCACAGACAGGGTAAGAGTAAAAAGAGGACCAAGGGCAAGAGTATCAGTGATGGCAAAGGAGGAGCGGTTAAAATAGAATATTGAGTGATGAAAAAGGAAGAGAAGGACCAAGAACGGGGTAAGATGCAGGGGTGGGAAAGAAGCAGAAGGACCACTGACAGTGTAAGAGAGTATCGGAGATGGGAAAGAACGAAAAGGACCAAGGATGGGGTAAGACGCATGAGAAAGAAGCACAAGGACCACAGACCGGGTAAGAGGGTATCGGAGATGGGCGAGAATGAAAGGGGTCAAAGATGGGGTAAGATATTGTATTAGCGACGGGAAAGGAGAAGGACCAAGGATGGGGTAAGATGCTGTATCAGTGATGCATAAGAAGGACCAAGGTTGGGGTAAGACATGGGATCAGTGATGGGAAAGGAGGATAAGGACCAAGGACAGGGTAAGAGGGTATCAGTGAGGAGAAAGGAGGACCAAGGATGGGGTAAGACAGGGTATCACTGATGGAAAGGAGTAGAAGTATCAAGAGTGAGATAAGGTGGGGTATCAGTGATGGGAAAGGAGAAGCCATAGAAAAGGGTAGTGCTGGTTCAGATCAGTGGTGGGTTTGAGGCACCAGGGTGACAAGTGATGGAGGCAAAAACAAAGGGGTAGAAGGGGTAGAAGGCAGGGTGGACATAGTGGCAATCGGTGATGAAAGTGATGAGAGGACTCAGCAAGTACAAGAAGCACACGTGTAAAGGGGACCAGGGATGTCAGTGATGGAGAAATGGGGCAGGTGGGGTACCAGGGATGTCAGTGATGGAGAAATGGGGCAGGTAGGGTACCAGAGGGGTCAGTGATGGAAAAATGGGACAAGTAGGGTACCAGAGGGGTCAGTGATGGAGAAACAAAGCAGGTAGGCGAGCAGGGAGGTCAGTGATGGAGAAATGGGGCAGGTAGGGCACCAGTGATGAAGAAATGGGGCAGGTAGGGTACCAGGAAGGTCAGTGATGAAGAAGTGGGGCAGGAAGTGTACCAGGTGGATAGTGATGGAGAAACGGGGCAGGTAGGGTACCAGGGAGGTCAGTGATGGAGAAATGGGGCAGATAGGGTACCAGGGAGGTCGGTGATGGAGAAATGGGGCAGGTAGGGTACCAGGAAGATCAGTGATGGAGAAATGGGGCAGGTAGGGGACCAGGGAGTTCGGTGATAAATAAATGGGGAGGTAGGGTACCAGGGAGGTCGGTGATAAAGAAATGGGGGAGGTAGGGTACCAGGAAGGTCAGGGATGGAGAAATGGGGCAGGTAGGGTACCAGGGAGGTCAGTGATGGAGAAATTGGGCAGGTAGGGTACCAGTGATGGAGGCAAAAACAAAGGGGTAGAAGGCAGGGTGGACATAGTGGCAATCAGTGATGTACAAGAGGCACATGTGTAAAGGGGACAAGATTACCCAGGGGCAAGAAGTAGGGTAACTAGTGTAGAAGAAACACTGCATTCTAGGGTACCAAGGCAATCAATGATGGAGAAGTGGGGCAGGTAGGGTACCAGGGAGGTTGGTGATGGAGAAATTGGGCAGGTAGGGTACCCGAGAGGTCAGTGATGGAGAAATGGGGCAGATAGGGTACCAGGGAGGACAGCGATGGAGAAGTGGGGCAGATAGGGTACCAGGGAGGACAGTGATGGAGAATTGGGGCAGATAGGGTACGAGGGAGTTCAGTGATAAAGAAATGGGGCAGATAGGGTACCAGGAAGGTCAGTGATGGAGAAGTGGGCAGAAAGGGTACCAGGGAGAACAGTGATGGAGAAGTTGGGCAGATAGGGTACCAGGGAGGTCAGTGATGGAGAAATGGGGCAGGTAGGGTACCAGGGAGGTCAGTGATGGAGAAATGGGGCCAGGTAGGCGAGCAGGGAGGACAGTGATGGAGAAACGGGGCAGGTGGGGTGCAGGGAGGACAGTGATGGAGAAACGGGGCAGGTGGGCTACCAGGGAGGTCAGTGATGGAGAAATGGGGCAGGTAGGGTACCAGAAAGGTCAGTGATGGAGAAATGGGGCAGGTAGGGCACCAGTGATGAAGAAATGGGGCAGGTAGGGCACCAGGGAGGTCAGTGACGGGGAAATGGGGCAGGTAGGGTACCAGGAAGGTCAGTGATGGAGAAATGGGGTGGGTAGGGTACCAAGAAGATCAGTGATGGAGAAGTGGGGCAGGTAGGGTACCAGGGAGGTCAGTGATGGGGAAATGGGGCGGGTAGGGTACCAGGAAGGTCAGTGATGGAGAAATGGGGTGGGTAGGGTACCAGGGAGGTCAGTGATGGAGAAATGGGGAAGGTAGGGTAGCAGGGAGGTCAGTGATGGAGAAATGGGGAAGGTAGGGTAGCAGGGAGGTCAGTGATGGAGAAATGGGGAAGGTAGGGTAGCAGGGAGGTCAGTGATGGAGAAATGGGGCAGGTAGGGTACCAGGGAGGTCAGTGATGGAGAAATGGGGCAGGTGGGGTACCAGGGAGGACAGTGATGGAGAAACGGGGCAGGTAGGGTACCAGGGAGGACAGTGATGGAGAAACGGGGCAGGTAGGGTACCAGGGAGGACAGTGATGAAAAGACGGGGCAGGTAGGGTACCAGGGAGGTCAGTGATGGTGAAGCGGGGCAGATAGGGTACCAGGGAGGACAGTGATGGAGAATTGGGGCAGATAGGGTAGCAGGAAGGTCAGTGATGGAGAAGTGGGCAGAAAGGGTACCAGGGAGGTCAGTGATGGGGAAACGGCCAGTTAGGCGAGCAGGGAGGTCAGTAATTGAGAAGTGGGGCAGGTAGGGTACCAGGGAGGTCAGTGATGGAGAAATGGGGCAGGTGGGGTACCAGGGAGGACAGTGATGGAGAAACGGGGCAGGTGGGGTACCAGGGAGGACAGTGATGGAGAAACGGGGCAGGTAGGGTACCAGGGAGGACAGTGATGAAAAGACGGGGCAGGTAGGGTACCAGGGAGGTCAGTGATGGTGAAGCGGGGCAGATAGGGTACCAGGGAGGACAGTCATGGAGAAATGGTGCACATAGGGTACCAGGGAGGACAGTGATGGAGAATTGGGGCAGATAGGGTAGCAGGAAGGTCAGTGATGGAGAAGTGGGCAGAAAGGGTACCAGGGAGGACAGTGATGGAGAAATTGGGCAGGTAGGGTACCAGAGAGGTCAGTGATGGAGTGATGGGGCAGATAGGGTACCAGGGAGGACAGTGATGGAGAAGCGGGGCAGATAGGGTACCAGGGAGGACAGTCATGGAGAAATGGTGCACATAGGGTACCAGGGAGGACAGTGATGGAGAATTGGGGCAGATAGGGTACGAGGGAGTTCAGTGATAAAGAAATGGGGCAGATAGGGTACCAGGAAGGTCAGTGATGGAGAAGTGGGCAGAAAGGGTACCAGGGAGGACAGTGATGGAGAAGTTGGGCAGATAGGGTACCAGGGAGGTCAGTGATGGAGAAATGGGGCAGGTAGGGTACCAGGGAGGTCAGTGATGGAGAAATGGGGCCAGGTAGGCGAGCAGGGAGGTCAGTGATGGAGAAACAGGGCAGGTGGGGTGCAGGGAGGACAGTGATGGAGAAACGGGGCAGGTGGGGTACCAGGGAGGTCAGTAATGGAGAAATGGGGCAGGTAGGGTACCAGAAAGGCCAGTGATGGAGAAATGGGGCAGGTAGGGCACCAGGGAGGTCAGTGACGGGGAAATGGGGCAGGTAGGGTACCAGGAAGGTCAGTGATGGAGAAATGGGGTGGGTAGGGTACCAAGAAGATCAGTGATGGAGAAATGGGGCAGGTAGGGGAGCAGGGAGGTCAGTAATTGAGAAGTGGGGCAGGTAGGGTACCAGGGAGGTCAGTGATGGAGAAATGGGGCAGGTAGGGCACCAGTGATGAAGAAATGGGGCAGGTAGGGCACCAGGAAGGTCAGTGATGGAGAAGTGGGGCAGGTAGGGTACCAGGAAGGTCAGTGATGGAGAAATGGGGTGGGTAGGGTACCAGGGAGGTCACTGATGGAGAAATGGGACAGGCAGGGTAGCAGGGAGGTAAGTGATGGAGAAATGGGGCAGGCAGGGTAGCAGGGAGGTCAGTGATGGAGAAATGGGGCAGGTAGGGTACCGGGGAGGTCAGTGATGGGGAAACGGCCAGTTAGGCGAGCAGGGAGGTCAGTAATTGAGAAGTGGGACAGGTAGGGTACCAGGGAGGTCAGTGATGGAGAAATGGGGCAGGTGGGGTACCAGGGAGGACAGTGATGGAGAAACGGGGCAGGTAGGGTACCAGGGAGGACAGTGATGAAGAGACGGGGCAGGTGGGGTACCAGGGAGGTCAGTGATGGAGAAGTGGAACAGGTAGGGTACCAGGGAGGTCAGTGATGGAGAAATGGGGCAGATAGGGTACCGGGGAGGTCAGTGATGGAGAAATGGGGCAGGTAGGGTAACAGGGAGGTCAGTGATGAAGCAATGGGCCAGGTAGGGTACCAGGGAGGTCAGTGAAGGAGAAATGGGACAGGAAGTGTACCAAGAAGATCAGTGATGGAGAAATGGGGCAGGTAGGGCACCAGTGATGAAGAAATGGGGCAGGTAGGGCACCAGGAAGGTCAGTGATGGAGAAGTGGGGCAGGTAGGGTACCAGGGAGGTCAGTGATGGGGAAATGGGGCAGGTAGGGTACCAGGAAGGTCAGTGATGGGGAAATGGGGTGGGTAGGGTACCAGGGAGGTCACTGATGGAGAAATGGGACAGGTAGAGTACCAGGGAGGTCAGTGATGGAGAAATGGGGCAGGCAGGGTATCAGGAAGGTAAGTGATGCAGAAGTGGGGCAGATAGGGTACTAGGGAGGTCACTGATGGAGAAATGGGACAGGTAGAGTACCAGGGAGGTCGGTGATGGGGAAATGGGGCAGGTAAGGTACCAGGAAGGTCAGTGATGGAGAAATGGGGTGGGTAGGGTACCAGGGAGGTCAGTGATGGAGAAGTGGGGCAGGTAGGGTACCAGGGAGGTCAGTGATGGGGAAATGGGGCAGGTAGGGTACCAGGAAGGTCAGTGATGGAGAAATGGGGTGGGTAGGGTAGCAGGGAGGTCAGTGATGGGAAAACGGCCAGTTAGGCGAGCAGGGAGGTCAGTAATTGAGAAGTGGGGCAGGTAGGGTACCAGGGAGGTCAGTGATGGAGAAATGGGGCAGGTGGGGTACCAGGGAGGACAGTGATGGAGAAACGGGGCAGGTAGGGTACCAGGGAGGACAGTGATGAAGAGACGGGGCAGGTGGGGTACCAGGGAGGTCAGTGATGGAGAAGTGGAACAGGTAGGGTACCAGGGAGGTCAGTGATGGAGAAATGGGGCAGATAGGGTACCAGGGAGGTCAGTGATGGAGAAATGGGGCAGGTAGGGTACCAGGGAGGTCAGTGATGGAGAAACGAAGCAGGTAGGGTACCAGGAAGGAAAGTGATGGAGAAACAGGGCAGGTGGGGTACCAGGGAGGTCGGTGAGGGAGAAATGGGGCAGATAGGGTACCAGGGAGGTAGGTGATGGAGAAATGGGGCAGGTAGGGTACCAGGGAGGTCAGTGATGGTAAAGTCAGGGCAGGTCGGGTACCAGGGAGGTCAGTGATGGAAAAGTGGGGCAGAGCGGGTACCAGGGAGGTCGGTGATGGAGAAATGGGGCAGGTAGGGTACCAGGGAGGTCAGTGATGGTGAAGTGGGGCAGGTCGAGTACCAGGGATGTCAGTGATGGAGAAATGGGGCAGGTAGGGTACCAGGGAGGTCGGTGATGTTAAAGTGGGGCAGAGCGGGTACCAGGGAGGTCGGTGATGGAGAAATGGGGCAGATAGGGTACCAGGGATGTCGGTGATGGAGAAATGGGGCAGGTAGAGTACCAGGGAGATCAGTGATGGTGAAGTGGGGCAGGTCGAGTACCAGGAAGGTCAGTGATGGAGAAACGAAGCAAGTAGGAGAGCAGGGAGGTCAGTGATGGAGAAATGGGGCAGGTAGGGTATCAGGAAGGTTAGTGATGGAGAAGTGGGGCAGGTAGGGTACCAGGAAGGTAAGTGATGGAGAAGTGGGGCAGATAGGGTACTAGGGAGGTCAGTGATGGGAGGAGGGGTCAGGTGAGGTAATGGGGGATGGGCAGGTAGAGTAGCGGGGCATTTAGTGATGGAGGAGGGGGCAGGTGGGGTAGCAGGGCAGTTAGTGATGAAGGAGGGGGCAGGTGGGGTAGCAGGGCAGTTAGTGATAGAGGAGGGGGTAGCGGGGCAGTTAGTGATGGAGGAGGGGGCAGGTGGGGTAGCGGGGCAGTTAGTGATGGGAGGAGGGGTCAGGTGAGGTAATGGGGGATGGGCAGGTAGAGTAGCGGGGCAGTTAGTAATGGAGGAGGGGGTATGTGAGGTAATACAGTAACGGGGAGGGGAAATGTCACATTGTGGGGGGTAAACAGTCGGGCTGGGGTAGAATAACATCACAGGGGCATTGGTAGACGGTCGACTGAGAAAACAAAATGGCGGCACTGGGTCTTGTCGGGCTCCCCCGGCAGAGGCGGCTGTTATGGCGGGAACCCCGGGGCGTCCGCTGTACCCACCTGGGCTCGGCGCGCCGGGTGAGGGGCTTCCTATGAGCGAGCTTTCGGGATGGGGAGAGGCGGATGGCAGCGGATTGCGCGTCCCCCCCGTCAGCCTCGGAGCTCTATGGGGGAGGGGGAGAAATGACAAGATGGAGTAAGGAGGCCGCTAACGTCACTGCATTCCTGGCCAGCTCTTTAAGGGGGCGGGGTCTCCGAGGAGACTAGGCTGTCATTGGTCGAGTAGTATGGAAGACATGGCGTTTAGGATAGCGGCAGGCCAATAGAAGCGCAGACGCACTAGACGCAACCAATCAGCTTATTTGTTGTCGTTAAACGTGCCTGCGCGAGAACGAGGCTTGCGAAGCAAAGTGGATGCCTGGCTCTGCTGCTTCCGGGTTGCCATGTTGGTATTCCTGCTGGCTTTCGCCATATTGGTATACCCTACAGATGTGCTGGCACAGAGAAAACTCATGAAGCGTTCTACATGGCAACAAGACATTTGACAATTCTTTTTTTATATTATTTTTGACAGGGGACCCGAATGAAATATTAATAGATGCTGTGAACAGTAGACACATGTAAAAAATCTAGAACTTAAAGTGGACGCTCACTCTGAATAAGAGCCTATCTTATATGTTTCCTCCACCCTGTACATACAGATTGCTCACCTTAAATATCATCCTACCTGCATCTACTGTATGTTATGAGCCTTTAAATATCCAAGATGGCGGCTCATGGAGCATCGGGCAGCCTGCAAACAGGAAGTGTCTTCTGACTGTGTCACTACATTCTGGGATTGCTGTCCTTTTCCTGACCCTAGCTCTGCTCTGTCTGTACAAAGCACAGCTATAACGCTCAGTATGTGTGATGCTTCTGAGGCAAGATGGCGATGCCCATATCCTGGAGTCCTGAACAGAGTTGAAGCCCAGCAGGTGAAAGAATTATAGGTAAGTGACTAAAAACCTGAACTATATTAATTTTAGATGCCTGGGAATAGTTATTTAAACCGGATATTCACCATGATTTATTGAAAAGCCCAAACCCTAAGTACGTTTTTAGTCACTTAGTTACTTATTCTTTCCCCCACTGGGCTGCAACTCTGTTCAGGATTTTAGGATACAGGTGCCGCCATCTTGACTCAGAAGCATCACACTTACTGAAGAGAGGAGAGTGGGATAAAGTACAGGGGGTGGGTTATAGTTGTGCTTTGCACAGACAGAGCAGAGCTGGGGTCAGGAAAAGGTCAGCAATCACAGAATGCAGAGCAGCACAGTCAGAAGACACTTCCTGTTTGCAGGCTGTTTGATGTTCCATGAGCCGCCATTGGATGTTTAAGGGCTCATAACATGCAGTAGATGCAGGTAGGATGATGTTTAATGTGGGCAATCTGTATGTACAGGGTGTGGGAAACACATAGACTCTTATTCAGAGGGAAGGACCGCTTTAATAGATACTGTGCACAGTAGACACATGTAAAAAATCTAGAACTTAAACCGGACCTTCAGCATAATTTAATGAAAAGCCCAAACCCTTAAAAAAAACTATTCCCCAGCATCTAAAATTAATATCTTTAAGTTTTTAGTCACTTACTTATAATTCTTTCCCCCACCGGGCTGCAACTCTGTTCAGGACTCTGATATGGGCGCCGCGATCTTGTCTCAGAAGCATCACACATACTGAGGAGAGGAGAGCGGGATAAAGTACAGGGGGTGGGTTATAGCTGTGCTTTGCACAGACAGAGCAGAGCTGGGGTCAGGGAAAGGACAGCAATCCCAGAATGCAGAGCGGCACAGTCAGAAGACACTTCCTGTTTGCAGGCTGCCTGATGCTTCATGAGCCGCCATCTTGGATGTTTAAAGGCTCATAACATGCAGTAGGTGCAGGTAGGATGATTTTTAATATGAGCAATCTGTATGTACAGGGTGTGGGAAACGTAACGTGGTAAATTTGGTCCTTGAACCCGAAGGTAATTAAGATAAATTTGCTGGGGAGTTAACAGAAGCAGATCTGTTTGCATCCAGACCTGAGGGTGGGGAAATTCTTGGCACTTGGGTTTGGCTTATGCATTTGCTCTGTTTCTCATAATCCCCCTGGTGTTGAAGAAGATACAGGGGGAGAATCAATGGTAGTGATGAGCGAGCGCATGGAAGTTCAGGTTCACCAAGTTTGGTTCGGCGTCCAGACTTAAATTGGACCAACACCCAGGGGTGATCGGCCCGGGAATCTATAAGATTCCCGGGCCGATCACCTCACTCACCGCGGGACATCCGAGATCGGGATGTCCCGTGGGGTGAACCCCCCCCCCCCCTGGGGGGTTTCAGAGAGCGGGACACCCCCGATCGGGGTGCCCCGCCGAAGTGGACCAAAACCCAGGATAGTCAAAATCCTGGGTGTTGGTCCACTGACCAGCCACTAAATGACAATCTGGGGGAGGGGCATCCAGAATGATGGAGCCCCCGCTCACATAACCCCCCAGAAGCCTGTAATCCTTACCTTATCCCACGGGAATCCAGCTCCGCGATTGGTCGCCCGGCACTCATGTGGGTAGTGATGTTCCGGGCCCCCATGAGCACTGGCGTCCAATCACGGTGCTGAAATCTCGATGGTGGACCAAGGATAAGGTAAGAATTATGGGAATTCAGACAAAAACGATTCTCTCAAATATCGCCATATTTCATTAGACAACACTAGTATAGATTCAAAATATGTTCGAATCGATTTTTTTTTATAAGTAACATTTACTCCTGACCACTAGTTGGCAGAGCACCACACAAGAGCCTGTTATTCAGCAGCTCTGTCCCACCCACAGCAGAGAAACAACGAGATCCCGCGAGAGTCTTCCTGCATTGTTATATATGTATGAATGTTGTATTGATGTGTAGATTAGGTTTTCCAAAGCTATATTTATTAAAAATATAGAATCAGGATATATTGGGGTATATTGTATCGTCATATGTGTATTGTGATACATATTGTATCGCCAGATTCTTGCCAATTCACACCTCTAGTTCAGACTGCCATTTAGGAGCGGGGAACACTTTAACCCAAACCTTATTGAAATCAATAGGTACCCAAAAATGGCTATATAATGGGGGTAGTAAGGGGTAGAGGACTGCAATAACAGGACAATTGCCCTGAAAAAATGGGGTGGGAAAGTATTTAAAATAAAATTAAATAAACAAGCCAAAAAAAATTAATCAGTAATTTTTAAACAGGTTTCAGAGGTCCAGGATAAGAAGGAGAAGGCGGTATGAGTATAAATTTGCGGTTACTTTTACAGCACTAGAAGACGTTCTGAGTATACACTTGCAGTGACTGACACTGCCCTGAAAAGGACAATTCGAGGGTGTTTCTCTGTCCCTAGGGATATGAGCCTCCCCTCCTAACTGACAGTGGCCTGAAAAGGACAATTCGAGCATGTTTCACCGTCCCTAGGTATATGAGCCTCCTCTCCTAACTGACAGTGCCCTGAAAAGGACAATTCAAGGATGTTTCTCTATCTTTAGTTATATGACCCTACTCTCTCTTTCTAACTTCCCTGAAAATGACAATTATTAAACGTTTCTATATCCCTAATTGTCCCTCACTGCCGCTACAGCCTCTCCTTGTCTAACCTACTGAGCTGGGACACATGACCCCGCCTCTTATATAGCAGGGTCATATGTCCCATCTGACCAAACACAGCCATACCCATACTGGTCATGGCTGTGGTTAATATGAGCTAAAAGCTGGTTGATTGGCCGCTCAGTGCCAAATCCAAACACAGACTTCTGGTCTGCCTGTGTTTGAGGGCCCGAACTTGCAAAATACAGCACAGACCCAAACTTTGCATTTCGAGTTCGCTTATCACTAATCAACGGTATTAAAGCAGATCTGTAGTCAAAAAAATCAAAGCTTTGGGCAATCAGTGACATAAGCTATTTTTGAGGGCTTAACCCAATGCAGATGTTGTGGAATAGCATGCAGATTCTGCGCTCCCAAACTACATGGGAGCAGCCATCTTGCCACACACATAAGTGACCTGCTTCTGAAAAAGTCCCACAGTCAAAATTGCCTCAAAGCTCGTAGATAGCCATCAGCTATAATGGCTCTTCATTGCTCTACTCACAACTGAGATGTTCTAAGTACATGGTGAATGTTCTGGGCAGCGATTCCAAAGAGATAAATTGTAACAGCTTCCCCCTCACACAGATTCTTTTTGCTACATAAGCTGTTTATTCAGTGTGTGTGTGTGTGTGTGTAGTATGACAGACAAGTTTCTGAGACATATATATCTCATATATATCTCTGGCTCAACTCCCCCCTCATGTATAAGTAGAACTGTCAGCTATCTGGGAAGATGGTCAATCCCACGAAGTTTAGGAACTCAGAATCTACATGATATTCTACAATATCTGGAGGTCCACTTTAATGATCACTCCATTGTGGCCCAGGAGACATTGGTTCAGCTGTCTCCAAGAACTTTCAATAGAGAGTCTCCTATGCAGGGGGCAGGGTTTTCGCTCCATGTTTGCTGCCCTGGAAGATTACAGGAAAACTAGTTACCACCTAACTAACTTGGATTTACTTTTCTAGATCCCAGGTAATATATGGGTAATATAGGTACATTGTTACTCCTCACATTCTGCATCACCCTGGGGCCTAAACTCTATTCACCTGTGCTTGCGGGTTGGCCGCCCCTACCATCAGTTACAAGGGAGCGTCAATGCTCACTCCATTCACTACAATGGAGGTGT
Source organism: Gastrophryne carolinensis (assembly GCA_027917425.1). NCBI lineage: Eukaryota > Metazoa > Chordata > Amphibia > Anura > Microhylidae > Gastrophryne > Gastrophryne carolinensis. The sequence goes on along the minus strand of CM051235.1, from coordinate 30,686,562 downwards.
GTCAGGCCCGGAACACTCCCTCCATTGCAATCAATAGAGACTGGTCGCGAACCTGACCCGACTCCATGAATTCGCTGAAATACATGAGGATGCCTCTGAGGCAGAGAACAAAACCCGGGATGGCCAAAATTTGTTTCACTTTAAAACAACATGACTTTATTAAGAAAGCAAACTATAAGGGAAGGAAATTACCTTCAAAGCAGTCCTGAGTAATTGCAATGCGGAGGCGGTAGACAGTCATAGACAGTAAGTATATTTCACAGACGCCTGATTCAGTGCTCTGCTCTGATGATGCATTTGAAGAGGACCAACATCCATTTTCAAACAAATGGATGCTGCACCGTTTGCGGGGGGGGGGGGGGGGGGTTGAAGGTGGCCCACCCACGCATACACCTTCCTCTAGCCAGAGATATTCATACCTGCTTATCGTTCCCCTATTGAAATGCCCAATGACCGGCTTCAGGGGATCATGTGGTCTGCACTACCTTCGGTCACCGATTAACATCCTGACCACATGACCAGAAGGGGCCAGTACCGGCCGAACAGTGATCAGCACCCATTTTCTAGACAAGGTGTAGGATCGCTTTAGGAAGGTATAGCCAGCCCTGAAATTTTCTTACCCTTCTGTCCCTGGCTCAGCTGAAGACTACTGTTTGGCTTCTGTCCCTGGCTCAGCTGAAGACTACTGTTTGGCTTCTGTCCCTGGCTCAGCTGAAGACTACTGTCTAGCTTCTGTCCCTGGCTCAGCTGATGACTACTGTCTGGCTTCTGTCCCTGGCTCAGCTGAAGACTACTGTCTGGCTTCTGTCCGGCTCAGCTGTAACCTACTGTCTGGTATCTGTCCCTGGCTCAGCTGAAAACTACTGTCTGGCTTCTGTCCCTGGCTCAGCTGGAACCTACTGTCTGGCTTCTGTCCCTGGCTCAGCTGAAGACTACTGTCTGGCTTCTGTCCCTGGCTCAGCTGGAACCTACTGTCTGGCTTCTGTCCCTGGCTCAGCTGGAACCTACTGTCTGGCTTCTGTCCCTGGCTCAGCTGATGACTGCTGTCTGGCTTCTGTCCCTAGTTTAGCTGAATACTACTGTCTGGCTTTTGTCCCTGGCTCATTTAAAGATTACTGTCTGGCTTCTGTCCTTGGCTCAGCTGAAGACTACTCTCAGGCTCCTGCCCCTGGCTCAGCTGATGATTAAGCTCTGGCTTCTGCCCCTGGTTAAGGTGAAGACTATACTCTGGCGTCTGTCCCTGGCTCAGCCGATGACTATTCTCTGGCTTCTGACCCTGGCTCTGGCTTCTATCGCTGGCTCAGCTGAGGACATTTGGCTTCTGTTCCTGGCTCAGCTAATGGCTACTCACTGGCATCTGTCCCTGGCTCAGCTGATGGCTACTCTCTGGCTTCTGTCCCTGGCCAGCAGATTATTATGGTCTGGCTTCTACCCCTGGCTCAGTTGATGACTTCTGTCTAGCTTCTGTCCCTGGCTCAGCTAATGACTTTTCACTAGCTTCGGTCCCTGGCTTAGCTGATGGCTACTCTCTGGCTTCTGTCCCTGGCTCAGGTGAGGACTATCTTCTGGTCTCTCAACCCAGCTTGACAACTACTCTCTGACTTCTGTTTCTGCCCCAGCTGTGACTACTCTTCAAGCATGACTCACACCTGCACTCTGGCTTGTAAAAACCAACCTGGCTGATGTCTACTTTTTGGGTTCTGAGCCTGGCTTAGCTCACATCTACGTTCACAACTTACTATCTCACTCCAGCTCAATTGGCAAAGTTCTCTCAGCTGTTTGACCTTGACAGCAAGGGTTAACCAATAATCCACATGCAGACAGGATCTTCCGAACAGGGTAGTTTCTCTTTATTCTCCACTCGCACAATGCAGATTTATGTCACAGTTGTATACAAATAGTAGTCCTCCCCTTCAGGCTCACCTCTGCTCCCAGGGTGTTCACCAAGTTGTTGGCGGGTGTGATGGCCCTTCTCAGAGCCTGGGGTATTCGCATTCTTCCTAATCTGGACGACCTTCTCATTACGTCTCCTTCACTCCAAAAAGCGGAGCTGGACACCCGGACGGTGGTGGCGACACTGGAGAGGTTCGGGTGGGTGATCAATTACCCCAAGTCCTCACTTTCCCCGTCACGGGTGACCGCCTTCCTGGGTATGACTCTGGATACCATTCAGGCCAGGATTTTCCTCCCTCAGCAGAAGGTGGACTTTCTTCAAGCGCTGATTCATGTCTTGCTGTCCAACCCTCATCCATCCATCCGGCAGGGGATGCAACTGGTGGGACAGATGGTGGCCTGCTTCGAGGCAGTTCCCTATGCTCAATTTCACATGAGGCCTCTTCAGCTCCATCTTCTTTCAGCCTGGGACAAGTGTCCCCTGTCTCTGGATCAGGCTTTTGCTCTGTCCCCTCTGGTCCGGTGGTCCCTTCTTTGGTAGCTGGACTCGAAGAATCTTCTGGGGGCCAGTTCGTTCCTGACACCGTGCTGGGAGACGGTCACTACGGATGCCAGTCTGTCAGGTTGGGGGGGCTACTGGAGAGCCCACCAATTCCAGGGGCTGTGGGGCCCTCAGGAGGCACACGCCCCCATCAATGTTCTGGAGCTGAGGCGGTTCGGCTGGTGCTGGCGCAGCTGACGCATCACCTCCGGGGCCTACCGGTCCAGGTTCGCTCCGACAACAGGACTGCGGTCGCTTACATCAATCATCAGGGAGGGACTTGGAGCAAGAGTGCCCTCCGGGAGGTGTCGTTGATTCTCTCTTGGGCCGAGGACAACGTCCCGTGCATCTCGGCAGTTTACATTTCGGGAGCGGAGAACCTGAGCAGGGGAGCCTCTCACCGGGGAGAATGGTCCCTAAACAGCTAGGTCTTTCTATCCCTCTGTCACAGGTGGGGGAGGCCGGATGTGGATCTGTTTGCCTCTCGTCACAATCACAAACTTCCAGCTTTTGTCTCACTGTCCCAGGATCCTCTGGCTCTGGCGGTGGATGCCATGTCTCTGTCTTGGCAGGGGTTCGGTCTCCTGTACCTTTTCCCTCCGTTTCCCCTTCTGGGCAGGGTCCTACGCAAGCTGATTCAAGAAGGAGTGCGAGCTGTTCTGGTGGCCCCCAGGTGGCCAAGACAGGTGTGGTTCGCAGACATCGTGCAGCTGGCGGTCGATCAGTACCCTTTGCCCCGGGTTCCGGATCTTCTTACTCAAGGACGGCTTTGTTACCCCAATTTACAAATGCTGGCTTTGACAGCATGGCTGCTGAAACCTTCATCCTAAAGGAAAAGGGTCTGTCTGATGCGGTTGTTCAGACTCTTGTCAGAGCTAGGAAGAATTCCTCTTCTAACATCTACTACAGGACCTGGCGGACATACATTGACTGGTGTGAAGCTAGGGCCTTCCCTTGTAGGGTGTTCTCCATACCTCGTATACTGGAGTTCCTTCAACATGGTCTGGATATGGGTTTTCAGCTCAGCATTCTGAAGGGGCATGTTTCCGACTTAGCGGTTTTCTTTCAGAGGTCTTTCGCTCTTCATCCTTTGGTCAAGACTTTCTTCCAGGGGGTCACTCATGTGCGCCCTCCCCGCAAACCTTTTTTACCAGTTTGGGATTTGAATTTGGTTTTGTCAGCCCTTCAGGGTCCTCCATTTGAGCCTGTGCATGAGACAGCACTGTCTATTCTCACTTGGAAAGTTGTCTTTTTGGTGGCTATCACCTCTGTCTGGCGCGTTTCTTAGTTGGCGGCTCTGTCCATTCAGGCCCTCTACTTTGAGAGACACCAGGACAAGGTGGTTTTACGCTTTAAACCAGACTTCTTGCCTAAGGTTGTCTCTGCCTTTCACCTCAATAAGGACATTATGCTTCCTTCCTTATGCCCTAATCCTGGTAATGACAAGGAGAGGGCCTTGCATTCTCTGGACGTTGTCAAAAACTTGAAATACTACCTGGTGGCTACCACGCTTTTCAGGAAGACGGACGCCTTGTTTGTGGTACCCTCTGGTCCAAAGAAGGGTTTGGCGCTGGTCAAGTCTACCATTAACAAATTGATTCGTCAGGCCATTATTAGGGCCTATTCTGCTAAAGGGAGGGATCCCCCTTTCCAAATTACTGCTCATTCTACCCGTGCTGTTGGGGCCTCTTGGGCCTTTCAGCACCAGGCTTCTGTTGAACAAGTTTGTAAGGCTGCTATCTGGTCTTCCAAGTTTTACAAGGTTGATGTGCGGCATCAGCGGATGCTGTTTTTGGCGGCAAAGTTCTGCAGGCTGCAGTGGTTTGAACTGCGCATTGTTGTTCTTTTTGGGATCCCCACCCGTTGTTGGATACTGCTACTGTATGTCCCAGACTTAATGATTATTGTTGGAGCAGGGCTTGATGCATATTTGGAATAATTCTGTGAATACTCACCTTGTAAAATGGATATTATAAGTATGCATCACGCCCTGCTCCATCCCACCCTGAGTTTTTATTATTGGATCCTCTATATGGTGAAGTTTTCCTTGTTAATTATTGTTAATCTTGTTATTAGCTTCTCCTGGTTCCCTTACTGCTTAATTATACTGGGGAATGAGTGGGAGGTCCCAGGTATATATGGACCGGGAGGGGCCTCTTTTTTGCCATCTCTGCAGTAAAGCGCCCTCTTGTGGACTGTATCCCAGACGTAATGATTATTGTTGGAGCAGTATCCATTCTACAAGGTGAGTATTCACAGCATGGTATTATGTTCATCAAGTTCAACCAAGGGTGTTGGGGTAGGTGAAGTTATTTTTTATTTTATAGGTGGAAGTTATTTATTTTATTTTTGTTTTTTTTACTGCTAACCGCTAATTAACCGCTGTTATTTTCTTCTAAATAAGCATCTAATCCTTTTTTGAAGCTGTCAGCGGTTGATCTTGTTTGTAAGCACTTCTGCTCCCAACAGAGATGTAACAGTATCTCATGTGGAGATGAGTGTGGTTTTGAAGAACTAACACCTTGTCCTGTCTGACTTCTAAACTTAGTTGGGCTTATGATTACCCCTTGGCTTTCGATCCTGGCTTGGCTGATGACCCTTGTTGCTTCACACTCCTAGCTGCTGCTGCTCTTGCTGCCTGTATCTTGTCTGTCTCGTTTGGGCAGTGTGACCCAGTGTTTCCTGCAGTCAAGTGCATTTTAACCTTCAAGGGTGAACACCATGTCCTTTGTAGGCTTTGCCTGCTGTTTCATGTGCCACAGCTGTTGATTAATTCATAAGTCTCCTGATCATCTTGTTTTACAACCATCTCCAGCTTTCTCTCCTTGGGCCAATATTTTGCATAACTCCTGACTGTCCCTGCATAGCTTGAGACATCACCAGTAGGATGAGGGAGGTTGTGATGCCGCTGTATAGAGCCCTGGTGAGGCCACAGCTAGAATACTGTGTGCAGTTCTGGAGACCTTACCTGCAAAAAGACATTATTCAAATAGAACGGGTGCAAAGGCCGGCAACAAAATTGATAGAAGGGATTAAACTTAACTCTCAGGAGAGACTTAAAGAACTTAATTTGTACAGTCTGGAGGAAAGAAGGGAGATAGGGGACATGATAACAAGGATTCATTAAGGTTTAAGAAGAAACTTAATGACAAAACAAGGAGGCGCAACCTGAAGCTAGTCAGGGGGAAGATCAGGAGCAATGTTAGAAAATATTATTTTACAGAAAGAGTAGTAGATGCTTGGAACAAACTTCCAGCAGAGTTAAAAATCGACAGTCACTGAATTTAAAAATGCCTGGGATAAGCACACATCTATCCTAAGATAAAGAGAACATACAGTATATACATAAGGGCAGACCAGATGGAGCGTATGGTCTCCTTCTGCCGTCAACCTTCTATTTTTCTATTTGGAGGGACTGTCCCTCTTTTGAGTCCATGTCCCCCTGTCCTATGTTGTTCTAATTTGTCCCTCTTTAAAGTTTAACATGCAGATCTGCATCAATAAATGATTAATTTGCTTATAAGTGTTTCTATTGTTTTAACTGTCATAACCTAACTGTTATCTGCTAGGTATCCCTCAATGAGGGGGTGTGGCCTGTACTGGCCCTACTGTAACCCCATCAGCCAAGAAACCTCAGCTGTTGTTCTACCCACAGTGCTATAGCCTCAGCATCATCACAGTGGAGGTCTATGCCCACCCTTCCAATTTATCTGTCTACAATGCTAAAACCTCAGTGTCCCTGTAATGCTATAGCCTTAGACATGGACGCACCTCTAAGAATTTGGAGGGGTTCTCATTGGGGGCATGGGCTGGCCAAGGGCAGATATAATACCATGACTGACTAAGGGGGGCAATTCAGGTCCTGTGCAGATCCTCCCTATGCCAGATCTCTTTTACATATGTGACAGCTGTATTCAAGTCTTTAAAGCGGACCTTCAGCATCATTTAATGAAAACCCCAAACCCTTAAAAAACTATTCCCCAGCATCTAAAATTAATATATTTAACATTTTTAGTCACTTTTTATTCTTTCCCTCACTGGCCTGCAGCTCTATTTAGCACTCTAGGATACGGGCGCCGCCATCTTGGCTCAGTAGCATCACATACTGAGGAGAGGAGAGGGGTCAAATGTGCATGGAAGCGGGGCTATAGCTGTGCTTTGCACAAACAGAGCAGAGCTTGGGTCAAGAAAAGGTCAGCAATCCCACAATGCAGAGCGGCACAGTCATAATACACTTCCTGTTTGCAGGCAGCCTGCACCTCCATGGGCCACCATCTTGGATGTTTAAAGTCTCAGAAAATGCAATAGGTACAGATAGGATGATTTTTAAAGTGGGCAATTTGAATGTACAGTGCGGGGGAAACATAAAAGATAGGATCTTATTTAGGGTGAAGGTCTTGTTTAAAGTGGACCAACACCCAGGATTTTGACTATCCTGGGTTTTGGTCCACTTCAGGGGGGCACCCCGATTAGGGGTGTCCCGCTGTGTAAAACCCCCCAGAAACCCCCAAATTCACCTCACCACGCTCCCACGGACAAGCGGCGGACAAGGCAGCGCGTCCGCCGCCGCCTCCCGCTCTGACAGTGCGCGCGCCCGTTCACAAACGGCCGGCGCGGGCGCGCGCACGGCTAGAGATCAGGTGAGTTCTTTTGGGGTTTTGAGGGGGGTCCCTCACCGCGGGACATCCCGATCTCGGATGTCCCGCGGTGAGGGGGGTGATCGGCCCGGGAATCTTATAGATTCCCGGGCCGATCACCCATGGGTGACGGTCCACTTTAAGTACAGTAAAGCACTGCTCCTCTAGCAAGCGGGTTTCTGGCATCAGCATATTTTCATGGGGAGATGAGCAAAGATAACATACAATTGCCCTTTGTTAGTGTTGCCCAATTTGCCAGTATTGCGAGTGCTGATTGGGCAAGTTATCTGCTGGTTCCTCTGGTCACTTCTGAAGCTCACTCAGAGATGTAGTTGGGCTTTCTGGCACCCGGGCAAAGATTCGAAATCGTGCCCCCCACCTATACTCAGGCCCCCCCTTTGGCACCCCCCTGACGTGCTGCACCCGGGGCACGTTCCCCCCTGATCCCCCTAGCTACGCCCTTGCTTTGCTGAACCCTGATTGACCATATACAGCTCCAGTTCATAGATTAACACACATGAGATATCAGTGTGCCATAGTTACATAGTAACATAGTTAATACGGTTGAAAAAAGACATATGTCCATCGAGTTCAACCAAGGGTGTTGGGGTAGGGGAAGTTATTTTTTATTTTATAGCGGAAGCTATTTATTTTATTTTTTGTTTTATTTTTTTTACTTATAACTGCTAATGTTATTTTCTTCTAAATGAGCATCTAATCCTTTTTTGAAGCTGTCAGAGGTTGATGCTGTAACAAGCTTCTGTGGGAGGCTAATCCATAGATTTATAGTTCTTATGGTAAAAAACGATTGTCGCCTCCGGAGACTAAATTTCTTTTTTTCCAATTGAAGGCAGTGCCCCCTTGTCTTTAGAGAGGATTTTACCTGAAATAGTGTTCCCCCATATTTTTGGTATGGGCCATTTATATATTTATACAAGTTAATCATGTCACCCCCCTCAATCGTCTCCTCTCAAGACTAAACATGCCCAGATACTCAATGTGTCCAAGTCCAACATCTTCAATAAACTGCACTATGCTACATATCTTTGTGTCATCTGCAAAACTAGAGACAGTGCTTTTGACTCCATCTTCTATGACGTTTATAAACAAGTTGCATAATAATGGGCCCAGCACTGAACCCTGGGGTACACCGCTTACCACCGGTAACCATTTAGAGTAGGTATCATTAACCACAACTCAACGCACACAATCCTTTAGCCAGTTTTCAATCCAGTTACAAACTGTGTTTTCTAATTCTGAAGACCTCAATTTCCCCAATAAGCGTCTATGGAGGACAGTGTCAAATGATTTTGCAAAATTCAGAAAAACGATATCCACAGACGTCCCTCTGTCCAGGCTTCTACTCACCTCCTCGTAGAAGCCAAACAGGTTAGTCTGGCAGCTTCTGCCCTTAGTAAAACCGTGTTGGTTGTCACGTATAATATTATGGATAGTTACATATTTGTGTATGTAGTATCTTAATAGCCCCTCAAGCAATTTCTCCACAATGGATGTTAAGCTAACAGGTCTGTAATTGCCCGGAGAAGACCTAGAGCCCTTTTTTAAAATGGGCACCACATTTGCCTTGCGCCAGTCCCTTGGCACTATACCAGTTGCTAGTGAGTCTTTAAAGATCAACAACAGGGGTGAATTCTTTGAGAACTCTTGGGTGAAGTCCATCTGGTCCTCCAGTCTTTTTTTTTTTTTTTTTTTTATTAAATTCTTTATTTAAGGTTTTCACATACATGTACATAGCACAAATTCTGCAGAACAGTACACATAAATAGGGTAGTAATGAATCAAGAATATCTAAACAGTCCAACAAATCTCACAGCATGATACAACAGTCAGATTGCATTTAATTTACTATAGGACAATCTACATTAATCAATGATCTCATTGACCTTCAGTATCCACATCGCAATAGAAAGGGGGTCTGGGCTCTTCCATTTTTGGGGAATACAGGCCTTAGACTTCAAGTACACATTGGATCACGTTGATCGTCCCAAGTCTTATGCTAGGCTGCTATTCGTGGACTTCTCATCTGCATTCAACACCATTGTCCCACAAATTCTCCATGAGAAGTTGCTATCCTTGGGCATCCCACTAAACTTATCAGGCTGGATTTTTAGTTTTCTGACAGGCAGGTCCCAAAGGGTCAAACTGGGACCCTTCATTTCCACATCTAGGATCACAAACATGGGTGCACCACAGGGGTGCGTCCTGTCCCCACTACTCTTCTCTCTTTACACCAACGACTTCATCTCCTCAGATCCTTCGGTCAAGATCATTAAATACGCTGACGACACCACCTTAGTTGGCCTCATCAGTGACAATGATGAGTCTAGCTATAGGGCCCAAGTAGAAGCTCTTGACTGTTGGAGCAAAGCTAACAATCTTATACTGAATACACATAAAACAGTTGAACTTATAATTGACTTTAGGCGATCCCACAAATCACACCATCCCATTTTGATTGGTGAGGAGGCTGTCAAGATTGTAACCAGTGCCAAATTTCTTGGTACTCATATCACACAGGACCTGAAGTGGAGCAAGCAAGCGTCTGCTATCTTAAAGAAGGCCCAACAGAGGTTATTCTTCCTCAGACAGTTGATAAAATTCGGGTTGTCCAAAAAGATCTTGAAGGCATTCTACAACGGTGCCATTGGATCAATCCTGACCAGCTCATGTACAGTCTGGTACGGCGGGGCCTCAACAAAAGACAAGCAGAGGCTGAAAAGAATAACCAAGATTGCGTAGAGGTTGATTGGTTCCCCCCTACCTTCTCTGGATGATCAATACATGAGTAGAATCTCCGCGAGGGCAAAGAAGATCTTTGGCGACGTGACGCACCCGGGTCAACCCTTCTTCAGGCTCCTACCATCTGGCCGAAGATTCATGGCTCATGCAACCAAAACTTCCAGACACAGAAACAGTTTTTTTCCTCTTGCAGTCTTGGCGATGAATAATCCCAGTGTATGAGTGGCACTTAATTACATTGTTAGGCGCCGGACACCCTTCTCTCTTAAGCCAGATAATCCCCAATCTCCACCGCCTCTTCTGCCTTTAGACAAGTCCCCGCTCGCAGGAGACGCGGATTGTGCCTCTCCAGACTCGGTTACCCCCAGGACTTAGTTGGCGCAAAGATTACCGGCTTAAGGTGGAGACGGGTGAACGGCGGGGTATCCCGAATATGGATGCCGGGATGTAAATGGGATTACAAACAGAGAGTCAATCAGAGAGGTCCAGAAACAAGCCAAGGTCAAGCCGGGTGGTCACTGAGCGCGGTATCCAAGGGGTCAAGCGAAGGGTAGTCAAAAACGAGCCGAGGTCAAACCGGATGAGCACCAAAACGCAGTAACAGAAGGATCAGGCAAAAGCGAAGTCAGGACAGGCGAAAAGGTCAGGACGGGCAGCAGACGAGGATGGTCAGAGACGAAGCCGAGTTGAACACAGTAACGCAGACTATAACGCACACCCTACTAACCAGAGGCTATAACGGGCACTGGACAATGGGGCAGCCTGATAATAAAGGGAAAACTGGCCAATGGGAAGGGGAAAAGGAAAGGAGAGGGAAGTGTGCTGATTGGTGCGACAGTGACGACCCAATGGGAGCGGTCCCAGGAACTGGACCTGCCCAGGCCAGACGGGCTGTCCAGTCCCTGGGCCCGGCTCCCATCAGGACAGCTGATGATTAACTTGAAACTTGCCCCCGGCGGATGCGCTGGGAGCAGCGCCGCCTGGGGGCATACACAGAGCGTGCTCGCGCGCGTGCGCGAGCACGCGAATGGCCGGGCGCGCTCCCGGCCGGGGGAAGCACAGCCGCGCCGGCAGAGGACACCACGGGGCCGCCTGCCCCCGCCGCACGGCTCGCAGCGAGGCCGCCGCACCCCGCCGCCGCCACGCTGGCCTCAGAGCGGAACCGAGAGCCAGCAGCAGGACGGGGCCGTGACGCGCCGCGGGACCGTGGCCGGGAGGCAGGTAAGATCCTAACATTACCCCCCCCCTGAGGAGGGGCCACCGGACCCTCCAAGCTGGGCTTCTGAGGATTCTCCCTGTGGAATTTTCTCACCAATCTTTGTGCATGAACTTCTCTAGCCGGAACCCATGACCTTTCCTCAGGACCGTAACCCTTCCAATCAATCAAATACTGAAGGGAACCACGGAAAAAGCGAGAGTCCAAAACCCGAGCAACCTCAAATTCCTGTTGCCCGTCAACTAGAATGGGATCCGGAAGATTATCGGGTTCAAAGTTTCTGGCGGGTTTCAAAAGGGAGACGTGGAATGAGTTACAAATCCTCATAGAAGGCGGGAGATCCAGGCGATAGGTAACCCGATTGATTCTCTGCAGTACGGGGAAAGGACCAATAAATCTTGGACCCAACTTGGCAGATGGCTGGCGTAAGGCCAGATTTTTGGTCGAAAGCCACACCAAATCGCCGACCAAATAATCAGGATTATTATATCGCCTACGATCAGCAAAATTTTTTTGTTGGATCCCAGCCTTAGACAGGTGTTGCTGAATTTTATCCCATAACTTTGGCCACTGAGACATCCATTCATCTAGAGAAGGTACTCTAGAAGGCTGGTCCGACAAGGCCGAAAATTTCAAATCTTTACCGTAAACGCAACGAAACGGAGATACCCCGGTGGAGGAATGCGTGGCATTATTAAGGGCAAATTCAGCAAATGGAAGAAACAACACCCAATCCGTCTGGACATCAGAAATGAAACAGCGTAAATATTGCTCCAAGGATTGGTTCGTTCTTTCCGTTTGCCCGTTGGACTGAGGATGAAACGCAGATGATAGGGAGACAGTGAAGCCCAACTTGAGACAAAAAGTCCTCCAAAAACGGGAAACAAACTGGACCCCCCTATCTGACACAACATCCTCCGGGATACCATGGATTTTAAATATGTGTGTCACAAAAAGTTGGGCCAGGACCTGAGCAGTAGGTAGCTTCTTTAATGGGATGAAATGAGCCATCTTACTAAGCCGATCTACCACCACCCAGACGACAGTGTACCCCTGGGAAGGTGGAAGATCGGTGATAAAATCCATGGCCAGATGGGTCCAGGGGTGGGAGGGAATGGGCAATGGAAGTAGAGGGCCCTCAGGAGGGTGTCTTAATGATTTGCTGCGGGCACAAATCTTACAGGCTCGCACGTACTCTTGTGCGTCTTTTCTAAGGGACGGCCACCAAACCTGACGAGACAGCAGGGAGATGGTTTTCTTGACACCAGGATGACCCGCCAACTTAGAGTCATGGAACTGGTGCAAAACCGCAGCCCGATAGGCAGCGGGCACAAATTGGGCATAACTGGGTTTTTCGGGCGGGGCTTCAGACTGGAACCGGGTTAAATCAGGAAGCTCTGGCTGGATAGCAGCTACTACCAGAGCCTGGGACAAAATGGGTAAATTTTCCCCTTCTGGTACAGTGGAAGCAGAAAAACTACGTGATAAGGCATCAGCCTTCACGTTCTTGGATCCCGGTTTATAAGTAATAGAAAAATTGAACCGGGAGAAGAACAGAGACCAGCGAGCCTGCCTCGGGGTCAATCTTTTAGCGGACTGAATATACTCTAAGTTCTTATGGTCGGTAAAGACAGTAACAGGAAATTGAGCCCCTTCCAGCCAATGTCTCCATTCTTGAAACGCCAGTTTAATCGCCAATAGTTCACGATTCCCAATATCGTAATTTCTCTCGGCAGGGGTAAATTTTTTGGAGAAGAAGGCACAGGGATGGAGGCGCTCAGGGAAACCGCTATATTGCGAAAGCACTGCTCCTACACCGAGTTCGGAGGCATCCACTTCCACAATAAAGGGTAATTGGCAGTCCGGGTGCACTAACACAGGGGCGGAACTAAAAACTTCTTTTAATTCCCTGAAAGCCAAGACGGATTGCTCTGGCCAAACAGCAGGATACTCCCCTTTCTTGGTGAGATTAGTGAGGGGGGCTACCAGGGTGGAAAAATTTTTAATGAATCTCCTATAGAAGTTGGCAAACCCCAAAAATCTTTGTAACCCCTTAAGGTCTTTGGGTTGTTCCCACTCTAGCACCGCTTTAACCTTGGATTGGTCCATGGAAAGGCCGGTATTAGAAATGATGTAACCCAAGAAGGGAACTTCAGTAACCTCAAATTGGCATTTTTTCAGTTTGGCAAATAAATGATTCTCCCTGAGCTTCTGTAAAACCAGACGAACATGTTTACGATGTTCTGATAGCGAGGAAGAGAAAATCAGAATATCATCCAAATACACTACAACAAAACGGCCCAAGTATTCCCTAAAGATTTCATTCACGAAATCCTGAAAGACTGCGGGAGCATTACATAAGCCGAATGGCATCACCAGGTACTCATAATGCCCTTCATGGGTATTAAAAGCTGTTTTCCATTCATCTCCCTGCCGAATCCTGATAAGATTATAGGCCCCGCGGAGATCTAATTTGGAGAACACTTGGGCCCCAATCACCTGAGTGAATAGCCCATCAATTAAAGGCAGGGGATACTTATTCTTAACCGTTATTTTATTTAAACCCCGGTAATCGATACAGGGCCGGAGTCCCCCATCTTTTTTCTCGACAAAGAAAAACCCTGCCCCTGCCGGAGAAGAGGACGCCCGTATAAAACCCTTCTTTAGGTTTTCTGCGATATACTCCCGCATAGCAAGATTTTCGGCTCGTGTTAAATTGAAGATTTTCCCCCTAGGCGGCATAGTACCCGGGAGAAGCTCGATGGGGCAATCCCAAGGTCTATGAGGGGGAAGTTTATCAGCCGCTTTTTCAGAGAATACATCAGAAAAATCTAAATATGGGCTAGGCACTTCTTCAGGGGATAACTGAGTGGCTCGCACTGGAAGTTCCAGACAGGAATGAAAGCACAGAGGGCCCCATTTAACAATTTGCCTAGTCACCCAATCGATTTGGGGATTATGTTTCTGTAGCCAAGGTAGCCCAAGAACTAGAGGGGTAGAAGGCATTTTTAGAACTAAAAGGGAAATTAATTCAGAATGCCCCGCTCCCACTCTAAGCAGGACTGGTGAGGTTCTATATTGAATGAGCCCCCCCGCAATGGGTGTGTTGTCAATGGCGGAGACCCGAATGGCTACAGGAAGGGACTGGAGCGGAATTCCTAGGCTTTGAGCTAAATCAAAGTCAAGGAAGTTCCCCGCTGCACCACAATCTAAGAGAGCTTCCAGACTGATACATTCTAGGTCAAGTTTTACCTGGACCGGAATCATAAATGGAGACAATACACGAGGAGATACCTTACAGCCTAGGTGGGACCCCTCGATTCCCCCTAGGCTCTGAAGTTTCCCGACGGCTTCTTGGGGCAGGCTCTGACCATGTGACCTGTTCCGCCACAGTAAAGGCAGAGACCTTCTGACAAGCGCCGACGTCTCTCAGCTTCAGTGAGCCTGGTGGCGCCCAGCTGCATGGGCTCCTCTGAGGAAGGCATGGCTGGAACTTCGGCTCTCAAGCTGGAGTCGGGGTGTGACCCTTTTTCCAGGCGTCTCTCCCGCAGACGTCGGTCAATGCGAATGGCCAAATGCATGGTTTCGTCCAAGGTCTGAGGAACTGGATAATTCACAAGAATGTCCTTGATGGAGTCAGACAATCCTAGCCTGAACTGACCGCATAGCGCTGGATCGTTCCAACGTGAATCGACCGCCCATCGTCGAAACTCAGAACAGTATTCTTCAGCTGGCCGTCGTCCTTGGCGTAAGGTACGAAGCTTTGCGTCTGCTGTGGCCCCCCTATCAGGATCATCGTATAAAATCTCCATAGCTGAGAAGAAACTATCCACAGAAAGACGAGCGGGATCTTGGGGCGACAGACTGAAGGCCCATGATTGTGGATCCCCTTGGAGGAGGGAGATAACGAGACCCACGCGCTGCTCCTGTGACCCAGAGGAGGTTGGTCGAAGATGGAAGTAGAGCTTACACGAGTCCCGAAAATTTGCAAATTTGGCTCTGTCTCCAGAGAACTTATCTGGAAGTGGAATTTTGGGTTCCACTGATGATGCGGCCGAAGCCCCTTGAGGGCTGGTGTTAATCGGAGCTGGACGGTTCTCCTGGGCCGCCACGCGATGGGCCAGGTGCTCAACGGCCGCGGTTAAGGCCTGCACCTGCTCCAAAATCTGGTCCA
This sequence comes from Gastrophryne carolinensis, assembly GCA_027917425.1. NCBI lineage: Eukaryota > Metazoa > Chordata > Amphibia > Anura > Microhylidae > Gastrophryne > Gastrophryne carolinensis. Next base: position 30,671,341 of record CM051235.1, on the reverse strand, counting down.
TTCTTTTGGCCCGTTATACTGTTAGGCGCCGGACACCCTTCTCTCTTAAGCCAGATAATCCCCAATCTCCACCGCCTCTTCTGCCTTTAGACAAGTCCCCGCTCGCAGGAGACGCGGATTGTGCCTCTCCAGACTCGGTTACCCCCAGGACTTAGTTGGCGCAAAGATTACTGGCTTAAGGTGGAGACGGGTGAACGGCGGGGTATCCCGAATATGGATGCCGGGATGTAAATGGGATTACAAACAGAGAGTCAATCAGAGAGGTCCAGAAACAAGCCAAGGTCAAGCCGGGTGGTCACTGAGCGCGGTATCCAAGGGGTCAAGCGAAGGGTAGTCAAAAACGAGCCGAGGTCAAACCGGATGAGCACCAAAACGCAGTAACAGAAGGATCAGGCAAAAGCGAAGTCAGGACAGGCGAAAAGGTCAGGACGGGCAGCAGACGAGGATGGTCAGAGACGAAGCCGAGTTGAACACAGTAACGCAGACTATAACGCACACCCTACTAACCAGAGGCTATAACGGGCACTGGACAATGGGGCAGCCTGATAATAAAGGGAAAACTGGCCAATGGGAAGGGGAAAAGGAAAGGAGAGGGAAGTGTGCTGATTGGTGCGACAGTGACGACCCAATGGGAGCGGTCCCAGGAACTGGACCTGCCCAGGCCAGACGGGCTGTCCAGTCCCTGGGCCCGGCTCCCATCAGGACAGCTGATGATTAACTTGAAACTTGCCCCCGGCGGATGCGCTGGGAGCAGCGCCGCCTGGGGGCATACACAGAGCGTGCTCGCGCGCGTGCGCGAGCACGCGAATGGCCGGGCGCGCTCCCGGCCGGGGGAAGCACAGCCGCGCCGGCAGAGGACACCACGGGGCCGCCTGCCCCCGCCGCACGGCTCGCAGCGAGGCCGCCGCACCCCGCCGCCGCCACGCTGGCCTCAGAGCGGAACCGAGAGCCAGCAGCAGGACGGGGCCGTGACGCGCCGCGGGACCGTGGCCGGGAGGCAGGTAAGATCCTAACATACATCCTGTTCTGCATCACTGACAATTGTTAGTCACTATAGTTACCTGTACTGTATCATTATTCCTTTTTATACTTTGTTCATGTAATTGTTATAGCTCTCATGGAGTATCTCCTTGCCAAAAAAGCATTCCTTGTCTGTACACTGTACTTACTTGGCGGTTCAATAAAGTATTGAAGTATTGAAGTATTGAAGACGCATTAAGAAGGTGGCAAAGTAGCGATTTCCTGTAAGACTTCAGGGGGGTGGCTGACAGGTGAAGAAGGCACGAGGCCGGATCATCAGCCACTACTGCCTCCGTCACCCTGCCCGCCAGCCCCCTCACAGAGTCCCAAAAGTTTCTAAGGGCGGGGCATGCCCAGAAAATATGCATCATGTCTCCCCTCGCCACGCCACATCTCCAGCAGTTCTCTGAAACATCTGGGAACCATTTGTTAATCGACGCCGGCACTCTGTACCATCGCGTCAAGATTTTATAATTGCACTCTTGCAAGCGAGTGCAGATTGAGGTTTTGTGCGGCATAGCCAGAAGTCTATGAAGTCTGCGTTGGTCTGGCGTAAAGGAGACATGAAGATCTCTCTCCCATTTCCCCAGAAAAGAGGGTACTTCCCGCTCTGGGGGGGTGAGGCCAATAACCTATGTATATAAGAGAGGGTATGTTTGATCGCTTGTTTGCTGGAGCATAAACTTTCGAACGGCGTTAGTTTCCTCGTACCTTCAGAGTACTCCCGAAGCGAGTGCAGAAAATGCGTGCATTGGTACCTCTGCCAACCTGTCCATCCCGTGAGACCCTGCGCATGGGCCAAATCTTCCAGATTCGCCCAGCCACTGTCTGCCCAAAAATGTACGGCCCTGTATAAGCCTGCTTCCCTCCAAACTTTCATTTTTAAACCTTCATTTCCTGGGGGGAATCTGGGGTTGCCTAAGATTGGGTACATTGGGGAAGGAGCAGGGGAAATGTCCCGGTGCCCAAGGTGTCTCTGACATACCTTCAAAGTCGCCCCTATTGTGGGATGCTTGGCTGCTAAGAGAATGTCTGCGATATTAATCCAGGGAGCAGCTGTAATCGGTATCTCCAGGAATCCTTGTTCTAGGCTAACCCACTGTTTGTGGCTTTCATGCAGGCACCAATCTACGACCCTATTAAGGTGAACCGCAGTGTTAGGCACTTACCTCACCGCCGTTCCGGGTCCCGCGGCGCGTTGCCGGCTGGCTCCCACCGGGCTGCGGCCCGACGGTCCCCGGGTCTGCCAGCTCCTCGGCACCGTCGCGGGGATCAGGGGCGGGCGGTGCAGGATGCCGTGGGTGGCCGCGTCGCAGCCCGCTCCGCGCGGCTGCGCGGCCTTGCGGCTCTCCCCTCCGGCTCAGCGCTTCCCCTTCCTGGCGGGGGCGCGCCCGATCATCAACGTGCTCGCGCGCGCGCGCGAGCACGTCTGCTTTATGCCTCCCGGCGGCGCTTTCCCCAGCGCGCCCGCCGGGGGCGAGTTTGAATTCCCCAATCTGTGGCTGGTTCCTGGGATCGGACCCAGGGACTGGTCGGCCTGTCTGGCCTGGGCCGTCCAGCTCCTGGGACCGATCCCACTTCCTTGTTTGCACCAAGCACCTTCCTTCCCTCCTTTTTCCCTGTTTCCCATTGGCCAGACTTCCCTATATATTTGCACTGTTCCAGTTTCCCAGTGCCCGTTATAGCTTCTGGGTTCTGGATGTGTGCTGCGTTACTTGTGAAGATTTTGGACTTGGATTTGGACTCTGACTATTCTTGCTAGCTGCCTGCCCTGACCTCCTGCTTTGCCTGACCACCCTCTTGCCTGACCCTCCTGTACCTCGCCTGTGACCTCCTGGAATTGACCTCGGCTACCCTCGACCATTCTCTGTCATCTCCCTTGGATACCTCGCCTGTGACCTCCTGGTTTGACCTCGGCCTGATTTACGGACTTTTCGCACCCGGCATCCTCATTCGGGATTCCCTGCCTAACACCAAGCTGCACCTTAAGCTATTATCCCTTGCGCCTGTTAAGTCCTGGGGGCAACCGACTGGGAGAGGCATTGCTCGTGTCTCCCACAAGCGGGGGCTTGTCTATAGGCAGAAGTGGCGGTGGAGATTGGGGGATACTGGCTTAAGACAGACGGGTGTTTGGTACAATCCTGATATTATAACGGGCCAGAACAAGAATGGACCAAATTCTGGAGCAGGTGCAGGCCCTGACGGCGGCGGTGGAGCACCTGGCTCATCGAGTTGCGGCCCAGGAGAACCGTCCTACTCCCATGGTCCCCACTTCTCAGGGGACTCCGGCCGCAATAACGGTGGAACCCAAGATCCCGCTCCCTGAAAAGTTTTTTGGCGATAGGGCAAAATTTGCCAATTTCCGGGACTCTTGTAAGTTATACTTTCAGCTTCGCCCGGTCTCCTCGGGCTCACAGGAACAAAAAGTGGGCTTGATCATTTCCCTGTTACATGGAGACCCTCAGTCCTGGGCCTTTAGTTTATCAGCTCAGGACCCCATCCGCCAGTCGGTGGATAGTTTCTTCGCTGCTATGGAGGTCCTTTATGACGATCCTGACAAGGGGGCCTCAGCTGACGCGAAGTTACGTACCCTCCGCCAGGGACGCCGTCCAGCCGAGGACTACTGTTCCGAATTCCGGCGTTGGGCAGTTGACTCACGCTGGAACAATCCTGCCCTCTGTGGCCAATTCCGGTTAGGTCTGGCTGACTCTATCAAAGATACCCTGGTGAACTACCCGGAACCCCAAACACTGGATGAGTTAATGCATTTGGCCATCCGCATTGATCGCCGACTCCGGGAAAGGCGCCTGGAGAAAGGATCACATTTTGAATCCACTGCAAAATCTGAGGCTTCCGTCGCTCAATCTTCTGAAGAGCCTATGCAGCTAGGTGCCACCAGGCTCACCGAAGGCGAGAGACGACGACGCCTATCCGAGGGGCTCTGTCTTTACTGTGGTGGGACCGGCCACATGGTTAGACTTTGCCCAAAGAAACCGCCGGGAAACTTCAGAGCCTAGGGGGTTTCGAGGGGGCCCTCCTAGGCTGTAAGGTATCTCCTCAAGTATCGTCTCCAATTCTGGTCCCAGTTCAGTTTATGTTTGGTGCCAAATATGTTAACTTAAAGGCTCTTCTCGATTCTGGAGCGGCTGGGAACTTCCTAGACTCTGATCTAGCACAGACTCTAGGAATTATGGCACAGGCCTTGCCTACTCCTATCCGGGTGTCAGCCATAGATGGCACTCCAGTGGCCGGGGGGTTAGTTCGGTTCCAATCACCTCCCATGCAAATCAAAGTAGGAGCCAGTCATTCTGAGGTTATCAGGTTCCTGATTTTGAGCATGCCTGGAACCCCCTTGATTCTGGGGTTGCCATGGCTGCAGGAGCATAATCCTCAGATTGATTGGGTTTCGGGGCAAATTACCAAGTGGGGACACCAGTGTTTCCGGAACTGCCTGGAATTTCCCCTCAGGGTCACACGCTTACTCCCTAGTGGGATTCCTACTCCATATTTGGAGTTTGCTGATGTTTTTTCAGAAAAGGCAGCAGACAAACTTCCTCCCCATAGACCTTGGGACTGCCCAATAGAACTGCTCCCTGGTACGATGCCTCCCAGAGGGAGAATATTTAATTTGACCCGAGCAGAAACCCTTGCCATGCGGGAATATATCGCCGAGAACTTAGAAAAAGGGTTTATTCGGCCTTCATCTTCCCCAGCAGGGGCAGGGTTTTTTTTTGTGGAGAAAAAGGATGGGGGACTTCGCCCCTGTATCGATTATCGGGGCTTAAATAACATCACGGTAAAGAATAAATATCCCCTACCGCTTATTGAGGGGCTCTTTACACAGGTGGTCGGGGCGCAGGTCTTCTCCAAACTAGATCTCCGAGGGGCCTATAACCTCATAAGGATCAGGCAGGGGGACGAGTGGAAAACGGCCTTTAATACCCTTGAAGGGCATTATGAATATTTGGTTATGCCCTTCGGCCTGTGTAATGCCCCTGCGGTCTTTCAAAGCTTTGTTAATGAAATTTTCCGAGATTATCTTGGCCGGTTTATGGTTGTCTACCTAGATGACATTTTAATTTTTTCTTCATCCCTTGATGAGCATCGGAAACATGTGTGCCTAGTTTTGCAGAAACTTAGGGAGAATTGTTTATATGCCAAATTAAAGAAATGTCAATTTGAGGTATCTGAGGTTCCGTTCCTCGGTTACATTATCTCTAAATCTGGTCTGTCTATGGACCAATCTAAGGTGAGGGCTGTTTTAGAATGGGAGCAGCCCAGAGATCTGAAGGGCCTGCAGAGGTTTTTGGGTTTCGCCAATTTTTACAGAAGGTTCATTAAGAATTTCTCAACCCTGGTTACACCACTAACTAATTTGACTAAGAAAGGCGGGTACCCCCCGATTTGGCCGGCTCAAGCTGTCCAGGCCTTTGAGAATCTTAAGAGGGTATTTAGCGTTGCTCCCGTCCTAGTCCATCCCGATGAACAACGACCTTTCCTTGTGGAGGTGGATGCTTCAGAGATCGCGGTCGGAGCGGTCTTGTCCCAATACTACGGCTCACCGGCACGCCTCCATCCATGTGCCTTCTTTTCCAAAAAATTCTCAGCGGCCGAAAAGAATTATGATATCGGCAACAGAGAATTACTGGCCATCAAACTTGCCTTCCAGGAATGGAGGCACTGGCTGGAGGGGGCTCAGTATCCAGTTACGGTCTTTACGGACCATAAAAATCTGGAGTACATCCAGTCCGCCAAGAGGTTAACTCCTAGACAGGCTCGCTGGTCCTTATTCTTTTCCCGGTTTAATTTTTCTATAACGTATAAACCCGGGTCTAAGAATATAAAGGCGGACGCCCTGTCTCGGAGTTTCTCGCCCCCTGACTTACCGGAAAGGGTGGTTTCTCCCATCGTACCTCGCTCCCTAGTGGTGGCCGCCATTCAACCCCAACTTCCTGATCTTACTCAGTTCCAGGCCCAAGCTCCTCCTGGGAAACCCGCGTCAGCCCTGTTTGTGCCCTCTGCTTACCGGTCTGAGTTTTTGTCCCATTTTCATGATACCAAAACAACCGGTCATCCAGGGATTAAAAAAACCATAGCTTTATTGTTACGCCAAGTTTGGTGGCCTTCTCTCAGGAAGGACGCTCAAAAGTTTGTCTCCGCTTGCAAAGTCTGTGCCCAAAGTAAGTCCTTGAGGAGCTCACCGGAAGGCCCACTCCTTCCATTATCCATTCCTGCCTCCCCGTGGACACATCTGGCCATGGATTTTGTTACTGACCTTCCTCCGTCTCAGGGTCATACGGTTATTTGGGTAATTGTGGACCGTTTTAGCAAGATGGCCCATTTCGTTCCTTTAAAGAAACTCCCCTCAGCTCAAACTCTTGCTCAACTTTTCATTACTCATGTCTTTAGGATTCATGGTATTCCCACGGATGTTGTTTCGGATAGGGGGGTTCAGTTCGTCTCCCGGTTTTGGAGGGCTTTCTGTGCCAAGTTGGGGTTCACTGTCTCCCTTTCCTCGGCTTTTCATCCGCAATCGAATGGTCAAACCGAGAGAACGAACCAGTCCCTGGAACAATATTTGCGCTGTTTTACAGCGGGTTCTCAGACTGATTGGGCCTTCTTCTTACCTTTTGCAGAATTTGCTTTTAACAACGCTACGCATTCATCCACAGGGGTTTCTCCTTTCCACTGTGTTTATGGCAAGGATCTGAAGTTTTCTGCTCTTTCGGACCAACCCTCTAGAGTTCCCTCCGTGGATGAATGGGTTTCTAAATGGCCAGGGGAGTGGAATAAAATCCAACAACACCTAACTAGGGCCGCTTGTCTACAGAAAAAATTTTCTGATCGCAAGCGATCGTCTAATTCTAACTTTAAGGTGGGGGACTGGGTTTGGCTTTCAACCAAGAACTTGGCGCTACGCCAACCCTCCGCTAAGTTAGGACCTAAGTTTATTGGCCCATTCCCCATAACTCACAAAGTTAATCAGGTGACATACCGGTTGGCCCTCCCCTCTTCCATGAAAATCTGTAAATCCTTTCATGTTTCACTTCTTAAGTCCGCAAGAAACCATGAACCTAATAGTCCTCCTAGTCCTGTGGTAATTGATGGGCATCAGGAGTTTGAGGTGGCCCGGGTCCTTGATTCTCGCTTCTTTCGGAACTCTCTTCAATATCTTATTGACTGGAAGGGGTACGGTCCGGAAGAAAGATCTTGGGTTCCTGCCAGAGAAGTTCATGCACAGAATTTAGTAAAGAAGTTTCATAGAGAGAATCCTTTAAAACCCAGCTTGGAGGGTCCAGTGGCCCCTCCTCAGGGGGGGGGTAATGTTAGGCACTTACCTCACCGCCGTTCCGGGTCCCGCGGCGCGTTGCCGGCTGGCTCCCACCGGGCTGCGGCCCGACGGTCCCCGGGTCTGCCAGCTCCTCGGCACCGTCGCGGGGATCAGGGGCGGGCGGTGCAGGATGCCGTGGGTGGCCGCGTCGCAGCCCGCTCCGCGCGGCTGCGCGGCCTTGCGGCTCTCCCCTCCGGCTCAGCGCTTCCCCTTCCTGGCGGGGGCGCGCCCGATCATCAACGTGCTCGCGCGCGCGCGCGAGCACGTCTGCTTTATGCCTCCCGGCGGCGCTTTCCCCAGCGCGCCCGCCGGGGGCGAGTTTGAATTCCCCAATCTGTGGCTGGTTCCTGGGATCGGACCCAGGGACTGGTCGGCCTGTCTGGCCTGGGCCGTCCAGCTCCTGGGACCGATCCCACTTCCTTGTTTGCACCAAGCACCTTCCTTCCCTCCTTTTTCCCTGTTTCCCATTGGCCAGACTTCCCTATATATTTGCACTGTTCCAGTTTCCCAGTGCCCGTTATAGCTTCTGGGTTCTGGATGTGTGCTGCGTTACTTGTGAAGATTTTGGACTTGGATTTGGACTCTGACTATTCTTGCTAGCTGCCTGCCCTGACCTCCTGCTTTGCCTGACCACCCTCTTGCCTGACCCTCCTGTACCTCGCCTGTGACCTCCTGGAATTGACCTCGGCTACCCTCGACCATTCTCTGTCATCTCCCTTGGATACCTCGCCTGTGACCTCCTGGTTTGACCTCGGCCTGATTTACGGACTTTTCGCACCCGGCATCCTCATTCGGGATTCCCTGCCTAACACCAAGCTGCACCTTAAGCTATTATCCCTTGCGCCTGTTAAGTCCTGGGGGCAACCGACTGGGAGAGGCATTGCTCGTGTCTCCCACAAGCGGGGGCTTGTCTATAGGCAGAAGTGGCGGTGGAGATTGGGGGATACTGGCTTAAGACAGACGGGTGTTTGGTACAATCCTGATACGCAGCATGATATCTAATCGGGTCAGGAAAACCCAGTCCCCCGCTCTCTTTGGCCCGGTACAGAAGGGCACTACTCAACCTTGGTTTCTTGCCTCCCCATATGAATCTCATAAAAAGTGCCCTGGTCTTTCGTAAGAAGCTCTGCGGGACTGCCACTGGGAGTGCCTGCAAAATGTATAATAGACGTGGGAGCAGGTTCATCTTGGTGGCATTACACCTGCCAAACCAAGACAACCTTCCTCTTCCTCATATCTCTGTCTCCTCCTCAAATCTCTTCAAAAGTGGCGGAAAGTTCAAGTCAAAGACTTTTGCCAGATTATTACCAATCTTTGTGCCCAAGTAAGTGATGCATTCCTTTGCCCACTTGAACGGAAATGAGTTCTGGATGGTATGGAATCGTTCTGAAGGAATGCTTATATTGAGAATTTCAGATTTTTGGTAGTTAATCTTATAGCCTGCCAAGCCCCCGTACTCTTTCAATTCCGACATTAGGTTTGGGAGGGAGACCTCAGGGCAGGTTAGGCTAAAAATTAGGCCATCTGCATAAGCAGCTACTTTGTAGTGTGCAGAAGCATTGGTTAACCCCTTAATGTCTGGGTTTTTCCTGATCCGACAGAGAAAGGGCTCAAGAGTGAGTATGAAGATTTAGTGGCGAGAGCGGGCAGCCCTGCCTCGTGCCATTCGCGATTCCAAAGGAACTCAAGAGCACTTGTACTGCGGCGGACGGGAAATCATGCAGACCTCCTATCCAATTTACCATATTAGGGCCAAGCCCAACATGTCTAATCGTGGCCTGCATGAACTCCCAGCTGACTCTATCAAATGTCGCCAGGAGGAGAGAGGGTATCTTATTTTTTGTGCTAAGTTAATCAGGTTTAGCACCTTAACGGTGTTATCCCTCGCCTCCCTGTGCGCCATAAATCCCGCCTGATCTAGCCCAATAACATGGTGCAGGTGAGGAGACAACCTAGAGGCCAAGATCTTAGCGAACAATTTAAGATCCGGGAAAAAGGGAGATTGGCCTGTAACTAGCGCATTGCGCAGGGTCTTTGCCCTCTTTTGGGATAACTGAAATATGTGCCCGCAAAGTGTCTGCTGGGAACGTTTTCCCTTCTTTAATGGAATTAAATACCCCCAAGAGTTTAGGGCCGAGGATCGGGAAGAATTTTTTGTAGTATTGTGGGCTCAAACCATCAGGTCCCGGGGCCTTCCCATTCGCAGCTCCCGATACTGCTTTATGGAGTTCGGACATAGAAATGGGGTCTTCAAGTTCCTCCAAGACCACTCTCGGCAGCTTGGGCATCCCAGATTCCAATATGTACTGCTTTATCTTCCTCCCAGGGACTGGACTCTGTTGCTCGTGGAGATTATACAAGCGTTCATAATAGCTACGGAACGCTTCCCCGATTTCATTAAACAAATGTGTAACCTGCCCTCCCGTTGTGACAATTTTCGGGACGTAAGCCTTGACCTGTTCCTCCCTTAGCACCCACGCCAGAAGTTTTCCGCACTTGTCCCCTGATTCATAAAAAATTCTGCGGCAGTTATATATTTGCGCCTCGATTCTGTCGCAGCAGAGCATTTTGAGTTTTTCTCTCAGGGAGGTCAAAGTGGCCAAACACTCCGCTGCGAGGGACTCCTTATGCTTTCTCTCCAAGACCCCAAATTCTCTAACCAGCTTCTTAACCTGCTCTACCCTATCTTTTTTAATTCTGGATCCTATTTTAATAAAAATACCCCTGATAACACATTTATGGGCCTCCCAGAGGATCCCGGGGCTCAAATCTGGTGTTGTGTTAGTTTGAAAAAAGTTTTTGATTTCTGTCTGCACTTCTGCCAATACGGCTTGATCTTCAAGTAGTGAAGTGTTCAGTCTCCAGGACCAACTCCTCGGGATTGGCTGTGGGCAGACAACTGTCAACGTGATGGGCGCGTGATCAGAGACAGTTATGTTGCCAATAGAGGCATTGGATATCCGGCACAGGAAGGCGTGGGGCACCAAAAACCAATCTATTCTCGAGTATGACCTGTGGGGTGGAGAATAGTAAGTGTAGTCCCGTTCATCTGGATGAATGATTCTCCAGGGGTCAACCAGTTGATGGAGAGCAAGCAAACCTTTCAATTTTTTCAGTCTGACATAGGACTCGTGAGGGCAGCCTTTAGAAGTGTCCAAAAGAGGGTCAAGGGCCAGGTTAAAATCCCCTCCCAGAACCAATTCACCTTCCCTGAATGAAGACAGGGCTTCTAGAGCTTTTTCCAAGAAAGTCACCTGACCCGTGTTCGGCACATATACATTGGCAAACGTGAAACAGCAAGAAGCAATCTTCCCTTTGAGGAAGATCCACCTTCCTTCCTCGTCCGTAATAGTCCACTAATTCCCAGGGGAGGGCGGCAGCTACAAAGATGCTGACCCCACTAGATCTGGAATCCGTGGAGTGACTATGATAGGCTTTTGTAAAGCATCTGTTGCCGAACGAGGGTGGGTTTTTAGCCTTAAAGTGAGTCTCCTGCAAAAATGCCACTTGTGCCTTTAGCCTCTCAGGTTCCTAAGTATAAGAGATCGCTTCTCGGGGCTGTTGAGACCCTTAGTGTTTAGGGACACTACTCTTATTTCAGTCATAATGCTTATCAGACGATTGCAGCTGTTTTTGTATCTGCTGTACCTATCCAAACCCAGAGACCCGCACCAGGGGAAAGGGGGCGGGGGAAATAAGGGATGGTAGGGATACCCCTCTCTAAAAGTGGGGTAGGTGACGTCAAGGGGCTGGGGACCTAGTTATAACTAAATGTACCAAAACAGATCTATTGATTCCTCAACGGGAACGTATTCGGTCTACTGGGTCACTTAAGTGTCCTCCAGACCAATCCTACTGGGGGTGCTGTGTCCGTCAAAGAGGAAAAGCGCAACCAGAATCTAGGCACAGCGCCTCCTAACCCATTTTGACACATCACTACCAGTAACCGGACGACCACAAGGGTCCGGCTCAATGGGGCCGTGAATCTCAAATATCGCCATACTGCGGTAGACCCCCCAATCCCAGCCTGCACCAATCAAACACAGCATCAGCTGAGATAGACCTACTGAGCGCCCCTCTCATTGCCTCCAACAGTAAGGCGGCCACCCGCCCAATGTACAGGAGGATCAAGGGTCCGCAGAAACACATTAACCGTTAAACAAACTCAGCAAGGGAAACCAAAACAATCTCCACTGTCAAAGGGCAGAAGGCGGACATTCAATCTCAACAACAGGAGCCCGAACCGGGATGTTATGGCCTATCGTGCCGCTGAACTTTTTTAGGCTCTTGTTCCCTCCCCAGACGGGTGAGCCAGGGGAGAGAGGGAACGTTGAGGCCCGTCACCTCAGGGATCTTCCCATCTATGCTCAGGAAATGGTCTAGCAGGTGGATCCCATCTTCTAACTCCTGCGGGTCGTCTCAGTGGGCCTTTGAGATGCTTGAGCTCCCGAAACTTCCTCGGACCTCCTCTCCTCTTGCTCGCAGGGCGCGGTGCCTGCGCTTCAGGATCCATCCAATCAGGAATGCAAATCGGATCGCATTGCAGAAAATCAAACAGCTCCTCCAACTCCCTATGCATTCTAAGATGGAAAACGCCTCTCGTGCTCCTGATAATTAAATGAAATGGGTAACCCCATCTATAGGTGGCACCCTTACTTAGGATGACCTCCAGCAGGGGTTTCATTGTCCTTCGCATTTGAAGAGTTTGTGTAGATAAGTCCTGAAGGATCTTGACTTCTTTGCCCTGATACAGCACAGACCCCTTTATCCAGGCCTTTCTGAGGATTTCCTCCTTAACCGTAAAGAGGTGTATCGCAACCGGCGTTAGTGCTGGTGAAGCCCATCGTTCTGCTGGAGACATTAGCGCAGGACTTCTGCCAATCTTTTCGGGGGTTTTCTTGGGAGAGGATGGAAGTGGGGACACAGGGGAACTCAGAGGCGCGGGATTATCCTCTGTCACTCCTCTTGTTATCTTTCCGTCTCTCTGGTGCTTAGACTGCCGTTGAGGAAGGCCAGCAGATTGTGCCGCGGGGTACTGCTGCTCACACTGTTGGGGGGCGCAGGGAGGGGGTACTGCCTTATAGGAACAGGTCTGAGGGAAGCAGTGTACTGATTGGAGCACATAGGATTCCAAGGGTAATTGGCTGCAGAGCAGAAGAGGGCGAAGCCCTCAATCCCCAAGGATTCATTAACCCTTTAATTGATCCTCCGGCGGGTGCGCGCCGCACAGCGCCGCCGGAGGGCATAACAGACACGTGCTCGCGGCCGCGCGCGAGCACGTCTCCTGGAGGAGGAAGCGGGGGGTGTGGCTGAGCTGGGCGCCGCTCGAGCCGACGCTGCTCGAGCCGACGCCGCTCGGGGCAGCCGCCGCACAGTGACAGCTGCAGCTGGTCGCCTGGAGACGTCGCTGGAACGGGGGATCAGGTAAGCGGTTCCTGACACTACCCCCCCCCTTCACGAGGGGCCTCCGGACCCTCACCCGGTTTCCCTGGATTGTCACGATGGAACCTTCTTACAAGAGCCTTGGCATGAACATTCCTCGCTGCCACCCAGCATCTTTCCTCCGGACCATAGCCAACCCAATCCACCAAATACTGTAAAGAATTACGGACCTTTCTGTGAATCCAAGATCTTATTCACTTCATACTCGGGCTCATTATCAAGAAGAATTGGTGCAGGACCAGCAAGAGGAGCATTCTTCGCCGGTTTTAACAGTGAAACGTGAAAGGAATTAGGTATTTTCATAGTTGGCGGGAGTTGAACTTTAAAAGACACATTATTCAACTTCTTGACGATTGGAAAAGGACCAATAAATTTTGGACCTAATTTGCTAGATGGCTGACGGAGCGCAATATTTTTAGTGGAGACCCAAACTAGATCGCCTACTCGAAGAGTAGGTTCCTGTGATCTGCGGCGGTCGGCAAATTTCTTATACCTCAAACCAGTGGTCTTAAGAATCTCCTGAACGTGTGTCCAGATATTCTTCCGTTCTTGAAGCCACTCCTCCAACGCCGGCAGATTGGAAGGTGACCCTGAAAGGGAAGAAGCTCTAGGATTTTTCCCTAAGTTACAATAAAAAGGAGATACCTTGGTACTCTCACTAGGCGCGTTATTGTAAGCAAACTCGGCGAAATCAATAAATTCCGCCCATTGTTCTTGGGCATCAGAAACATAACACCTTAAGTATTGTTCCAAAGTTTGATTAGTTCTTTCTGTCTGCCCATTAGTCTGGGGATGGTAGGCAGAAGAAAGAGAGATCTGTATTCCCAACCGCGAACAGAAGTGTTTCCAAAAACGGGAAGTAAATTGAACACCCCGATCAGAGACTATATTGGACGGAATACCATGAATACGAAAAATATGCGAAGTAAACAGCTGCGAAAGCTCAGGTGCAGAAGGAAGTTTGGCCAAAGGAACGAAATGTGCCATCTTACTGAAACGATCTACGACCACCCAAATGACAGTATTACCATGTGAGAGAGGCAAATCTACAATAAAATCCATAGAAATATGGGTCCATGGCTCAGCAGGAATTTCAAGAGGAACCAAACTGCCACTAGGAGCCTTGTGAACTCCTTTACTTCGAGCACAAATAGCACAAGCGTCGATAAAGGCAGTGATATCGCGTCTCATGGTAGGCCACCATACATGACGACGGGCAAGCATAAACGTCTTACGGTTACCCAAATGACCAGCAGTTTTGGCATCGTGAAATTCGCGAATTACATCCGAACGCAGGTGCGGCGGAACAAACTGGCACCCCAAGGGTACATCACTAGGAGATTCCTCTTGAAACAGCGCCAAGGTATTGGAGAGATCAGGAAGTAACGCCCCCACCACACAACCTGTGGGTAAAATTGGTTCACCAGAATCACCCCGATCCTTACATTCACCGAACATGCGAGATAGAGCATCAGCTTTAGTATTTTTTACACCCGGCTTGAAAGTAATAATAAAATTGAAACGCGAGAAGAATAATGCCCAACGTGCCTGACGAGAGTTCAGCCTCTTGGCAGAACCTATGTATTCGAGATTTTTATGATCAGTATACACAGTTATAGGATGTAATGAACCCTCCAACCAGTGTCGCCATTCATCAAATGCCAGTTTAATAGCTAATAGTTCCCTATTGCCAACATCATAATTTTGTTCCGCGGTACTGAATTTACGCGAAAAATACGCGCATGGATGGAGACGCTCAGGGTTACCAGAATATTGTGACAAAACTGCACCCACTCCCAGCTCAGAAGCATCCACTTCAATAATAAAAGCTTTATGAATATCTGGATGCACTAAGACAGGTGCCGAAGTAAAGGCCCGTTTCAAGGTTAGAAAGGCCTCACAGGCAGAGGGGGACCAGTTAGCAGTAAAAGCCCCCTTGCGGGTAAGGTTGGTAAGGGGTGCAACAACATGGGAAAAGCCTTTTATGAAACGCCGATAAAAATTTGCAAAACCTAGAAAACGTTGCAATTCCTTTAAAGTTTTGGGTTGGACCCAATCCTGAACTGCTGAAACCTTCCCCGCGTCCATCTCCAAACCCTGGTTGGTAATAACATACCCTAGGAAGGGAACTGTAGTGACTTCAAACACACACTTAGACAGTTTAGCAAATAAGTTGTTCTCTCTTAATTTTTGTAGCACCAACTTAACATGGTGTCTGTGCTCCGGTAAAGAATTAGAAAAAATGAGAATATCATCCAAGTAGATGACTACAAATCTACCGAGATATTCCCTGAATATATCATTAACAAAATCTTGGAAAACGGCTGGCGCATTACAAAGACCGAAGGGCATGACCAGGTACTCATAGTGCCCATCCTTCACATTAAATGCAGTTTTCCACTCGTCCCCCTGTCGGATGCGAATCAGATTGTAAGCCCCTCTCAAATCCAATTTGGAGAAAATTCGAGCTCCTGTGACTTGATTGAACAGATCCCCAATCAAGGGTAAGGGGTATCGGTTTTTTACAGTGATCTTATTCAAGGCTCGATAATCTATGCACGGTCTCAAGCCACCATCTTTTTTCTCTACAAAAAAGAACCCGGCCCCAGCAGGCGAGGTAGAGGGACGGATAAATCCTTTCCTAAGATTTTCGGTAATATACTCCCTCATTGCTTGCTCCTCGGGCAGGGTAAGGTTATAAATCTTTCCCCTCGGGGGAATTGTGCCAGGCAGCAAGTCAATGGGGCAGTCATAGGACCGATGTGGAGGAAGAGTATCAGCAGAGCGTTCAGAGAATACATCGATCCAATCAGCGTATGGCTGAGGTAATTCCTGTGGTAAGACTTGAACGCTTCTGAGGCCTGTATTAAAACAGTGACCTTTACAGTGGTCACTCCACTTGACCAACTCCCCAACCCGCCAATCTAACACCGGGTTATGGAGTTGCAACCAGGGGTATCCCAAAACCACCGGAGTTTCCGGACAATCAAAAATAAAGAATTCTAAGAATTCAGAGTGAGAAGAGCCGACAATTAGTCTGAGAGGTGGGGTCTTGGTATTTATAGGACCTCCCTGGATTGCCTTTCCATTGATAGCTAAAACTTGTAGGGATCTTTCAAGAGGAACTACAGGGATCCCTAAGGTGGAGATCATGCTCCTGTCCAAAAAGTTTCCAGCCGCACCACTGTCTATGAAGGCGGAAACTGTCTGCTTAGAGGACCCCCAAAACAAATCAATAGGTACAAGCATCTTATTCTGGCGAGAGTTACAAACTGACTCACCCAGATCAGTACTCTCTACCTGGTCTGGGTGCGGAAGTTTTCCGCCGGTTTCCCCTTGTTGGGACAGGACCCTGCAAAATGACCAGAATTCCCGCAATACAGGCATAACCCCTCGGATCGCCTACGCTGTTTCTCCTCTTGGGATAAGCGGGTTCTTCCTAATTGCATAGGTTCTTCCTGGGAGGATGATGAGGTATTTTCTCCACGGGGAACCGGGGATCTATGACTCTGGACTGGTCTAAAGGACGTGGGAGCCCCGACTCTCTCCCTGGCCCTTTCTCTAAGACGTCGGTCTATTTTAATGGAGACCTGCATTAATTGATCTAGGTCCGCTGGCGGGGGAAAATTGACTAAGGCATCCTTGATGCTATCCGACAGTCCCACCCTGAACTGACTACACAAAGCTGGATCGTTCCACCTAGCTTCGATAGCCCAGCGGCGGAATTCAGCACAGTAGTCTTCAGCCGAATTCCGTCCTTGTTTTAAGGCCCGAAGCCTATTCTCTGCGGTAGACTGTATATCTGGATCGGCGTATAAAACGCCCATAGCATTGAAGAAGGCAGTCACTGATTGTTGAGCAATGTCATGGGACGGTAAACTAAAGGCCCAGGACTGTGGGTCTCCTTGAAGCAAGGAAATGACTAGGCCTACTCGTTGGACCTCTGTGCCAGAGGAGATAGGTCTTAACTTAAAATATAGTTCGCAGGCATTCTTGAAATTGGAAAATTTTGCTCGTTCTCCAAAAAATTTCTCAGGCAGTGGAATCTTAGGTTCGGGGAAATGAGGTGGTACAGCGGAAGTTGGCACTTGACGAGATTCCTGAGTGGCCACTCTTTGAGCGAGTTGGTTGATCGCTGTGGCCATAGCTTGCACCTGCTGTACCAGGTCATCCATTTTTGGGCCTGTGATAATGTCACGCTCGGGGTAACTCCAGCCCTCTTAATAAGCTCACAACCCCCAATCTCCACAGCCAGCTTCACCTGTAGGAGCCCCCGCTTGCCGGGACGCAAGATACGCCTACCCGGGATCGGTTGCCCCCAGGACTTAATGGCTCAAAGGATGTAAGCTTATATGTGGGAGGACTGGAGAACCAATAGCAAGAGCGTGAGTGACGGAAGTCCAGAGACAGGCAATAGGTCGATAACGGGAAGGCAGAGATCGTAGCGGCACCAGGGGTCAGGCAAGACGTAGTCGGGGTTCAGGCAGAGGTCAGCAACTGGGGATCAGGATCTAGAAGCGTCAGTTCAGGCAAAGGTCGGCAACAAGGATTCAGGATCGAGAGGCGTCAATTCAGGCAGAGGTCGGCAACAAGGATTCAGGATCGAGAATGGTCGTACAATCAAGTCGGCAACAGGCTAGACTTCACAGGAGTAGGTAACACAGGGTTCTGAGCGCTATCACAGGCAATTCACAACTGAGAGGGAATTGCCTTTATAGGAACAGGTCTGAGGGAAGCAGTGTACTGATTGGAGCACATAGGATTCCAAGGGTAATTGGCTGCAGAGCAGAAGAGGGCGAAGCCCTCAATCCCCAAGGATTCATTAACCCTTTAATTGATCCTCCGGCGGGTGCGCGCCGCACAGCGCCGCCGGAGGGCATAACAGACACGTGCTCGCGGCCGCGCGCGAGCACGTCTCCTGGAGGAGGAAGCGGGGGGTGTGGCTGAGCTGGGCGCCGCTCGAGCCGACGCTGCTCGAGCCGACGCCGCTCGGCGCAGCCGCCGCACAGTGACAGCTGCAGCTGGTCGCCTGGAGACGTCGCTGGAACGGGGACCAGGTAAGCGGTTCCTGACACTGCCTCTTCCATTATCCTGGGCACGTAGGCAAACTTCACTAGGCCCGCTGTATAACTGCTGTGAAGGCCTTTATGTGTAATCCCATCATCCATGCTTGCTTCACCTGACCCCAAATCCTTATGGGGCCCAGCAGCATTTAGGGGCCAGGGTATGGACCCGACATCTGATAGGGGTTGGTTAGTATGCACATGCACCCCCTCTGCCTTCTGTCCACCCGGATTGCGGCCCTGATCTCCCATCTCCTTCACTGTGTCAGGGTGTTCATGAAGGGTATTGACCACACTGTGGCCCCTCTTCCTTCCTACAGTGTGCCAGTGCTCTACCTCCGATTTGTGATCCTCAGGCTGTCTGCTGGCTGTATGTGGGTTAGCGGCCGCCATTTTCGTACCCCCCCTTCTGCTCCATCTGGGGCTCCCACTCTGCTTAGGCTCCTCTATACGACTCCCGCACCACACCCCCATGTTGCCGCTGTTTCCCACCTCAGCTCCAAAGTGTCCAGCGCCGCTTTGTTCTTCAGGCTCCGCAGCGAACGCTGCTGTCTGCTCTCCTGTGGCCGCCATCTTGGCACACCCGGTCCTCCCCGGCACATATCCAGCGCACCCCTCATTGCCGCTGCCGCCTGCGTTATGCTCTATGATCCCGCTGCCTGCCGGCGGTCTCTCTCGCTCCGCGCTGCAGTCTTCTTCTGAAGAGGAGTAGGTACGCTCCTCCTCGCTGCCCGCACGGGACTCTCCCGCCGCCGCCATCTTGACCACTTCAGCTTCCTCCATTCGCTGCTCCTTCTCAGACGATCGGCGACTCTGCGATGCTCTGCCGTCCTCCTTCCTCTTTCTATGGCCCTTCACACGCCTGGTCATGTCGAGATCCCCCCTCAAATCGCCCGGTAAAACAATTTTAGAAGGGTTGGGAAGCAGGAGCCCTCTCACGCACACCTCATCCACTCGAAGCCGGGACACGCCCCCTGGTCCTCCAGTCTTATTCACATTTAAATTATTTAGTTTTTCTTGGATGATATCCACGTTTAGCTTGTTAATTATTATACTTGGGCTATTGCTATCAGTGGCATCCCCTGTGTTGGCTCCTTGCTCCTCTCTTGTGTACACAGAGCTAATGAATCGATTTAACAGCTCCGTCGTATCTTCATCCCCAGTGACCATTTCCCCATTATCATTAATTAGGGCACCTACCTGTTCTGATTTAGTTTTCTTCAAATTAATATATTTAAAAAATCGTTTACGGTTTGTTTTGCTTTCTTTGGCCACATCTCTTTCATTCTGTGCTTTTTCCAACCTTATTTCTTTAAGGTTTAAAAAAAAAAAAAAAAAAAAAAAGATTCCTCTGAGTGTATTGAAGAGGATATTGTGGCTGCCATAGTCTCCTTCTGAGACTTTAAACTCTGTCAGCAGCCCTCAAGTGGTCCTAAACCTATAGAGTCATCATGGAGTATTGGCTACTAAATAGGTTTTTAAAGAAAATCATTTTTCCTCTGAGTTGAAGAGGATATTGTGGCTGTTATAGTCTCCTTCTGAGTCTTTAAAATCTGTCGGCAGCCCTCAAGTGGTCCTAAACCTATAGAGAGTCATAATGTAGTATTGGCTACTAAAAAGGTTTTAAAGAAAATATTTTTTCCTCTGAGTTGAAGAGGATATTGTGGCTGCCATAGTCTTCTTCTGAGTCTTTAAACTCTGTCGGCAGCCCTCAAATGGTCCTAAACCTATAGAGTCATTATGGTGTATGTGGCTGCCATAGTCTCTCAGGAAGTTATTCTGGAGGATGTTGCGGGGCATACGCTTTATTATAATCTGATCAATAGGGAATGGCAGAAGTCCGGTTGTCTTCCGACCATTCCAAAAGTACTAGATACTATAGCCTCGATTCAAAGACACATTCGTCCGGACTTCCGTAGCTGTCTGTGAAAGTTTGGGTGGGTGTTAGTAATTTTTTTGCTTTTTTTCGTTCATTTTTCATTCGTACGAACGTTCGGGAATGCGCTTTCGATGAACGGAAGCAAATCGGAACATTTCCGTTAGTTCGGATCATTTTCCAAACAAAATCGGAAATTTTCCGCTCGTTCAGATAACTTCCGTTGTTGGGATGGGTTTCTGTCTGATTCAGAGAGCTGATTTCCGACGGATCACCACCCTATAAATCCGTTTCATTTCCGATCCACTTACGGGACCTTTGAGGGCTCGGATTGCTATTGTTGAACATGTTTTGCGGCTATGTGGAGGAGTCTGCGCGCCTTTAGCACCAAGGCATTGCATGTATCAGCATGGCCGAGGCCATAAATTGCATAGCAATGCATACCTGAATCAATACTTTTCATGTATGCCTTTTAGAAGCATTTTAATGCTGACCTTAATTAGTCCTTAGCATGTAAACATTTATTTTCCCACACATCCATATAATTGCTATATTTTTTTAGACTTATGTCCTTTGTGAATTATATTTGCATTGTTGAACTTGAATCTTAATTTGTTGTAGGAGTTACCTTTGCTTTGTTTAATTATTTTATATTTGGTTGCAAAGATGCAAGATGTACCACTCACACAACATAAAAGCAGTGATTGGTCCAGCTATGCGATTCCTCAGTGTTCTTGCAGGACATCCAGGGTCGTCCCATGATGTTTATATATTGCAGAGCTCCGGCTTATTTCGTCAGTTTGAGTCAAGAGAATTATCTGGTGGATGGCTCCTGGGTAAGTTTGCTCACATTCCATCAATCCATTTTCACTGTATGGCAATGAATATAGTTGATGACTCATGACTTAACCTATTGCTGTTTTTAGCCCTTGATGACATGTTAAACAATATTGTAGCTTAGAATGTGTATTTTATGTTAGAATTTTTTAATTCTTTCAGGGGGATTCTGGATATCCACTCCTGCCCTTGCTCCTGATGCCCATTCTTTGCCTGCAGAATGCGGGCCAGGGGTTCTCTAAAAGGGCACTATGCAAAACCCGGCCCGTGGTGGCGAGGGCCCTCTGGCTTTTGAAGTCCAGATTTAGGTGTTTGGACCATACGGGGGGGGGGGGGCACTGCAGTATGACCCTAACAAGGTTATACTAATATTTTAATTTAAGTTTTTTAACAGGGACCACACGTGCCAGAGTGGCACAACTGAGTGTCAGGGTCCTTCAGTTGGTGGGCGAGATGCAGGAGCTGCGCAACTCGTTGGGGACCACAGATGAACAATAATGTTCTGTGGCCTGCCATTGCTATGTATTTTTGTTTTTTATAGTTGTAAAAATTTGAAATTTTCAAAATTTTTATAAATTTTATATTTTATGATGGAATCTAAAAAAAAGTGTAACAGTGTCATTTCATTTACAAAATACATTAACACAAAACTAATGGGCCCAGAAATATTTAAAGATGAATATTCACATGACCGAGAAGTGATTTGGGTGAGCTTTAAGGGTCCAAAAGGGAAGATGGAGGATAGTGCTAAGTGGTTGGGGTGAGCTTTAAGAGTCCAAAAGGGAAGATGGAGGTTAGTGCTAAGTGGTTGGGGTGAGCTTTATGGGGTCCAAAAGGGAAGATGGAGGATAGTGCTAAGTGATTTAGCTAAACATTGTAGTAGAAGTGAGGGTAGCAAATATGAGTTTGTAGTGCGCAGGCGCAAGATCGTAAGGATTTCTGTCTGGACGAATATTTATTGAAAAAGGGAAACAGAATCGAACGGGATACGTAAAGGATTCGTTGGAGGATATGATGGGAAAAGGGCAAAAACGAAAGCCTACGTTGTAACATGTGGAAATGAAACGGAAAAGTCTGGATGGAAAATGACATCCTCGTATTCGTAATCTGCCGTACGAACGGACGGAAACTTTACAGAAGGTTTTCAATGCATGCATAGAATCGCTCGTATGCTCATACGAGAACGGAAACATTTCACAGAAAAAACAGATCGGCACTAAAACGGAAGTTTTTTTTTTTGTCTCTCTGAATCGAGCCTTATTATGTATCCCTTTCCTCCTAATCTGATGGAATTATGGGCTCGCCCTCCTGTGATGGGTCAGGTCTCTTTAAGATTTTGGTTATGCCATCTTCTGATAGTGCTTCTCCAAAGGATCCAGCGGATAAGCGCGTGGATCATGTGGCATGTCATGCTTATTGTATTATGGGGTCGACCTTGCGGCAGGCCTGTGCTACATCCATAGCATTTTTTGTGATGGCTCGTTCATGGAAGCCATGCTCCCAGTCGATCAAAGCCAGTTGGCTCTAACAGGTATGTGATCCAGGCTATAGAGGTTTGATCTGGTTGTGGGCCAGAGGCCTAGCTCTGGTGGTCGCCTTAAGGAGTGCTTTATGGCTTAAGCAATGGCCAGCTGACATAGGCTCTATAATGGAATCTGTTTGGGGAGTGCTTGGTTGACAAGGTAAAGCATACTACTAGTGGTAAGTCATTTAATCTGCTACAGAAGCCAAAGTCTAATACTGCTTCCACAGGGCCTCTAATACTCCGGGAATTTTTGGGGAATAAGACAAATTTCCAAACTAAGGCAAAAGGTGTCAAAATAAAGCCAGACCCCCTTCGTAGCTGGCTCAGGCAGGAAGGGATGCCCCCGCCCTTGCGGTGTGGGGGGAAAGCTTCTGCATTTGGCTCATATTTGCAGGCTTCATGTAACAGATATTTGGATACAGGAAGTTGTATCCTCAGGTTACAAAATCAAATTAGGAACCAGACCCCATCAGAGATCTCTGGTCAGGGGTATCCCAAATTTAGCAGAAAGCAGAAGCATTGAGATCTGCCGTATCTCACCTTTTTATAGATTGGAGTTTTTATAACCACAGTGTATATATAAGTTTGCATATCTACATTGTAGTAGGTGGCCTACTTCTTCAGTTTGTGGCACTACCCTTCGGTCAATCATCAGCACAAAGGGTGTTTACCAAGGTGTTGGCAGGTCTCATGTTTTTCTCTAAGAAGTCAGGGATACATCGGTTGATATGGGCCCCATCATGTCAGGGGGCCCAGAAGGATATCTTTTCATAGCTTCAATCAATCAGTTATTCTTTTTTGGGAATGTCATGACACGTCTCAGGCAAAGGTGCTTTTCCAACACAGAAGTGACTTTACTTCAGGCCAGGGTACAGGGCCTCTTGTCTGGCCCTCACCCGACGATTCATCAAGGAATATGTCTTTTGGGCATGATGGTATCTTGCTTTGTGGCTGTACATTTCGCACAGTTTTTTTGCTCACAATCTGGGATCAAGACCCACACACTATGGATCACTCTTTTTACATGACACCGTCAGCAAGGAAGTCTCTAGCCTGGTCCTCAGCCTCTTCAGATCCGCAAATCCTTCCTTCCAGTACAGTGGAAGATCATCACCATGGATGTCAGTCTATCTGGTTGGGGGAGTGTCATGGAGTCACAAACGATCCAGGGACAGTGGAGTCCGAAGGAGAGCAGAATCTCCATAAAGATCCTGAAACTGAGAGTGATTCTATTGTATTCAGACATTGGACATCCCATCTGATGGGGCATCCCGTCCGGATTCAAACAGACAATCGGACGGCGGTGGTATATATTAACCACCTTGAGGACATCAGAAGCAGTAAAGCCCTGAAGGAAGTGAGCTGGTTTTTACTTTGGGCCGAGAAACCGGTTCCATGTCTTTTGGTGGTACACATACCTGGAGTGGACAACTTGTAGGCCGATCATCTCAACAGAACGGTCCTGCATCAGAGGGAATGGTCTCTTAGTCAGAGGGTTTTTTAATCCCTATGCATGTGCTGGGGGATCCCAGACGTAGATCTCTTGCATCACGGCTCAGTCGGAAGGTCCGAAGTTTGTCTCAGCCCAGGGATCCTCTAACAATAGCAACAGATGTCCTGACTCTTCAGTGGTCAGCATTCAAGCTTCTTTATGCCTTTCCCTCTGATTTCACTCCTAAAAAGGGAGTCCCAACCATTCCGGTGGCTCCTCGGTGACAAGAAGCTGGTTCTCAGACATAGTAAAGATGTCACAGGGCAACTTGTGGGGGTGACGATCCAGATCTTCTCACACAGGGGCCTCTAAGGCATCCCAAATCACAAGTGCTGGCTTGGAAGGCCTGGCTATTGAATCCTTTATCTTGGAAGAAAGGGTTTTTTTTCTGCCAGAGCTATCCAGACTATGATTCAGGCCAGGAAAAAATCTTTATCAAGTGATCTACTATAGAGTCTGGCAAGCAATTATCGCTTGGTGCGAATCCAGGGGTTCACTTGTAGTACTGTTCTGTTTACAGAATATATTGATTTTTTGCAGAAGTCTTGATGAAGGTCTTCAATTGAGGACAAATATCTGCTATCTATCTTCTTTCAGAAACCCATAGCTGAGAATGATTTTATCAGAACTTACAAGGAGTCGCTCATGTGCGGCCTCCTCATAATCCACTTCTGCCGGCTTGGGACCTGAACTTGTTTTTCAAGGTCCTCCTTTTTGAACCATGGTAGATCGGTTATTAAGTCTAAGGGAGCTTATGGTTATCTCTTAGTGGCAATAACCTCAGCAGGCGGGTTTCTGAATTAGCAGCGTATCAGTAAGCCTCGTTATTTGAGTGTTTTAGGATTTTCTTCCTAAAGGTATCTTTTCATTTTAATGAAGAGATGGTTTTGCCTTCCTTATGTCCTGCTCCAGTGCCTAATAAGGAAGGGGGGTTCTTCACTGTTTGGATGCAGTGAGAGCACTAAGGTATTATCTCATTACTACACAATATTTCAATAGTTTGGACTTCTTATGTCATACCTGAAGGTCCACGGAAAGGTCTTCCACCAGCTAAGTTTGCCATCAGTCGATAGATTAGACAGACAGTGGTAAGAGTCTATTCTGCCAAGGGGAGGGATCCCCTTGTTTGGGTCACAGCTCTTTCTACTAGGGCCATTGGTGCTTCCTGGGCCTTTCAGCATCAGGCCTCGGTGGAACAGGTTTGTAAAGCTGCCACCTTGTCTCGTACATTTACCAATTTTACAAGGTAGGGGTTAGGGCCTCAGCTGACGCGGTATTTGGTCGAAAAGTACTTCAGGAGGTAGTGAATTGAACTACCTGCTGTACCGCGTAGGGGATCTTGCCCATATTAGGAACTGCTTTTGGATGTCCCAGGTGTAATGATTAAGGGACTGCCTGGAATGGATTGGAAGAAAAAACACAATTCTGTGATACTCACCTGCAGAATTGGTTTTTCTGTTAATCCATTCCAGACTGTCCAGCCCGCCCCTTTTTGGGGTTCATTATATCCTTGATGCCTTTTTTATGGTGTTAATTCCATTTGGCATTGTGAAATGAAAAAAAAAAAGAAGGAAAACAAGCAGAGTTTGGTGTGTGGTAACATTGTCTCCTAGACTTGGGCCTCCCGGCCTTGCCTCTTGGTATATGATTTACTGCTTTTTAATTACTGGTCTTTGATTAGAGGCAGCTGCTACTTATGGGGCCGGGATGGGCCATACCTTTTTTATCTTGCAGTCTAGGCCCTCCGGCAGGAATTGCCCAGGTGTAATGATTAAGGGACAGCCTGGAATGACCAGCTCAACTCCAATTACACCATACATGGCACTGACAATGCTCAGCCCTGGCCGGCAACAAGGGTCCACGAGCCACACAGCAAGGGTTGGCAAGCCACTTGTGGCTCCTGAGCTATAGGTTGGGGACCCCTGCTCTAAATTTTTTGGACTCTTGGTTATTATTATTTTGTTGTATATATACATTTGTGACTGGTAAGTAATGCAGAGCAGTAGTTAGGCTTTCTGTTAGTAGTTAGTATAAGTTAGTATAACTAATGTTTTACTCACCTTTGACTCAAATAAAATTTAACAATTTTATTTTTTGTCTCTTTCTAACATATACTGGTCTAAGGGTGACGAATGCCCTACGAGGAAGGATGTGGTGTGCAGACAATAAAGCCAACGCAATCAAAACTTCTGCTCGATGGGGGGCTTCTCGCTGTCAGCGAACCAACCGCTGACACTCCTCGGCTTGGCTGCTTGCCTTCAACAAACTCTGTGTCTGACCTAAATTCTGGCCAAGTGACTGTCAATATTTAGTACAGCAGGAGGACTTCATAGGTAAATCATCCAATTTTTCTTACATAATTAAATCAATTAAATCATTAAGCACTTACCCACAAGGCTGAGAAAAGTTTGCACTCTGCTTTGAAATAGAAGTGCAATGCTATTATTATCATTTTATTTTTTAATTGATTTGTATTCTTTTATATTGTTCATGTAGTGTTATGTAGATAGTAATAGTATCTTTATTATAATTCTTGTTTTTCGAACGAAAATAAAACTGTAAATACAACATGAGATCTCAACTTTGGGCTGGTATTGTTATTATGAGCGATATCCAAATGATTTTATATTTTATTTAGATGAAATGATTTAGAAGATTTTAAATGAGTTTTAAGGGACTTTAAGAGACTTTCCCACTAAACAATGTAATGAGACAGTTCTGTGGGTGAGGTATATAGATTTCACAGTGTGGTAGATATTTTATCGCTTTCAAAAGCTCACAAAACCTCTACAAAATGAAATACATTTAATTTTAAAAACGTTTAAAATTATTATTATATTATTTATTATTATATTATTTTATTGATTTGTATTATTTTATATTGGTAATGTACTGCTGTGATACTAGTATATTATTATAATAATAATAATTATTATTATTTTACTGATATAAATAAAAGAGCAACACGAGGTCGGCTTTTGTTTAATTATTCTTTTTCAGGGTTATACAGTTGATTTTGGATGATTTTAGATTTTATTTAGACAAGATCATTTAGTGGATTTTAGATGAGTTTTGAGCGCTTTTAAGAGACTTTCCCACTGAACACTGCAATGAGATTGATTCTACAGGTTAAGTATATCATTTTTACTATGTGGTAGATATTTTATTTCTCAAAGACTCAGAAAACCCTCTAAAATTAAATAAATAATTTGGTTGCCCCTCTAAATCTATTGTAGTTACGGTATTTGTAGTATTGCTATATATTATTATTAGTAAAAGTGCCATTTTGTTTGATATGTTAGTGGTCATTTGTATTTTATTATTATAATGAGTTTTTACATTTTTATATATTTATTTTTACATTTAAGTAGCCCATTTTTGGTTTAAGTCAATGCAGGGTAGACACTGGGGGCATTTGGGGTACAAGAAAAACCTTAGAATTACATTAATTCAATCTAGAAATCACTTTACATTAGATTAATTTGATAGATAAGAAAATACAATTTCAAAGGAAGAAGTGTTCACAAATTTTTTTTTTTTTAATTTAAAAAAACAAAATATATATTATAAATTAATTATTAATTAAAATACATTTTGCCATTGAAATGCATTGGAGAGCGCCAGGATGTTCGCTGGCGCTGTGGGATGAGGCTGGGATAATGATGAATGAGTCGCTAGGTGGCGCTATCTCAGTCGCTAAGCAGTATCGGCTTGATAAATATGTGATTGTGGAGGGGAGCCGGCGTTCTAGTTGCGGTACCTGGCTTTACTGGCCGGCTCTCCAGTCGCTATCTGTCGCTATTCCTTGATAAATAAGGCCCTGAGTTCCCTACAGTGCCAGATAAGATAAAATGCTCACCCTGCACTGTTTGGCCTTATCCCATACATTTCAATGGGATTGAATGGTTACAATTTTTTTGGTGCATGTGCCTGTTTGTAATAGTTTTTGTATACTTTTTTTGCACTTTTTGTTGCGCTGCAAACTTGTGATTTGGGTCATGCAAAACCTGGGTCATGTCATTCAAGTGCCTCCAATGCAATTTCCGGTGTTTTAAAAATGTTATTGTGCTGCCATCACCCCCAGAATAAAAAACATGGATTGCAACAGGCGCTGTATGCATGCAATCCCCTTTTGACAGCGCCCTTGAGGGGGTTGTGTGTTTCCATCTTATAGAGGATGGAAACCCAATTTTGGGTCCACCGCTCAGTGTCTGGCACCCCCCCTCCCCGCACGGTTGCTGTTGCCCCGCCAGTTCTGAGAGAGCCTATTGGTTCTTTCAAACTTGCCAGCGTGACGAGGTGCAGCTGGCTGGCCACATCCCTGGCACGCTATTGATGCGCATGCCCCCGCGTCGCAGAGATGGCAGAGGGGTTTCACTCAGCAGGGCATCCGCTGTAGGATGCCCCGGGGGTAGGCTAGGGAAACACCTGGAATTGCATTGGAGGCACTTGAATGACATGACCCAGGTTTTGCATGACCCAAATCACAAGTTTGCAGAGCAACAAAAAGTGCAAAAAAAGTATACAAAAACTATTCCAAACAGGCACATGCACCGAAAAACCACAAAATATTGTAAAATGCCTAAAGGGATATGGTGGGGAGATCACTGGCACCTTGGGGGGTTTCACACAGCAGGGCATCCGGTGTAGGATGCCCTGGGGGTAGGCTAGCAGCCAATACAGGAATATTTTAGATTCCAGGGCCCAGCCACGCAGGTTTCCATAATAGTAGTTTTCCTGCGCTCGCAGCTGGAGATAGGTGTAGCTAGCGCATCTGCTTATTCAAGCCGCGTTGCAGGACCCTCTGTGATCAGGTAAGATCACCGGCACCCCGTGGTAGGGTGCCCCGGGGATAGGCTAGCGGCCGGGCCAGGAATCTTTTAGATTCCAGGGGCCGGCCATGCGGATTTCCATCCCCTTTAAATTGTGTAGTTTTCCTGCGCTCCCAGCTGGGACTCGCTAGAGCATCTGTTTATACGAAGCCCTGTGCACAGCGCCCGGCCAGGAGTGTCTCCAGGCGGCTCTGCAGTGCAGGTGCAGAGAGCGTCGCAAGAGGTGCTCATCTAGTGCCCTCAACAATAAAACATAAATAAGGCTCATAGTGTATCACCTATTGTAATAGATTCTATTTTGTTATAACAGATTTATGTATTTTGTTTTGCAGCTTTGATGAAATGCTGTTTTCCCTTGTAGCACTGCTTTGGGCCACCCACCTGCCAGGTTTGAGATGTTTCGTCTTTTACTTCTTATTTAGTTGCCTTGTATGGGCTCTCGTTCATCCAGGTCATGGGGGTGGGGGTTGCATATACCACAGTGTGCTGTTGTTTCCAAACTATCCAATAAAATATCCTTATAGAGAAAGTTCACTTTTGAAGGTATTTTTTAAATTGTATATTTTTGGGTGCCAAAATGATGTCCTCAAGGTGCTGAGCTGATTCAGGGCTTTATTCATCAAGGGATAGCGCCAGGTAGTGCCTTGTAAGCAGCAGGTAGCCTCAGGTGAACGCTGTACGCAATACAACATTTATGAGGGGAATTCTGGTGAGCGCCTCTTACAGCGACACGTAGCGACCGATTCATCATCACAGATGGCTCTGCGGATCCCGGCGGCACTCTGGCTTACAGAGAGCCTGGTATTACCTGTCGCTCTCCCATACATTTCAATGGACATTACTCTTCTTCTCTTTAAACAGGGTTTTCTTTTATTTATTTTTTTTTGGTTAGTATGAAATCATAGTGTGACGTCTCCTGGCCTATTTAAATACATTTCTGAAAACCTTATTGATTTTTTTATATTTGTATGCACAATTGTCATTACAGGTCTGGTATTAAAGTGTTAATGTCACAATGTAATAACAATGTAATTCCATATGTATTGGCTTTGCTACTGGTGGATATGTGTTCAAAAACGGAATTTAATCACAGCTTCTGGCGCTCTGGGCTACAGCGACACAATTTTGAGCGCCGGCGCTGTGTGAGGCTGTTTTTTGGTGAATATGGTTTGAGTCGCTCACACTGACCAGTCGCTACTGTTCACTCCCATATAGCTCTGTACTGGTGTTATAGCGACTCGCACATCAAATTCATCAATGCGGCAATGTTATTACAGTGACTGAGGCGCTCTGTAATAGCGACTCACGGCCGATCAGAACGAACACTAGCGGACGCTCTTAGCGGCGCTGTACAGACGCACATCTGCTGTTACCTGGCACTAGTAATGAATCAGCCTACAGGAAATCACAGGAAATCACAAAGCCAGCTAAACGCTATCACAGGCACTGACACACTGAAGTGGTAATCCCTTTATAGGACTGAACCCGACCAGATTAGACAGGGGGGCAGTGACTGTGATTGGTGCACTTCGGATCCGTGTGCTGATTGGTGCACATCGGATTTGTGGGTTGATTGGTGCACTTAGAGAGCTGATTGCCCCATCTGAACTTTAAAGGCGTACCGCCCAGAACTGGACCTCCTAGGATTAGCGTTAAACAGCCTCTGGTGGCCGCGCTGTGTGCAGCGCCGCCGGAGAACACAAGCTGACGGTGCCCGCGCGCAAGCACGAGCCGAATGACAGTGGATGAGGGAGGAGGGCGCCGCCTGTTCTGCTGGAGCCGTCGTCTGAGGTGGAAGTGCCTGCTGAGCAGGAGAAGCCCCGGCCAGCCGCCTAAGGACACCACGGGCACAGACTGAAGGTAAGTCATTCATGACATGGAGTAGCAATCTTTTTTTCTGTGTCCCGGATGGCGGTGCCGGCACTACGGGCCATTGCTAGGTTACTCGATGTGATGGACCCAAGCGTCTGTGTCACTTCTGCCTGTGAATATGAAATCTGGTTGCGTTCCTGGCCTCTGAGCGGTAACATGACACTGGAGCAGTGGGCGATAATTGTTACGCAGTCCAGATTAACAAGTAGCGTGTTACGCTGAGCGCTATGCTAGATGAACTACGAGACCCAGCGGAGCATTTTTCAAATATTTGGTGGTTGACTCCTAACAAAGGGGCGGGGCGATTACTAAATTGTTTCCTCTATTTAAATGCCATGCATACTATACAGAATTGTCTTGAATAAGGGCTGGAGCATCTGAAACGCGTCGATGTGTGATTCAATATACTGACCGAGTGGGATATCGGTCGGAAAACTGGCTGTGTATGATAAAGCGTTGGAAATAAATGGATGAATTATAAGGAATTCTCACAAGGTGGAATTGTGGGTTGGAGCGGATCAAATTCTGATTCAGCTTCAGCACAGAGAATAACAAATCATTGCAAAAGGTCAATTTTCTCAGAAACCACTTTCTTGCTGTACTTACTGTAAACCACAACACTGGGAGAAACGTGCTTCTCAGGCCTTCTTTTTGCCTGAGCTCCTTGCTCTAAGTTGCCAAATGCATCCTTGTAGCTCAGCGGCTTCCTTCCGGCTAGTGATGGGCGAACTCGTAGAAGTTGGGGTTCGGCAGAACTTTGAACAAAAGCTTGGTTCAGGTAAGGGCTAGAAGGCTGCAAATTGGGGGTAACACAGGCCGATTGCCCTGCACAAAATGGGGTAGGGACAGAACTAATATTATGTATCCTTTATTAAAATATAACAAGGACCACCCATAACCCTATAACAGACTGTGACAGAATCACCCCATAGCAGACTGCGTGACAGAGCCTCCAACATCCCATAGCAGATTGTGTGACAGAATCCCCCCATCACCCCCTTATCAGACTGCATGACAGAGCCCCCATCACCACATAGAAGACTGTATGACAGAATCCCCCCATCACCCCCATAACAGACTGTATGACACAATTTTTTTTTTTTTTTTTAAACATACTCAGTTTTTATTGAAGATTTTTTCAAAAGGTACAATAAACATTTCACAAACATGGTACAAACATAGTACAGACGTGAACCGGTCTTACATGGTTTTACAAGGTTACATTCTTTTATCGCTTAACTTCCGAGAGGGCATGTAACAATGCAGAAATTAATTAGATCCTCTAATTGACAAACAAATTCAAATGTGGAATAAATAATGAGCATTTCTAAATTGGCTTTGTACCGTCTCTCTGCATTCTGCCAAGTGGGGGGAAAAAACCTCAGCTTCCTGGGGAGCATACCCCCCTTTAGTCTATTTTGTGTCCTTCCACCATTCCCTCCCTGGGGACGCCCCCTCTCACCCGGTCCAATACATATAAATAACACACAAGACATTAAACACGAGACCATAGCCACCCAGGAGCAAAAGTTTCCTGGATGTCTTACGGAGAGACCAGACAGCTCAATGGTAAGGGCCAGAGTGGTCCAATAGGTGGTGGGGTAGAGACGGGGTAGGGGAGGGTAGGTATAACAGAGGAGAGCCAGAAGGAAGGGGGAGAGGAGGAAGGGAAAAAGAGGGGGGAGGGGGCACGGTGGATCGAGGGAGAGACCCCCACCTCCATGAATCGCCTCTAAGGGGGGGGGGACCAGCCCACCAGCTACCCCTCAGAGCGCACGTTTTGCAGTGAACCTTTAGATGTAGGCCCTTCGCTCGGCAGCCTGAGACTCAAGGTCCCACTAGTCTATTCCTGCCAGAGCCCTTTGTATACGTCCGTGCTTTTAAAGGTGTCCCATAGTGTCCATACCTTCCGAAACGCCTCAAGCCTATCCTGTTTTGCATAGCAAATTTCCTCCATTTGTTCCACATGATTGATCTGGCGTAGCCAATCTCTAATAGTGGGGGGCCTCTGAGACCTCCAGTTTCTAGGGATGAGCACTCTAGCGGCATTTAACAGGTGTCTAGCTAGTGGGGCTCCTCCCGCAGCACCCCTTCCATCGGGGGACCACCCCAGCAAAACACTCTCCGGGCTCCAATCCAAGGGTTCCCCCATTATTTGATCGCAGATTGTCCTAATTTCTCCCCAGAACCCACTTATAATCTGACAAGACCACCAGATATGGATCAGGGGTGCCCCACTATGCCCACATCTCCAGCAGACGTTTGGGATCGAGGGATAGAAGGAATGCAACAGTTCTGGGGTCCGGTACCATCTCGTAATCAGTTTGTAGTTTGTCTCTTGCATTGAGCTGCTAATCAGGCTCTTGTGCGCGTTCCTATATATATCTTCCCATTCCTCTTCCGAGAATGACCTACCTACCTCTGTCTCCCATCTTTTTTCCCATGGTCTACTTTCCCGCTTGCCCCTGTTACAGAGCAGTCCGTATGCCCAGGATATAAGGTGCGAGTTTGGGCCCAGCCCCAAGCAGGCTCTTTCAAAATCCGTAGCATCTCTCCTGATTCCTATTTTCATTTCTTCCGTTGACAGAAAATGCCGCAGCTGGAGGTATGAAAGGACCGGCACTTCCCTCCCCACCCTGGTCTGTAGCTCCTGCCTCCCCATCAGATTGCCCTTGTTTAGCACATGATACACTCGTAGGACAGCGGGGCCTTCCCCCCCTCTCAGAAAAGAGGGGTCCCTGCCAGGTGGAAACGCTGGATTCCCCCTGATCGGTGTCAGAGGTCCGGGCTGGGGTGGCAATCCCTCCCCTCTATTGCGCAGTGGGAACAAGGCTTCAAGAGAGGCACCAACAAACGGGTGTTTTTTTGCCGACGAGGGGATATCACAACTCCTCAAGTCACAAATGGTATCCAGTCCCCCCCCTCCCACCGCCTCCCCCTCCACCCGTACCCAGTCCTTCTGCGCGCCGTTTATATGCCAATCTACTACCCTTCCTATATGGACTGCTTTATAGTAGGACAATACGCAGGGCAGGCCCGTCCCCCCCTTTTCCCTGGACATGTGTAAGATATTTTTCCTAATCCTAGAGGGTCTACCTGCCCACACGAATCTTCTAAAAGTTCTCGTCAGGTCTCCAAAAAATGTGCTGGGGATTCTAATGGGTATGCATTGTAACAGATAAAGCAGCCTTGGGAGGATGTTCATCTTGATGACCGCTATGCGACCAAACCATGAAAGCTTCAATCTATTCCATCTCTCCAAATCCTGTTTAATTTTGGACCCCATAGGCGCAAAGTTAGACTGAAATAGGTGGAGGGGGGATGCCGGAATCCGGATGCCCAAGTATCCCAAGCTTTTCTCCTCCCAGCTAAATGGGAAAATCTCATTCATCGCCGCCACTTCTCGTTCTGGCATCGAGACATTCATGGCGTATGACTTACTAAAATTGATCTTTAAATTCGAGATGCGCCCAAATATTTCAAATTCTTTCAGCAGGTTGGGCACAGAGATCCTAGGTGCGCTCAAGAAGAAAAGCATATCATCCGCGTAGGCAGCAGCTTTCCTTTCTCTGTGTCCTATTAACAACCCCCTGATGTCATCATTTAAACTAACCTTTCTCAAAAAGGGTTCTAATGAGAGAGCGAAAATTAGAGGGGATAACGGGCACCCCTGACGAGTGCCATTCCGGATGTGGAAGACAGGGGACGTGCAAACGTTCACCCTGACCCTGGCTACAGGGTCCGAGTATAGGGCCAGGATCCTATTCCTCATCTCCTCGCCCAACCCAATATACTCCAATACCTTCTTTATCCAATCCCACCTGACCCGATCAAAAGCCTTCTCGGCGTCTGTAGAAAGCATAATGGCCTGCACTCTCTTCGCTCTCGCCCACCATTGCAGATTTAGGGCCTTGATAACGTTGTCACGGGCTTCTCTTCCCGGGACAAATCCCACCTGATCCTGAGTAATTAGCTTTGGGAGGAAGGCAGCTATCCTTGTAGCTAGGGCCTTTGCAAATAATTTTACATCGACATTTAGGAGGGAAATCGGCCGGTAGCTGCGGCAGTCTTTCGGGTCCTTACCCTCTTTCGGAATCACCGCTATCCTAGCCTCTAAAATTGTACTAGGGAGATTGCCCGAGGAGGAGGTGGACTCAAACGCGCGTTTCATCATAGGGAGCAGCAAGTCTGAGAACGATTTGTAATACTGCGTGGGAAATCCATCAGGCCCCGGGGCTCTCCCTGTTTTAGTTGATTTCAACGCTTCCTGTAGCTCCGTTACCGAGATCGGAGCCTCCAGATGAGCCATCTCCTCCCGGGACAGGACCGGCATTCCGGATTCCAAGAGGTATGTGTTCATAAGGGTATCCAGATATCCCGTGTCATGAGAGCTCTGTAAGTTATACAGTGCAGAGTAGAATTTTCCAAAGGCTCCCGCTATGTCTTCATTCTTCTGGTGCATTGTCCCATCTGATCCCTTAATACATTCTACTGTAGTGTGTGTTGTTTTGGGACGTAGGGCCCTAGCCAGTAACCTCCCTGATTTGTTCCCCTGTTCATAAAACAGTCCAAATCGTTTAGTGAACCATCTATTCGATTCCCTCGCCATCAGGTCCCTCAGTTCCTGCCGCTTCGCTTCTAATTCCTTCAAGTGTCTCTCCTGGAGAGACTGTTTGTGCTGAGACTCTAGATCAGCTACCTGCTGTATCAAGTCGGTTAGTTTTTGTGACCTCTCCCTCTTAAGTCTCGATCCCTCTTGAATTAGCAATCCCCTCATCGTGCATTTCTGGGCTTCCCATACTATCATCGGGTCCATACCCTCAGAGACATTCTCCTTGGCATAATTACTCAGAGCCTCTGTAAGCTTCTCCACCACCCTGGGATCCTTCAACATTGTCTCATTAAGTCTCCAGCACCATTCCTTCTGTTCCCTATAAGGGAATTCCAGTGAAATTGCGACAGGTGCATGATCAGAAAATGTGATATTTCCTACTTGTGCTCGTGTCACCCTCCCTAGGTCTCTTTGCGAGAGGAAAATGTAGTCGATTCTGGAGTATTTAACGTGGAGGGGCGAGTAGTAGGTATAATCCCTCTCCCCAGGATTCATCAGACGCCAAGCATCTACCAGTTCAAGTCCCCGCAACGATTTTTTCATTTGTTTTAATGCCCTGTACGATATGACAGTCTTAGCGTCGGAGGTATCCACCAGTGGGTTCAAAGCACAATTCAGGTCGCCCCCCATCAGCAGCATTCCCTCCCGAAAGCCCTCCAATTTGGTCAGCACGGAGGAGAGAAACTTATGTTGGTCCTTATTCGGGGCATATACATTCGCCAGGGTTATGACCGTACCATTTGGGAGATGACCCTTCAGAAAGATAAATCTACCCTCTTTGTCTCGTTCAATAGCTTTTACTTTTAATGCCAAAGATTTGTCTATCAGAATTGAAACTCCTTTAGCTTTGTTGTTAGGGGAATATGCAGAATGACAGGTCGTGTAGATCCTATTTCCCAGGTATGGGGCTCTGTTCTTTTGAAAGTGTGTTTCTTGCACCAGGGCAATGTGGGTGTTATACTTTTTAAGTTCTCTGAACAAGGCATGTCTCTTTGCCGGAGTGTTTAGGCCTTTAGCGTTAATGGAGAGTACATTAAGACAGAGCGGAGCCATCTCAGCAAGAGGATGAGCTCCCGGTTCACAGAAATATAAGAAAGAAGTGGAGCAGGGCCCTGCCCACGTTGGGGTCTCTCCCTCCCTCCCCGAAGGAAAATGAGAGATGAGGGAAAGACGGGGAAAACTAGGGGAGAGCGGGTAACAGATAGGAAGACACAAAAGGAAGACACTACACAGACACAAGACACACGGCTATCGCCCGGCACTACTCGCGCCTCTAAGGGCGGGGGGAGCCAGTAAAGGCCGCTCCCTCACTCAAATTAATGGGGGGTATCGAGGCAACGTCCCAGAAAGGTATAACCTCTCTGCAGCTGTCTCCCGTGATCCCAAAGGGATCCTTTCAGGTCAATGCGAGGGAGCACCCAAAACGAGCACTCCCAATATCCCCCTTTGAGACCCCGTCCCCTTGGGGGGAAACCGTGGAAGGCCAAGGAGCTGGCCGCAGATCAGCACCAGCACAAAATGCACCAGCCGCTGACCGACTCATGACCCCGGCGAGGTCCCCAAGACTGACGTGTCTACCCCTTATTCCTCAGATGCCCATGATCCCCTAGTGAGAGACCACGAGGGCCGTGGGCACCAGGTCCGCTTCTCGCGACCTGCCCCCCTCTCTTATTTCCCCTTATATAGCGGGTTATTTTCACCTCTTTGCATCCTAATAGGGATGGGAGCACTCCACCCCCCATCTCCCTGCCCGTGCATAGTGAACGTGGTGCGCGCCCCCATCTCCACTACATCCGCCAGAGAGCCCAGAGCCAGCAAAGTGAGCTAACAGTGACAGTCCCACATTACCCCTCTCCTCCTCTCCACTTCCAGCGACAGGTCCCATCGTTACACGTCGTTTTCAAATCAACAGTGCTGTTTCTCTAACCTATCGCTAGATCAGCCCCTCCCCCTCTGAGCATATAAGCCCCAGTGTTCGCTAAGGATGACAGTGTGCAGCCTCCCTGCCAATTCCTGCCAATTCCCAGGGCAAGTCCCTTTGTCTCCAGTTAGCCCCCCGCCAGTCCCAATGATTCGGGGAGGTCCTCATGGGCCCCTCGGACAAGAGCTTCTATGCATAAAACAGTCAAGGGCGAGCGTCTAGGGCGCTTAGGGCGAGGCTTGGAGCAAGTAACGATCAACAATAAAAACAGTAACAAGAAACATATGTTTCATCGCCCCTCTGCTCCTGTATTCCTCTATATCAGTCTCATCCCCTCGGCCCCCCCCGCGACAGCCCCGCCAATGGCATAAAATGGGGAATGCGTCGCAGTGGGTGACGAGCGGAGAGAAAAATCCTCATGAAAGTATATTGTGGGTCCACGTCATCACCCCGCGTTACAGGGGAAGCGCCACCCTCCCATTCTAGGTCTATTAGCCTGCGTCAGACCCTTACGCTTAAGCACCAGCCGGCCGCACCTCCGACTCCTGGGGCGCCGCCCCTTCATCAAGCACCGAGACCTCGCACGGCGCGAAGTCTCAGAGCTGAGCATGAGAGGTCCCGCCGAGTAGTGCAAGCGCGTTTTTTAGAAGTGTCACACATCGAGTTGTGGGGCGCGTGAAGTGCAGCTCCAAAGCCTCCCCTCAGTTAACATTAAAACGATCTAAACTTCCCAACTCCTCGTACAGAACCTGACCATGCCTCATCACTACGTCCCCCCCCACGACGCCCATGCCAATTATATGGAATAGGGATGCATCGCAAGAGGAGACGAGCGAGGAGGGGTCATCATCAGGGTAATTGTCCTGTGTCGATGGTGCTGCGTAAAGTCATAAAATACACCTTAGTTAGCACCGAAGCAATTGAGCAGCTGAGCCTTCCTATTTCTATGGGTACTGCCCATCCATGCACAAAAACTGCATCCCCCCAGCAACATCCCCGCGGGTTGCGAGGAATCGGAGTGTGTCGCTGCAGGGACCGTGCAGTGACGGGCAGCACCCAAGTAGCACTCCAGCGGGCTGTAATGCTGAAAGTGAAAACAGTAAACGGCTGTCGGCCAATGAATGGGGGCTTAACAGGGACTAGGGGGGAAAATCCCCAAAGATAAAACTCTTAGCTCTTTAGGGTATCGTTGCATCCATCGGTCACTTCTCAACTTCTGGATCTCGAGCGGCGATTTTCTGCTTCATCAGCTGATGGGGAGCGGTCTCGGGACTCCCCCCGAGAGCCTCCCTGGCGGTTTCTTCCTCCTCTGCTCCGCACTAGCCTCGGAATGGAGAAGTCTCGGAGCCACTCTGGCAGCGAGACCAGGGGGAGCCGTAGCATCTCGCAGAAATCCGGTAAGTCCTCTGGTAATCGCAGGATCCCAGTCTTGCCGTTACAAGTAGCAGAAAGGGCGAAAGGGAATCGCCACCTGTATGATATGCCTCTTTCCCTTAGAAGTGCTGTAAGCGGCCTCAGGGCTCTGCGTTGTTGCAAGGTGATGGTAGATAAGTCCTGGTACAGCTGGATCTCACAATTGTTGAACTGAATACTGTCCCGGCCTCTAGCTTTAAGTAGTATCTCTTCCTTCAGGGGGAAACTCTGCAAACAGCACACTATATCTCTGGGGGCATTTTCACCAACATTCCGTGGGCGGAGGGCTCTGTGCGCCCGTACGAGGTCGATCTGGGTGCCCGGTGGTCTCTCCAGGAGGGAATTAAAAATGGAAGTAAGTGCCTCCTGTATCTGGTCTGGAGCCACCTCCTCAGGGACACCCCGCACCCTAATGTTGCACCTTCGGTTGCGATTCTCGAGATCCTCCAGATGTCTGTGGAACTCCAGGAGGTGTCTGTTGTGCACCCGGACCACATCTCGAACCTCCGTCAGCCTGGCCGCATGGATCGCTTCCTCTCTCTCCACATGTTCCACCCGTTGGGATAATTGCTGTAAGTCCCCTCTTAAGTCCGCTATTGCTGCGGTAATGGAGGATTTGATCTCCCCTGCAAATTGTGCTAGCTCGTTGCGGGTGAGCAATTGGCTCAGTTGTGCCGCCAAATTTCCTTTCCTCGCCCTCCAAAGTCACCGTGTCGCCTCTCTCCGGAGAACTGCAGGGGGAAGCTGCGTCCGCCATCTTGGGGCCACGTGGGTTCTCTGGCCTCTGGCTCTGGAACATCTCCGGCAGCCGTTTTCCGCTCGACTTTGGGGTCTGTAAAGACCTGGGGGTCTTAGTCGAGGTGCCCGGTTTGTTGATTCGACCCATGATTAGGGCAAAGTGCTAAATTCAAAGCTTCTGTGGAGACCTCACCGGGAGCTCACAAATCAAGCAGCCATCTCGCCTCCCGGCCAAGCCACGCCCCTGTATGACACAATTTTGAGCGCCGGCGCTGTGTGAGGCTGTTTTTTGGTGAATATGGTTTGAGTCGCTCACACTGACCAGTCGCTACTGTTCACTCCCATATAGCTCTGTACTGGTGTTATAGCGACTCGCACATCAAATTCATCAATGCGGCAATGTTATTACAGTGACTGAGGCGCTCTGTAATAGCGACTCACGGCCGATCAGAACGAACACTAGCGGATGCTCTTAGCGGCACTGTACAGACGCACATCTGCTGTTACCTGGCACTAGTAATGAATCAGCCTGCCAGTATCTTTTAAAAAAAATTTTTCTTATGTTAGAAAATATATATGTCTATTGCCATTGTCAAGTCTGTACACCAAAAAGAAAGAAGAGAGTACTGTACACACAGAACACTGCTGCTATGGCCACTTCAGAGGTGAGGGAGCTCACTCAACCTTACAGCTGCCCAGCAGCAGTAGCAGTGTTCTGTGCCACTATCTGCAATCTGTTGCTATGGACAAAGTACACATGTGGGGCATCCAGATTCCCCTGGGGGAAAGCCAACAGCTGCTCCTAGAAACTAAAAGCGGAACAAAACTCAGGGAGGGCGCTGGCCTTCCCCCCCAGTGCATCTCGAACTGGGATGCCCCACTGCCCCCAGATCGCTTACCTTTCCCCAGTCCAGTGGCAGATGTGTGCGTTCTCCAATCAAAGCCATTTGCCTATGTGTCTATGTAATTTTGCAAATGCCTCTGATTGCTTACAATGGGGAGTGAGAGCAGCCACATCCCCTGCATCCTGTGGCTGTGCATGCACTGGAGGGAAAAGGCTTTGGCTTTGTTGAGGTTAGTGGTCAGTCTGTGGTCAGCTTATATCAGAGATCAGAGAGCTCATGCTTCTCTAAGGCCCTATTAACTCCTCTCTGATTGCGTTGAGCAAGTAAAAATGCTGCCCATTGTTTTTAAAGTGGACCAAAACCCACGGTGATCAATCTATAAGAAAACCGGTATGCCCCTACACTTACCTTTTTTTCCAGTCCAACGGCGCATGTGCGAGCCGGGCATGCTCCCTGTTAGAGGGTAGCGGGGAATGTGGCCATCAGCGCGCATGGAACCGCACACCTTAGATGAAGGGATGACAGCGGATCCGAGCGCGCTGATTGAATGAGTGGCCGTGCATCCCGTAGGACCCGGAAGAGGTGAGCTGTTCACACTGCGGTGCACCCTTAAACGGGGTGCCCTGGGGGCAAGGACCGAAACCCAGGTTAGTCAAAATCCTGGGTTTTGGTCCACTTTAATGAACTGTCCCATTAAAATAATGGACAGCATTCTCCTTTGTTATGACTTGCGTTGCCCAATGCAGCACAAGCGGTGAGGTGTGAATAGAGCCTAAATGGGTACCAGATACTTACCTTTACCGGCTGGTTTAGGGGCCTTTCACATGGTGTATTTCCACTGCATTGGATTGGGTAAAAATGTGTTAATGCAACACAGCATGGTTAACTCTTGTGTACCTCCTGTAAGCCTGCAGGATCCTTTAGGCTTCACAGGCGTGCAGGCTGATTCATTACTAACGCCAGGTATCAGCAGATGAGCATCTGTATAGCGGCGCTTATAGCGACCGCTAGTAGACGCTGTAAGCGGGTATCGGGCGCTGTAACAGAGCGCCTCAGTCGCTGTAGTAGCCTGGCCGGCATTGATGAATGTGATGTATGCTGGGCGTTCTAACACCAGTACAGTGCTGCAGCGAGCGATAGTTAGCTCCAGCTCAGTGCGACCATACTTATCAAAAAAATTACACACACAGCGTCTGCGCTCTAAAGCTGGGCGCTGTAGCATAGAGCGCCGGACGCTGTGTAATTAAAGTCTGTTTCTGAACACATATCCACCAGTAACAAAGTGAAAACTCATGGAATGACATATGTTATATAACACTGTGACATTAACACTAGAGATGAGCGAACCGGTTCGGACGAACCGGAATTCGCTCCGAATTTCAGGAAATATTCGATTCGGCACGAACCCGAATATTTTGTGGTTCGTGCCGATCGAATTTTTCCTGAAATGTAAAAAAAAAAATGCCGGCATGGTGACAGCGGAGCCGGCCGGCATGGTGGGAGCGGGCCGGCCGGCTCCGCTGTCAGCGGAACCGGCCGGCGCGCTCCGCTGTCAGCGGAACCGGCTGGCCCGCTCCCACCATGCCGTCATTTAAAAAACAAAAAAAAAAAGCATTTTTGCCGGCATGGTGGCCCTCTGATGACGCGCCCTCAAATGACAGCTGAGAGCGGCGCCGGCCTCCACGCTCCGGACCTGCAGGTAAGTGTTTGCTTTTTTTTTTAAATGCCGGCATGGTGGGAGCGGGCCGGCCGGTTCCGCTGACAGCGGAGCGCGCCGGCCGGTTCCGCTGACAGGGGAACCGGCCGGCCCGCTCCTTCCATGCCGGCATTTTTTTATTTATTTATTTTTTTCTTTGTTTTTTAAATGCCGGAATGGTGGGAGCGGGCCGGCCGGTTCCGCTGACAGCGGAGCGCGCCGGCCGGTTCCGCTGACAGCGGAACTGGCCGGCCCGCTCCTTCCATGCCGGCATTTTTTTATTTATTTATTTCTTTGTTTTTTAAATGCCGGCATGGTGGGAGCGGGCCCGGCATTTTTGATGGGGAACTTCGCAAAAGTTCGATTCGTCCGAACCCGAATTTCTTTGTGAAATTCGGCGAATCGGCCGAATCAAACTTTTCAAAAGTTCGCTCATCTCTAATTAACACTTTAGTGCCAGACCTGTAATGACAATTCTGCATAAAAATATAAAAAGTCAAAAAAGTTTCTAAATACGTTTCTTTGCAGCCAGGAGAGGTCACACAAGGATTGGAGAAAACAAAAATTAAAAAATGTCAAACATTGTTTAAACACAAGAAAATGAATGGCTATTAAAATTTATGGGAGAGCGACACTCAGCGAAAGGTAATACCAGGCGCTCTGGAAGCTAGAGCACTGGAGCTATACACTGAGCCGCCTGTAATAATAAATGTGATGCTACATGGCGCTGTTAGAGGCGCTCACCAGATTTGCTTTCATAAATGTGGTTTTGCGTACAGCGCCCGGCGTTTACCAGACACTGCCTGACGCTACGAGGCGCTACCTGCCGCTATCCCTTCATGAATAATCCCCATAGATATAATACGGGGGTTAAACACAAACTGTTTATTCTCTTCAGTGGTGCATCCATAATTTTGTCCTGGGGGTGGTTTGGGCAGTGGGGCATGGCCTGGAGAAGGGGCAGTTGTAAATAAATGAATAGGGTATTTTCTTTTTGGTACCAGTGAGTCACTTGTATCAAACAGATCTGCTGGCAGCTTTCCAGGTGGTTTGTGTACATATGATGTATCTATATTTTAGTTACATACATCTTGTTACACATGTCACACACTGCTGCCTCTATAAGATACTTTTCTTTAAAGAGTGTTACAATTTTTCATAGTGATAACCCCTGTATTATGTATCTTAATGTTCAGATCGTATTACTTTTATTAAAAGTCTAAATACAATTCACGTTTTACATATTGTACAAGGGGTGCTCATTACACAAATTAAAAACTTTTTTTTTTATTATTTTTTACAAATAAATGTCAACACTTCTCTGCCCGCTTCCCTTAGGTTCGCCCCTGATTCTCTTCACAAAATCTAACAGAAAATAGACTTCCTTCAGCATAGAGAATTTAGCAAAAAAGATGATAGGCCAGCCATAGAGAACTCCTTAAAATTCATCCATTTATTTCATTTAAGTTTTAAAATCACGCACAGCCAGCTTTCCCACCGATATCCCAATCGATCAGTTAATTGAATCACACATCACCACGTTTCAGATGCTCTTGCCCTTAATCATGACAATTCTGAATAGTATGCATGGCATTTAAATAGAGGATTTAATAGAGCATTTAAACCTAATACTCACCCCGTCCCTTCATTAGAAGTTAACCACCAAATATTTGAAAAGCGGTGGGTCCCGTAGTTAGTCTAGCATAGTGCTCAGCGTAACGCACTACTTCTTAATCCGGACTGCGTTAAAATTAGCGCCCACTCCTCCAGCATCATGTTACCGCTCAGAGGCCTGGAACGCAACCAGATTTCTTATTCACAGGCTTTAGTCCATCGCATCGAGTAACCTAGCAATGGCCTGTAGCGTTCCGCGGCACTGCCATCCGGGACACTGGACACATCGCTGCTACATCTATAAAAATAATAACTATATATTACATTTTTTTTTAATACTAACATCCATGAGTATGCATAGGTTTTGCCATTTAAAATCTTACAATGAACATAATAATGGTGACATTTAAACTGATTAACTCTTCTACTCGGTACAACCCTGAACCAATATTAGGAGTTTAGAAATGAAGGATAATAAATATATATTATTTAATATTATTTTTAAAGCTGGAGTGTCAGACCCCGAGAATTTCTGTCTTCGTTGTGAGCCTGCAACCCCCAATCTCCACAGCCAGCTTCACCTATAGACAAGCCCCCGTTTGCCGGGACGCTATACACGGCTAGCCGGACATGGTTGCTCCCAGGACTTGATGGCTCAAAGATTGTAGGCTCACGGGGAGTGAAGACAGATAGACCGAAGGTCAGACTGGGTGAAGTAGGTAAGTACTGGAAATGGTCCGGGTGCTTTTGAAACAGGTAAGTACTGGAAGCAATTTGGGTGCTCAGGAGAAATCAAGCGAAGTCAGACATCAAGCCAAGGGTCACACTGGGAGGTCCGAGAACTGTGCAGTACAAAGGGATAAGGCGGAGACGTGGTCGAGATTCAAGCAAATGGTCAATAACGATATGTACAGGAAATCACAGGAAATCACAAAGCCAGCTAAACGCTATCACAGGCACTGACACACTGAAGTGGTAATCCCTTTATAGGACTGAACCCGACCAGATTAGACAGGGGGGCAGTGACTGTGATTGGTGCACTTCGGATCCGTGTGCTGATTGGTGCACATCGGATTTGT
Source organism: Gastrophryne carolinensis (assembly GCA_027917425.1). Taxonomy (NCBI): domain Eukaryota; kingdom Metazoa; phylum Chordata; class Amphibia; order Anura; family Microhylidae; genus Gastrophryne; species Gastrophryne carolinensis. Next base: position 30,627,133 of record CM051235.1, on the reverse strand, counting down.
GGGTTGATTGGTGCACTTAGAGAGCTGATTGCCCCATCTGAACTTTAAAGGCGTACCGCCCAGAACTAGACCTCCTAGGATTAGCGTTAAACAGCCTCTGGTGGCCGCGCTGTGTGCAGCGCCGCCGGAGAACATAAGCTGACGGTGCCCGCGCGCAAGCACGAGCCGAATGACAGTGGATGAGGGAGGAGGGCGCCACATGTGAGGTGGAAGTGCCTGCCGAGCAGGAGAAGCCCCGGCCAGCCGCCTAAGGACACCACGGGCACAGACTGAAGGTAAGTCATTCATGACATGGAGTAGCAATCTTTTTTCCTGTGTCCCGGATGGCGGTGCCACAGGGGCACTACGGGCCATTGCTAGGTTACTCGATGTGATGGACCCAAGCGTCTGTGTCACTTCTGCCTGTGAATATGAAATCTGGTTGCGTTCCTGGCCTCTGAGCGGTAACATGACACTGGAGCAGTGGGCGATAATTGTTACGCAGTCCAGATTAACAAGTAGCGTGTTACGCTGAGCGCTATACTAGATGAACTACGAGACCCAGCGGAGCGTTTTTCAAATATTTGGTGGTTGACTCCTAACAAAGGGGCGGGGCGATTACTAAATTGTTTCCTCTATTTAAATGCCATGCATACTATACAGAATTGTCATGAATAAGGGCAGGAGCATCTGAAACGCGTTGTTGATTCAATATACTGATCGAGTGGGATATCGGAAAACTGGCTGTGTATGATAAAGCGTTGGAAATAAATGGATGAATTATAAGGAATTCTCACAAGGTGGAATTGTGGGTTGGAGCGGATCAAATTCTGATTCAGCTTCAGCACAGAGAATAAAAATCATTGCAAAAGGTAAATTTTCTCAGAAACCACTTTCTGGCAAACTTACTGTAAACCACAACACTGGGAGAAACGTGCTTCTCTGGCTTTCTTTTTGCCTGAGCTCCTTGCTCTAAGTTGCCAAATGCATCCTTGTAGCTCAGCGGCTTCCTTCCGGCTAGTGATGGGCGAACCCGTAGAAGTTGGGGTTCGGCAGAACTTTGAACAAAAGCTTGGTTCAGGTAAGGGCTAGAAGGCTGCAAATTGGGGGTAACACAGGCCGATTGCCCTGCACAAAATGGGGTAGGGACAGAATTAATATTAAGTATCCTATTAAAATATAACAAGGACCGAGAGGCTCTCAAGCATACTGGCCGACACTCAGGACAAGTTCCTTTCCACTTGGGAACCATGGATACAACATGCCTGGCCTGACGCGCCGGCGGGTGTACTGAGCTAGGTGAGGCGGGTTGGTCTGCGAGGTCCCCCCCCCCCCCCCCTTTTTTTTTTTTTTTTTTCCTTTTTCTTCCCCATTCCTTCCCTTTGTCTTCCCCTCCCGACCTACCTACCCTTTTTGTCCTTTTTAATGTTGTTGCGTTCTGTTTTTTCTTATTCGTCTCTCCCTTCCCCTTGTTCCTATCTTCTTTTGTACATGACTTCTTCGCTGCTTGCGCGGCGGCCTGCCCTGCGCCGCCTTCCTGGGCTCCGGGGTGGGAGCGCCTGGCGAACGCTGGGCGGCCCGGCCCGGGGGGCGGGGGGGGGTGGGTCGCGGCGGGAGAGTGAATGCGTCTGCTAAATATGGCTTCCCAGACCTGGGAGGCGGCGAGAATAAAGGAATCAATGTAAACGGACGCTGTCCAGTTGATAGTTTAATGACATTAAATTCTGATGCGGCAATTCTGCTACATATATATATACTACAGTTCTGTTAAAAAGAATCTGTTTCTACTTCAACTTATTGCTGTCATCTTATACGCTTCGTTATACTGGCCTCCCCTGCGCGGGATGGCTTTTGCACTATTGTTGGGCCGCCGACGGCCGTGCCTGTATCGCTCTTTTTCTTGTTCAAATAAAAATATTGAAACAAAAAATATAACAAGGACCACCCATAACCCTATAACAGACTGTGACAGAATCACCCCATAGCAGACCCCCCCCATTACCCCCATAGCAGACTGCGTGACAGAGCCTCCAACACCCCATAGCAGACTGTGTGGCAGAATCCCCCCATCACCCCCTTATCAGACTGCGTGACAGAGCCCCCATCACCACATAGAAGACTGTATGACAGAGCCCGCATCACCACCTATAACAGACTGTGTGACAGAATCCCCCCATCACCCCCATAACAGACTGTGTGACAGAATCCCTCCATCACCCCCATAACAGACTGTGTGACAGAATCCCCCCATCACCCCCATAACAGACTGTGTGACAGAATCCCCCCATCACCCCCATAACAGACTGTGTGACAGAATCCCCCCATCACCCCCATAACAGACTGTGTGACAGAATCCCCCCATCACCCCCATAACAGACTGTGTGACAGAATCCCCCCATCACCCCCATAACAGACTGTGTGAGAGAATCCCCCCATCACCCCCATAACAGACTGTGTGACAGAATCCCCCCCATCACCCCCATAACAGACTGTGTGGCAGAATCCCCCCATCACCCCCTTATCAGACTGCGTGACAGAATCCCCCCATCACCCCCATAACACAGACTGTGTCACAGAATCCCCCCATTACCCCCATAACAGACTGTGTGACAGAATCCCCCCATAGCAGACTGTGTGACAGAGCCCCCCATCACCCCCATAGCAGAACAACCCCCACCGTCTCCACAGCAGACTGTATGACAAAATCCACCCATCACCCCCATAACAGACTATGTGGCAGAACCCCCCCCCCCCCCGGTGTGTGCTCGCTGGCAGCAAGCTGGGCACTGTAGTATTTGCCAGCCTGCGACCGTCCCCATCAAGGCCTGGCCTATATCTGCTGGCCGACCTGATTGGCAGGGGATGGCTAGAAGCTAGTTGATGAGCTGCGGAACTGTGCCATTGACTGTGACTGAGGGGTTAGAGGACCTGCTCTATTTAATCTCCCCTTTACCACTGCGGCGAGTGACCACCACCTGTAATCGAGGGGGTCCCCTGCAACTCTTTTCCACATCCCCCATCTCTTTTTCCTCCTCCTCCCTTTGTTTCCACCTTCACTCTTTTATACCTTCATTCCATCTCTCTTTTTCACATCCCTTCCACCTTCGTCTTTTCACCTTCTCTGCGTTTCCTCCTCTTCTCACCTTCTCCTCCTATTTCTCTAATTTCCACGTTCCCTTATTCCCTGTTTTTGTTATACCTCCATCTCCGTCTTTTCCCCTTTTCTGGGTTTCCCCTCCCTTGTCTCCTTCTCTCCCATTGCCTTGTCTCTTTCTCTCTTTTACACCTTAATTCTGTTTGTCTGAATTAGCCGCACATGCGCGGGCTCTTGTCTTATCAAATCGAATTGCCTTTCAGCAAACAGCTCTGATTGTTTCCAGTGCGGAGCGCAATCTTCTGCATCCCCTGCATCCTTGGGCTATGCACATGCTCCTGCCCCAGCTAATCAGATATTCAGCTATTCAGGCTGGGACCGGAACGCGCACGCTGCTAAAGATGCATCTGCTATTGTTTCTAATTGAAGTCAGTAAGAGTCCTTTGCCGAAGGATATAAACATGGCAACGGGCTCTGATTGGACAAGAGGCTGAGCATTAGCCATTGGACCGAGGAGAGGTGAGTTTTACTGGGGGGTTTCACACAGCAGGGCATCCCGATTTTGGATGCCCCTGGGGCACGGATCTAAACCCAGGTTAATCAAAATCCTGGGTTTTGTTCCACTTTAACAGGAGTGATGGCTAACCCCCACCCAGTTACAGTTCTTCATTAAAATGGACCTAAACCCACAGAGAGCGGCCCAGGAATCTATAAGATTCCCAAGCCGATTGTTTCCATCCCCCCGGGGCATCTAGAATCGGGATGCCCCGCTATGTGAAACCACCCAGGTCACCCATAATCTCACCCTCTTTCCTAGTCCAGGGACGCATGCGCGATCTGCGACCGCATCCCCACTATCCCTCTGGCAGGGCGCGTGCCATCAGCATGCTCAGATCCGCTCATATTAGACTAGTTCCTGAACAAAGGGACTCGAGGAGATCAGAGTGCGCTGATTTGACGAGCAGGCGCGCATTGAAGTCAGTAAGAGCCCTTTGCCGAAGGATATAAACATGGCAATGGGCTCTGATTGGACAATAGGCTGCGCATGTGCCTTTGGACCGCAGAGAGGTGAGTTTTCCTGGGCGAACTGAGAGTTTTCACACAGCAGGACATCCCAATTTAGGATGCCCCTGGGACACGGATCGAAACCCAGGTTAATCAAAATCCTGGGTTTTGTTCTGCTTTAACAGGGGTGATGGCTAATCCACCACCCAGTTACAGTTCCTCCTTAAAATGGACCAAAACCCACAGAGATGGGACTGACTCCCCCCTCCCCCTGGGCCATCCAGAATCAGGATGCCCTGCTGTGTGAAACCCCCCAGGTCGCCCATAAACTCACCTTCTGTCCCGGGACGCATGCGCAAGCTGCAACCGCATCACCGCTATCCCTCTGGCAGGGGGCGTGCCATCAGCGTGCTTGGGTCTGCTTGTAGTAGACGAGCTCCTGGACAAAGGGACTCGAGGAGATCGGGCGGGCGCGGGCGCACATTGAAGTCAGTAAGCCAAAGGATATAAAGCCAAAGGATATAAACATGGCAATGGGCTCTGATTGGACAAGAGGCTGTGCATGAGCCATTGGACCAAGGAGAGGTGAGTTTTACTGGGCAAACTGGGGGGTTTCACACAGCAGGGCATCCCGATTTTGAATGCCCCTGGGACACGGATCGAAACCCAGTTTAATCAAAATCGTGGGTTTTGTTCCGCTTTAACAGGGGTGATGGCTAATCCACCACTCAGTTACAGTTCCTATTTAAGATGGACCAAAACCTACAGAGATCGGCCCAGCAATCTATAAGATTCCTGGGCCGATTGATTCCCTCCCCCTTGGGCATCCAGAATTGGGATACCCTGCTGTGTGAAAGCACCCAGATCACCCCATAAACTCTCCTTCTTTCCCGGTCCAGCGACGCTTTCGCGACCAGCATCTGCATCCCCGCTATCCCTCTGGCATTGCGCGTACCACAGGGGTGCTCGGATCCGCTCGTATTAGACAAGCTACTGGACAAAGGGACTCGAGGAGATCAGAGTGCGCTGATTTGACGAGCGGACGCGCATTGAAGTCAATACGAGCCCTTTGCCGAAGGATATAAACATGGCAATGGGCTCTGATTGGACAATAGGCTGCACATGTGCCATTGGACTGAGGAGAGGTGAGTTTTATTGAGCAAACTGGGGGGTTTCACACAGCAGGGCATCCTGATTTTGGATGCCCCTGGGGCATGGATCGAAACCCAGGTTAATCAAAATCCTGGGTTTTGTTCCGCTTTGACAGTGGCGATGGCTAATCCACCACCCAGTAACAGTTCCTCTTTAAAATGGACCAAAACCCACAGAGATGGGACTGATTCCCCCCCTCCCCCTGGGCCATCTAGAATCGGGATGCCCTGCTGTGTGAAACCCCCCATGTCGCCAATAAACTCACCTTCTTTCCTGGTCCAGCGACGCTTTCGCAACCAGCATCCGCATCCCCGCTATCCCTCTGGCATTGCGCGTACCATCAGCGCGCTCGGATTCGCTCGTATTAGACAAGCTCCTGGACGAAGGGACTCGAATAGATCTGAGTGCGTTGATTGGACGAGCGGCCGTGCATGTATCATAGGACCAGGAAGACTCAAAAAAACAAGAGGGACAGTGGATAGTTAATCCACCTCCACCCCAACAAAGGGAGAACCAATCAATGTTAACACCGAAAAATTTATTGTACAGAGAATGGATCACAAAAGACAATCACACTATACAAACACATTTAAAATCACTGCAAAATCCCCAAGTACATCCAGTGCTGCCAAAAAGCAGGCAGACAATGATATCTGGGAGTCTATACATATGAAAGGAACGTAATCTCCAATATGTACGGTATTTGTGCCGGCACAAAACTACCCAAATTTTTCTATAGACCAAAAAAAAGCAACAAATCCCAATTAATCAAATAAAGTGACCAGAGCAACAATACTACTATCAATTCATCAGAGTTCAATTACTATTGAAAAAAGACATATTATTGATCCCAACTAAAAAAGAAAAAAAAATGTAAATAGCAAATATAGTGCATACATTCAAATATACATGTGCTGGGAATCATGGACCCAAAAAGTGCAAAGTGCATAGACCAAGGACATATTAAGAAGAAAAATAGCAAATATTAAACCGCGGACCATAGCAGCACAACCGTTCCACATATATTGAAGGGGGGAAGAGGTGAGTTTGGGCAATCTGGGGGGTGTCACACAGCAGGGCATCCCCGATCATGGTGCCCCGGGGACAAGGACCAAAACCCAGGATAGTCAGTATCCTGGGTTTTGGTCCATTTTAAGACTGAAGGGTAATGATTAAGTTCCTTTGACAGTATTCCATCCATTAAAGTGGAATTGTTTTAAAATAATATAATATTTTATTGTGTATTGGCCAGTCTCCTCCTGCCTGCAGATCATTCAGATCCCCGCCACCATGCGGGTGTATGAGCGCGAACCCACCGTCCTCCAATGCCTCTTCAGCGGCAGAAGCGAGCATCTCGCAGTCTCTGCAGAATTCTTCCGCTTACCCGACGACAAGAACCCCATCACAAGCACGCTGGATGGAAGAATCAAAGTCAACTCCAGCCAATCCTCCCTCACCATGAGCATCTCTAGCGTCCTCCTCTGCGACTCTGGGACCTATATCTGCAGCGCTGGACATTTCCGCAGCGATCGCGTTAAGGGTAGCGGCACCATTCTGGAGGTGATAGGTAAGTGCTGACGCCTGCCACTTCCTGGTTTTATGACTTTAGTTCCCTTCTAACCCCAACCCTAGGGTGTCCCGATATGTAATGCCCCTCTGCAGGGCCGTATTTGGTGTTCATGGTGCCCTAGGCACTTTAAGTGCATGCGCCCCCTTTTTTTAAGTTGGGTCACGGTCCATATAAAAAAAGTGTGTAGGGGGAAAGAGTGCAATGGGCTAGAGGGCACAAAGGGCGAAATGCAGAAAAGCAGGCAAGCATGTTCCATCTTTTACTGCGTTTTGACATGCAGTCATATGACCACACCAGTGGAGGGGAGATGCTCTGGCCTGGGTTCAACCCATTGCCCCCCCTTCAAACAAATACACTCTGCATCCTTCTGTGGCTGTTAGAAGGCAGTATGTTCTATATATGTTCTGGCTATGCAAGTTTTCTTTTCTTCCCTATAGTAGTAAGGGCAGCGCCCTCCCCCCCTTCCAGGTTGCCACCCTAGGCACGTGCCTAGGGTTAAACACAAACAAGTTCTGCACTGCCACAAGTAAATGATTGGGTGCTGGCCTAGAGGGGACCTTGACACAAAGTGTCAATCTAACACTATCTATACACAATGAGCTGCCAGTATCAGCTCCAAATGGGCCCCAAAGACAAAAGAGGCCGCACAGACCAGAATAATAAATAATTATATCTTTAATGTCCAAAGAGTACCAATCCAAAATGACACAAACATGTAATAAACACACACAACAACGAGACTAATTAAAAAACATAAATGACACTGCCCTAAAAGACTGACCTAAATGACTCTCCTTAAAAAATTATTGCACTATGCCCAAATCAATACAAGACAACTGTATTGCTACATGATTAATTACTACATAACTAATAGAGTGTAAAAAACGTGCTTATCAAAAATCCACAGGGAAAAACAATCACAAGAAACCTAATCTATATACTGTGCAGCATATGCTACTATCTATACAAAGTGCAAAAGTGCTTAATTAATAGTATGTGCAAGCGAATACATTATATGGTGAAATCAGTGCAATACAATCATAATTATAAACCAAATAAGTTAAATAGGGCATAGTAAAACATAAGATTTATATCACCATGATTATCAGGAGTCCAGGTCCACCATGCATAGGGCTAAAATCGCAAAAAAGGGATATCGCCGGAGACTTACAATGGCACTCTATTGAATATAATTCATAGTAAATTTATTAAAGTATCATAATTACATGACAAGACACATTAAATACTACTAAAACCATATAACGCATACAGATACTGCCAAATAGGGGGGGTGGTTAAAATATACCCCAGTGGGGACCACTAATATATAAAACTAATACTATACTGACAAATCAATACATAAGGTGTCAAGTGCTTCCAAAGTGCATAAAATCACAATATATATATATATATATATATATATATATATATATATATATATATATATACAATAGTGCAAAAAACGCAAAAAATTTGAGGTAGGTGCAAGTCACAGAAAATCACAAAGATAATGATATCTTACTTAATCCAGTGCATGTATCGACCCCCACTGGGACCCCCAAACCACCACAACACGTTTCGTGACCAAAGTCACTTCTTCAGGCAGAGTGCGCAGCAGGTGAGTGCCAGTTACCCCCGCTTTGTACTCACCTATCCCCGTTCCCCCGCCCAACACACCGCATAGCCAGCAGTCGGCGGGCGCACTCCGGACGGAAGTGCGTCACCGTCGGCTCGCCGGAAGTGACATAGCCGCGCTCCAAGCTGGAACGTGGACATACGCACGATGAATAGAGGACGCCTCGGTCAGTAGACCGCCGCATCCCCATATAATGGGAGGCTCTGCTGCACATACCTGACCAGGCGCGGCGTAGGACTGGGGAACAGGAGGTGAGTATCCCCCCGTTGCTCGTTGCCCAACGGGGGGATACTGGGTTTTGGTCCTTGACCCCAGGCACCCCAATCGTGGATGCCCCGCTGTGTGAAACCCTCCAGGTCACCCAAAGAAACTCCTGGTCCTGCACGGCCGATCGTCCAATCAGAGCGCTTGGATCCACTCCCGCCCCTTCGCCTAAGCCTTCGTATAAGGCGTGTGGATCTGTGTGCGCTGTTGGCGCACGCAAATGCCTGGCGTGGCTACGTGCCCTGCTAAATGGATGGAGAGGATGCGCCCACTGCTCGTGCGACCTGGGCGACATGGGGGATATCACACAGCGGGGCATTCCGATTTTGGATACCCCAGAGGGATGGAGAATAAAGCGGCCCTAGAATCTTATAGATTCCCGGGCCGATCTCCGTGGGTTTTGGTTCACTTTAATGTCTCGGCTACATAGAAGCCGGAGATGCAGCTACGGCCACCGATCACGGCATGGAAATACCAGAAAGGTGAGTGTTTGCAGGGCAATCATGGGGCCATCAAATTCAGGATGCCCTAGGGATATTTGATTGCACCCGTGCCAGGTATTTCTGTATGCCTCCAGAGGGAGATGCTAGCAGGAGGTGCCCAGCAATGCTTTCATTCATCAATTTCTGGAGGAGAGTCTGTGCATGCACTATGGGAAACCTGTTACAGTTTGAGTGCCACACTGCCATGGCATGCACGGACCCAAGCATTCTTTTGTAGCCTGCCAGAGATATGATTCAAAACCTCTAAAAATGTTATGTACTTATATTATAGGCCTTAGAAAAAGAAACATTCCTCCAATATACGTTATTTAACAAAAACGTTTCTTTACAATCCCTCCCCCGTCATAAGTGCCAGTTCAGTGCAGACCATTTATAGTGATTTCTGCAGACAGCAAGTTTCCTGACTTTCAAGTGGAAAAAAAATATAGAAGGGAAGATTTGTTTTTAAAAAGTATATTGGTGAAATATTTCACTTTCTTTTTTATTACAAATGTATTTATGTTTTGCAGGTTGCAAAATAATACCATTACAATTGCGGTTACAGCTACAATTGTATAAAACAACCCATAGACAACACATACATTCACACACACATTCACTCTCAACCTCGTCTGCTTTGTTACGCTCATCTTTATGGAAGGTAGATTACTGGCCTGAAGGGTGAGCCACAGGTAGTTCCTAATCACTAGTGGAGCTAGAGGTGTTAAGCCACGCCTCCCATACTCGCCCCAACTTGTCCGGGCATCCTCTGGCCTGATAAGTCATCTTATATAAAGTCAATTTACCATTAACTAGACTTTTCCAACCTGAAAGGAAATGTTTCTCTTTCTAAGGCCTAAAATAGAAGAACATCACATTTTCAGAGGCTTCAATGATGTTGTTGTTTTACCCTTCTAGTGCCATCTACGTGAGACTCACATAGCTGACTTTAAACACCTACGTGGTGAGGAGAGGGCCGAAATAGCCCCACTCCAGCACTTCTGTTGTCGACAGCCTCACCCCTTGTGGGTGGGGTGGATGATTTAATCCATGATGTCATCCATGACGTCATCCCTCACCCGCCCCAAGACTCTCAGTAGCGTCGGGTGATCGGCGGGTAGAGGGTTGCAAGGGCAAGGGGCTGTGATCCCTTGCCCCCTTAGCCCCCCCTCCAACCAATCACCCGGCAGCTGTCATTGGAGCTGGAGGACAGCATAGGATTGGAGGTGAGCAAAGAAAAAAAACGGAAGAAGATGGGGCTTTTAAACGCAATATGATTTTATTGACAAACTTTCATTTTTTTTTTTACAAAAAAACTACAAATTGTAAAAAATTGTTTTTATAAATTTTTTTGCACATATTTCACCCAAAAATATTGAGAATACACTTAGGGTTAGGGTTAACAAGACATTAGATTTTAAAGCCCTGACTCCTGGGAAATCCCTTCAAAAATCACAGTTGAACATGTGTAGCGCAAAATAGTGAAAAATGGTCTGGCAACAGAGGGTGACAAAAACTCTAGGTAGGCTGGCAGCAAAAGGATTAATGTGGAAACACAGCTATGGAGCTGATGATTCTTTCTGGTCTTTCTACAGCATCTCCCAATTCTTCCAGCACACAGACCCTTCAACCCTCTCCTCTACAAACTGCGGTGAACCTTGCCCGCCTCGTCCTCCTGCTGGTCCTCATCATCCTGCTTCTCATAATAATTTGGAAATTTTGGTAAAGCTGAACCATCAAAGAATTTATTGAGTTTCTACAGGCTTAATGTAAAATCAAGGCATTCTTTCCTCACCTCCCATGAAGCCAATTCCCTCCTCCTGTGCTTCTGCATAGGGCTGTTGCAGGTCTAAGGAGGAGCGCTGTCTCTCCAGAAACACAATGCAACTAGGAGCCTGGTGCCGCCGGGTACAGACATGACGTTTTAATTATAAAAAAGGGGTTCAGACCTTAAAGTGGACCAAAACTAGACCTAACATTGGAGCTAGGTCTGGTTGGACATCCATCGATTTGGGGTGCCATGCTCTGTGGAACCCTACCTCGCCAATGAGCACATGTGGCAGCATCTCTCGCATCTTTCCTGGGATGTGTACGGCTGCATCCGTTGTAACTAAATGGCTGACTTGGCAGTGCAAAGTGCCAATCACATATCTTCCAAGTATCCCTCATTTGGAGGGACATGTCCCCCTGTCCCTCGTTGTTCTCATTTGTCCCTCTTTGAGGTGTAACATGCAGATCTGCAGCAATAAATGATTCATTTGGCTATTCAAAGTGTTTCTATTGTTGTTACTTCTACAACCTATCGCCTATTCATCTCTCATTGAGGGGGCGTGGGCTAATTTACAAATTGTCCCTCTTTCCCACCCTGAAAAATTAAAAGGGATGCAATCGTAAATGTGGCTAAGCTCCCATTCAGTTTTTTTTTGCTGCACATTAATATGCGCAACCAAAGAAGCTGATTGGAGAAGAGCGCCAGCAAGCGGGGCATAGTGTAAATTCCGCACTTTGGTCCACTTTACTTACCCTTTGTCCCCCCAGTTTCTCCATGCAGCTCTGGAATCTTTAAAATTACTGATGGCATGTTCATGGTGGCATCCATAGAGCCTTGTTTATGCCCACACATTCATTGCACTGAAGGTGGCGTGCCAAGATGAGTTCATTACACCTCGTCTCGGCCCGCCCCCTCCATAGCAGTGAATAGTGTAGGCGTGTTGCAAAGTACATAAAGCCACATTGATGAATGCTACCATGTCTACCCAGCGTTGGAGGGTGGAATAGCTCGTTCTTTCTCATCGATAAGTATGACGATGCCAGCACTGCGCAGGGGAGCTGCGAGAGGCAAAAGGTAAATTTAGACTGTCCAAGCACAAAAATAGGGGTTTAGGCCTACCCCTTAGTAAGTATGAGAGCTCACAATGTCCTTACCCTGCACCTACTGTTAACATACAATTATGTACAGAATATGAAAACCAAAATTACTTTCTATTTCATTTCTATTCCAAAATACATCTAAAAACATTTGCATTGTGCGTGCACCAAGGCATGCACTGGCTAATAACATCCGCATAGTTTACAGCACATTATGCATGCAATCAGTTTGGTCGGTGGCAAGGGTCAGTTCACATGGGACCATTTAGATCGGGCAGACTAGTTTCGCCTATTGTAGGCTTCTTCAGCGTCCTTTTGTGCATCTACATTTGTGCAAATATGGTATAATAATTAGTGTTAATGTACAGACAAAAAAGAGTTTGAAAATATAAATAAATTAATCCATGTTCACACTTGGTAAGTACCTGGTAGCGCACATTAGCGCAATGAAATACACAAGGAAAGAAAGTGGCCCATGGCTTAGGAGGGATATTTACCGTGGTTTGAACTGTAAAAGTTGGTACTCAGACAGCTAATTGGCTGTAAAGCAGGAACTCTAAAACATATAATTTGAAAAACCCCTAGTTAGGTTGATGTTATAATAAAGTTAGGTTACACCATAAAATTATTATATATGTCATTTGGGGGAGGTTTCAAGTAAAGGCATTATGAGCATAACAAGTCTGAGCAGCATTCTGGCTTTCATTGTCCCGGCTACATATGTTATTACAGTCAAATAAGAGAGGGAAGGTAAAATAGACTATTTTATGTTATTGCCTGGAGAGGAACTTTAAAGGAGCACTATTGCAAAATTGTGTAATGTTAAAAATCCATATAAACACGTTGGCTAATAAGAGGAGAGGTCACTTATAAACCCAAACTGAATAAAACTCCAGGCAAGCTTGTGGTTTATTCTCACATGGTAGGAACAAAATCCAGGGGTGACAGGTTTAGTGTATTAGGGGTGACAGAGCCTGTCACCCAAGATCTCCTCTTCCATCCATTAAAATTAAAGAAACAAGCCTGGCTGGATATTTCCTGATGCCAGGTGTATAAGTGACCCCTCCTCCCCCCATCCAGCATATTTATATGGATTTTTATCATTGGGCCATTTTTTCACGATAGTGTTCCTTCAATTTATGTGTTCAGAAATGGTATTTTAATAAAGCTGCTTTATGTTCTATATAAGTCGCTCAATTGCTTATATAATGGTGAGAAAACGCCAGGAGTTATCAATTTACAACAGTAAATTTGTTATTACAAATTATTGGCCTTTTTTAAAGGAGCTGGAGTCAGAGCATGATAAAATAGAGCAGCCGGAAGTTGGGACTTTGGTCTCCAACTCCAAAGCCCTGGTACAGATGAGAAAAAAGAGCTAAATAAAATAAATGAATAAAGCAATACTAATAGCTCTGCACCACTAATGCAATAATAACTAATGGGTGCTGGCTGGAAGGGGGAACCCCACAAAAGCTGCGGTAAAACAATACAATAAGAAAGTGGGACTGCCAGATCAATCCCCAAAAAATCCCCACACAAAAACCCAGCCGCACAACCAATTTAAATATTATTACCCTTTATTAAATATAGGCATACATGTCAATCTCAACACACAAAAATACATAGATCTAAAAAACAAGTAAAATACAAGCTAAGCAGCCGGATCCATAATCAATAGCTCTATAACCTAGATACATTGTTCCCACAAAGAATCACCACCCTACAAAAATATGAATAAACTAATACTAAATATAGACAATTAATGATATACACCCTTATCCCCCCCCCACACAAATACCTAAAAAATACAGGGGTTGGGGGTCAATCCAACGACCAAACGGTTGTGGACTATACCTCGCAACGCATCCGTGTTTCCAGCCTGCTTTGGCGCTTGACCTGGCTCCCATCATTTGGTGATATTTGTTATTAGTTCCCTACTTTTTACCTTATTTACATTCTTGTTGCACGTTATTTCTCTTATTGGATTGGCCACAATTGACTTGCTACATGGCACTTGGCACTTGATGATTGCACATAGCTTGTATTTTACTTGTTTTTTAGATGTATGTATTTTTGTGTGTTGAGATTGACACGTATGCCTATATTTAATAAAGGGTAATAATATTTCAATTGTTTGTGCGGCTGGGGTTTTGTGTGGGGATTTTTTGGGATTGACCTGGCAGTACTACTTTCTTATTGTATAAATAAATTAAATGGCTAGGTGGGAAATCTGTTGGGGCTGCTAACCTATAAAGGCATAAAATCTCATAGAAATGCAACCACCTGATTATGGTGCCTGCTACCTACATTAAACATTTGTGGGTCCAAAACCCACGAAGATCGGTCTATAAGATTGCAGGGGGGCTTGATTACTTCCCTCCAGGGCATCCAGAATCACTGTGTGAAACCCCCCTAGGTTGCCCATAAACTCGCCCTCTTTTTCCGGTCGAAAGCTATCCCTCTAGCAAGGTGCGTGCCTGCACCAGGCATTTGTAAATGTAGATCTGGGAAATCTGGTGAGGCTGCTAACCTATATAGGCATACAATCTCATAGAAACGCAACCATTCGCCAGTGCACTTGGATCCGCTCCCCTTAGACGAATTGACGGCAGTGGATCTGAGCGCACTGATTGGACGAGAGGCCGTGCATGCACCGTAGGACCGGGAAGAGTTGAGTTCGTACGGGCGACTTGGTGGGTTTTACACAGTGGGGACAAGGACTAAGACCCAGGACAGTAAAAATCCTGGGTTTTGGTCCACTTTAAAGTGGAAATGTACATGTTTGAAATTAGTGCAGTGTTTCTGGTACAAAAAATTAGCGCCATGCTTTGACACCAACTGGAATCGCCTGGAACACCGGTATGTGAAACACCCAGAGTTAACACGTTATAAATAGTGTTGGGCAAACTCTTTTATAAGTCCGTGTTTGGCAAGTTCAATTGTGACCCAAAAATGGCAGCTGTAAGCAGCTGTACAAGTTACCTGAGCCGCGCAATCCGGGCGGTGATCAGCATTCTTTCCTCTGTCAAAATGTCCACGGCCGGGGCTTCAGAAAGATGGACGCCCCCATAAATGAACACTGTGGCCATTTTGACAGGAAAGAACACAGATCTCTGACCGGATCGCGGGACTCAGGTAAGTTGTACAGCAACTTCCTGTTGCTGCACACTTTAGGTGAAGCTGGTTGATGGGCTGTCTGAGGTCCATGTTCAGGTTTAGGAGCCCAAATTCACAAAGGAAGAGATGCTACAAGTTATGTAGAGAGAACCCCATTTTAAAACGTAAGAAATGATGGACCATCCGTGTATGCATAATGTAAGGTCTAAACCTGGGATGTCCTTTCATGAGTTGGAACCCCCAGCACCCAGTCCCACTTTGAGGGATTTTGTCTCACTGTCCCTTGAAGAAACACTTAAAGCGGATCAACAGTCAAAAATGACTTAAACCAGACCAACACAACAAACAGTGCTCATATGCCCCCTCCTCAGGGCAATTTAGATTGCTGAACATAAAATTTCATTTACCTTTTTCTAACTCATGCTGTAGTAAGTTTCAAAAAAACTAAATGGCGGCTCATGCATTTGCAGGTCGCCTGCAAACAGGAAGCGCTGCTGGACCCAGCATGGCTGAGATGCTGGGAGAGGATGCTCCAAAATGGCCGCTACCTTTCTTTTCCAACTATGCCGGGCTGTTGGTCAGGTTTAAATGTCCCACATTGCTGAAATTAGTGAGAAGACTGTCCCAACCGATCCAGAAAACCTGGTCAGCTGACAAATGGGGACCTGCTCTGGTTTATTGGTAGTGGAATGTATGGATTGTGTTGGGTCAATTATCAACATCCTTTACAGATGAAGTTGTGCTTTAAATCAGATCAACAGCCGTGCACAGTTAAAGCAGACCAAAACCCACCGAACTTGTGAAATACATTTGGTCATAGCCCCTGCCAATTTTCCCGTCTTAGGGTGCACAACTAGAAATAGATATTTTTCTTCCGATCCATTCCAGACCCTCCTTACACTTGGGATTACCACCTTGCCCGATAGGATGTGACTGCAAGACAAAAAAAAGGCGTGGCCCCTCCCGGCCCCATAAGTAGCAGCTGCCTCCCAATCAAGACCAGTTTCATTCTTGCAGTTGAAGTGACTGTGAAGGCTGTTGAAGATTCTCTCTCTCTTAAGGATTGGCAGCAAGCGGGGGATTGCACCCTGCCGGCTTCCTGCATAGCCTTATTCTCACAGATCCCCCAGACCCAATTATGCCTTTTTAGCTGCCGCTAAAAAGTCTCTTACAGATTTACCTTTTTTAGGGAGCAGACTCTTTGGGGAGCGGCTTGACCTTATGGTCAAGGAAGGTAAGCTGCCTCAGAGAAAAAGGTCGGCTCGGCCTTTTCAGAGGCCTGCATCATATCAGCTCTTTCGGAGCGGTAGAGGCTCCATATCATGTGCCCGTAGGGATTTTTGGGGCAGAGGCAGGGCCCGTAACAGGGCAGGAGGTGCCTGGAGAACAGCTCTTGCATTTTGCTCCTATCTGGAGGTGCCATGTGGAGGATCTTTAGATCCAAGAGGTGGTGTCATCAGGCTACAAGATCGAGTTTGCAGCCAGACCGCCAGCAAGGTTCCTTTGGTCAGGGGCATCCCGGAACCAGGTAAAGGTAGATGCCCTGAGAGTCGCTGTTTGGCATCTTCTTCAAAAAGGGGTAGTTTGCCAGGTACCCTTTCAGGAGGAAGGTCAGGGGTTTTATGCCAACCTGTTCACAATTCCCAATTAGGATGGGTCGGTGCGTCCTATTTTAGACTTAAAGGGTCTCAACAAGTTTATCCGGGTGAAACATTTCCGCATGGAGACTTTGAAGTCAGCGGTAAGATCAATTCAGCCCGGGGGTCTTATGACCACAATAGACATAAGGGACGCGTATCTTCATATCCTGATTTTTCCAGGTCATCAGAGATTCCTAAGGTTTGCCTTGGAAGGGCAACATTTCCAGTTTGTGCCACTGCCGTTCGGCATATCCTCGGCTCCAAGGGTATTCACCAAGGTCTTGGCAGGTCTCATGTCTATTCTGAGAAGCCAGGGGATATGCATAATCCCATACTTGGACGATCTCTTGATTTCTGCCGGGTCCCTTCCGGAGATCGAGAAGGACACGCAGACGGTTCTATCGACCCTAGAAGAGTTCGGCTGGGTGATCAATTATCCGAAGTTCCATATCACCCCTGCTCCAGTAAGGAATTTTTGGGGGGGTGTCTCTGGACACTGTCCAGGTCAAAGTTTTTCTGCCAGAGCAGAAGGCTTGGTTAATTCAGAGCCAGATAGAGTCCTTACTGGCCTGTCAACAGCCGACCATCCGATTAGGGATGAAGCTGGTAGGCCTCATGGTGGCCTGCTTCGAGGCCATGCCTTTTGCCCAGTTTCACATGAGGCCTCTTCAGTTAGATCTGTTGTCAAGCTGGGATTGAGCCCCGCATTCACTGGATCAGGCCTTTGTTCTGACTCCCTCAGCTAGGCAATCTCTCCTGTGGTGGTTGGACCCTCTACACCTATCAATAGGCAGGTCCTTTCTGACACCTCACTGGCAAATTGTTTCCACGGATGCCAGTCTTACAGGCTGGGGGGGCATCTGGCAGACCCAGAAGATCCAGGGACAGTGGGGTCCGAAGGAGAATCGGCTTCCCATAAATATTTTGGAGTTAAGAGCAATCTGGCTAGTGCTTCAGTATCTGACCCCCAGTTTAAAGGGACAGGCTGTCCAAGTCCAGTCAGACAATCGGACGGCGGTAGCCTATATCAACCGTCAGGGGGGAGCAGGAGTGCTCTAAGGGTGTTAAGCCGGATTCTGGTTTGGGCAGAGGAGAATGTCCCCTGCATCTCGGCAGTTTAGATTCCGGGGATAGAGAACCAGGAGGCAGGCGCATTGAGCAGGGGGTCGCTGCATCGGGGAGAATGGTCCCTCAGTCAGAAGATTTTTCAAGCCCTTTGCCTTCGCTGAGGTTGTCCGGAGGGGGATCTCTTTGCATCCAGACACAATCACGAACGGCCGAAGTTCATGTCCCTGTCAAGGGACCATCTGGCCATAGCAACGGATGCCCTGTCAACCTCTTGGGCAAGGTTCAAGCTTCTGTACGTTTTTCCCCCGCTCCCCATTTCTAGGTCGTGTACTAAGGAAGATATCTCAGGAGGGGCTTACCAACCATTCTGGTGGCTCCTCGCTGGCCAAGGAGAAGCTGGTATTCAGACATAGTAAGGATGTCGGTAGATCATTGGCGCCTGCCAGACCATCCAGACTTCTCACACAGGGGGCGCTTCAGCATCCGAATTTACAGATGCTGGCTTTGACGGCCTGGCTATTGAGACCTCGATCTTGACAGAGAGGGGTTTATCGGCTAAGGTTATTCATACCATGGTTCAGGCCCGGAAAAATACATCTGCCAAGATTTACTACAGGGTGGCGAACATTCATTTCCTGGTGTGAGTCTGGGAAATTTTCATGCAGAAAATATTCGGTTTCTAGAATTTTAGAATTTCTGCAGAATGGTTTAGAAATGGGCCTACAATTAAGCACCCTCAAGGGGCATGTTTCGGCCTTATCTATTTTTTTCCAGAAATCTATCGCTAGTAATAGACTCGTTAGAACTTTTTTTCAGGGAGTCACTCATGTCCGACCACCGCGCAAGCCTATTTTACCGGTGTGGGTCTTGAATCTGGTACTATCTACTCTCCAAGGTGATCCCTTTGAGCCTATGATTGACGCTCCATTGGGCATTTTGACGCTTAAGGCGATATTTTGGGTGGCAATCACCTCTGTGCAGCGAGTTTCTGAATTAGCCGCCTTATGTATGAAGTCGCCTTATTTTGAGTTACACAGAGACAAGGTAGTTTTTTGGTTTAAGCCTAATTTTGTACCTAAGGTCGTCTCTCCTTTTCACCTTAAAGTGGACCAACATCCTGAGGTGATCGGCCTGGGAATCTATAAGATTCCCGGGCCGATCACCTCACACACCGCGGGACAATCACCTCACACACCGCGGGACATCCGTGCTCCTCTAGACGTGCGCGCGCCCGCGCCGGCCGTCTCTGAATGGCCGGCGCGGGCGCGCACACGTCACGAGTGACGCGCGGGAGGCGCCGACGGGTAAGCTGCTTGTCCGTCGCTGTCAATCAGCTTGTCCGTCGGCGCCGATTGGACGGCGCGGCCACGTGGGAGCGTGGAGAGGTGAGTTTTCGGGGTGTTTGGGGGGGTTTCAGGCAGCAGGGCACCCCAAATCGGGGTGCCCCGGGGAAGTGGACCAATACCCAGGATAGTCAAAATCCTGGGTGTTGGTCCACTTTAATGAGGAGGTAATTCTACCTCCTTTATGCCCAGTTCCGGCTAATGCTAAGGAAAGGGCGCTTCATTCTTTGGATGTAGTCAGAGCCATAAGTTATTACATGGCAGCTACGGAATCCTTCCGGAAGTCGGATTTTCTTTTTGTTATATTGGAAGGGCCGAGAAAGGGGCTTCCGCCAGCTAAATCCACTGTCAATAAGTGGATTAGGCAGGCAATTGAAAGAGCCTACTCGCCCAAGGGGAAGGAACCCCCTTTTCGGGTCACGGCCCATTCTACTAGGGCTATTGGTGCTTCCTGGACTTTTCAGCATCAGGCCTTGGTGGATCAGGTTTGTAAAGCTGCCACCTGGTCTTCAGTTCATACAATTCTACAAAGTAGATGTTAGGGCCTCAGCTGACGCTGTGGTTGGTCGAAAGATTCTTCAGGCGGTAGTGAAATAAACTACCTGCTGTCCCGCGCTGGGGATCCCGCCCTTAGATGGCACTGCTTTTGGAGATCCCAAGTGTAAGGAGGGTCTGGAATGGATCGGAAGAAAAAGCACAATTCTGTGAGTACTCACCTGTAGAATTGTTTTTTCTGGGGATCCATTCCAGACCCTCCGGCCCATCCAATTTGTTTTGGGTCATGATCTATCTTTTGATGCTTTTTTGATGATGTTTAGTCCATTTATTGTTTTATTGGTATTATAAAAAAAAGAAAAAAAAAAATAAGAAGAAAAGAGAAGAGATTATATTTTTGAGAGAATTTCAAGCGGAGTTCGGTGTGAGGGTAACATTGTCTCCTATAAGGGGGCCTCCCGGCCTGCCTCTGATTTATGTTTTACTGCTTTTTAAGTACTGGTCTTGATTGGGAGGCAGCTGCTACTTATGGGGCCGGGAGGGGCCACGCCTTTTTTTGTCTTGCAGTCACATCCTATCGGGCAAGGAGGTAATCCCAAGTATAAGGAGGGTCTGGAATGGATCCCCAGAAAAAACAATTCTACAGGTGAGTACTCACAGAATTGTGTTTTTCATTTTTCGAACCGTACTGTTTTTGTTGTTGTCCCTCTCTGTAAGATTGCAGGGGATCAGTCATTGCATAATGACATCATTGCCACACACAACAATGACAATGAATGGAGGAGGCGGAGCTTTACAGCTGAAACAGGCGCCATTATCTGGGATTAGAGTAAAGCAGGAGCACTACAAATTGGCAAATGGTCCTCTTCATGGAGGAGCAATTCAGCAGATGCTAGTTAAAAATGTGGGTTTTGGTCCACTTTAAACCCCCCCCCCAAAAAAAAACCTTCCCCCGTCTGCATGCATCATACTGAATCATTGTCAGCACTTTTTTCCTCAATGTCTGCAATGCCACCTCACCCACCCATTTTCTGCTGGTCACGGCCATCTTGGGGCACCCTTGAGGCTTCTTCCTTTGCCAGCTTCCCAACTGTGCTGCTGTCTGAACTTAACCAACATAACCCACAATGCAAAGCGGCAGGAAAACCTCTTTGCAGATCCACTGGCAGATCCATGGGACACCACCGAGGGAGGAAAATTCACCAGGGCAGGAGTTACAAAATGGCAAATTAATACTTATGTGAAGAAATCTGAATTGCCCTGTGGAGGGATGCATATGAGCACTAATTCTTGTAAGGATGTTGGCCTGCTTTAAAGCGGACCTTCAGCATCATTTAATGAAAAGCCCAAAGCCTTAAAAAACTATTCCCCAGCATCTAAAATTAATATATTTAACGTTTTTATTCATTTACTTTTTATTCTTTCCCTCACTGGGCTGCAACTCTGTTCAGGACTTTAGGATACGGGCGCCGCCATCTTGGCTCAGTAGTAGGCAGTGTTTCCCATAATTTCCTTACAGTATGTTTGAGTCTCTATACTGTTATAAGTAGAGCCATATCTCAGTTTCGAATCCAAAGTATCTTCACATTTTCCTGTGAAATTTTAATTAAACTAAAGATTTCCATGTTATAGATAATTGCTGCCGTGTTTTTGCAGGCTGTTCCTATGTTGCAACAAGTGACTGCTGTCATGTTATTTCCCTGTGAATTTTAAATTGAACTACAGAACTCCATGTTATAGATAATTTCTGCCATGTTATAGGAGGATGTTGCTATGCTGCAACAAGTGACTACAGTCGTGTTATTGGATGCTGTTTCTATGTTGCAACAAGTGGCTGCTGCCATGTTATAGGAGAATGTTATGTTGCAACAAATGACTGCTGCCATGTTATAGGAGACTGTTTCTATGTTGCAACAAGTGACTGCTGCCATGTTATAGGAGAATGTTATGTTGCAACAAATGACTGCTGCCATGTTATAGGAGACTGTTATGTTGCAACAAATGACTGCTGCCATGTTATAGGAGACTGTTTCTATGTTGCAACAAGTGACTGCTGCTGTGTTTTTGGAGGCTGTTATGTTGCAACAAATGACTGCAGCCATGTTATAGGAGACTGTTTCTATGTTGCAACAAGTGACTGCTGCTGTGTTTTTGGAGGCTGTTATGTTGCAACAAATGACTGCTGCCATGTTATAGGAGGCTGTTATGTTGCAACAAGTGACTGCTGCCATGTTATAGGAGACTGTTATGCTGCAACAAGTGACTGCTGCCATGTTATAGGAGACTGTTATGTTGCAACAAGTGACTGCTACCATGTTATAGGAGACTGTTATGCTGCAACAAGTGACTGCTGCCATGTTATAGGAGACTGTTATGCTGCAACAAGTGACTGCTGCCATGTTATAGGAGACTGTTATGTTGCAACAAGTGACTGCTGCCATGTTATAGGAGGCTGTTGCTATATTGCAACAAATGACTGCTGCCATGTTATAGGAGGCTGTTATGTTGCAACAAATGACTGCGGCCATGTTATAGGAGGCTGTTATGTTGCAACAAGTGACTGCTGCCATGTTATAGGAGACTGTTATGTTGCAACAAATGACTGCTGCCATGTTATAGGAGGCTGTTGCTATGTTGCAACCAGTGACTGCGGCCATTTTAAAGGAGGCTGTATCTATGTTAAAACAAGTGACTGTGGCCATTGTATAGGAGGTTGTTGATATGTTGCAACAAGTGACTTCTTCCATCTTACAGGAATCCCGTTTAAGACTGATAATGTGTTTGAGCCTCAAACTGGTTTTTCTTACCTCTAGTGAATCCATTACCACCGATCAGATGCAGAGAACGATCTGTCCACTGGACACAATGCAACAGACCCCTTTTTTTATGTTGAATGCCGATTGGCTGCTACTTAGTTCTACAATCCTAAGCTAATGTATAAGGTACTTCTCTGAACCTCCAGAAGGGGTCAGTGTAGTCACACGCTAGTTGAGGTCATAGCATCGCCATAGCAGCCAACTATTGCCGCAGTCTCTCCCATCCCACTGCAGCCACGGTATAGGAGACAGTTAGATAATTTTATGGCAGATTGCTAAGAAACCAGCTGACATGTTGCTGGAGACTATTAGTGATAGCAAAGAAACATTGGGCCTTATTCATGAAGCTCTAGCGCCAGGTAGTGCCTGTACAGCGGCAGACAGCGCCAGGTGAACGCCGGAGACGGCACGCAATTCCACATTTATGAAGCCAAATCTGGTGAGCGACTGGAATAACGCCAATAAGCGTCCGATTCATCATTATCCCAGGCTCAGCGTACACCGCCGGCATTCAGCCTTGCAGAGCGCCATGTATTACCTCTTGCTACCTGGCGCTTTCCCATACATTTCTATGGATGATTCTTAAATCCCTTTCCTGATCCCATTTTTTTGTTATAAAATCTCAAATCTTTCTGACATGTATCCTGGCCTAGAAAATGACATTTTTGAAAACTTTTTAGATTTTTTTATATTTTTATGCAGAATTGTCCTTACATGTCTGGTATTTAATTGTTCATGTTACAATGCTATAACAATATAATTCCATATGTTATCACTGTGTTACTAGTGGATACATGTACAAAAACCGACTTTAATCACACAGCTTCTGGTGCTATGGGCTACAACGACCCGATTTTTGAGCGCCGGCGCTGTGTGAGGTTGTTTTTTTTATGAATGTGGCGTGAGTCAGTCGCACTGAGCTGGCGCTACCGTTTGCTCCCATACAGCGTAGTACTGCGACTCACACAACATATTCATCAATGCCGGCCAGCAGCTGAGGTGCTCTGAAACAATCTACGGCCGAGCACAGTGACTACTAGCGGTCGCTCTGAAATCCTCGCTACAGAGGCTCATCTGTCGCTACCTGGCGTTAGTAATGAATCAGCCTGATAGAAGGGTGGTGACTGGAGGAGAGCACAGGCTCCATTCAGTACAGTGAGTAAAGTCATTTGCACACGGTTTTCATGAGTAAAATCGGTTTACTCACACTTTTCTCCTTATTCGCAATTCAGCAGACCATTTTCTCAGAGTAAATGTGCGCATTGAGCCAGATCTCACATGTATGTGAATGTATATTTACTCTAGAAGTGCAATAGCTGGAATAGTTTTTATATTATTAATTATTATTATTATTAATAATAATAATAATAATAATAATGTTTTATATAACGCCATCATCTTCCATAGCGCTGTAAAAGGCATGATTACAGAAAAGGTAAAACAAATAGAACAGGGAACAATAAAAACTAGATGCTATGAGGTTCAAACCAGGTGTTGTGAGCACAGGAGACAATATGAAGGAGAGCCCTGTCCTTAGAGCTTACAGCTTACAGTCTAAAGGATGGGGGTGGAGACAAAAGGGGCGGGATCACAAGTGGTAGAGCTTAAGTTGTGCTGCATCTGCCATTTGAAGGTTATAGGAGTTGCTTAAGCCAGGTTATAAGCTTGTAAAAAAACTTTTAAAGGCTTGGAGTGATGGAGAGTGATGGATTGAGCGGGGGAGGGCATTCCAGAGAAGTGAGGAGGCACAGGAGAAGTCTTGAAGGCGGGAGTGTGAGGAGGTAACCAAGGAGGAGGACAGGAGGATTTTAGAGCGAAGGTTGCGCTTGGGTTGGTAACGCTGGATCAGGGATGAAATGTAGGAAGGGGCCTGGTTAGAGAGAGCTTTGTAGGTAAGTGTTAGAAGTTTGAACTGGGAGACAAGTAACCAGTGGAGGGATTGACAGAGAGGAGCAGCGCTGGAGAAGCGAGAGGAGAGGTGGATGAGACGAGCAGATTGGACGGGCGCCAATTGTTGGTGAACCACAGAGGAGGGTGTTACAGTATTTTATCAATATGACAGACAACATTTATTCTATTTTTATTTCATTTTTTATTTAATTTAGAAAAAAAAGTTGCCCCCCCCCCGAAAAGCCAACTAGCCCGGGCGCCAGGCATTAGGGCTCGTAACCCAGGACCCCCAGAAGAAATCGGGGCTCATATGATGGGCACCGGGCTATTCTGCACCCCCAAGTCCTAAATAGGGGTGTGGGTAATCATGTGGGGTGCCGCCCTATCATCCGCTAATTGACTGGACAGCCCCTGTGAACTGGCATCGGGGTCCCCTGGATCGCTTACAGCGGACCAAAACCCACATTTTTAATTAACATCCCCTGAATTGCTCCCCCTATGACGATTATCATTTGCCAATTTTCACTGCTCCAGCTTCACTCTAATCCCAGATACTTTTTCTTTACAGTTTTAGCTGTAAAGCTCCGCCTCCTCCATTCACTGCCACTGTTGTGTGTGGCAATGATGTCATCGCCACACCTATGCAATGGCTGATCCTATGAAATATTACAGAGAGGGACATAAAAAATAACAGTTCAGCACAAGAAGTAAAAAATAAGATACCACACAAAATAAATGTATTGTTCTAAATTCCACTATTACGGGCCCCAGCCTTCTTTCTTCTTCCCCCTGCTGGACGCCATCTTCTGCCGGCCATGCTCTGTCGTGCACTGATCTTCAGGGCTCTTCGGCGCCCCCCACTGTCTTCTTTTGGCGGTGGCAGGCGTCACATGCTGACTCCCATCCAGAGACTGCATGTGGGGCGGATGGAGCGGCCTTTTATACAGAGAGACAGAGCATCTCTGGGATCTCCCAAACGTGACTACATAGATCACATGAGGGGAGTGACGTGTAAGTCCCATAACATGTAAGTCCCATGTACCAGTTCAGTTACCATTACCAACACCACCAATGGGCATGGTGGTGGCTATCAGCCCGGTGGCTAATAACATGGGAACAGTGCTAAGCACCGGCCTGTGCTACACCTAGAAACACAGAAGGGTGACGGCAGAAGGAGGCCATACTGTCCATCTAGTCTGCCCTTATGTGTATACTGTATGTTCTCTGTATCTTATGTGTATGCTGTATGTTCTCTGTATCTTATGTATATACTGTATGTTCTCTGTATCTTATGTGTATACTGTATGTTCTCTGTATCTTATGTATATACTGTATGTTCTCTTTATCTTATGTGTATACTGTATGTTCTCTGTATCTTATGTGTATACTGTATGTTCTCTTTATCTTATGTGTATACTGTATGTTCTCTGTATCTTATGTGTATACTGTATGTTCTCTGTATCTTATGTGTATACTGTATGTTCTCTGTATCTTATGTGTATACTGTATGTTCTCTGTATCTTATGTGTATACTGTATGTTCTCTTTATCTTATGTGTATACTGTATGTTCTCTGTATCTTATGTGTATACTGTATGTTCTCTGTATCTTATGTGTATACTGTATGTTCTCTGTATCTTATGTGTATACTGTATGTTCTCTTTATCTTATGTGTATACTGTATGTTCTCTTTATCTTATGTGTATACTGTATGTTCTCTGTATCTTATGTGTATACTGTATGTTCTCTGTATCTTATGTGTATACTGTATGTTCTCTGTATCTTATGTGTATACTGTATGTTCTCTTTATCTTATGTGTATACTGTATGTTCTCTGTATCTTATGTGTATACTGTATGTTCTCTTTATCTTATGTGTGTACTGTATGTTCTCTTTATCTTATGTGTATACTGTATGTTCTCTGTATCTTATGTGTATACTGTATGTTCTCTGTATCTTATGTGTATACTGTATGTTCTCTTTATCTTATGTGTATACTGTATGTTCTCTGTATCTTATGTGTATACTGTATGTTCTCTTTATCTTATGTGTATACTGTATGTTCTCTTTATCTTATGTGTATACTGTATGTTCTCTGTATCTTATGTGTATACTGTATGTTCTCTGTATCTTATGTGTATACTGTATGTTCTCTGTATCTTATGTATATACTGTATGTTCTCTGTATCTTATGTGTATACTGTATGTTCTCTGTATCTTATGTATATACTGTATGTTCTCTGTATCTTATGTATATACTGTATGTTCTCTGTATCTTATGTGTATACTGTATGTTCTCTTTATCTTATGTATATACTGTATGTTCTCTGTATCTTATGTATATACTGTATGTTCTCTTTATCTTATGTATATACTGTATGTTCTCTGTATCTTATGTGTATACTGTATGTTCTCTGTATCTTATGTGTATACTGTATGTTCTCTGTATCTTATGTATATACTGTATGTTCTCTGTATCTTATGTATATACTGTATGTTCTCTGTATCTTATGTATATACTGTATGTTCTCTGTATCTTATGTGTATACTGTATGTTCTCTGTATCTTATGTGTATACTGTATGTTCTCTGTATCTTATGTATATACTGTATGTTCTCTGTATCTTATGTATATACTGTATGTTCTCTGTATCTTATGTGTATACTGTATGTTCTCTTTATCTTATGTGTATACTGTATGTTCTCTGTATCTTATGTGTATACTGTATGTTCTCTTTATCTTATGTGTATACTGTATGTTCTCTGTATCTTATGTGTATACTGTATGTTCTCTTTATCTTATGTGTATACTGTATGTTCTCTGTATGTTATGTATATAATGTATGTTCTCTGTATCGTGTGTGTATACTGTATGTTCTCTTTGGGGTTTATTCATCAAGGGATAGCGCCAGGCAGCGTCTAGTGAACGCCGGGCACTGTACGCAAAACCACATTTATGAAGGCGATTCTGGTGAGCGTCTCTAACAGCATGTAGCGTCCAATTCATCATTACAGGCGGCTCAGTTTATAGCGCCGGCGCTCTAGCTTCCAGAGCGCCAGGTATTACCTGTCGCTCTCCCATACATTTCAATGGCAGTTCCTTTCTTCTGTTTAAACAGGGTTTTTTGTCTTTTCTTTTTTTTTCTCTCAAATCATTGTGTGACCTCTCCTGGCCTAGAAAGAGTCATTTTTGAAAACTTTTTGGATTTTTTATATTCTTATGCAGAATTCTCATTACAGGTCTGGCACTAAAGTGTTAATGTCACAGTGTTATAACAATGTAATTCCATGTGTTACTGGTGGATATGTGTTCAAAAACAGACTTTGATCACACAGCGTCTGGCGCTCTGTGCTACAGCGACCAGATCCAGAGCGCTGATGCTGTGTGAGTCTGTTTTTTTGTTAAATATGGTGTGGAGCGCTGAGAGACGGTTGCAATAGCTGGCGCTACCTCTCGCTCCCTGCAGCGCTTTACTGGTGTTAGTACGCACAACATACATCTTATTCATCAATGCCGGCCAGGTTACTACAGCGACTGAAGCGCTGTATTACAGCGCCCGATAGCCGATCACAGCGTCTACTAGTGGTCGCTCTAAGCGCCTCTTTACAGACGCTCATCTGCTGATACCTGGCGCTAGTAATGGATAGGTGTTAGGATAGGTGTGTGCTTATCCCAGGCATTTTCACATTCAGTATATACAGGGCATAAGGGCTGATAATGTCCAAACCAGGGGCCGACAATTTGGCCCTTGAGCCCTGGAATTACCAACCCCTATGCTTGGTTTGGCGGGTTGGTAAGCTTTAAAGGAGTGGGGGTGTTTCTTAGAATTTTTGGGTGGGAATATTTTTTTTAAAAATTAGCCCCTCCCACCTACTTGTTTGTAACTCTGTGTTGTACAAGAAACTATTTTCTCTAGCAACAACGCGTTAGGTGTACACAGCAGAGACCTCAGGTTTAACCCTTCCTGCTGTAATTCAACCTCTTCAGATGGGGGGGATGACATTCTTGTGCTCCAGTAGCTAAAGGGTTACTGGCAGCGTCGTCACCTGGGGAGAGATGTCTGTTGTTTCTGCTGCTTGATTTTTCCAAGCTCTGCTATGTCGGGGGGCGGGGAGCTCACCCTCATCAGTGGAAGGATTCTGGCATTGGGGGGAGGAAGCTAACCTAAAGGGCATTACTTAAGGCCAGAAAAGCCACACCCACTTGAGCAACACAGAGCCATAAGAATATAAGAAACTTGGACTTAGCCATATATGGACATAGGATGTTATTTTTTTTTTTTAATTACAGTTAGACTTCATATAGTTTGTTGCACAGTAACACGTGTAGAATAGCAACTACACTGCATATCCCTAATAAAGTCCAAATCCAACCAAGGCTTGACTGGCTGGATTTCCCCAACTTTATTTTTTTATGAAGTCCCACTTTCTGTTTTCTGCTTTTACCTGCATGGTAGGTCAGTCACCTAAATGCTCATTTAAAGCGGACCAAAATTCACATTCTTATCTAGCATCCCCTGAATTGCTCCCCCCTGAGGATTATCTTTTGCCAATTTTCACTGCTCACTGCTTCACTCTAATCCCAGATAATGGCGCCTGTTTTAGCTGCAAAGCTCCGCCTCCTCCATTCATTGCCACTGCTGTGTGTGGTAATGATGTCATTGATTGGCTGACATGTTACAGAGAGGGACAGCAAAAAAAAAAAAACTGTTCCAGGACCATTTGAAAAATGAAACCATCCATTTCTAGTCCTACACCATAATGAGGGAGTATCGGCAGGAGCTATGGCCAAATGTATTTCACAAGTTTGGTGGGTTTTGGTCTGCTTTAAAGTGTATGAAATGCACATAAATACACTGCTTGGCCAGAAAAAAAGGTCACTACCTGGATTTAAAGTGGAACAATCCAATCCAGGATTTTAACTATGCTGATGATTGGTCCCTGCCCTGTGGGCTGATGTAGGATGCCCCCGTGTGAACCCTCCCGGATTGCTGTCCAATCAGTGCTGTCAGTAGTTCGCGTGGACATAGACGCTCCGGCAATGGCATCCCCGGCTTCCCTGTAGAGTGTGCGCTCCAGGCTCTGATTGGCTAGGCGCGAGGAGTGCGCACAGCTATGGGGAAGCCAGGAGACAGCATTGTGGGAGCTGCCAGGATAAGATTACTGGCACTCCGGGGGGGGGGGGGGGGGCTCACACAGCGGGGGGGGGGTGCATCCGGTATAGGATTCCCAGGGGGCAGATTAGCGGCTGGGCCCGGAATCTTTTCCAGGAAGGCCTCAGGGGGGAGATCGGTGCACGGTAACTAAGCAAATAGGGAAGAGCCTCCCATTGGATAATTAAGCAGAGGAAACATCTAAGAAGATTGCTGAAACTACTAAAATCTGGTTGGGAACTGTCCAACACATTAAAGCGGACCTTCAGCATGATTTAATGAAAAGCCCAAACCCTTAAAGTGGACCAACACCCTGCAGGATCGGGCTGGGAATCTATAAGATTTCCGGGCCGATCCAATCCCTCCCCGCGGGGCATCCAAAATCGCGATGCTCCGATGTGTGAAACCCCCCAGGTCACCCCATACACTTACCTTGCTTCCCGGCCCAACGGCGCATGCGCGGGCCGCAGCCGCATCTCGCGCTTTTCTCTAGCAAGATGCGGACGCCAGCGTGCGTGTAGCCCCTGAGGTGAGGCGCCGCTTTGGCGCGTTTACCTCAGCGGCTCTGAGTGCGCTGATTGGACGAGCGGCCGCGCATGCACCGTAGGAGCGGGTGGGGTGAGTTATACCTAGTGATCTGGGGGGTTTCGCATAGCGGGGCACCCCCGATCAGGATGCCCCAGGGAAGTGGACCAAAACCCAGGATAGTCAAAATCCTGGGTGTTTGTCCACTTTAAAAACAGCATCTAAAATTAATATATTTTAAGTTTTTAGTTACTTATTATTCTACCCGGCTGCAACTCTGTTCAGGATTCTAGGATACAGTGGAGAGCGGGATAAAGTGCAGGGGCGGGTTATAGCTGTGCTTTGCACAGACAGAGCAGAGCTGGGGTCAGAGAAAGAACAGCAATCCCAGAATGCAGAGCGGCATAGTCAGAAGACACCTCCTGTTTGCAGGCTGTCTGATGCTCCATGAGCCACCATCTTGGATGTTTAAAGACTTATAACATGCAGTAGATGCAGGTAGGATTTTTGAGCTGTATGTACAGGGTGTGGGAAACATAAGATATGTTCTTATTCAGGGTGAAGGTCTGCTTTAATAAATAGTGGAAGGAACGTGTCCGGAAAGAAATATTGAAAGAAATATTGAAGCAGAACAAAATCCGGGACTGGTTTTTGTACCTTGCCCACGGGCATCCTGATTCGGGTTCTCGGGCGACCTTCCGACAGGCGGCACCATCTTGTGCCTGCACAGTGGCCATGAATGTGATGCAATGGAGCCACCCGAAATCCCGAGAGACTTCTCTGAGCTGCGAGATCGCCAATTGGACATTGATGGCGGTGGGGTGAGGATCGGGCCCTGAAGCAGCCGGATGTCGCCGCAGCTGACCGTGGCAACATCCAAAAGGTAAGTAGCGGCTAGAGATGAGCGAGTAGTATTCGACCGAGCCGGTATTCGATCGAATACTACGCTGTTCGTCATACTCGATTTCGATCGAGTACAGCGGCGATGGCGCACTCACAATTCGTTTCCCCTCCCACCTTCCCTGGCGCGTTTTTTACACCAATCACCATGCAGGGGGGGTGGGACAGGTCCTGGGAGGACGCTGGCATCGCGAAAACGGCGTCTACACGCATTGGCTGGAAAAACCATGTGACCTCGAATATACAAAACTCAGCACTTCCTCTTCGTCAGCATTAGCAGCTTGAACTTAGTGAGGGACAGATGCTCACAGCAGGGAAAGACAGGCTGTCGCTGGCAGGGCCCCAGAAGCTCGGGATATCGCTTTTACCACCATCTATACCAGCTACCAGAAGACAAGAGAGTCATTAAGAGTCCTTATTAGGGCTACTACGCTGAACGGTATATGGCTCATATGTAGGCAGGCAGGGCCCTAGAAGCTCAGAATATCGCATTTACCACCATATATACCAGCTACCAGTAGACAAGAGAGTCATTAAGAGCCCTTATTAGGGCTGCTACGCTGAACGGTATATAGCTCATATTCTATGTAGTCAGGCAGGGCCCCAGAAGCTCAGAATATCGCTTTTACCACCATATATACCAGCTACCAGAAGACAAGAGAGTCATTAAGAGCCCTTATTAGGGCTACTACGCTGAACAGTATATAGCTCATATCCTATGTAGGCAGGCAGGGCCCCAGAAGCTCAGAATATCGCTTTTACCACCATATATACCAGCTACCAGAAGACAAGAGAGTCATTGAGAGCCCTTATTAGGGCTACTACGCTGAACAGTATACAGCTCATATTCTATGTAGTCAGGCAGGGCCCCAGAAGCTCAGAATATAGCTTTTATCACCATATATACCAGCTACCAGAAGACAAGAGAGTCATTAAGAGCCCTTATTAGGGCTACTACGCTGAACAGTATATAGCTCATATCCTATGTAGGCAGGCAGGGCCCCAGAAGCTCAGAATATCGCTTTTACCACCATATATACCAGCTACCAGAAGACAAGAGAGTCATTAAGAGCCCTTATTAGGGCTACTATGCTGAACAGCATATAGCTCATATCCTATGTAGTCAGGCAGGGCCCCAGAAGCTCAGAATATCGCTTTTACCACCATATATACCAGCTACCAGAAGACAAGAGAGTCATTAAGAGCCCTTATTAGGGCTACTACGCTGAACAGTATATAGCTCATATCCTATGTAGGCAGGCAGGGCCCCAGAAGCTCAGAATATCGCTTTTACCACCATATATACCAGCTACCAGAAGACAAGAGAGTCCTTAATCCCTTATTAGTGCTGCTATGTTGAACAGTATATAGCTCATATCCTATGTAGGCAGGCAGGGCCCCAGAAGCTCAGAATATCGCTTTTACCACCATATATACCAGCTACCAGAAGACAAGAGAGTCATTGAGAGCCCTTATTAGGGCTACAACGCTGAACAGTATATAGCTCATATCCTATGTAGGCAGGCAGGGCCCCAGAAGCTCAGAATATCGCTTTTACCACCATATATACCAGCTACCAGAAGACAAGAGAGTCATTGAGAGCCCTTATTAGGGCTACTACGCTGAACAGTATATAGCTCATATCCTATGTAGGCAGGCAGGGCCCCAGAAGCTCAGAATATCGCTTTTACCACCATATATACCAGCTACCAGAAGACAAGAGAGTCCTTAATCCCTTATTAGTGCTGCTATGTTGAACAGTATATAGCTCATATCCTATGTAGGCAGGCAGGGCCCCAGAAGCTCAGAATATCGCTTTTACCACCATATATACCAGCTACCAGAAGACAAGAGAGTCATTAAGAGCCCTTATTAGGGCTACTACGCTGAACAGTATATAGCTCATATTCTATGTAGTCAGGCAGGGCCCCAGAAGCTCAGAATATCGCTTTTACCACCATATATACCAGCTACCAGAAGACAAGAGAGTCATTAAGAGCCCTTATTAGGGCTACTACGCTGAACAGTATATAGCTCATATACTATGTAGGCAGGCAGGGCCCCAGAAGCTCAGAATATCGCTTTTACCACCATATATACCAGCTACCAGAAGACAAGAGAGTCATTAAGAGCCCTTATTAGGGCTACTACGCTGAACAGTATATAGCTCATATCCTATGTAGGCAGGCAGGGCCCCAGAAGCTCAGAATATCGCTTTTACCACCATATATACCAGCTACCAGAAGACAAGAGAGTCCTTAATCCCTTATTAGTGCTGCTATGTTGAACAGTATATAGCTCATATCCTATGTAGTCAGGCAGGGCCCTAGAAGCTCAGAATATCGCTTTTACCACCATATATACCAGCTACCAGAAGACAAGAGAGTCATTAAGAGCCCTTATTAGGGCTACTACGCTGAACAGTATATAGCTCATATCCTATGTAGTCAGGCAGGGCCCCAGAAGCTCAGAATATCGCTTTTACCACCATATATACCAGCTACCAGAAGACAAGAGAGTCATTAAGAGCCCTTATTAGGGCTACTACGCTGAACAGTATATAGCTCATATCCTATGTAGGCAGGCAGGGCCCCAGAAGCTCAGAATATCGCTTTTACCACCATATATACCAGCTACCAGAAGACAAGAGAGTCATTAAGAGCCCTTATTAGGGCTACTACGCTGAACAGTATATAGCTCATATCCTATGTAGGCAGGCAGGGCCCCAGAAGCTCAGAATATCGCTTTTACCACCATATATACCAGCTACCAGAAGACAAGAGAGTCCTTAATCCCTTATTAGTGCTGCTATGTTGAACAGTATATAGCTCATATCCTATGTAGTCAGGCAGGGCCCTAGAAGCTCAGAATATCGCTTTTACCACCATATATACCAGCTACCAGAAGACAAGAGAGTCATTAAGAGCCCTTATTAGGGCTACTACGCTGAACAGTATATAGCTCATATCCTATGTAGTCAGGCAGGGCCCCAGAAGCTCAGAATATCGCTTTTACCACCATATATACCAGCTACCAGAAGACAAGAGAGTCCTTAATCCCTTATTAGTGCTGCTATGTTGAACAGTATATAGCTCATATCCTATGTAGTCAGGCAGGGCCCCAGAAGCTCAGAATATCGCTTTTACCACCATATATACCAGCTACCAGAAGACAAGAGAGTCATTGAGAGCCCTTATTAGGGCTACTACGCTGAACAGTATATAGCTCATATCCTATGTAGGCAGGCAGGGCCCCAGAAGCTCAGAATATCGCTTTTACCACCATATATACCAGCTACCAGAAGACAAGAGAGTCCTTAATCCCTTATTAGTGCTGCTATGCTGAACAGTATATAGCTCATATCCTATGTAGTCAGGCAGGGCCCCAGAAGCTCAGAATATCGCTTTTACCACCATGTATACCAGCTACCAGAAGACAAGAGAGTCATTAAGAGCCCTTATTAGGGCTACTACGCTGAACAGTATATAGCTCATATCCTATGTAGGCAGGTAGGGCCCTAGAAGCTCAGAATCTCGCATTTACCACCATATATACCAGCTACCAGAAGACAAGAGAGTCATTAAGAGCCCTTATTAGGGCTACTACGCTGAACAGTATATAGCTCATATCCTATGTAGGCAGGCAGGGCCCCAGAAGCTCAGAATATCGCTTTTACCACCATATATACCAGCTACCAGAAGACAAGAGAGTCATTAAGAGCCCTTATTAGGGCTACTACGTTGAACAGTATATAGCTCATATCCTATGTAGGCAGGCAGGGCCCTAGAAGCTCAGAATCTCGCATTTACCACCATATATACCAGCTACCAGAAGACAAGAGAGTCCTTAATCCCTTATTAGTGCTGCTATGTTGAACAGTATATAGCTCATATCCTATGTAGTCAGGCAGGGCCCCAGAAGCTCAGAATATCGCTTTTACCACCATATATACCAGCTACCAGAAGACAAGAGAGTCATTGAGAGCACTTATTAGGGCTACTACGCTGAACAGTATATAGCTCATATCCTATGTAGGCAGGCAGGGCCCCAGAAGCTCAGAATATCGCATTTACCACCATATATACCAGCTACCAGAAGACAAGAGAGTCATTGAGAGCCCTTATTAGGGCTACTATGCTGAACAGTATATAGCTCATATGTAGGCAGGCAGGGCCCCAGAAGCTCAGAATATCGCTTTTACCACCATATATACCAGCTACCAGAAGACAAGAGAGTCATTGAGAGCCCTTATTAGGGCTGCTATGTTTTAAAAATTGTGTGGAGGCCCAAGAGCTGAGACCTTTTAAAAATTGTGTGGAGGCCCAAGAGCTGAGACCTTTTAAAAATTGTGTGGAGGCCCAAGAGCTGAGACCTTTTAAAAATTGTGTGGAGGCCCAAGAGCTGAGACCTCTCAAACATTGTGTGGAGTCCTACGAGCTGAGACCTCTTAAAAATTGTGTGGAGGCCCAAGAGCTGAGACCTTTTAAAAATTGTGTGGAGGCCCAAGAGTTGAGACCTCTTAAAAATTGATTGTATTAAGCCCAAGAGGTGAGCCATAATTTTTTTCATTAATACAGCAATTCTACGGCGGTTAAGGAGGAGGAGGAGGAAATGGCACTTCATACAGATGGCACTTCACTCTTGGCTGCTTTCCACTGTTGTACAAGCAAAGTCCGGGTCAATCCACTTGCTGTTCATTTTGATTAGCGTCAGCCTGTCGGCACTGTCGGTTGACAGGCGGCTGCGCTTATCGGTTATAATGCCCCCGGCTGCGCTGAACACCCTTTCTGATAGCACGCTGGCGGCAGGGCAGGCAAGCACCTCCAAGGCGTACAGGGACAGTTCCAGCCACGTGTCCAACTTGGAGACCCAGTAAGTGTAGGTCGCTGAGGGATCGGGGAGGACAGGGGTGTGGTCTGCCAGGTAGTCCCGCAACATCCGCCGATACTTGTCCCTCCTGCTGATAGCGGGCCCCGCAGTGATGGAAGTTGCACGAGGGGGTGACATGAACGTGTCCCACACCTTGGAGAGTGTTCCCCTGGTGGCTGTGGGCCTGATCGATGTTGTCAGACTCTGGGAGACACTCTCCTCTCTGCCGCCAGCGATGCTGGGTGGGAAAATCTGCATCATGTTCTGCAAGAGTTCCCTCTGGTATTCCAGTAATCGATTCGTCCTCTCCTCTACCGGAATAAAAGAGGAGAAGTTATCTTTATACCGGGGGTCCAGGAGTGCGAAGACCCAGTATAGTTTGTTCTCCAATATCCGGACAACACGTATGTCCCGGGAAAAGCAGCCCAGCATGAAGTCAGCCATGTGTGCCAGACTCTGAGTAGGCATGACGTCACTGCCCCCACCAGAAGGATCATTTTCCATTTCCTCCTCTTCCTCCTCCTCTCCGCCCCATCCGCGCTGAACCAATGGGACGCACACAGCCTGACTGCTACCCTCGCCGCCAGCATCCTCTTCCACAGCCACCTCCACGTTGTCCTCCTCATCCTGCAACTGCCACCGAGCAGCAGACAAAAGTGTGGTCTGACTGTCTACCTGCGTTGCGTCTCCTCCTACCCCCGTCTCCTCTGTGTGCAATGCGTTCTCCCTTATTGCGATGAGCGATTCTTTAAGGACGCCTAGGAGCGGGATGGTTACGCTCACTATAGCGTCCTCGCTGCTGACCTTCTTAGTGGACTCCTCAAAGATACGCAATACATCGCATATGTCTGCCATCCATGGCCACTCGTGGTTGGCAAACTGAGGGAGCTGAGTTGGAGGCACGCGTGGATGCATCATCTGGTACTCCATCAATGCTTTCTGCTGCTCACACACCCTGGCCAACATGCAATAGGTGGAATTCCAGCGAGTGGGCAGGTCGCACAACAGCCGATGTTGAGGCAAATGGAGGCGTTGCTGGATTTTTTTTAAGCTAGCAGCAGCTACAGTTGACTTCCGAAAGTGAGCGCACAAGCGCCGCACTTTGACCAGTAGCTCTGCCAGGTTGGGGTAAGTCTTTAGAAACTTTTGTACTACCAAATTAAAAACGTGGGCCAGGCATGGTACGTGATTGAGTTCTGCAAGCTCCAGAGCCGCCACCAGGTTACGGCCGTTATCGCACACGACCATGCCTGGTCCTAGCCGCAGCGGCGACAGCCACATCTCTGTCTGCTGCAATATGGCGTGCCTCACCTCTGCGGCGCTGTGCTTCCTGTCGCCCAAGCTGATGAGCTTAAGCACCGCCTGCTGACGTCTCCCCGTGCCAGTGCTGCAACGCTTCCAGCTAGGGGCTGAGGGCGATGTTAAGGCAGAGGAGGAGGAGGAGGAGGAGGAGGAGGAGGAAGAGGAGGGGGGTCTATCAGAACCCGTTCTGGCAATCTTGGGCGGGGGTGGTATGTAGGCCGTCCCTGTTTGCGACCCCGTCCCCGCTTCCACAACATTCACCCAGTGTGCCATCAAAGAGATGTAGCGTCCTTGGCCGCAAGCGCTTGTCCACGAGTCGGTGGTCAAGTGGACCTTTGCGCTGACTGCGTACCTCAGGGTCCGCCTGATGTTACGCGACACGTGCTGGTGCAGGGCGGGGACGCCACACCGGGAAAAATAGTGGCGGCTAGGGACGGAATAGCGAGGTGCGGCAGCCGCCATCAGGTCGCGGAAGGCCTGCGTCTCCACAAGCCAAAACGGCAACATCTCCAGGGCCAGCAGTTTGGAGATGAGGCAGGTTAAGGCTTGGGCTTGGGGGTGACTGGAGGCGTACTTCCGCCTGCGGTTGAACGCCTGCGAGATGGACAGTTGATGGGACGAGGAGATGGAAGGTGCAGACGAAGATGCGGGGGAAGGGGGGGCTGAAGGAGAAGGCCCCAAAGTAGCTGAGGCAGAGGCAGATGTGGAGGTGTCCTGGCTGGAGGTCTGGAACGCAGTGGCAGCACACAACAAAGGGGAAGAGGCAGTGGCAGCAAGACGGGGCGCAGGTTGTATTGCGTTTGCTCTCTCCCACTCAGCCCAGTGCTTGAATTCCAAGTGACGGCGCATGCCTGAGGTGGTCAGATTGCTCTTCTCAGAGCCCCTACTCAGTTTTGAGTGGCAGATTGTGCAAACCGCGCTCAGTTTGTCATCCGCGCAAACACCACAGAAGTACGAGGCCTCGATGGGGGAGCTTCGCGCGACTGCCTGCTGCCGGGAAGAGCTTCGGCCCTGCTGGCTGTGGCCTGCCTTCTCTGTCTGGACTGTCCTCTGCCTCTGGACTGTCCTCTGCCTCTTGCTGCCTTATTCGGTGATGCGCAGACCGCATCTCCACTGCTTTCCCCGCTGGACATCACCCCTGTCCAAGTGGGGTCGGTCATTTCGTCGTCCACCACCTCCTCTTCCACTTCCTCTCTCTGCTCCTCCTCCTGCCCACTGGACATTCCAACAGCCTCCCTTGATGGCAACTGCGTCTCATCATCATCGCTCATGATAGCAGATGCTGGTTCCGGGTCCACATCACTAGCAGATGGCGGATACTCAAGTGTTTGGGCATCACTACAAACAAATTCCTCTGCTAGCTCCTGGGATTCTTGCAGCACATCTGGAAAAGGACCCGAAAAGAGGTCCTGGGAGGGGTCAAGGGTGGGCTGACTCTGTTGGCCAGGTTGGGAGGAAGGATGGTCAGAGTGAGACTGTGTGGATGACTGGGTGGTGGACAAGTGACTGGAAGCGTTATCGGCCATCCATTGCACCACCTGTTCACGCTGCTCAGGCTTTAACAGAGGTGTACCCCGCCCCCCGCATAACTGTCCCATAAAGGCAGGGAAGCTGGATGAGCGTAATGCTGGCTGCCCCTCATCAGCACGCATTGTATCCCCACTGGCTTCAACGCGGTTTGTGCCCCCACCAGCATTTCCGCGCCCCCGTCCTCGTCCACGTCCCTTTGCGCTAGCCCTCCGCATTTCAGACGTTTTACTTTTTTGGCCACGCGTTATGCCAAATATAAAAATATTTTTAAGAAGAACACCTGGCTATACAGCCGTATACTGCCAGAAGGTGAAATGGTGCCTATACGCACCGGGTATATAACAAGGTTTTGTTGGTAAAGAGGACACAAAACAGTAGTGCCAAATATAAAAATATTTTTAAGAAAAACACCTGGCTATACAGCCGTATACTGCCAGAAGGTGAAATGGTGCCTATACGCACCGTGTATAAAACAGTGTTTTGTTGGCACAGAGGACACAAAACAGTAGTGCAAAATATAGTTTTGTATATAGGTGCTAATACACCACTGAAGTCTTTCTGTCCCTAATCCAGCATCAGCAGCTACCCCTCACTAAAGCAGCCGTTTTGAGCAGAGTGTATATAGTTTTGTATATAGGTGGTAATACACCACTGAAGTCTTTCTGTCCCTATTCCAGCAGCAGCAGCTACCCCTCACTAAAGCAGCCGTAGCTGCAGCACTAATAAGTGCTCAGCTCTTGGGACTCCACACAATTTTTAAAAGGTCTCAGCTCTTGGGCCTCCACACAATTTTTAAGAGGTCTCAGCTCTTGGGCCTCCACACAATTTTTAAGAGGTCTCAGCTCTTGGGCCTCCACACAATTTTTAAGAGGTCTCAGCTCTTGGGCCTCCACACAATTTTTAAGAGGTCTCAGCTCTTGGGCCTCCACACAATTTTTAAAAGGTCTCAGCTCTTGGGCCTCCACACAATGTTTGAGAGGTCTCAGCTCTTGGGCCTCCACACAATTTTTAAAAGGTCTCAGCTCTTGGGCCTCCACACAATTTTTAAGAGGTCTCAGCTCTTGGGCCTCCACACAATTTTTAAAAGGTCTCAGCTCTTGGGACTCCACACAATGTTTGAGAGGTCTCAGCTCTTGGGCCTCCACACAATTTTTAAAAGGTCTCAGCACTTGGGCCTCCACACAATTTTTAAAAGGTCTCAGCTCTTGGGCCTCCACACAATTTTTAAGAGGTCTCAGCTCTTGGGCCTCCACACAATTTTTAAGAGGTCTCAGCTCTTGGGCCTCCACACAATTTTTAAGAGGTCTCAGCTCTTGGGCCTCCACACAATTTTTAAGAGGTCTCAGCTCTTGGGCCTCCACACAATTTTTAAGAGGTCTCAGCTCTAAGCTTCCCTTACTGCTGGGGTGACACACTGTAACAAACCTCCTCCTGTAAGCTTCCCTGACTGCTGGGGTGACACACTGTAACTAGGGATGAGCGAATCGATCCGGACGAACCCGGATTCGATCCGAATTTCAGGAAAAATTCGATTCGGATCGAATCCGAATTTCCCCGCGATTCGATCACTCGAAGTTTTCCTTTAACATCCATTCATTTACATTACAGGCATTCTAAGATGGCGGGCGGGACATGTCTGGACATGTATCCCGCGCCAGTGCAAGCTGGGGCAGTCACATGCAGCCTATCAGCAGCCAGCAAGCCCGGTGACGTCACACAGCGGTATTTAACGGCGGCCATCTTGCTTTTCCTCATTTCTCTATTGCATTCGTGACAGACAGACAGAACGCTGTGTAGCTGAGGCAGTTAGACAGGCTGGAGACAGGGACAGACAGGGACAGGCTGGAGACAGGCAGGAGACAGGCAGGAGACAGACAGGAGACAGACAGAAAGCCAGGGAAAGGTAGGAAAAACGGAGCTGGCTGACAGGGAGATTTTTTTTTTTTCATCCAGCCTTTGTTAGCGTTTTCAGGCTGCTTATAGTAACTAACTGTGCATATATACTGAACTGATCTTAAGTCTGCTGTGAGGCATCCCATTCTGTGACTAAAGCAGCCTCTATTTAATAGCATAATAAACATTTGCACTTATTCTCATAGAAATCAGGCCTGATAAAGACACTTTTGCTGTGCATGCTCTCTGGTTTTTGTGGCACTGGCATCCCATTCTGTGACTAAAGCAGCCTCTATTTAATAGCATAATAAACATTTGCACTTATTCTCATAGAAATCAGGCCTGATAAAGACACTTTTGCTGTGCATGCTCTCTGGTTTTTGTGGCACTGGCATCCCATTCTGTGACTAAAGCAGCCTCTATTTAATAGCATAATAAACATTTGCACTTATTCTCATAGAAATCAGGCCTGATAAAGACACTTTTGCTGTGCATGCTCTCTGGTTTTTGTGGCACTGGCATCCCATTCTGTGACTAAAGCAGCCTCTATTTAATAGCATAATAAACATTTGCACTTATTCTCATAGAAATCAGGCCTGATAAAGACACTTTTGCTGTGCATGCTCTCTGGTTTTTGTGGCACTGGCATCCCATTCTGTGACTAAAGCAGCCTCTATTTAATAGCATAATAAACATTTGCACTTATTCTCATAGAAATCAGGCCTGATAAAGACACTTTTGCTGTGCATGCTCTCTGGTTTTTGTGGCACTGGCATCCCATTCTGTGACTAAAGCAGCCTCTATTTAATAGCATAATAAACATTTGCACTTATTCTCATAGAAATCAGGCCTGATAAAGACACTTTTGCTGTGCATGCTCTCTGGTTTTTGTGGCACTGGCATCCCATTCTGTGACTAAAGCAGCCTCTATTTAATAGCATAATAAACATTTGCACTTATTCTCATAGAAATCAGGCCTGATAAAGACACTTTTGCTGTGCATGCTCTCTGGTTTTTGTGGCACTGGCATCCCATTCTGTGACTAAAGCAGCCTCTATTTAATAGCATAATAAACATTTGCACTTATTCTCATAGAAATCAGGCCTGATAAAGACACTTTTGCTGTGCATGCTCTCTGGTTTTTGTGGCACTGGCATCCCATTCTGTGACTAAAGCAGCCTCTATTTAATAGCATAATAAACATTTGCACTTATTCTCATAGAAATCAGGCCTGATAAAGACACTTTTGCTGTGCATGCTCTCTGGTTTTTGTGGCACTGGCATCCCATTCTGTGACTAAAGCAGCCTCTATTTAATAGCACAATAAACATTTGCACTTATTCTCATAGAAATCAGGCCTGATAAAGACACTTTTGCTGTGCATGCTCTCTGGTTTTTGTGGCACTGGCATCCCATTCTGTGACTAAAGCAGCCTCTATTTAATAGCATAATAAACATTTGCACTTATTCTCATAGAAATCAGGCCTGATAAAGACACTTTTGCTGTGCATGCTCTCTGGTTTTTGTGGCACTGGCATCCCATTCTGTGACTAAAGCAGCCTCTATTTAATAGCATAATAAACATTTGCACTTATTCTCATAGAAATCAGGCCTGATAAAGACACTTTTGCTGTGCATGCTCTCTGGTTTTTGTGGCACTGGCATCCCATTCTGTGACTAAAGCAGCCTCTATTTAATAGCATAATAAACATTTGCACTTATTCTCATAGAAATCAGGCCTGATAAAGACACTTTTGCTGTGCATGCTCTCTGGTTTTTGTGGCACTGGCATCCCATTCTGTGACTAAAGCAGCCTCTATTTAATAGCATAATAAACATTTGCACTTATTCTCATAGAAATCAGGCCTGATAAAGACACTTTTGCTGTGCATGCTCTCTGGTTTTTGTGGCACTGGCATCCCATTCTGTGACTAAAGCAGCCTCTATTTAATAGCACAATAAACATTTGCACTTATTCTCATAGAAATCAGGCCTGATAAAGACACTTTTGCTGTGCATGCTCTCTGGTTTTTGTGGCACTGGCATCCCATTCTGTGACTAAAGCAGCCTCTATTTAATAGCATAATAAACATTTGCACTTATTCTCATAGAAATCAGGCCTGATAAAGACACTTTTGCTGTGCATGCTCTCTGGTTTTTGTGGCACTGGCATCCCATTCTGTGACTAAAGCAGCCTCTATTTAATAGCATAATAAACATTTGCACTTATTCTCATAGAAATCAGGCCTGATAAAGACACTTTTGCTGTGCATGCTCTCTGGTTTTTGTGGCACTGGCATCCCATTCTGTGACTAAAGCAGCCTCTATTTAATAGCACAATAAACATTTGCACTTATTCTCATAGAAATCAGGCCTGATAAAGACACTTTTGCTGTGCATGCTCTCTGGTTTTTGTGGCACTGGCATCCCATTCTGTGACTAAAGCAGCCTCTATTTAATAGCATAATAAACATTTGCACTTATTCTCATAGAAATCAGGCCTGATAAAGACACTTTTGCTGTGCATGCTCTCTGGTTTTTGTGGCACTGGCATCCCATTCTGTGACTAAAGCAGCCTCTATTTAATAGCATAATAAACATTTGCACTTATTCTCATAGAAATCAGGCCTGATAAAGACACTTTTGCTGTGCATGCTCTCTGGTTTTTGTGGCACTGGCATCCCATTCTGTGACTAAAGCAGCCTCTATTTAATAGCACAATAAACATTTGCACTTATTCTCATAGAAATCAGGCCTGATAAAGACACTTTTGCTGTGCATGCTCTCTGGTTTTTGTGGCACTGGCATCCCATTCTGTGACTAAAGCAGCCTCTATTTAATAGCATAATAAACATTTGCACTTATTCTCATAGAAATCAGGCCTGATAAAGACACTTTTGCTGTGCATGCTCTCTGGTTTTTGTGGCACTGGCATCCCATTCTGTGACTAAAGCAGCCTCTATTTAATAGCATAATAAACATTTGCACTTATTCTCATAGAAATCAGGCCTGATAAAGACACTTTTGCTGTGCATGCTCTCTGGTTTTTGTGGCACTGGCATCCCATTCTGTGACTAAAGCAGCCTCTATTTAATAGCACAATAAACATTTGCACTTATTCTCATAGAAATCAGGCCTGATAAAGACACTTTTGCTGTGCATGCTCTCTGGTTTTTGTGGCACTGGCATCCCATTCTGTGACTAAAGCAGCCTCTATTTAATAGCACAATAAACATTTGCACTTATTCTCATAGAAATCAGGCCTGATAAAGACACTTTTGCTGTGCATGCTCTCTGGTTTTTGTGGCACTGGCATCCCATTCTGTGACTAAAGCAGCCTCTATTTAATAGCATAATAAACATTTGCACTTATTCTCATAGAAATCAGGCCTGATAAAGACACTTTTGCTGTGCATGCTCTCTGGTTTTTGTGGCACTGGCATCCCATTCTGTGACTAAAGCAGCCTCTATTTAATAGCACAATAAACATTTGCA
Source organism: Gastrophryne carolinensis (assembly GCA_027917425.1). Taxonomy (NCBI): domain Eukaryota; kingdom Metazoa; phylum Chordata; class Amphibia; order Anura; family Microhylidae; genus Gastrophryne; species Gastrophryne carolinensis. The sequence goes on along the minus strand of CM051235.1, from coordinate 30,583,049 downwards.
CTTATTCTCATAGAAATCAGGCCTGATAAAGACACTTTTGCTGTGCATGCTCTCTGGTTTTTGTGGCACTGGCATCCCATTCTGTGACTAAAGCAGCCTCTATTTAATAGCATAATAAACATTTGCACTTATTCTCATAGAAATCAGGCCTGATAAAGACACTTTTGCTGTGCATGCTCTCTGGTTTTTGTGGCACTGGCATCCCATTCTGTGACTAAAGCAGCCTCTATTTAATAGCATAATAAACATTTGCACTTATTCTCATAGAAATCAGGCCTGATAAAGACACTTTTGCTGTGCATGCTCTCTGGTTTTTGTGGCACTGGCATCCCATTCTGTGACTAAAGCAGCCTCTATTTAATAGCACAATAAACATTTGCACTTATTCTCATAGAAATCAGGCCTGATAAAGACACTTTTGCTGTGCATGCTCTCTGGTTTTTGTGGCAATGGCATCCCATTCTGTGACTAAAGCAGCCTCTATTTAATAGCATAATAAACATTTGCACTTATTCTCATAGAAATCAGGCCTGATAAAGACACTTTTGCTGTGCATGCTCTCTGGTTTTTGTGGCACTGGCATCCCATTCTGTGACTAAAGCAGCCTCTATTTAATAGCATAATAAACATTTGCACTTATTCTCATAGAAATCAGGCCTGATAAAGACACTTTTGCTGGCCAAAGGCCTACTGGACCCTGCCAGCTCGATTCCTGCCCGGGGCATCCCATTCTGTGACTAAAGCAGCCTCTGTTTAAGACCATATAAGCATTTGCTCTTATCATATTTGAAATTAGGCCTGATAAAGACACTTTTGCTGGGCATAGCACAACTTGTCCCTGCCAGGTGTACTTACTGCTGGTTTTTAGGGCATCCCATTCTGTGACTACACCAGCCTCTATTTAAGAACCTAACCATTTGCACCTATTCTAATTGAAATTAGGCATGATAAAGACACTTTTGCTGTGCATAGTCTTACTGCTGCCTGCCAGGTGCTCTCTGGTTTTTGGGACATCCCATTCTGTAACATACCATTAGCCTCTGCATTAACTGTAAGCTGCACAGTTATTTAAAGAAATTTGGCCTGTATGAGCCTGCTAACACACTGCTGCTGTGTGCATATATACTGATCTCAAGTCTGCTTTGGGGCATCCCATTCTGTAACATACCATTAGCCTCTGCATTAACTGTAAGCTGCACATTTATTTAAAGAAATTTGGCCTGTATGAGCCTGCTAACACACTGCTGCTGTGTGCATATATACTGATCTCAAGTCTGCTTTGGGGCATCCCATTCTGTAACATACCATTAGCCTCTGCATTAACTGTAAGCTGCACAGTTATTTAAAGAAATTTGGCCTGTATGAGCCTGCTAACACACTGCTGCTGTGTGCATATATACTGATCTCAAGTCTGCTTTGGGGCATCCCATTCTGTAACATACCATTAGCCTCTGCATTAACTGTAAGCTGCACAGTTATTTAAAGAAATTTGGCCTGTATGAGCCTGCTAACACACTGCTGCTGTGTGCATATATACTGATCTCAAGTCTGCTTGGGGCATCCCATTCTGTAACATACCATTAGCCTCTGCATTAACTGTAAGCTGCACAGTTATTTAAAGAAATTTGGCCTGTATGAGCCTGCTAACACACTGCTGCTGTGTGCATATATACTGATCTCAAGTCTGCTTGGGGCATCCCATTCTGTAACATACCATTAGCCTCTGCATTAACTGTAAGCTGCACAGTTATTTAAAGAAATTTGGCCTGTATGAGCCTGCTAACACACTGCTGCTGTGTGCATATATACTGATCTCAAGTCTGCTTTGGGGCATCCCATTCTGTAACATACCATTAGCCTCTGCATTTACTGTAAGCTGCACATTTATTTAAAGAAATTTGGCCTGTATGAGCCTGCTAACACACTGCTGCTGTGTGCATATATACTGATCTCAAGTCTGCTTTGGGGCATCCCATTCTGTAACATACCATTAGCCTCTGCATTTACTGTAAGCTGCACATTTATTTAAAGAAATTTGGCCTGTATGAGCCTGCTAACACACTGCTGCTGTGTGCATATATACTGATCTCAAGTCTGCTTTGGGGCATCCCATTCTGTAACATACCATTAGCCTCTGCATTAACTGTAAGCTGCACAGTTATTTAAAGAAATTTGGCCTGTATGAGCCTGCTAACACACTGCTGCTGTGTGCATATATACTGATCTCAAGTCTGCTTTGGGGCATCCCATTCTGTAACATACCATTAGCCTCTGCATTAACTGTAAGCTGCACAGTTATTTAAAGAAATTTGGCCTGTATGAGCCTGCTAACACACTGCTGCTGTGTGCATATATACTGATCTCAAGTCTGCTTGGGGCATCCCATTCTGTAACATACCATTAGCCTCTGCATTAACTGTAAGCTGCACAGTTATTTAAAGAAATTTGGCCTGTATGAGCCTGCTAACACACTGCTGCTGTGTGCATATATACTGATCTCAAGTCTGCTTGGGGCATCCCATTCTGTAACATACCATTAGCCTCTGCATTAACTGTAAGCTGCACAGTTATTTAAAGAAATTTGGCCTGTATGAGCCTGCTAACACACTGCTGCTGTGTGCATATATACTGATCTCAAGTCTGCTTGGGGCATCCCATTCTGTAACATACCATTAGCCTCTGCATTAACTGTAAGCTGCACAGTTATTTAAAGAAATTTGGCCTGTATGAGCCTGCTAACACACTGCTGCTGTGTGCATATATACTGATCTCAAGTCTGCTTTGGGGCATCCCATTCTGTAACATACCATTAGCCTCTGCATTTACTGTAAGCTGCACATTTATTTAAAGAAATTTGGCCTGTATGAGCCTGCTAACACACTGCTGCTGTGTGCATATATACTGATCTCAAGTCTGCTTTGGGGCATCCCATTCTGTAACATACCATTAGCCTCTGCATTTACTGTAAGCTGCACATTTATTTAAAGAAATTTGGCCTGTATGAGCCTGCTAACACACTGCTGCTGTGTGCATATATACTGATCTCAAGTCTGCTTTGGGGCATCCCATTCTGTAACATACCATTAGCCTCTGCATTAACTGTAAGCTGCACAGTTATTTAAAGAAATTTGGCCTGTATGAGCCTGCTAACACACTGCTGCTGTGTGCATATATACTGATCTCAAGTCTGCTTTGGGGCATCCCATTCTGTAACATAACATAACCTACCTACCATACTAAGCAGCTCTCTTATTTAAACTAAGCAGGCCTCTTGGAGGCTGAGTGTCCACTTTTGGGTGTGCATTTATATTCGGTTTCATATACAGTGGGGTATCCCAATTTGTAAGATAACCTACCCCAACCATGTAAACTAAATAGGCCTGTTGCAGCCTGAGTTTCTCTGCTTGCGTATGGCCTGCATTACAATCTGTCTCTTTCAATGACACTGCTGCCTGTGGTATCCCAATTTGTAAGATAACCTACCCCAACCATGTAAACTAAAGGTTACGTCCTTCCAGAAGGAAAACTTATGCCGAACACTATTTTTGTTAGGGGCATTGACCTTTGGATTGATCGGCATGAAATTAATTTATTCTTGGTGTGCCACACACCCCGCTTCACTTCTTGAATATTCATTACTTCATGGGTTAATCACCTGCAGGTGACGTAGTGCAGAGAGGAAGTCTTGTAACGAGCCCCACCTTCCGGCCTATATATACCTGGTACCTCCCTTCAATCACCAGTATTTTTCTCTCTGCGTGACAAGCAGAGGTTGGAAGTTTCCTGCTTACAGGTAGGTCGGGGCTTACCCCGCCACCCCCCTTTTGGTCTATTTCTGCCCGGTTTGAGTTGTATACCTCTATGGTGGATAGGAAGCCTCCCAGCTTAGGCTGCTCACCGGGTAATTGGTAGATGGCACTATTGGTGCCTAGGAGCTTATCTCCTCCGCTCATCCCCCTCTTTTGGGGGCAATGCGGCAATCCGGCATGGTGATCCGGAAATGGGATGCCCCTGTCCCGAGGGTCCCCGTAGCCCTTTTCTCCCCCGCTCCGGTCCTTTCTCCCTTCACTTGGGGGGGGGGGGGGGGGGGGGTGTATGAGGGTGTGCTTTAGTAGGTGTGTTTCACTTGTATCGCTGCATGTTAACATATGTGTCATGTTTATGCATTCACTGTAGCATGTGTATATTTTTGGGTCTGCTTTAAGGGCAGGCTGCGCTGGGTAAAGGCTGGCCACTTCTCTTGCAGTTTGTTGCTTTGTGGCCCCCTCTCCCCTCCCTCCCTCTCCCCTCTCCTCGCCTGGCATTCATGTTTGCATTGTACACCACCATGCGGTTTTTACCCTCCCCCCTCCGCCGCCTGAGCGCACGTGTTGTGGCCCAGCTGTAAGTGATTCCAGCTGATCGGCGTAGGGGGGGGGGGCGGGCCCGCTGACGCGCGGCGCCGACGTCTGCGGCGTCTGCGGCGGGCCCAGCGTTTTGCTTCCTTCAATGCAGGAAATCGCATGGGCGCACGGCCGCACTTTGTCTTCTGTGCTGGCTGCTGGCTGCAGTCTTGTTCCGGCTGCTGCCTTTGCTGTCCAGGTAAGCGGCCCCTCCCGTTGGGGCCATTAAATGGGGAATGCATTCCTTGCAGTAATACAGTGGGGAGTCACTCTGTATTAAGGGGGCGTGATTTAAGGGCACTTTGGTGCCATGCTTATGTTTGTTTATACACATGTGAGGATCTGATGGTTTTTCCTTGCAGATCCTGGGATCCCTGCTTATGGTTGCCCTCTGGCTCTATGTGCCTGGCTAATTATTGGGATATCTTTGTGAATGTATATATACATAGACTATATATAAATATATATATATATATATATATATATATAGTTCTTTAAAGGGGACCTTAACTTAACTTAGAAAAAAAAAAAAAAAATTTAAAAAAAAAAAAAAAAATCCTCCCTTCCGGGACATTACTAATAAAGGGGCATCCCGGGTTGGCTTATGCCTTAAAAGTCCCAGTATTGCGAATACCATAAATCACCATATTGAGGCTTCCGTAATTTCCGGAAACGGTTCTGTGAGCCGTTTGGGGGGTGCGTAGGTTATAGGGTTCCACTCCCAGCTGATGATGTCTTATTTGCATCCCTTGTGCAAACAGACTGTTGCGCGCCTGTCCGTTGCTTCGGCTGCAGGGCCATCGCATCATTCATCTTCTCCTACCTCTCCCTCCCTATTTCCGGACCCCGCATGACACTGTCAAAAGTGGGGATTCGCATTCCGAGGTGGCAGTACAGCCCAGCCCCCGGAAAGTAATGCCCGTTAAAGCAGCGTTTAAGGCCGCTGCAAAACGAAGGCACCTGACTCCGGTACCTTCGGCTCCACAGGGCCAGTTTTTGTGTACCTGTGGAATGGTCCGATGGATCCCCAGACGAGGATGAATTCCAGTCTGAGTCAGATGAGCCGACAGGTCAGCTTGTGGCTGATGAGATTGGCGATTGGTCAGAGGGGGTTGTTTTGGACACCCCCTCTATTCTGGCTCAAATGTTTAAAATTTTGAGTTTAGATACGCCTGAGGCGGCTGCCCCGCCAAGGGGTCGGTTGTTTAAAGAGCCTCAGCCGCGTTTGGTTTTTCCCCAGACTACACCTCTTTGAGAGGGTGGTTCTTAAGGAATGGGAACATTCCACGCGGTTATCTGGAATTTCTTCCAGTTGGCCATTGTGCTAATGATTTGTTGACTATAGGAGCACAAGGGGGCATATGCTAATTGCATTTATTGAGGCCTACGGCCACACCTCCCTGAATGCGCCCGATCTCGTCTGATCTTGGAGGCTAAGCAGTGTCGGGCCTGGTCAGTACTTGGATGGGAGACCGCCTGGGGTTACCCCTGTATTAGGGCTCTCCAGCTCGGCTATGGTACAATCTGCTGAGACCACTGTCCCCAAAGATGGGGAAGATCGTCTGATTGACCATTTACGCTCGACATGGTTTTAATCTATTCCGGGTCAGCATTGCGCCCGGTATGTGCTTCAGCCCTTCTGCTAATCCTTAATTCAAGGGCTATAGGAGGATCTTAATCCCGCTTGCAAACAGTTCACTGCGCTTAAGCAGTGTGAATCTTTTGTGGCTTATGTCCGGGCTGCTCAGGACGATGCGCTGACTATGAGTAGCAGGGCGGCATCTATGCTGGTGGCTATTTCGCAGGTCAGTATGGCTGCGTCAGTGGTCAGCGGACACGGCTTCCAAAAAGGGGGGCTCACAGCTCTCCCCTTTTTGGGGTTGCGTCTGTTCGAGGAGAAAATTGATTCTGTCGCAAAGGGTGGTAAGATGCCACAACACAAGAGGCCCCGTGGTCCCTTCAGGGGAACAAGTTCCGGTAGGCCTTCTTTTCGAGGATTCAGAGCGGGCAGGGGTGCACAAAGTTGATGTGCGGGGTCCTTTCCCGCTACATGTGGCGCAGGTTGGACTCGGGAGGGGCCGTGGCCGGCCCACTCAGTCCTGGGGCACCAAGCCCAAAAACCTGCTGATAAGCTCGCTCAGCAATGAGGGGCTGCCCTCACCCGTGCGGGTGGGGGGACTATTGCGACACTTCTACCATTGGAACCAAGTGGTTCCAGGCAGATGGATCCAGGAGGTAGTGTCGCCCGGTTACGACCGGAAATTCGAGTCTCACCCTCCTTCACGGTCCGTTCATGGGTCGGTTCATCCTGGCCTGAACTCTCATCAAGACAGAGTGTGTCTTTCTTTTGCCAAATTCACATGAGAACGCTTCAGCTATTTCTGTTAGCGTGTTAGGATCAGCAACCTCTGTCGCTGGATCAGTCCTTCCAGTTGTCCTCCCGTGTACGGCAGTCCCTCCTGTGGTGCTTGGTCCCGACCAATCTTGTGTAGGGCAGGCTTTTCCTGACCCCCCTTTGGAAAATTGTCACCACGGACGCCAGTCTGTCGGGATGGGGCAGATTCTGGAAGGAGCTGCGGTCTCAGGGGCAGTGGAGAGCTTAAAGGCCCCACTGTCCCATCAAGATTCTGAATCTGAGAACCATTCGTCAGGTGCTGGCTCTCCTGACTCAGTACGTGCTGGGCCTTTTGGTCCAGATGTGTTCAGACAATCGATCAGCGGTTGCTTATGTTGGTCTTCAGGGTAGGACGCGCAGTCTGAGTACTCTCAGAGTGGTGTCCCTGATCCGGACATGGGCAGTGTCCATGTTCCCTGTCTCTCGGCGGTTCACATTCCAGAGGTGATGAAACAGGTAGTGGGCCGGTTGAGCAAGGGCTCTCCCCGCCTGGAAGAATAGGTTCTCCATCCTCGGGTGGTTCGCCTACTGTGTCTCCAATGGGAGTCCCCGGAGGTGGACCTGTTGGCCCCTCATCACTATCACAGGTTCCCGAACTTCGTGTCGCTCTCCCAGGATCCTCTGGCTCTGGCAGTGGACGCCATGTCCCTGATCTGGGGCGTTCTAGGATTTCTATACCTGTTTCCTCCGATGCCCATGCTGGGCAGGGTTCTTCAGAAGTTGGCTCTGGAAAGGGTGTACGCCGTTCTCGTGGCCCCAAGGTGGCCAAGACGAGTGAGGTTCACAGACATCATTCGGCTGGCAGTGGACCAGTTCGTTCTGCCTATTCGGCCCGATCCGCTCACTCAGGGTCAATTGTGTTACCCCATTTTACCAGCGCTGGGTTTGATGGCCTGGCTGCTGAAACCTCCATCCTGAAGGAGGAGGGTCTTTCTGATTCAGTCATTTAAGACTCTGATCAGTGCCCGGAAGAGGTCTTCTTCCATCACCTACTATAGGACTTGGAAAGCCTATATCGCTTGGTGTGAGATGAGATTTTTCCTTGTAGGGTCTTTTTTCGCTCTCCAGGTTTTACAATCAGGACTGGACTCCAGATAAGTATCCGGGTCGAGCATACAGCACAACATGCAGGGACGTGTATTGCTGGGCGGGCTCCTTTAGATCTGCCCTGGATGGTTACCAGGCAGACCAGCGGATTACATCTAAGCTGAGAGAGCGGACCCCAAGCCTGTGTTTCTGCTTCCCTTATCATTGAGGGATAGGGAACCTCGCAGCATAGCGCAGACGCCATTCCTTCATAATTGGCGAACGGAGCACTAACTAACTTGGGATATCTAAACCTGTCCATCCAGCATCAATTTTGGGATTGTGCACCTGGACATGAGGCTTTTGGTAATAATCTAACGGGCCTGGATGGGCTGATCAAGTGCCCTTAAGTGCGGTTTGGTACTGAAGACGCCCCCTAGTGGGGGTGGAACTAGTTTTACCGCTTATTACATGATATTACTCACCGCTATGATTTGGGAAAGTGAATCATTGAGCAAGTTTTTATTGTCTGTAAGGTACAATATGTCCAATTGTATTAGTAATAACCTGCGCATTGGCAAGTAAGACAGTTGACAACTGTTAAAAAAAAAAAAAAAAAAAAAATTTTTTTGTAGTACAATGATGATTACATTTGCATTGGGGAATTCATTGGTTGTATTTTAACTAAAATAAATTAATGTACTTGATTCTTATAAAGGTGTGATAGTCAATTTTACTTCAGGCGTGGTCACACTTTGAGTTCCCACAAACATTGGGTCGGTTCATACCCAGAAATACCTCTGGTATACTCCAGCTAAGTACGTTGAAAGGGCAGGTTTCTGCCTTATCTATCTTTTTTTTTCAGAAGCGTGTTGCGCTTAAGTCTTTAGTTAAAACTTTTTTCCAGGGGGTTACGCATGTGCGGCCTCCCAGGAAACCATTACTCCCGGTTTGGGATTTGAATTTGGTTCTTTCTGCTCTTCAGGCTCCTCCCTTTGAGCCTTCGCAAGATATTGCTTTGTCTACCCTGACTCAGAAGATGGTCTTCTTGGTAGCGATCACTTCGGTCCGGCGTGTCTCGGAATTGGCGGCCTTGTCTATCCAGGCGCCTTACTTCGAGAGGCATCAGGATAAAGTGGTTTTTCGGTTCAAGCCAGACTTTCTTCCTAAGGTTTTCTGCTTTTCATTTGAACCAAGATATTGTTCTTCCCTCCTTGTGTCCTAATCCTAAGAATGACAAAGAGAGGGTTCTGCATTGTTTGAATGTAGTACGCTGTGTTAAGTACTACTTGGTTATCACGTCTCCTTTTCGTAAGACGGATTCCTTTTTTGTTATGCCCCATGGGCCTAAGAAGGGTTTGGCACCAGCCAAATCTGCCATTAGCTAATGGATACGTCAGGCCGTTACTGCGGCCTATTCTGCTATGGGGAAAGTTCCCCCTTTTCGTATCACTGCTCATTCTGCTCGCGCCATTGGGGCGTCTTGGGCTTTTCAGCACCAAGCTTCTGTTGAACAGGTTTGTAGGGCCGCCACTTGGTCTTCTGTTCACACTTTTTCTAAGTTTTACAAAGTTGATGTGCGGGCCTCAGCGAATGCTGGTTTTGGCCGCATAGTTCTGCAGACTGCAGTCATTTCAGTTATGCTTCACCTGGCCTTGGGATGCCCTTCCCTTGTGGACACTGCTTTTGGATGTCCCATGAAGTAATGAATATTCAAGAAGTGAAGCGGGGTGTGTGGCACACCAAGAATAATACCATTTTGTGAGTACTCACCTGAAAAATGGATATTGTTGGTGTGCCACACACCCCGCTTCACACCCGCCCTTTTCGGTATTACCGAAGCCTTTATATGGTGAAGCCTTTTTATATCTAAATTTGATTTTTTGAGGTTACTGGTGGAATACTGGTACCTTGTATTACTGCTTTGTTGATTATACTGGTGATTGAAGGGAGGTACCAGGTATATATAGGCCGGAAGGTGGGGCTCGTTACAAGACTTCCTCTCTGCACTACGTCACCTGCAGGTGATTAACCCATGAAGTAATGAATATTCAAGAAGTGAAGCGGGGTGTGTGGCACACCAACAATATCCATTTTTCAGGTGAGTACTCACAAAATGGTATTTTTTTTTTCAAAGTATGGCGCTGTGAAGAAGGTCAAAATGATGTCTCATACTTGGATTATTGTTACTTTTTGTTCAGCTTGAAATATAACAGGCCACACGGGCATCCCAAGGCACATGCTATTTTAAACCTATCTGTTATACAACATAAGCGTTGATCAGGCTACTTCAGTTTGCACTTGTTTTTGACTGATTTTAATAAACCAGGCCGCAGGGCACCCCAAAGCTGCACCTTGCACCCTATCTGGTATACAACATAAGCGTTGATCAGCATCAGCTTCATTAAGCTACTTCAGTTTGCACTTCCTTTTTGACTGCTTTCATTTAACCAGGCCGCAGGGCACCCCAAAGCTGCACCTTGCACCCTACCTGTTTATACTAAATAAGCATCTACAGCCTCAGCTTTATTAAGTTATTGCATTTTGAATTGGTTTTGGTCTGCTTTAAATACACCAGGCCGCAGGGCATCCCAAACCTGCATGTTGCACCCCATCTGTTATACTAAATAAGCATTGATCAGCATCAGCTTTATTAAGCTATTGCATTTTGCATTGGTTTTTGTACTGCTGCCAAAACACTAGCCCATATGGGCATCCCAAACCAGCACATGTCACCCTATCTGTTATACTAAATAAGCTTCTACAGGCCCTTTTTTTATTTATTTATTTTTATTTATATAGAGCTGCAATAGCTTATATTGTGAGGTTAATTTGCCATTTTGCAGCATAATATAGAGCAGCCCCTGTGTAAATCTGAGGGGCAATAGCTTATATAGTGAGGTAAATTTGCCATTTTGCTTCGTTATATAGAGCAGGCCCTGTGTAAATCTGAGGGGCAATAGCTTATATTGTGAGGTAAATTTGCCATTTTGCAGCATAATATAGAGCAGCCCCTGTGTAAATCTGAGGGGCAATAGCTTATATTGTGAGGTAAATTTGCCACTTTGCAGCATAATATAGAGCAGCCCCTGTGTAAATCTGAGGGGCAATAGCTCATATAGTGAGGTAAATTTGCCATTTTGCTTCGTTATATAGAGCAGCCCAGTTGCCATCTAAATCAACTACTGTCCGGCCAGTACAGCTTTTCCAGGGCAAACTCTGCTAGTTGCGGGCACAAGTCAAGTTTGGCTTCCCAGCAAATCCAGTGGATCTTGAAGGTGTGTTGGCATGGTCATGTCAAGGTATGACATGACCTGCTGTTTGAGGTCCAGCTCCAGGTCTTCCTGCTGCTCATGAGTAGACTCACTATGCGGGTGTAGAAAGCTACTCACTAGCGACTGAAGACTGAGGCTGCTGCTGATGGAGCTGCTGCTGCTGCTCCTTCCACCCCCCCAGCAGCCATGGCAGTGGAAGGTGATCGCAGAGGTCCCCCCGAGTCAGACCTGCGGGAGTATGGGCCATGGCGCAGATAGACATCGCCCAACTGACTACGTGGGATGTCTCTGTAGTAGGTCAGTTTGTCCTCCCTCTCAGTGGGCGTAAAAAATGCCCCCATTTTGTGCCGGAAGCGAGGGTCCAATAAGTTGGAGAGCCAGAAGTCTTCCCGCTGACAAATGGAGACAATTCTGCGCTCACTAGTACGCAAGCATGTGAGCATGCATCGTGCCATTTGTGCAAATGACTCGGAGGGACTACCTGTCTCCATCTCCACTGTAAACTGCCACGGTGTGTCTGGGTCCTCTGCCTCGCCTTCCTCACAACCCTCTAGCTCCTGTGGCTGCTCCTGCTCCTCCTCTTCTGTCAGATGACTAGATAAAATGGTCATTTTGTGAAACCTAAACTGTGGTTTGCTTTGCCCCACCCCCTCCTCCTCCTCCACTTCAGCCCCCACAGGCTTCATGTGGCTGTGAAATGTATGTGCCATGTCTCCAGTGCCCTGACCAGCCATGGTTTCCAACATGTGTTGTAGTACATGAAGCAGTGGAATCTCATCGTTCATCTCATAGTCCTGGCAACTGACTAATAACGTAGCTTCCTCAAAGGGCCTGAGCAAACGGTCGGTGTCACGTATGAGCTGCCAATGGTTTACATTGAATTTACACAGGTGTCCCCCTATCCGTTTGGATCATCCAGAAATCCGTGATGGCTTTTCTCTGTTCCTATAGTGCAGTGGTCCTCAACCCTGTCCTCAAGGCCCACCAACAAGTCATGTTTTTTGGATCTCCAAATAGCCAGCTCTATTGCTCTGCAGCTGCACTAATTACTCCACCTGTGCATCTTTGTGGAGATCTGCAAAACCTGGCCTGTTGGTGGGCCTTGAGGACAGGGTTGGGGACCACTGCTATAGTGGATCCTGCATATGGAGGGTGGAATTCCAACGGGTGGAAACATCGCAAATCAGACTATGGTGGGGTACACCGTTGTGACGCTGAGGCTCAATAGGGTTGTGCTTCGTGGTGTAGGAGTGCCAGAAGTGCATGCTAACTTTCTTTCCTGTTGTTCTTTCAGATGGGGGCAAGACTTAAAAACTAGACTGAACACGTGTGCCATGTGAGGACGCATGACTTTGGCTTCCTTGTCGCAGCGCAAACAAGATGTTCTTCCAAGTGTAATGCAGCAGGCTGGACTTATGGTGACGCTGTCTGAGAGGAGAAATCCCTCAGACATCAAGATTAAAAATTCCAAGAATTTTTGAGGGCTAATTATTCAGAGGCAAATGATAGCTAGTTGTTTCTGATTTAATTACAAGGTGGAAACACACCCTCAAACAAAACTTCACTTTGGCAATACTATTGCATTTGTCTATTCATAATTTTATGTATATACACTAACTAACCTACTTTTTCTCCCCAGGATGCTGCATGAAACACTGCCACATCGCTGAGTAGCTGATTTTTCCGAACAACAGTCCGCAATAATCTGCTGCTGCTGCCGCCGCCACCGCCGCAGACTCCAGGGACCCTCTTCCACTACCTCGGCTTGCAACACCTCCTCCCACGACACTCTCCTCATCACTAATTGCCGGCTACTGGAAGAAGAGGCGAGTGTCTCCTCCACTTCTTGGCTGGGCAGTAGCTGCTGAATTTTATGATTATCAGATCTTCATCAATGGATAGTGGAGCTGAACCCAAAGCATAACAGACAGACAGTTGACTGGGGGTGTCAGATGCCACTTGTGATGCAGTGGACTGCTTTTGCAGCACTTCGAGACAAAGTTGCTTCATTGGCTGACACAATGACTGGTAAATCTGTGGAACATATGGTTTACAAGCAAGAATAACCATTTGTTTTTATATGAAAAAGACCCTGGTTTATACAGACTTTTTTTTTCCAGAGACTGCCCTGCGTGGAAATGAATGGCGCTTGGATCATCCAAGCTTTCCTCCCAACAATGCCTGATGTATTCCAGTAGATTGATGACGGGGCCAGACCTACACTAAAGAAAGATGGATCGTGCAAAACAGATTTAAGGCGCTGCTCTCCAGTTACAGACATTCCTCCGCATCGGACCACAAGTAAGTATTGATAAAAAATCCTTTCCGTTACTCTTACTTTTTATTAATATTCTTCGGATAAGACGGATCAGACATGATTCCAGATTAAAAATTCCAAGAATTTTTGAGGGCTAATTAGTCAGAGGCAATGATACCTTCTTGTTTCTGATTTAATTAAAAGGTGGAAACACACCCTCAAACAAAACTTCACTTTGGCAATACTTTTGCATTTGTTTATTCATAATTTTATGTAGATATTACTAACTAAGCTACTTTTTCTCCACATGACTCTCCACAGGGTGTGATTCATCCAATTTTTGGGCTCCTGAAGCCAACCCCAGTGTCTCTTTAAAGTAATATTTGGGCTCCTGCTGCTGCCAACTCCAGGGTGTGATTCATCAAATTTTTGGGCTCCTGAAGCCAACCCCAGTGTCTCTTTATAGTAATATTTGGGCTCCTGCTGCTGCTGCTGCCAACTTCTGCCAACTCCAGGGTGTGATTCATCCAATTTTTGGGCTCCTGAAGCCAACTCCAGTGTATATTTGGGCTCCTGCTGCTGCTGCTGCCAACTTCTGCCAACTCCAGGGTGTGATTCATCCAATTTTTGGGCTCCTGAAGCCAACTCCAGTGTATATTTGGGCTCCTGCTGCTGCTGCTGCCAACTTCTGCCAACTCCAGGGTGTGATTCATCCAATTTTTGGGCTCCTGAAGCCAACTCCAGTGTATATTTGGGCTCCTGCTGCTACTACTGTCAACTCCTGCCAACTCCAGGGTGTGATTCATCCAATTTTTGGGCTCCTGAGGCCAACTCCAGTGTATATTTGGGCTCCTGCTGCTGCTGCTGCCAACTTCTGCCAACTCCAGGGTGTGATTCATCCAATTTTTGGGCTCCTGAGGCCAACTCCAGTGTATATTTGGGCTCCTGCTGCTGCTACTGTCAACTCCTGCCAACTCCAGGGTGTGATTCATCCAATTTTTGGGCTCCTGAAGCCAACTCCAGTGTATATTTGGGCTCCTGCTGCTGCTGCTGCTGCCAACTTCTGCCAACTCCAGGGTGTGATTCATCCAATTTTTGGGCTCCTGAAGCCAACTCCAGTGTATATTTGGGCTCCTGCTGCTGCTACTGTCAACTCCTGCCAACTCCAGGGTGTGATTCATCCAATTTTTGGGCTCCTGAGGCCAACTCCAGTGTATATTTGGGCTCCTGCTGCTGCTACTGTCAACTCCTGCCAACTCCAGGGTGTGATTCATCCAATTTTTGGGCTCCTGAAGCCAACTCCAGTGTATATTTGGGCTCCTGCTGCTGCTACTGCCAACTTCTGCCAACTCCAGGGTGTGATTCATCCAATTTTTGGGCTCCTGAAGCCAACTCCAGTGTATATTTGGGCTCCTGCTGCTACTACTGCCAACTTCTGCCAACTCCAGGGTGTGATTCATCCAATTTTTGGGCTCCTGAGGCCAACTCCAGTGTATATTTGGGCTCCTGCTGCTACTACTGCCAACTTCTGCCAACTCCAGGGTGTGATTCATCCAATTTTTGGGCTCCTGAGGCCAACTCCAGTGTATATTTGGGCTCCTGCTGCTGCTGCTGCCAACTTCTGCCAACTCCAGGGTGTGATTCATCCAATTTTTGGGCTCCTGAAGCCAACTCCAGTGTATATTTGGGCTCCTGCTGCTACTACTGTCAACTCCTGCCAACTCCAGGGTGTGATTCATCCAATTTTTGGGCTCCTGAAGCCAACTCCAGTGTATATTTGGGCTCCTGCTGCTGCTGCTGCCAACTTCTGCCAACTCCAGGGTGTGATTCATCCAATTTTTGGGCTCCTGAGGCCAACTCCAGTGTATATTTGGGCTCCTGCTGCTGCTGCTGCCAACTTCTGCCAACTCCAGGGTGTGATTCATCCAATTTTTGGGCTCCTGAGGCCAACTCCAGTGTATATTTGGGCTCCTGCTGCTACTACTGTCAACTCCTGCCAACTCCAGGGTGTGATTCATCCAATTTTTGGGCTCCTGAGGCCAACTCCAGTGTATATTTGGGCTCCTGCTGCTGCTGCTGCCAACTTCTGCCAACTCCAGGGTGTGATTCATCCAATTTTTGGGCTCCTGAGGCCAACTCCAGTGTATATTTGGGCTCCTGCTGCTGCTGCTGCCAACTTCTGCCAACTCCAGGGTGTGATTCATCCAATTTTTGGGCTCCTGAAGCCAACTCCAGTGTATATTTGGGCTCCTGCTGCTGCTGCCAACTTCTGCCAACTCCAGGGTGTGATTCATCCAATTTTTGGGCTCCTGAGGCCAACTCCAGTGTATATTTGGGCTCCTTCTGCCCCTCATAGTGATGCCACTTCAACTCTCTGCAATTGTGCCGCTCTGCGATTCTATTAGCGATGCCTCTGATCTGCATGTGATATTTCTTCAAAGTATTATTTAACAAACCCAGCACGCATCCTGTGCGTGTTACAGCAAGGCTGAATGGTTTACAACCCTATTGAGGCTGTAGGAGGCTCAGAAATAGCCGTTTTTAATAGCGATTCGTCGCGAATTTATTCGGGTCGAAACGATTTTTGTCGGAAAATTCGGCGAATCAGTCGAATCGAATTTTTCAAAAGTTCGCTCATCTCTAACTGTAACAAATCTCCTCCTGTAAGCTTCCCTTACTGCAGGGGTGACACACTGTAACAAACCTCCTCCTGTAAGCTTCCCTTACTGCTGGGGTAACACACTGTAACAAACCTCCTCCTGTAAGCTTCCCTGACTGCTGGGGTGACACACTGTAACAAACCTCCTCCTGTAAGCTTCCCTTACTGCTGGGGTGACACACTGTAACAAACCTCCTCCTGTAAGCTTCCCTGACTGCTGGGGTGACACACTGTAACAAACCTCCTCCTGTAAGCTTCCCTTACTGCTGGGGTAACACACTGTAACAAACCTCCTCCTGTAAGCTTCCCTTACTGCTGGGGTAACACACTGTAACAAACCTCCTCCTTTAAGCTTCCCTTACTGCTGGGGTAACACACTGTAACATACCTCCTCCTTTAAGCTTCCCTTACTGCTGGGGTGACACAATGACACAAGAGGACATGTCTGACCACATCTCACACACACACACACACACACACACACACACACACACACACACAATGACAATTAGGGGTGGGGTCTATTTGTTTTCCCCCTTGCCTATGCCATCTGTGGTTTTCATTAGGCAACGTGATTTTAAGGGGTGCAGAATTTTGTTCTTTTTTGTACAGTTTGGCTTGGGGTCCATGGCAATGTAGAGGAAAGAAGGTTTCCTTGTCTTGTCTCACTTTACGTAGAAGTTATATTGTGTTTGCAGTGTATTGTTGAATGGCTGTGATAGTGGCGTAATAGTGCGACTTGGGCGCGTTATATGCACCAGACATGCTTCCCCTGCTGTCCCAGTTGCATTCCAGCAGTGTTGGCATCATTTTCTGATGTTTCAGGGTGGACTTGGTGACCTCCAAGTGGTCGAATTGAGATTTCCAAGTGTCGAGCATTTTTTTCCCATAGAATATAATGGGATTCGATATTCGGTCGAGTAGTCGAGTAACGCGGTCTATTCGAATCGAAATTCGAAATTTCGAATATTTCACTACTCGCTCATCTCTAGTAGTGGCCGATGGGGGGAGAGATCAGGCTCCTTTTTATTTTAGGTCAGATGTTCCTCTTTAATATTCACCTGTCCTTGCAGTCTTCTGATGGCCATTCAGGAACTTACTCTTGGAACTTCCTCCTGACATCACAATGAATGAAATGTGCAGCACAGCTATGAGATTATTTCTGATTGGCTACACAGACACTGTGGGGTTTGTTTGCATCTTCTCCGTAGTTTCAGCACTGTGCAGCGATCATTTTCCTGCTATTTCAAACAAGCTTAGTCGACCTTTAAAGTGGACCAAAACCCAGGATTTTGACTATCCTGGGTTTTGGTCCTTGCCCCCGGGGCACCTCGATCGGGCACGCCCCGCTGCGTGAAACCCCCCAACTCACCTCCTCTTGGTCCTACGGCGCATGCACGGCCGCTCGTCCAATCAGTGTGCTCGGAGCTGCTGACGTCACAGCCTAAGCTTTCGTCTAAACTCACCAATTCTCGGTCCTACTGCGCATACGGACATCTATGGCTGAGTAAGCTGACGGCTGCACCCCCGCTACCCTGTAACAGGGAGCGTGCCTGCGCCGGATATTCACAAATGCCTGGCACCCCGTTCCCTGCTGTGTGAAACCCCCCAGGTCGCAGAAACAAACTCACCTCTTCCTGGTCCTACAGCGCATACGCGGCCGCTCTTCCAATCAGCGCGCTCGGATCCTCTGACGTCCCTTCGTCTAACCTAAGAGTGTGCCGACAGCAGCATCTCCCCCATTACCCTTTAACAGGGAGTCTTATAGATTCCCGGCCAGATCGCCGTGTGTTTTGGTCCACTTTAAACCACCTATTCATGTAAAAGCCGCCCAATAACTGACTCACTGATGTTCCTCACCGACCAACGGAAAGATAAACAGCAAGAAACGAGAGGCGGCACCGGAGTGAATACTGGATAATTTTATTCAGTGCTTCAGACTAATTACATATTTAACCATAAAAAAACATTTAGACTTCATAACCAACAAAAAAAAGACACTTTTTTTTAAAAACCTGATTTCATACCTATCGCCACGAGAAAGTGATGTACAACAACGTCACAGGTCTCAAGCAGGGAGGTCATGAGAGGGCAATGCAGGCGAGGAACGCAAAGAAATAACGGAGTGCTTGCAGGGCCTCCATTTAGGCAAAAGCTATTGGTGGAGCGTGGGAGCCCAGCCGAGAAAACGGACTTCTTCAAAATGGCCGACAGCTTTTTTTTTTTTTTTTTTGCAACATGGCGACTATGGACATAAAAATGAACCAATGACAGATTTGACAGACACACAAAAAAGGGGACAACATTCAAAGGTGACAGCTACAAGGGCCATGTTCGGAATGTAACTGAGGCAGCAACGTGCATGGCGGGCAGGGGAGCAGGACATGGCTTCAGTGCATCAATATGGAGGCATTTAAAAAATGTCGGAGAAGGCGCAAAAGGCGTTTAACAGTGCAAAGAAAAAAAGGCGCAAGGCTTCAAAGGTTATCCATAGTGTTGACCAAGGTAGAGACGTTGGGTGGGGAGCAGGATCGTCACTTGGAGCGGTTTTATAAAATGCATCCGTACGTTAACCTTCAGTATTACACAGTACTGAGCTCAAAATGACAGGTGGCTTGTGGGATGTTGTTCAAAATGGCCGACACTTCTGACACATGGGTCACAAGGACAACTTGATCTCCAGGAGCTAGCTTAGATTGCCACAAGACATCCTTTGTTTTATGCCTCTAGCATCAGAAGATTTTTATCTATGAACTTCACTTACCTCAGAAACCATAAAGATTTGTTGTCATCTATGGTGGTCACCAAAGGACTGTGGGGGCCTCCATATCGGAGGACAATATACCTCAGAAACAAAGAATTGTTTTATCTGTGGTGGTCACTGGAGGACTGTGGGGCCTCCATATATAAGGACATTGTACCTCAGAAACAAAAAGAAATTGTTTCATCTATGGTGGTCACCAGAGGACTGTGGAGTCTCCATGTCTGGGGACAACTTACCTTAGAAACAATAAAAAAAATTGTTCTATCTATTATGATAACCAGAGGACTGTGGGGCCCCATATCTGAGGACAACGTACCTCAGAGACTGTAAAAATACAATTCTGTGAGTACTCACCTGTAGAATTAGTATTATAAGTATACAGCATGTCCTGTTCTAGAATATTCCTTACACATGGGTAATACATCCACAAGATGGCGCTGGACTGCAGAAAAAGACTTGTGGCCACTCCCGGCCCCTTAAATAGCCAGGAACCTCCCACTAATTCCCAGTGTTGACAAGCAGTTATACAAGAAGCCGGGAGAATCAATAAACATAAACTGAACAATCACCATACAAAGGTAACCAAGAATAATGATAACAAGGGCGGGATGGAACAGGATGTGCTGTATACTTATAATACCAATTCTACAGGTGAGTACTCACAGAATTGTATTATTCCAAGTATACAGCACGTCCTGTTCCAGAATATTCCTCACACATGGGACATCCAATAGCAGTGTCCGTAAAGTAGGGTGGAATCCCCAAAAGTAGCAGAACTTTGCGGCCAAAAGCAGCATCCGCTGAGGCCCGCACATCAACCTTGTAAAACTTAGAAAAGGTATGAACAGAAGACCAAGTAGCGGCCTTGCAAACTTGTTCAACAGAAGCTTGGTGCTGAAAAGCCCAAGAGGCACCAATAGCACGAGTAGAATGAGCAGTAAGGCAGTAAGGGAGGTTCCTTCCCCTTATCAGAATAGGCTCGTACCACAGCCTGACGGATCCACTTACTGATAGTGGACTTAGCCGGAGGCAGACCCTTCCTAGGTCCAGAAGGGATAACAAAAAGAGCATCAGTCTTCCTAAAAGACTCAGTAGCTACCAAATAGAACTTCAAGGTCCTGACAACATCCAAAGAGTGTAAGACCCGCTCCTTAGAGTTACTAGGATTAGAACACAGAAACGGCAGAACAATGTCTTGATTGAGATGAAAGGCAGACACAACCTTAGGCAAGAAATCTGGCTTGAACTGAAACACCACCTTGTCCTGGTGTCTCTCAAAGTAAGGAGGTTTAATGGAAAGCGCCGCCAACTCAGAAACACGCCTAACAGAAGTGATAGCCACCAAAAAGTCTACCTTAAGAGTCAAAATAGGCAAGGCAGCCTCACGAATAGGCTCAAAAGGAGAACCCTGTATGGCAGATAAAACCAAATTCAAATCTCAGACTGGTAACAAAGGCTTACGTGGCGGGCACACGTGAGTAACCCCCTGGAAAAAAATCTTAACCAAACGGTGGTTGGCAAAAGACCTTTGGAAGAAAATAGCCAAGGCTGAAACATGGCCCTTGAGGGTACTAAGTTGAAGGCCCAAATCCAAACCATGCTGCAAGAATTCCAGAATCCTGGGAATAGAAAAGACTTAGACTCACACCAGGCAATGTAAGCATGCCAGACCCTGTAATAGATAAAGGACGAGGACTTCTTCTTAGCCCTAATCATGGTATCAACAACAGAGGCAGGCAACCCCTTTTCCATCAAGATGGAGGTTTCAGCAGCCAAGCCATCAAAGCCAGCGTTTGTAAATTGGGATGGCACAACTGCCCCTGAGTGAGCAGATCTGGGTCCTTGGGCAGGACGTACTGATCTACTGCCAACTGCACGATGTCTGCGAACCACACCCTTCTTGGCCAACAGGGGGCCACCAGGATGGCTGGCACCCCCTCCTGGGCTATCTTGCGCAGCACCCTGCCCAGCAGAGGAAATGGAGGGAACACATAGAGGAGCTGAAAGCTCTTCCAAGACAAAGTTAGTGCATTCATGGCCAAGGCCAGAGGATCCTGGGACAGAGAGACAAAGACTTGAAGCTTGTGATTGTGACAGGACGCAAACAGATCCACATCCGGCTGACCCCAGCGGTGACACAGAGAGCGAAACACCCTGCTGTTGAGGGACCATTCTCCCAGACGAGAAGTCCCCCTGCTCAGGGAGTCCACCTCCAGATTTTCCACCCCTGGGATATACACTGCCGAGATGCAGGGAACATTCTCCTCCGCCCAGGACAGAATCAGAGACACTTCTTTGTAGGGCCCTCTTGCTCCGGGTCCCTCCTTGATGATTGATGTAGGCAACCGCCGTCTGGTTGTCCGAGCGGATCTGAACAGCCCGACCCCGAAGATGTGGGGTCAATTGTGTGAGAAACAACCTCACCGCCCTCATTTCCAGAATGTTGATAGGGGTATGGGCCTCCTGAGGGCCCCACTGACCCTGGAATTTCAAGGACTTCCAGAAGCCCCCCCCCCCAACCTGTCAGACTGGCATCTGTAGTGACAGTCTCCCAGCAAGGTGACAGAAAGGTCCTGCCCACCAAGAGATTCCTTGTGTCAAGCCACCACAAGAGGGACTGCCTGGTCAGCGGGGACAGAACAAGCTCCTGATCCAGGGACACAGGGTCCCGATCCCATACCGACAGTAGGTGAAGTTGAAGAAGTCTCATGTGAAACTGAGCATAGGGAACCGCTTCGAAACTGGACACCATCAGGCCCACCAGCTGCATCCCCTGCTGAATGGAGGGATGCGGACAAGACAGTAGTAATTGGGCCTGAGCTTGAAGATTCTCCACCTTCTGCTGAGGGAGAAACACCTTGACCTGAGATGTATCCAGCGTCAGGCCCAGAAAGAACCTCACCAGAGGCGGGAACAGAGAAGACTTGGGATGGTTAATCACCCAGCCGAATGACTCTAGTGTGGTCACCACCACCTGGGTATCCAGCCCGGCCTGATGGAAGGACTAAGACGAGATCAGAATGTCATCCAAATAAGGGGGAATGCGAATGCCCTGAGCTCTCAGCAGAGCCATCACGCCCGCCAGCCCCTTGGTGAATACCCTGGGAGCCGAGGTGATACCGAAGGGCAGTGCCACAAATTGATAATGCTGATCTCCCAGAGCAAACCTGAGGAATTTCTGATGACCTGGAAAGATTGGTATATGAACGTAAGCGTCTACGGAGGTCATGAAGTCGCCTGGGCACAGTGAATTGACTGCTGAGCGCAGCGTCTCCATGCAAAAATGCTTGAATCTGACAAACTTGTTGAGACACTTTAAATCCAAGATGGGCCTGAGGGACCCGTCCTTTTTTGGGACCATGTAGAGATTGGAATAGAAGCCTCTGCCCCTTTCCCTGAAAGGTACAGGGCAGATGACCCCCAACTCCAGAAAGTTTTGGACAGCAAGGCGCAGGCCCTGAGCTGGCCGGGGGTTTTGAGCCATCCGGGATCTGAGGAATCTTGGGGGCGGCCAGGCTGCAAACTCTATCTTGTAACCGGAGCAAACCACCTCCCGGATCCATCTCTCTGCTACACGTCGCCTCCAGACGTGAGCAAAGAGCCGACGCCGCCCCCCACCTGGATGGGTGAGGGCGCCTCCTCATGCCTGAGGGGGCTTAGGGGAGGATTTGGGCTTAGGACCCCAGGAGAGGCCGGGGCGGCCACGTCCTCTGCCCCTGCCCCAATAATCTACACGTGCTCCAGCAAAGGAAGCTCCTCGACCAGCCCTGGAAGCGTGGAAGGAGGGGAAAGAGGCACCAGTCCCCCAAAAGGGCCGAGACGGCCTCCTACGTTGAGGTAACCTACCGCCCCTGGCAAACAAGTCCAAGCGTTCACCAAAGAGGCGCAACCCCTTAAAGGGAAAACCAGTGAGAGCCTTCTTAGCAGCGTTATCAGCTACCCACTGACGCAGCCAGACAGAGCGACGTATAGCCACCAACAGAGCAGACGTCCTCCCACACATTCTAATGGCATCATTCATAGCAGATAGAACATATTTAACAAATTCATAGCAAAGCAGGAGAGATCTATACTCCTCTCCTCCCGCAACATCAGAGGCCCCATCTAAGAGACTCTTAAGCAGCCCTTTAATAGCAATAGCTGTAATGGCAGAGGCACAAACCGGGCGCAGCGCGGTTCCCACACAGGCAAAGGCATGACAAGCCAGCTGGTCCATGCGCCGGTCCTCACCATCCCGCAGGGTAGTAGTGTCAGGAGAATGCATGACAGATGTATTTGACAACCCCAGAATGGGCGCGTCCACCTCGGGAGGACATGACCAACGCTTAATCACATCAGCAGGAAAGGGATACCTCTTGTCCCAACTCTTGGGCACCCCAGGTAGCATGCTAGGCCGTTCCCATTCCTTGAGCACCAGATTATTAAAGTGAGTCTGCTCAGGGAACTCCAAGCGTGGCTTCACTGTATGAAAAAGCTCACCCTGCTGCTGCGGAGCCACTGCAGGAGGGGAAATACAAAGCACTTCAAAAATCACCATACACCCTAGGTTGTTCCCCAGATGATTCTGAATCAGAAAATAGTTCCTCCTCCTCAAGGGGACCATAACCATAATTCCTCAGCCTCAACAGGGAAGAGGGAAACAGCGGGGGATAAATGCCACTTCTCGGCAGAAGCCTTACGCGGGCCCAACCCAGCAATATGCTTTTCAATGCTGGCCACCCATGCAGCCAAATCCGATTGAGACTCACCGCTAGTATGCCCCTCGCTGGGGGTCAAATGCAAGCGTGGGGGGGTAGGTGAAGCCAGAGAGGGCGCCGCACCAGGGCCCGTAGCAGGCAACCCAGACTGCAGCGCAAGTACCTGCTGGGTGCAGATTACACATACCCTGACATCGTCACTTATAGGGGAAACCCCACACGCAACACACAGCCGGGCTTGTCCCGAAGGAACCCCAAGCACATTATCCCCAGAAGCCTCCATATGGTGATTTTTACAAAAGTATGTACAATAGTCAGAACAGGGACACAGCTAAACAGCCACCCTATTTGGGATGCCCCCCGAAACCCGCTAGGGGAAGTGGGAGATTGGCAATAGGCAGGGCCGAGAGAACCACAGTCAAGGGACCCGCCTGCAAGACACAATAATGTACACCATAAGCATCTCTAGCCATACAATAATATACCGAAGATAAAAAACCCCGTAAGGGACTCACGGACCAAGCCGGCAAGCGCACAGATAAGCCAATCACCAACCGCGTCGCAGCACCGCAATGGAAGGGCCAAAAAATGGCGCCGGCAGCAGTACCTAGACGCGCCAGCGCCATGACAGTTAAACAAAAAAACAGTAAAAGCGCCAACCACCGCGGAGCGCCGTACAACGGCCTCCACACACACCAAACACAAGTGACAAAAAACACAGTAGTAAAAGCACCATTGTGTACTCTCTGGGCGTCCCCTGCCGATCACGCAGAATGCAATGAGGGGATCCTGCACAACCATCAGCGTGAAAAGGGAGGGGGGGGGGAGGGATAAATATCCCGAGATAAAGGGCTGGGGGCATGCCAATGAGGCTCACCATAAAAAGCCTGTCGCCGACTACCCTTTGGTACAGGGTCTTGCGGCCCAGAGCAACGCTCCTTCAGCACCTGACCCTAGTGCTGTCCTACCTTTACCTGAACCGTCAGCCGTGGCTGGGAGGCAGTGGGTCCAGAACGGTTGGAAATAAGCCTGCAGGGCGCTAGACAAAGCCCACTCCCTGCGCAGAAGTGAGCCATCTTCATCTTCACAGTCCAGACTGAAGAAAGACTCTGGGAATTAGTGGGAGGTTCCTGGCTATTTAAGGGGCTGGGAGTGGCCACAAGTCTTTTTGTGCAGTCCAGCGCCATCTTGTGGATGTATTACCCATGTGTAAGGAATATTCTGGAACAGGACATGCTGTATACTTGGAATATAGTTTTCTTATCTATGGTGGTCATCAGAGGACTGTAGGGCCTCAATGTCTGAGGACAACTTATCTCAGAAACAATAAAGAAACTGTTTTACCTATGGTGGTCACCAGAGTACTGTGGGACCTCCATATCCGAGGATAAATTACCTCAGAAACAAAAAAAGAATGCTTTTCAAGAAACATTTTTTGAAATGACTACTGTTCCATGAAGGCCTAAATGGCTGACTCCTCTGGATTCACAATCTGACCTTCAGAAGCTAGCTCCAGGACACCCTTCACCTTTTGAGAATGATGGTATCAGAAGCCTTTACCTATGGTGGCCACCAAAACACAGCAAGAGCTCTATTTCCTAAAGAAAATTAACTTCTGAAACTAAATAAAATATTTTAAAAGGAACTATTGTTTAAAATGACTACTTTGACACAAAGAACTCTTCTGGTTTCACAACCAACAACAATCCATCTTTCAGTAGCTAGCTTAGATTGCTTCAGGACACCCCTCTCCTTGTGAAAACTATGGTATCAGAAGGCTTTACCTACGGCCATCACCAAAACTCAGTGAGGCCTCTGTTTACAAGGACAACTTACCTCAGAAAATATAAAATAAAGGAACTATTGTTTAAAATGACTACTGTGACACCAAGGTCTGGATTGGCAATGACAATCTGACCTTCAGGAGCTTGCTTAAATTGCTTCAGGACACCCTTCGCCTTTCGAGAAGTGTATCAGAAGACTACCTATGGCGGTCACCAAAACACAGTGAGGCCTCTATTTTTGAGTACAACTTACCTCAAAAATAGTATGAAATGCTTGAAAAGAAACTAGTGTTTAAATGGCCAATGTGGCGTAAAGATCTACATCTAATTCACCATTTTGCAGATGCAAGTAGTGTTGTTGGGGGGGGAAAGGTTAGTCTAGGAGGTATCCCTGAGTGTCTGGAGTGGTATGGTCCAAATTCTCAGGGATCCGTGCTAGCCGGGCGAAATAACAGTAGCTATATCATAAAATTCATATACAGTTTTTTTAGAAAGTTTCAATCAATGTAAACACCTCTAATTTTTCACATATTTTACATTACAAAACACTAGTATTGTTTTTCACATAAATTACAACTATTCGTTATAAGCTTAACCATGGAATAAGTTTACACTAGTGTTCCGTTACGCTTTCTATTTTCAGTTGTACCAATCGTGGAAACTGTGCAGACGTTTAGCCCATTATAATACCTTTGAGGGATTATAAAATCATTGTATTTCTTTAACAGGCACACAGATGTGCAGAATATAACCCCTCCAATAATGAGGCTAATTAATCAACAGGCATCTGGAAAGTGAGTGCACCTAACTATTATGATTATTTTTATGATTTTTGACTGTATTTAATATGTATATAATGTACCATTATACCAACACCCTATCAATCGCACATATCACTATTCCTTTACTAAGGTTAAAAGTGCACTGAGGAAGCTTTGATTTAGCGAAACGTCTGCACAGTCTTTTTATCTTTCCACGATTGGTACAACTGAAAATAGGAAGCGTAACGGAACTTGCTACAAACCGAGATACATGGAACACGAATGTAAACTTATTCCATGGTCACGCTTATAACGAATGGTTGTAATTTACGTGAAAAACAATACTAGTGTTTTGCAATGTAAAATATGTGAAAAATTAGAGGTGTATACATCGATTGAAACTTTCTAAATAAACTGTATATGAATCTTATGATATAGCTACTGTTATTTCGCCCTGCTAAGTACTCCCAAACATAGGCTAGCACGGTATCCAAGTTATCTAGATAAAGTGGAACAATAACCCACTTTTTCCCCCCCCAAAAGAAATGTAAGTAGTGTTGCAAGTGATTTGGGGCAAGCTTTTAGAATGGACTCAGGGGTTTCCTAAGGATGGGCCACCCTCGCCACGTTCAAGAGGCATTAGTGTTAACATGGGTCAATCTCAACAGGCGCTTATATTACTGGCTCCATCTTGAATCTCCTTTCTGATTCAACAGAGCCAAAGTAAAGTAAAGGCAAAACCCTCTAAACAGTTTCAACATAAATGGCTTGGCCAAGCAGACTCTGGCATAGATACGTTTGGATCCACGTAGGATCAAAACGGGGGCATACTTCAAGATATAGGCATTATTTAAATTGGCCGGTCCAGGCAGACTTTGGCGTGGCGCAATCCATCTTGACACGGGTCATGCGATCCTTCAAGAAGACCTTTCTACATCCATACACGTCCTTAAAAAAATAAAAGTCTCCGTAACCAGGTGCTATATAGAGAGACTCCTTCCTCGGGGGTTTCCTTCACTCAGCAAGCTCCATTGGGTGGGTGAAGCAAACTCTGGTAAAGGTCAGAATGAAGGAATCGGGGGTAGGAATCGCGCTCCATCAGGCTATAGATCCTTCGCTGGGCTTCATCAAATGTGGAGCGAGTGGGGACCAATAAGTTGTGTTCGGTTAGCTCCCTTGTGTTGGCATCCAAATTAACCTGCAGGAAGTAAGCGAAAAAACACGCTCATGAATTTGCTCTACCAGTGTCTCTAAAACACGTACAGACTAAGAATAACAAGATTTACCCATAAGTCTTAGGGGTTTATTAATCAAGGGATAGGTCAGGTAGCGCCTCGTAGCGGCAGGCAGCGTCTGGTGAACGCTGGGCACTGCACGCAAAACCACATTTATCAAAGCGATTCCGGTGAGTGACTCTACGTTTAGCGTACGATTCATCATTACAGGCAGCTCAGCGTATAGCGTCGCTGCTCTAGCTTCCAGAGCGCCAGGTATTACCTGTTGCTACCTGTCGCTCTCCCATACATTTCAATGGATGTTACTTTCTTCTCTTAAAACAGGGTTTTCTTTCCTTTTTTTTTAATCAAATAATTGTGTCGCCTCTCCTGGCCTATTTAAAGTAATTTTTCCAAACTTTTTGATTTTTTATATTTTTATGCAGAATTGTCATTACCGGTCTGGTATTAAAGTGTTAATGTCACAATGTTATAACAATGTCATTCCATGTGTTTTGTTACTAGTGGATATAAGTTATAAAACGGACTATAATCACACAGCGTCTGGCGCTATGGGCTACAGCGACCCAATTTTGAGCGCCAGCGTTGTGTGGTTCTGTGAGTGTGGATTTTTGATAAAGTCGGTGTGAGTCGGTCGCAATGAGCTGGCGCTACCTTTCGCTCCCTGCAACGCTGTGCTGGTGTTATAACACCCAGCATACATCTCATTCATCATTGCCGGCCAGGTTACTACAGCGACTGAGGCGCTCTTTAACAGCGCTCGATAGCCGATCGCAGAGTCTACTAGCAGTCGCTCTAAGCGCCTCTGTACAGACGCTAATCTGCCGATACCTGGCGCTAGTAATGAATCAGCCTGCCCAAAGTAGGTGGAGCGAGACAAATGATTGCTTTTAGCCTTTGTGACATCTCAAGTGCAAAATGCTTGAGTATCTTTTTACCTACCATACAGCCATCACTTCCAGCCTTGTGCCATTAGCCCGAAACGTGTCCGGAAGTAGGAGGTGATGACTGGGTACGTTTAGAGGATATACTCAAACACTGCATACCCTGTTGAATTTGCAGATTTGTACTGGAAAAATAGTTCCCCAGACGGGAAGTCATTTCACACTGGTGGGTAAAAAGGAAGGTAGAACTGAGTATAAAAAGGACCAAACACATCCATTATTTAAGGTGGACCTTCACCCTGTATAAGAGCCTATCTTATATGTTTCCCCCCACCCTGTACATACAGATTGCTCACATTAATCTGGACCTTCACCCTGAATAAGAGTCTATCTTATATGTGTCCCCCACCCTGTACATACAGATTGGCCACATTAATCCGGACCTTCACCCTGAATAAGAGTCTATCTTATATGTGTCCCACACCCTGTACATACAGATTGCTCATATTAAAAACCATTCTACCTGCATCTACTGCATGTTATGAGCCTTTAAACATCCAAGATGGCGGCTCATGGAGCATCAGACAGCCTGCAAATAGGAAGGTCTTCTGACTGTGTCGCTTGGCATTCTGGCATTGCTGTCCTTTCCCTGACCCCAGCTCTGCTCTGTCTGAGCAAAGCACAGCTATAACCCCGCCCACTGTACTTTATCCCACTCTCCTCAGTATGTGTGATGCTTCGGAGTCAAGATGGTGGCGCCTGTATCCTAGAGTCCTGAACAGAGTTGCAGCCCGGTGAGGGAAAGAATCATAAGTAAGCAACTAAAAACGTAAAATATATTAATTTTAGATGCTGGGGAATAATTTTTTTTAAGGGTTTTGGCTTTTCATTAAATCACGCTGAAGGTCCGGAGAGTCTCGATTTGGGATGCCCCACAGTGTGAAACCCCCCCCCGGGTTTCCATATAAAATTCAGGATACCATGGTGTATGTGCTGCTCTCGCCCAGCATCACCAAAGCACCTCGTGGCATCCTCACTTCCTCCACCCTGGACGCCCCTACCGACAGCCACACAGCTCTGCATGGTCCAGGTAGCGCGGGGAGTGTGGATCCCAGGTGGGGACAGCGATCCTAGATTGAGGTGAGTAAACGGGGATAATGTTGGGGTTCATATGGCAGGGCAACCGAAATGGGGTTGCCACAAGGGCAAGCATTCGCCTTCTGTACTTCTAGCGTTTTTTAGGCTCTATGCCCAGGATTAACAGGTGTCACACCTCGGATTTATGAACCAAAGACCAGAACCAGGGTGGCCAGGAAGTCACATGTCTCGCCATCTTGTCACAGGTGGTGCCCAGATTGTCCACCCCCCTCCCCACCACCAAGACAGAGGGAAAGTGGAGCTCTTCTTTACCATCTTATAATAAGACATCTGACACAGGGCCATCCTGCCAGAGCCAGGCCCTGCATATGTTTCTAGCAATCCAGAACCCTGGGGGGAATATATGCAAGGGAGGGGGGGCAGTATGCATTGGCAGGGCCAGCGTCAGCACCCGGCAAGGCGGGGCAGCTAACGGCGGCCCCCACTCTCCGGGGGTGCCCACTGACAGGGTTGGCCTTTGGGGTGTGCGATGGCGCTTGACCGGCAACGGACTGGGAGGGCACTGCCACAGCTGGTGCCCACATTTCCCAGAATGGCGGGTTCCACACAACGGGGCATCTCAATTTAGATTCCAGGGAAGGAAGTGCTGGGTTTTGTTCTGCTTTTAAATTGCCCACTCCAACTGATTTCCTATCACTAGAGCATACCAATCTGTTATACCCTACTGTGTGAAACCCCCTGAGATCACTGCACAACGACTATGCAAGCAATTCCACCTCTGAGTTTTGGTCCGCTTTAGAGGGGCATCTCAATTTGGGATGCCCCTGCTTGTAAAAGAACCCCCCCTGGTTTGGCCATCAACACAAACTGGCGATCCCACAGTGCATTCTCCAGTTCCAGGAATGTAATGAACAAAGGGGGGGGGGGGTCACACACAGGGGGCATCCAAGATCAGGAGGATCTAGATTCATTTAGACTCCAAGGTCAGGTTTAAAGGGGTTTGGTGCACTTCAAAGTAGACCAAAACTAGAGTTTTGGTCTAAATAGCATGATCCTTAGGGGGCATCCAGGTTTGGGACGTCCCTCGGTGATGTGACGCGACTCTTCACCATAAAGGGGCCCATTGAGACCATGCTGCCCAAGGGCCCACATAAATGTGGAGCTGGCCCCGTGCATTGGGCCCCCTTCTGCCATGGGCCGGTAACAGCTGCCTCTCCTGTCTCTATTGTATATAAGCCTCTGTTTAGTGTGAAGTTAAACCGGACCTTCACCATGATTTAATGAAAAGCCCAAACTCTTAAAAAACGATTCCCCAGCATCTAAAATTAATATATTTTACATTTTTAGTCACTAACTTATTATTCTTTCCCCCACTGGGCTGCAACTCTGTTCAGGAATTTAGGATACGGGCACCGCCATCTTGACTCAGAAGCATCACACTTACTGAGGAGAGGAGAGTGGGATAAGGTACAGGGGGCAGGTTATAGCTGTGCTTTGCTCAGACAGAGCAGAGCTGGGGTCAGGGAAAGGTCAGCAGTCCCAGAATGCAGAGCAGCACAGTCACTTCCTGTTTGCAGGCTGCCTGATAAAATGGCGGCTTCCATAAGCCGCCATCTTGGATGTTTAAAGGCTCATAACATGCAGTAGATGCAGGTAGGATGATTTTTAATGTGAGCAATCTGTATGTACAGGGTATGGGAAACATATAAGATAGACTCTTATTCAGAGTGAAGGTCCGCTTTAACATCTTATTTAAAAATAGGTGATTTTTGGGGACTTTGGTAGGTAAAGCGGACCAAAACCCACTGAACCAGTGAAATACAATTGGCCAAAGCCTCTGCCTATACTCCCATCCTATTGTAAAGAACTAAAAATAGATATTTTCTCTTTTTGAATCACCCTGGAACAGTGAGAATTGGCAAGTGGTCCTATGCATGGGGGGAGGGAGCAATTCAGGGGATGCTAGTTAAAAATGTACGAGAGCTCAACCTACAGCGTCAATCTAGACTCATCTAAATGCGGGGTATTCAGCAACCGTGAGGAGTTGGGTTCACAGGCTGATCCGGTCAGCATGTATTCCTGCTTTAAACCGGACCTTCAGCATCATTTCATGAAAAGCCCAAACCCTTAAATAACTATTCCCCAGCATTTAAAAATTCATATACTTTAAGTTTTTAGTACGTTTTTAGTCGCTTAATTATATAACTGGGCTGCAACTCTGTTCAGGACTCTAGGATATAGGCGCTGCCATCTTGCCTTCACAGGTATCACATACTGAGGAGAGGAAAGGGGAAAAGTACAGGGGGTGGAGTTATAGCTGTGCTTTGCACAGACAGAGCATGGCTGGGGTCAGGAAAAGGACAGCAATCCCAAAATGCAGAGCGGCACAGTCAGAAGACACTTCCTGTTAGCAGGCACCTGAAACTCCATGGGCCGCCAACCTGGATGTTAAAAAAATGCAATAGGTGCAGATAGGATGATTTTTAATGTGGGCAATCTGTATGAAGGGGGTGAATAGACTCTTATTCAGGGTGAAAGTCCGGTTTATCTGGGAAGGTGACGGCCATCCTATGGTCAAGTTCTTTGATTTTCTCTTTTTAAATCACCCTGGAACAGTGAGAATTGGCAAATGGTCCTCTGCATGGGGGGAGCAATTCAGGGGATGCTAGTTAAAAATGTGAGTTTTGATCCGCTTTAAGAACCATCAAATAATGTTGCAGACAGTACAGAGTTGTTTTCTTCCTTACATGTGACAGCTCTGTGACATCACTGTAGATCGCACAGTTTAATCTTGTGGAGTATAAATAAACCGTAGCAAATGCAATACAGACTTAGGACAGCCAACATGAAAGCCTGTTACACCCCCTGGGAATGGAGGGGGTCCCCCCTATCCAGTTCACATGGCAGAGATCGAGACTTCAGGAAGCCTGTCCCAAATTAACATTGCTGCTCCTTAAAGGAGAAGGCGAGCTCTTCAGCTACAGACACAGCTGATCTCCTTATAGATATGAATTATGCTTAGTGAGATTAGTTAAAGTGGACCAACACCCAGGATTTTGACTATCCTGGGTTTTGGTCCACTTCAGGGTGGCACCCCAAAACTCACCTCACCACGCTCCCACGTAGCCACAGACAAGCGGGTGACAGCTGCGGACAAGACAGCGCGTCCGCCGCCACCTCCCGCGCGCCCCTTTGACAGTGCGCCCATTCACAAACGGCCGGCGCGGGCGCGCGCACGCCTAGAGGGGTGAGTTTTTTGGGGCTTTTGGGGGGGGGTCCCTCACCGCGGGACATCCCGATCTCGGATGCCCCGCGGTGAGGGAGGTGATCGGCCCGGGAATCTTATAGATTCCCGGGCCGATCACCCCTGGGTGTTGGTCCACTTTAAAGTGGCTCAAAACCCAGCTCGATCGGCCTGGAAATCTATAAGATTCCTGGACCAATCAATTCCCTCCCCTGGGGCATCCAAAATCGGGATGCCCCGCTGTGTGAAACCCCCAAAGTCACCCCCTTCACTTACCTTTCTTCCCAGTCCAATGGCGCACATGCGCATCCCCGTTATACCTCTAGCAGGAATATTTGTGAATGTCCGGCACAGGCCCGCTCCTCGTTAGAGGGAAGCGGGGGATGCGGTCGTCAGCGTGCTTGGAGCCGCTGGCTTTAGACGCTGTCCTAGATGACGTGACGTCATCGGCTCCAAGCACGCTGATTGGACGAGCGGCCACGCATGCGGCGTAGGACCAGGATGAGGCGAGTTTCTTCGGGCGATCTGGGGGGTGTCTCACAGCAGGGCTCCCCCGGTCGGGGGGGGGGGGGGGGGGGGGCGGGAGGACCAAAACCCAGGATAGTCAAGATTCTGGGTTTTGGTCCACTTTAAAGCCACAAATTGAAATGTATTTTATCGAGATTTTATGTGGTAGAGCAACACGAAGTAACAAGTATTGGTTTACTCTAAAACTCCTAAAAAAAATCCAGAGTGATCAATTGCCTTCAACAACAAGGCAAAACAAAACCCTTGCGGCAATTTAAAAGAGTCCAGGGCCGGCTGCTGGCCTTCCACCAGGGGAATCCCAGATCGGGATGCTCCGCTTGGTGACACCTTCCCAGGCGCCGCAACACTTATCTCCTTCCTGGCTCCCATGGTGATGTAAACAACAGCAGCAGCATACCTGCATCCTTGATTTGTCCGTACACACCCAGGCCCAGACATTGATAGCTATTGATGGCTATGATTGGACTGATGCGCCATAGGACCGGAGAAAGGAGAGTTAGTATGGGAGTTCTGGGGGGGGGGGGGTCACACAGTGGGGCATCCCAATTCAGGATGCTCCTGGGGGCACGGAACATGTACATGTATGGCATTTATTCTCTGTATAACTGCAACTGTTCTGTGAAGGTCTCTGTGTTTTTTTTTAGAGGACATTAGTGACCAAACAGCATCATGAAAATCAAGGCACATACCAGACAGCTCAGGGAAAAAGTTGTCGTGAAATGTATTACAGGGTTAGGTTAGAAGGTTTTGGCCCGCTTTAATATGAATGGCAAACTATTCTAAATGGAAGCCAGCCCACGCATGCGCCATGGGAGTGCGGACTGAGGTAACTTATGTGACTCTGAATAGTCACTGACAGTCACACTATAGACTCTAGCCTGGTGGTTGCTTCTCCAAACTGGAGGCTAAAATATTCCAGGGAGGCCAATGTCCTGATCCCAGGGGTATCCCAATATGGCATGGCTATGTGAAGAGCTTAGGTTGTTAGGGGGCAGCCTGTCCCTCAGCTGTGATAAGGCTGCAGGTCTGCTTTATTGATAGTAAGCCATCAAGATTTTTCAACAATGGTAGTTCCGCTAATTTGATTTTGTCAGTTTCCCTTTAAAGCAGACCTACACCTATGCTAGGCTTTCTCTGAGTATCATACAATCTCTCTCTCCCAAGAGTGTTCCTCATGGTGAATCAGAGGTTGTGGGTCTGCCTTAAAACTGGACCTTCACCCTGAATAAGAGCCTATCTTATATGTTTCCCACACCCTGTACATACAGATTGCCCACATTAATCCGGACCTTCACCCTGAATAAGAGCCTATCTTATATGTTTCCCACACCCTGTACATACAGATTGCCCACATTAAGAATCATCCTACCTGCATCTACTGCATGTTATGAGCTTTTAAACATCCAAGATGGCGGCTCATGGAGCATCAGGCAGCTGGCAAACAGGAAGTGTCTTCTGACTGTGCTGCTCTGCATTCTGGGATTGCGGACCTTTACCTGACCCCAGCTCTACTTTGTGCAAAGCACAGCTATAACCCCGCCCCCTGCACTTTTGAGCCCTAACCTCTCCTCAGTATGTGAGGCGGCTCCTGGATCCTAGAGTGTTGAACAGAGTTGCAGGACATTGGGGGAAAGAATAAAAAGTGACTAAAAATGTTAAATATATTAATTTTAGATGTTGGGGAATAGTTTAAGGGTTTGGGCTTTTTATTAATTGATGCTGAAGGTCCACTTTAAGTTTTATATTCGGTCAATAAGGCTAAATATAATTGGAGCATACAGGAAAGGGCTCCAATAGCGTTGTTTATTTTCGTACTCTCCTGGGGAGGAGGTGGAGTTCCGCTTTAACAGGCCAGCGGAAAGCTTGGAGCGGCTCCAGCAGGAAAGCTGAGCTCAGGGTGATTCATTTCACACCAAGTGCCGGAGAAAAGAGAAAGCGCCATAAAATAAACATCATTTCTGAGGCCGGACTCTTTTTAAGAGCGGGTTTGTCATCGGAAAAGTATGACCTTTAAAAAGGCGAAGGCAAGAGGCGCTGCGGGCCAGCGGCACAGAGCCACCAACATCTACCGGCTCCCCTGTGCCAACCTCATGCCATCTGCGGCATTACAATGAAGCGGGCGTAAAGCATCACTCCAGATAAAAAAAGAGAGGAGCCGCATTAGAAGCGCCAAGGTGGTTTTCTCTCTGGTCTTATTGGCGAGATATAATCTCCCTTCCTGTTTGGTCAGTAATGTGAGTGCTGGGTGCAGTGGAGTTGTAATCCAGATAGACAATAGTGGTATAATAGGAACTGGCTTTACTGGAGCATGAAGACAATGTCACCTTACATGGTGGCTTAAAAACAAAGACAGGAAGAGAAGAATTTGCAGTGATAGACAGGGCCGGTTCCAGGTTTACGCGGGCACCTGGGCGATGGCGTCTCAGTGGGCCCCTTGCAGTGTGGTGTGACACTCCATACATAGGTGCAATGTTGGATGTATGGTAAATATTGGGAAAGATTAAAAAAAAAAAAAAAACAATAGAAGGAATGACAGAAAGTATCAAAGAAATAGGGAATAGCGGGAATGACAGAAAGAGAAAGAATGGATAGAAGAAAACAATAAATGACCCAAAAAAAGACAATAAAAGGAAAGACATAGAATAGAAGGAAATACAGTGTCTAAAATAGATTAAAGAACAATAAGAACAATTAAAGAATAGATGGAAATAAAAAAAAAAAGATATTTTAAAAAAGTAAAAGAACAAAAGCTTGGAATGAATGTCAGAGAGAAAATGAATGAATGCCAGAAACAAGGGCAAAGAAAAGAGAAGGAAAGAAAGATTAAAAAATGGGGGGGGGGGGGGAAGAAAGAAAGGGAATGGCAGAACAAACAGATGAAAGAAGAAACATGGAAAAGATGGAAAGAATAGAAGGAAAGACACAAAGAACAGAAGGACTGACAGAAATAACAGAAGAAAAAAAGAAAGAAAGAGAAAAAAAGGAATGGCAGCAAGAACACATGAAAGATAGAAAGAATAGATGGAAATAAACGAATGCAAATAAATAAAGTAAAGGGTCAGAAAGAAAGAATGGCTCACTACAATGGCCAATCTGCCCCTGGCTGACAGTCCTTAGTCCTGGTTACTGCACTGCCCTGCATCCTGTAGAGGGAATGAGGTGGGCCCCTCCCAAGGTACAAGGGCCCTGGCACCTGCCCAGTGCTGACACCTGCCCTGGTGATAGAGATTACAGCTCCATCTACAGGAAGTAACAACACAGCAGAAAAAATACCATTTTGTGATTACTCACCTGTAAAATGGGTATTATATGTATGTCACACACCCCACTTCAAACATTAATTCATTAACATGGGTACTCACCGCTAGGTGGCGCTGCTTTGCAGAGAAGTCCAGAAAAAGCAAGCCCCTCCCGGTCTATACATACCTGGTATCTCCTAACAATTCCCCAGTATTCAAACAGCAATAAAGGCAAGATACCAGGAGACCAAAACACAAAAGTAACCCTCAACTGTGAATAAACACAACTTCACCATATAAAGAACCAGGATACCAAAGAGGGCGGGTGAAGTGGGGTGTGTGACATACATATAATACCCATTTTACAGGTGAGTAATCACAAAATGGTATTATTCTAAGTATGTCACACACCCCACTTCAAACATTAATTCATTAACATGGGACATCCAACAGCAGTGTCCAAAATGGGGAGGGTATCCAACCAGGCAATAATGCAGACACACTCAAACCACTGCAGCCTGCAGAACCATGCGGCCAAAAACAGCATCCGCTGAAGCCCGCACATCAACCTTATAAAACTTTGAAAAGGTGTGAACCGAAGACCAGGTAGCAGCCTTACAAACCTGCTCCACCGAAGCCTGGTGCTGAAAAGCCCAGGACGCACCAACAGCACGAGTAGAATGAGCAGTAACACGAAAAGGGGGAGCCTTCCCCTTGGCAGAATAAGCTCCAACAATCGCCTGACGAATCCATTTACTAATAGAAGACTTGGCCGGAGCCAAACCCTTCCTAGGCCCACAGGGCACCACGAAGAAGGCATCCGTCCTACGAAAAGGAGCCGTAGTACGCAGATAGAACTTGACACAACGTACCACATCCAAGCAGTGCAACGCACTCTCCTTGTCATTCTTAGGCTTAGGACACAAAGAAGGAAGAACAATGTCCTGATTAAGATGGAAAGCAGAGACCACTTTAGGAAGAAAGTCCGGCTTGAATCTGAAAACCACCTTGTCCTGATGTTTCTCAAAATAAGGAGCCTGAATCGACAGGGCCGCCAGCTCTGAAACACGCCGAACAGAAGTAATGGCCACAAGAAAGGCAACCTTCTGAGTCAGAGTAGACAAGGCAATATCCCGCAAAGGCTCAAAGGGAGGAGCCTGAAAGGCAGAAAGAACTAAATTCAAATCCCAAACAGGGAGCAACGGCTTCCTAGGAGGCCGCAAATGCGAAACCCCCTGGAAAAAAGTCTTGACCAAAGAATGGCTCGCAAAAGACCTCTGAAAAAAGATAGATAAGGCAGAAACCTGCCCCTTCAAAGTACTCAGCTGAAGACCAGAGTCCAGCCCTGACTGAAGAAAATCCAAAATCCTGGAAACGGAAAAGACCCGGCAGGGCAAAGATCTAGATTCACACCAATCAATATACGATCTCCAAGCCCTATAATAGATGGAAGAAGAGGATCTCTTCCTAGCACTAATAAGAGTCCGAATGACCGAATCCGAAAGACCTTCCTCCATCAAGATGAAGGTTTCAGCAGCCAAGCCGTCAAAGCCAGCGTTGGTAAGCTGGGGTAACACAACTGACCCTGAGTGAGAAGATCTGGCCGAAGAGGCAGATCGAGCTGATCCACTGCCAGACGAACGATGTCCGCGAACCACACCCGCCTTGGCCACCTTGGAGCCACGAGAATGGCGGGAACTCCTTCCTGAACCAGCTTTCGCAGAACCCTGCCCAGCATGGGAATCGGAGGAAACAGATAAAGCAACCCCAGATCCCCCCAGCTCAGGGTCATGGCGTCCGCCGCCAGAGCCAGAGGGTCCCGGGACAGTGAGACAAATGTCGGAAGCTTGTGATTGTGACGAGAGGCAAACAGATCCACCTCCGGCGTCCCCCACCGAAGACACAGTGACCGAAACACCTGGGGATGGAGAGACCATTCCCCCCGGCGGGACGAACACCGGCTCAGAAAGTCCGCCTCCGTGTTCTCCACTCCTGGAATGTAAACTGCCGAGATGCAAGGGACATGAGTCTCTGCCCAAACAAGAATCAGAGAAACCTCTCTGTGGGCACCCAGACTGCGAGTCCCACCCTGGTGATTGATGTAAGCAACCGCCGTCCGATTGTCCGACCGCACCTGCACCGGCAGGCCCTGCAAATGATGTGTCAATTGAGACAGAACCAACCTGATGGCTCGCAACTCCAGAACATTGATGGGCAAGTGAGCTTCCAGAGGGTCCCACTGCCCCTGAAACTGAAGATCCTTCCAGAAACCTTCCCATCCTGACAAACTGGCATCCGTGGTGACAGTCTCCCAAAGCGGGGTCAGAAACGACCTTCCCTTCAGAAGATTGTCCGAGACCATCCACCACAGAAGAGACTGCCGAACCCAAGGGGACATCCGGAAGGACCGATCCAACGACCGCGGTCGCCGGTCCCAAGACGCCAAAAGATGAAGCTGAAGCGTCCGCGTGTGAAACTGCGCGAAGGGAACTGCCTCGAACGAGGCCACCATCAACCCCACCAGTCTCATTCCTAGCCGAATGGACGGGCGAGGATTGGAAAGAAGAAGCTGAGCCAATTCCTGAATCAAAAGAACCTTTGCCAGAGGGAGAAAAACTCTGTGCTGGCAAGAGTCCAACGACATCCCCAGAAAAGTCACCACCCTGGCCGGGACCAGAGAGGACTTGGGGTAATTGATCACCCAGCCGAACCTTTCCAACATAGACACCACCAAACGGGTGTCCCCTTCCGCTTGACTGAAGGAAGGCGCCATGATGAGAAGATCGTCCAGGTAAGGCACAATGCGAATCCCCTGAGCTCTGAGCAGGGCCATCACTCCCGCCAACACCTTGGTGAACACTCTTGGCGCAGATGTGAGGCCGAACGGAAGAGCTACAAACTGAAAATGCCGATCCTCCACCACAAAGCGAAGGAACCTCTGATGAGCCGGAAAGATCGGAATGTGAAGGTAAGCATCCTTGATGTCTATGGACGTCATAAAGTCCCCCTGCCGAAGCGCAACTATCGCAGATCGCAGGGTTTCCATGCGGAACTTCCGGGGACGAATAAACCTGTTGAGAAGCTTCAAATCCAGGATCGGACGGAACGAACCGTCCTTTTTGGGTACAGTGAAGAGATTGGAATAAAACCCGCGCCCCACCTCCGAAGGAGGGACTGGGCAGATGACTGCCAATTCCAGAAGATTCCTTACCGCCGCCAGGAGCCCCTGTGCGGCCAAAGGATCCGAGGGCACCAGAGACCTGAAAAACCTTAGAGGAGGGCGGGACTCGAACTCCAGCTTGTAACCGGCCGACACCACCTCCCGGATCCACCTGTCCGAGACCTCCTGGTCCCATACCCGGGAGAAGAGTCGCAACCGTCCCCCCACCCGTACGGGTGAGGGCGCCCCCTCATTGCTGAGTGGGCTTGGCCGCAGGCTTGGGCTTGGCGCCCCAGACGTGAACGGGACGGCCACGGCCTCTACCTTTAGGCCAACTGGCGCCCCTGGAGGCCGAGAAGCCCGCACCCCTGCCGGCTCTGGCTCCCCGAAAGGACGGATTAAAGGAGACCGCCCCCCGAAAGGAACGGCAAAATTTCTTGCGCTGAGGCAACTTGCCTCCCTTGGCAACAGAATCCAGCTTTTCACCAAAAAGCCTCAAACCCAGAAAGGGAAGAGCCGTAAGCGATCTTTTAGAATTAAAATCAGCCGTCCACTGTCTCAGCCAAACTGAACGACGAATAGCCACCAACAGAGCAGTAGCCCTGCCACACATCAACATAGCATCCTCCTGGGCGGCCAGAATAAACGACAAGAAGGATTCACAATGCTTAAGAACTAGAAACTCATCACCAGTAGGATCAAGATCCACACATAAGTCCCTGACCATGGACCTAACCGCCAACGACAGAAAGGCAGAAGCACAAGCAGGCCTCAAAACCGAACCCGCACAGACAAACCCATGACCGGCCAACTGATCAATCCGGCGATCCTCGCCGTCCTTGAGAAATGTAGTGTCGGGGAGATGAACAGCTGCCGTATTAGACAGCCCCAAAACAGGAGCATCCACCTCGGGAGAGACAGACCAACGCTTCAACAGATCCGATGGAAAAGGATACTTCTTGTCCCAACTAGGCGGAACCCCGACAAGCCGCGTAGGCTGCTCCCACTGCTTAAGGACGATGTCCTCAAAATGCTGTTGACTGGGAAACTCCAAGCGCTGCTTGGACCCCCCAAAAAGCTGACCCTTAGGCCGAGGAGTAACTTCCGGCGGATCCAAATCCAAAACCTCAAACATTTGGGCCAGGATAGTGGGCGTATCAAGGGGGGGCCCCTCCAATTCCAGGTCCCCCTCAGCGCCCGACAAGTGCTGAACCTCGGCCTCCTCTGTCTCCTCAACAAGCTCACCCTCTTTAAGGGGACGAACCGACCAGTCCAATACCTCAACTTCCTCATCTGAGTCCCGCGGAGGCGGAGACAGATGTTTCCGCTTGGCTGGAGCCTTCTGAGCGACCACAGCGGAAAACATTTTCTCGAGGCTGGCCAAACGGGCGCATACCTCAGATTGCGAATCACCCCCAACGACCGCGTCACGTGGTGTCCGAAACAGGCGAGGAGGGGAGGGAGAAGGCGCGGTAGAAGAAGTCCCAGGCACCGAGGTGTCGGACTGGCACTCAATGTTCCGCTGCGCACATGGAATACAAATGATAACATCATCCCCTGGGAGCGGAGTCCCACATCCCCCACACAGCCTGGACTGCCCCGAAGGACTAGTTCCGGTATCTCTGGTAGCCTCCATATGGTGAATTTATGGTATTCGCAGACCCCAGGGATTTACGCAGTAAGCGACCCGGGATGCCCCACTGGGATTTTAAGAAAATATCTATAAATATACAAATATATATAGATATATATGTATGATGAAATGTGTAAACAGGCCTGTCAGGGAATAGCAAAAAGGGACCCAAAACCCAAAAGCCAGGTATATACGACCGGGAGAGCCCAGAGTGAAGGAATCCCGGGAACTGGAAAACAAAGAAAAGACAACAGTAAATACATGCACACAGACACACAATAGGTGGCTCAAACAAACACAGGGCCGGCTATATAAATATATATATATAAAATAATACATGCATATAGAGCCAGCATGCCCCAAGGCCCGCCACCACCCCCAAGAGAGAGGGGGGGACGGAGGCACAGACCAAATGGACCCAAGGCCAGTGTAATCCCAAGGGAACAAGAACGCTGCCCCCCCTTTTATAAGCAGACTGGACGCTCACTAAAAAGAGCGTCCAGACAACATTAAGGGCCGAGAGAACAAGCAGGCACCCACCTGAGCTCCGCACAGACACGCCGGAACGAGCCGAAAACGGGGAAGAAAGGCGGGCCCGCCAGGAGCGCGGGACCTCTGTAGCCCCGCCCCCCACGTACCTCGTCAGACACGACGCGGCCCGCGCAGGGCGCAGCCCGCGAAATCAGGCCGCAAGCGCCACACTACCATGGCGCCCGCATCAGCCCACAGGAGGACCGGCGGCAACGCATGCCGCACGGTCCCTCCCGCCAGCGGGACATCCACCGCAGCCGCGCCAAGGCCCCAGCCGCGGGCGCCGTGATGCCGCCCGCACAAGCCGTCGAGTGGGCCGGCGGAGCACGCCGCCCGGCCCGCCCGCCCAGCGAAAGCATCCCAGGCGGACCGGCGCGACGCGCCGCCAGGCCACCCGACAACACCATGCCACAGGAACTACTGTACCACCAAGCACCCTATAAAGGCAGACCGGACGGGCTGGAGCCAGGCCACCCGTCCCTGCCTCACAACACACACACACACACACAAGCACATGTATACATGGGGGAAGGAAAAAATGACAGGGTGAGAACCTAAGGGGAAAATCAGGCCCGGGGCATCCCACATCCGGATCACCAAAAAACCGGATCGCCGCTATGCCCCATAATATGGGGACGAGCGGAGGAGCAAGCTCCTAAGCACCTAAGGTGCTATCTACCCTTGCCCAGCCTAAGCTGGGAGGCTACCAATAACCAGGGACTAATAAACAAGAAGCCGGGCAGAAATAGACCATAGGGGGGGGGGGGGCCGGGGAGACTTCTTTCTTCTGTCTTGTCGCCACGTTGCAGAGAAGAACACTGGGGAATTGTTAGGAGATACCAGGTATGTATAGACCGGGAGGGGCTTGCTTTTTCTGGACTTCTCTGCAAAGCAGCGCCACCTAGCGGTGAGTACCCATGTTAATGAATTAATGTTTGAAGTGGGGTGTGTGACATACTTAGAATATACATAGAAGCTCTATAGTTGCGCATTGGTAACAGCGCCATCTAGTGTCACAACCTGCAATAGCTGCAAACTGCAATAAAACCTAGCAAAAGTCACTCTAGCATAGACTAAGCTGGAAGTCTGTTGTACAGTTTCTCCAACAAGGAAGTGCAA
The DNA here is from genome assembly GCA_027917425.1 of Gastrophryne carolinensis. Taxonomy (NCBI): domain Eukaryota; kingdom Metazoa; phylum Chordata; class Amphibia; order Anura; family Microhylidae; genus Gastrophryne; species Gastrophryne carolinensis. The sequence continues at coordinate 30,540,378 of CM051235.1, read as the reverse complement.
TGGACAATTCACAAGGTGGCGAATATAAAAAATATAGAACTTAAATGTACGAGAACTCAACCTACAGCGTCAATCTAGACTCATATGAGTACCCTGCGGTCACGTATCCAATGGAGGACAGGCATGGACATCTAGTGGAGGCAGCTGTTACCGGGCCCCTAGCCCAAAGATATGTACACACCTGATCACAGTCATAGGGGGTACAACCGTGACAGGGCACAGACGAGTTGGGTCCACAGGCGGCTCCGGTCAGCATGTATTCCTGCTTTAAACCGGACCTTCAGCATCATTTCATGAAAACCCTTAAAAAACTATTCCTCAGCATCTAAAATTAATATACTTTAAGTTTTTAGTCACTTAATTATATCACTGGGCTGCAACTCTGTTCAGCACTCTAGGATACGGGCACCGCCATCTTGCCTTCAGAGGTATCACATACTGAGGAGAGGAGAGGGGAAAAGTGCAGGGGGGCGGGGTTATAGCTGTGCTTTGCAGAGACAGAGCAGAGCTGGGGGTCAGGAAAAGGACAGCAATCCCAGAATGCAGAGTGGCATATTCAAAAGACACTTCCTGTTAGCAGGCAGCCTGGGTCACCATATTGGATGTTAAAAGGTTAAAAAATGCAATAGGTGCAGATAGGATGATTTTGAATGTGGGCGATCTGTATGTAGGCGGTGAAGGAAACATATAAGATAGACTCTTATTCAGGGTGAGGGTCCGGATTAATGTGAGCAATCTGTATGTAGGTAGTGAAGGAAACATATAAGATAGACTCTTATTCAGGGTGAGGGTCCGGATTAATGTGAGCAATCTGTATGTAGGGGGTGAAGGAAACATACAAAATAGACTCTTATTCTAATATTATTCTAATAGAACCCTGACCCTTGAAGCAGCATGGGGGCTGCGTGCGCGGGTAGTTTTCATTGAGGTTGGCCGGACCGTTGCCCTGGGTGATACCATACCACGTGAGATTATATTGGATATGTTGTCTACCGGCACTTGCATTGTATCACATGCTGTTTTGGTTTATATTTGAAGCCTTATTTGAATGGGTTCCTTGTGCAATATTAGGTGGATTGAGGGGTTGTTTTCCTTTGTATGCACTTGCACTTTGATTATATGAGTTTTTTTGATTGTTGCATGTTCATAGTATACACAAGTCTTAAAGGAGCCACAGCACTCAACCCTGTTAGCTTGCAGGCCAGCCTATAATCTGTCTCTAAACTTGGTTAAAAACAGAGGACTCGGTCACACACATCTGCAGAAGTATGCTTAAGCTGCACCACTACGCCAAAGTGCCTCTGTGGGGTGCAGCTTAAGCATACTTCTGCAGATGTGTGTGACCGAGTCCTCTGTTTTTAACCAAGTTTAGAGACAGATTATAGGCTGGCCTGCAAGCTAACAGGGTTGAGTGCTGTGGCTCCTTTAAGACTTGTGTGTACTAATTGCCCTGCTAACGTGCACCTCCCAGGTTAGTTATAAAATGGTCTGAGCGGCTGCCACCCCCCCTTTGTTTCTTTTGAATTTGTGCAAGCACATGGGGTGTGGGGTCTAGGCTGTATTGCAAGGTCTTTGACCCTTTCACCCCATGGCTTGCACTTGAGAGGTTTAGGGCAACCTCAGGTAAGCCTGCTCCCAATTTATCTATTGCACTGTATGCCCCAGATGGGCTCTCAGAGATTAGAGTTAGGACTGCACCCCACAGAGGCACTTTGGCGTAGTGGTGCAGCTTAAGCATACTTCTGCAGATGTGTGTGACCGAGTCCTCTGTTTTTAACCAAGTTTAGAGACAGATTATAGGCTGGCCTGCAAGCTAACAGGGTTGAGTGCTGTGGCTCCTTTAAGACTTGTGTGTACTAATTGCCCTGCTAACGTGCACCTCTCAGGTTAGTTATAAAATGGTCTGAGCGGCTGCCACCCCCCCTATGTTCATAGTATAGATAGGTATATTTCACTAATTAATTCTAGAACTTTATTGTGGCACTGTAGTATATTTATGTATATTTATTGATTATTATATGGTTTATATTCTTTTTTAATTATTTATTTGTAATATTCATGTGATTTGAGGATTACATACACATATATACTTGTTTATTTAATTTTTGTGCCGGCACAAAAAGACAACAAGATAGGGCATTATATTCTCTGTATAAATAACAACATATATAGTTTTTCACCCATGGGCTAGAGATATATATTGGATAGCCCTTTAGGGGCAGTTTATATTGAGTAAAGGTCTTTGGCCATACCGTTTGTTTTTAAATTGTCTCGTGGTGCCTGTATGTTGTTTATTTTTAATCTTTGTACTAATAAAGCATTACATTTTGATTGAGATTTCAGTGGTGCTTCCTTTTGGAGGAAGGTGTGCATACTGCACGTCCACTCCAGGTGTTGTAGAGTTAATTGTTGTAGGTGAGCACACAGTTAGATTGTTATATATTTAGGCGGTGCACCCCTTACCAGTCAACTACAGGGTGGGGGAAACATATAAGATAGACTCTTATTCAGGGTGAGGGTCCGGATTAACGTGGGCAATCTGTATGTAGGGGGTGAAGGAAACATACAAAATAGACTCTTATTCAGGGTGAAGGTCTGGATTATCCAGGAAGGTGATGTCCATCCTATGGTCACGTTCTTTGAGGTCCATGTTGACGCCCCATCAAAGTTATGAATGCCCCTTACGCAGTCACAGCGTGTGCGGCCATGATAGGGCCTGGAGGGGTGGGGAGCCTGTGTCCTGTGTTCATTTGAAGCAGAAAGTGCTGTTGGGGCTCTAACAGTATAAGCAAACAGGGTTATGCCATAATTTGGGTTAATTGCCCAAACATCATATGTTTGTTCCATACTGAGCAGTTTTTGTAGCTGCTTTAGGGGTGGTAGGTTTCCCCAAAGAGCACGATGTGGGATAGGATAGCAAATGTAATGAGGCCACGTGAGGGCGGCAATCACTGGATCCGTTTTTCTAATTTCAGCGGAAATAGTGGCACCACTGCACAATGTCATGTTTTTACAGTTGATCATTGGTGGCTCAGTGGCCTTGGCCCTGCTCCCCATAGTCAGGACTTCCATTATAGGAATGAGCCAAGGGGTGTGGTGCACTTCTCTGTTGTGGAGTGGCATGTCCTGGGGGGGGGGGGGGGGGCACTTTTCTATAGTCACACTTGTGTGGGACGGGTGGACACCATCAGGGCTGGCGCCAGCACAGGGCAAACCTGGGCCCACTCAGGCTCACACTTGGCCATGGTATTATTGGTGGCTTTTATATTTTCACAATTTTTATTATTGTAGAAAAAAATTTTTTTGGTTAATAATATAATATATAGGTATAAAAAAACTTTTTTTTTTTTTTTTTTTTTGAGCGTATATATTATCTATTGTTTATTATGCCGGCATAATGCTTTTGGATTTTGGTGTGTCTTTACAGACACACACATATCCATAAAAATGTATTAGTGATAAGTATTTTCAGTATATTTTCCTTTTATGAGAGTACACAGCACTTGCACTTCAATTATAAAGATTATCTGATTAAGATTTATATTCCATTATTGAGTATTGAAGGGGGATCAGCCTTGTTTTTATACCTGTTTTGTGGTGTATGTTTGTCTTGAATGTCTTTTATGACTAGCTATGTAATTAATAAAATTTATATATTTTTTCTAGACATGCTTTTGTGTAGATTTAATATTTGTTGGTGCTCCACATAGGGAGGGAGGTGTGACTGTTCACGTCCACTCCTAATAGAGTTGTTGTATTGTTAGTGGTGTGAGCACAGATCATTGTATTAGTAGTGCACCTCATTATTATAAATATAGTAGAATTGGTTTTGCTTCCTATCCATTCCAGGCCATCCTTTATTCTTTACATCTGGGACTTCTCCGCCCCGAGGGGCGTGGACTGCAAGATCAAAGGTGTGGCTCCTCCCGGCCCCCTATAAATAGCAGCTGCCTCTTAACCAGCCCAGTAATTAAAAAGCAGTAACTCAAATAGCAAGAGGCAAGGCCGGGGGGCCCCAAACATAGGAGACCATGGTTACTTCACATAGCCTCAGCCTGTATTCTCTCGAAAACCTATAATCTTAAATTGTTATAACAAGTGTCCAATGAACAAGTAATGGTTCAATCACCATAAAAAAGGGATCCAGGACAATAATAAACCTCAAAGAGGGCGGGTTGGACGGCCTGGAATGGATAGGAATCAAAACCAATTCTACAGGTGAGTCTCACAGAATTGCGTTTTTTCTTCCAATCCATCAATCCATTCCAGGCCGTCCATTATTCATTACATCTGGGACATCCAAAAGCAGTGTCCAATATGGGCGGGATCCCCAATGCGGAACAGCAGGTAGTTATTTCACTACCGCCTGAAGCACCTTACGGCCAAAAACAGCGTCAGCTGAGGCCCTCACATCCACCCTGTAAAACTTGGTAAAGGTATGAACTGAAGACCAAGTGGCAGCTTTACAAACCTGTTCCACCGAGGCCTGATGCTGAAAGGCCCAGGAAGCACCAATGGCTCTAGTAGAATGAGCTGTGATCCGAAAGGGGGTTCTTTTCCCTTGGCAGAATTGGCTCTTACCACAGTCTGTCTAATCCACTTACTGAGTGTGGACTTGGCTGGTGGAAATCCCATTCTAGAGCCTTCTGCTAAGACAAAAAGCAAATCCGATTTCTGGAAAGATTCAGTAGCAGCCAGGTAATATCTTATGGCTCTAACCACATCCAAAGCATGGAGAGTCCTTTCTTTAGGATTAGCTGGTGCTGGACACAAGGAAGGTAAGACAACTCCCTCATTAAGGAGAAAATGAGAAACGACCTTAGGCAAAAAATCAGGCTTAAAACTAAAAACCACCTTATATCTGTGCAATTCAAAATAAGGTGGTTTCATACATAACGCGGCCAATTCCGATACTTGACGCACAAAGGTGATTGCTACCCAAAAAATCACCTTGAACGTCAACATAGTCAAGGTAGCGTTATACAAAGGCTCGAAAGGGGCATCCTGGAGGGCAGATAACACCAGATTTAGGTCCCACACCGGTAAAACTTGTTTTCGAGGTGGTCGGACATGAGTGTCCCCCTGAAAAAAGGTTCTGATCAATCTATGAGTGGCGATAGACCTCTGGAAAAAAATGGATTGGGCTGAGACCTGACCCTTGAGGGTGCTCAACTGGAGGCCCAATTCTAGACCATACTGCAGAAATTCTAGAATTCTAGAAACAGAATATCTCCGGCAAGGAAACTTCCTGGCCTCACACCAAGCAATATAGGCCCGCCAAACTCTAGTAGATCATGGAAGAAGTCTTCTTCCGTGCCTGAATCATGGTGTGAATAACTGTGGCTGATAAACCCTTCTCCATCAGGATGGAGGTTTCAACAGCCAGGCCGTCAAAGCCAGCTTCTGTAAATTCAGGTGCCGAAGCGACCCCTGTGTGAGAAGCTCTGGATCGTCGGACATGAGGCAGTGATCTGTTGACATCCTTATTATGTCCGCAAATCAACTCCTCCTTGGCCAATGAGCAGCCACCAGGATGGTTGTTACCCCCTCCTGGACTATTTTGCGTAGTACTCAGTCCAGGAGCGGAAACGGAGGAAAAGCATACAGAAGATTGAACCCTGTCCAGGGGATTGCCAGGGCGTCTGTTGCTATGGCCAGAGGGTCTCTTGAGAGAGACACAAACCTTGGAAGTTTGTGATTGTGTCTGGACGCAAAAAGATCCACGTCCGGTCGACCCCAGCGGAGGCACAGAGTTTGAAAGGCCTTCCAGCTGAGAGACCACTCCCCCAGACGCAAGGACAGCCTGCTCAGGGAGTCTGCCTCCTGGTTCTCTACCTCCGGGATGTAAACCGCCGAGATGCAGGGAGAATTCTCCTCTGCCCAAAGCAGAATCCGGCTCACTTCCTTGAGGGTTCTCCTGCTCCGAATACCCCCCTGGTGGTTGATGTAGGCTACCGCTGTTCGATTGTCCAAGCGGACCTGAACCGCATGTCCCCTTAAATTGGGGGTCAGATGTAGGAGAACAACCCAAATTGCCCTCAGTTCCAAGAGATTTATGGGCAACAGGTTCTCTCTCGAACCCCACTGACCCTGGATCTTCTGGGTCTGCCAGATGCCTCCACAGCCTGGCATCCGTGGTAACTATCTCCCAATGAGTAGTCCAGAAGACCAGCAGATGTCGAGGATCCAACCAGCACAAGAGGGATTGCCTGGCCGGGGGGAGACAGCACAAAACCTTGGTCCAGGGATTCAGGGGACCGATCCCAGCTGGATAGCAGGTTCAGCTGAAGAGGCCTCATGTGGAATTGGGCAAAGGGCACTGCTTCGAAGCAAGCCACCATTAGGCCCACCAGTCTCATCCCTAGGCGCACCGATGGCTGTTAACAAGCCAGCAAGGACTCTACCTGTGTCCGGAGACCCAAGACCTTCTGCTGTGGCAGAAAGACTTTGACTTGAATGATGACTAGGGTCATCCCAGGAAGGATCTCACTGTTGACGGAGTGATATGCGACTTGGGGTAGTTGATCACCCAACCGAAAGCTTCCAGAGTTGACGGCATAGTCCGGGTGTCGCTCTCGGCCTCCTGAAGGGACCGAGCCAAGATCAGAAGATCATCCAAATAGGGTAATACACGAATATCCTGACCCTTCAGGATAGCCATGAGGCCCGCGAGCACATTGGTGAACACCCTGGGTAAATTTGTGAGGGACTTTTTGGCGGACGCATCGGCCGACCACTGCTTCAACCACAGCGAACGGCGTAATGCTACCAGCAAAGCCGAAGTCTTGGCACCTAGCCTGACTACATCATCCATGGCAGTAACAACAAAGGCGATGAAATCCAAACAGGCTCTGAGTTCCTTGGAATCCTGCGACTGTTTGTGAGACTTAGCCTTAGCCACAAGCTGCTTTACCTTTTTCCTCGTGGCTAGGGAAACAATTGCCATGGCACATGCAGGGCATAAAAGTGAACCCACCAAGGCAAAAACATGGCAAACCAACTGATCCATGCGTTTGTCCGCAGGGTCTCTTAAAGAAGCATTATCAGGTGACGGCATAATAGTGGTGTTGGACAGACCGGAAACGGGAGGGTCCACCTCGGGAGGATGCGACAATAATTTAATCAACTCAGCAGGGAAAGGATAGCGTCTCTCTAGGCCCTAAGGAACCGACGGCAGCTTGTTAGGCCTTTCCCACTCCTTAAGCACCATCTTAGAAAAATGTGGCTGTTCAGGAAAAACCCGCCGCTGTCTCTCAGGCCGAAACAAATTATCCTTCCTTCTCTTGGCCACTTTTGGAGGAACAATGTGTAAAGTGTCAAAAACAGAGGAAAGCAAGCTTTCCCTATCATCTGGGAGGAAGGAATCCTCATCTGAGGAATAACCAGGGTTGCTGTCTTCTCCACCGGAGAGCAACTCACCTACCGAGAGTGGCTCATCCGCCGACTCCCCTTCCTCCGCGGAACCAAAAGAAGCATACAAATCTTCATCTGAGTAAGCAAGCTCCAAGTGCCGCTTCTTACTCGAGGCCTTTTTAGGTGCTACCAATGAGAGCCGTTTCTCGAGGTTAGCCAGCCTCTGCGCCAAATCTGAGTGTGTCCCCCTGCTGTCTCCCCCTTCTCTAGGGGCTAATTGCAGCAGCGGATGGGCCGGAGAGGCTGGAGTTGACGCAGGACTAGGAGCGAAGTGACAGCCCTCTCATGGTCCGAAACAATGCCTTTGGCACAAGTGGAACAAAATGTGCTGAACCCGCCCAGGGGATTGTGTCTGCACAAGGGGCAGAGCCTGTCTTGCCCAAGTGGGGTGCCCGGCTCACTATCCCCTGATGCCTCTATTATGGTGATTTTGGAATATGCAATATTCATAAAAGGCAAAATAGACGCTAATGTCCTAAGCCTATAGCCGATCCCCTACAACGGGGACCGGGAGAAACCACAACCCTACAACCTTCTTCCCACAATCTAAAATCAAAAAGAGAGGAGACAGTAATCAAAACATGGCCTATACTGCTATAATATATACAGGCACATATACACAGGTACATATACATAGATATATAAAAAAAATGTTTTTTTTGTTGAAAAACAACATGAAGGCCGAATCAAAATAAATGGTAGCACTCACGGTACCGCGCGAGCGCCGTCCTGGCTCTGCGTCCCCCGCAATCGGCGAGGGAACGGGGGTGGTAAGTATAGAGGAGGAGAGACAGCAAAGACCGCTCCTCGCTGTAGTCCTCCTATGGCGACGGAGCTCTCTTTGCCGCTCCCCCACGCCAGTAGTAAGCACAAGCAGCACATTACATCGATAAAAATAAAAAATAAATAAAATGAATAAAAAAATGTGGGAAGAAGAGAGGGATATATATAAAAATATATCTGATTTCTCTGCAGGTACACCATATAAACCTGCGGCTGTCTTGCTTGTTATATAGGAGCCTGCAGCCCAGAGCATAGAGGCCCTACTGTCACGGATCCATGAAGCAGCCAAAGCTGGTGGAGGCATCAGATGGGTCAGAGGAATCCGTGGAAATCCGTGGAGTCCTGCAGCAAGCCGACAGGTTAGAGGCCCGCTTTGCTGCTAAAATCCCTGAGAGAAATAGCGATCTTCACAGTTCAACTGCAAGAAGTAGACTGGGCTGGTTAAGAGGCAGATGCTATTTATAGGGGCCCGGGAGGAGCCACACCTTTGATCTTGCAGTCCACGCCCCTTCGGGTGGAGAAGTCCCAGATGTAAAGAAGAAGGGAAAAATCATCCTACCTGCATTTTCTGAGCTTTTAAATACATGGAGTCTCAGTCTGCCTGCAAACAGGAAGTGTCTTCTGACTGTGCCGCTCTGAATTCTGGGATTGCTGTGCCTTTCCTGACCTCAGCTCTGCTCTGTCTGTGCAAATCACAGCTATAACCCGCCCCCTGTGCTTTGCCCCCCTCTCCTCTCCTCAGTATGTGATGCTTCTGAGGCAAGATGGCGGTGCCCGTATCCTCAAATCCTGAACAGAGTTGCAGCCCAGCCGGGGAAAGAATACAAAGTAGGCAACTAGGTTTGTGGGGGCCCTTGGCAAGACAGTCTTAGTGGGCCCCAAAATAGTGAGTCACATAATGTCACCCTTAAGCACCGCTGCCACAAATGGCTCATCTCCTGCTGCTGATCGCCCTCCAGTCCTTGTTAGTTGTCACCTGGTTCTCGCCACCTTCTGAGCTTCCATCAATTGCCCTCCATTCCATGCCACCTTCTCCAATGTTGCTGATCATCCCCTGTTGCTGATGCCAGCCATGAGCAGGTCTGCACACAGCACCCGGCATTCGGTGATTCGGGTCTATTGTAAAATAATACCATGGCCAAGTGTAAGCCTGAGTGGGCCCCTGAAGATGCCAGGGATTCTGGCAATTGCCCAGGTTTGCCCTGTGCTGGCGCCGGCCCTGTCAATGCAGAATTGTTTTGCTTGCCTTCTCTGGGTGTACTTGGGTTCTGCCTGAACTTAATATGTTGCCTACTGATTGGCCTTTGTAGCAGCTAAAGGGATGGCGAGGCACCCCAAAGAGCCCACCCCAAAAAAGGACATGACCGTGGGGTGGACAGTCACCGTTAGGGGGGTCTTCTACGCCTGCGCTGCCTCTGGCTCCTGCTGTCCCTGGGGCAGCAGGGAAGGAGTTGGACACAAACAGCTTCGTCACCTGCAGGGTGGGGCCATCGCCCAGGAGGTGCCGTCTCCTACATACATAGAAGTTGGCACAGTTGCCCATAGCAACCAACTAGCAAGATGCTGTCAACACCTGCCCTTTCCGCACTTCTTATTGTAACAGTAGCCATACATGTGACATGACATGACCCGCACAATCAGTAGTCAGGCCCACGTGAAGGCTTGCTCTTGGGCCCATCGGGCTCTAGTAACCTGTGTGGCCGAGAGAAAAACCAACTCAAGTAATCGGGAGACTTTACTATCTATGAACAGACAGTGAGGCAAAGACATGGCAGACATTCCAGAAGGTCAGGTCAGATTATCTCCGAAATCACAAAACTGCATGACCCATCACTAATCATGGTGCAGTTACCACCCCCGGGGCCCTCTTGGACCCTGCTACCTTCTGCCTGCTACAGGTCAGCCATGGAGGCAGCTCCTCTGAGATTACAGACATTAACTCATTGTACCATAATTCTGGCCATACAAGGACATGACATGATCTGCACAGTAGGAAGGCCCATGTGAAGGCTTGCTCTTGGGCCCATTGGGGCCTCTAGTAACCTGTGTGGCCGAGACAGAAACCAACTCAGGTAATCAGGAGTCTTGGCCAATGCAGACTTTACTATCTATGAACAGACAATGGGACAAAAACATGGCGGACATTCCAGAAGGTCAGGTCAGATTATCTTCGAAATCACAAAACATCATGACCCATCACTAATCATAGTGCAGTTACCGTCCTCCAGGGGCTACAGGTCAGCCATGGAGGCAGCTCCTTGGAGATTACAGATATTACCTCATTGTACCATAATGCTGGCCATACACAGGACATGACATGATCTGCACAATCAGTAGTCAGGCCCACGTGAAGGCTTGCTCTTGGACACATCGGGCTCTAGTAACCTGTGTGGCCAAGACAGAAACCAACTCAATTACCTCATTGTACCATAATGCTTGCCATACACAGACATGACATGATCCGCACGATTAGTAGGAAGGCCTACGTGAAGGCTTGCTCTTGGACCCATTGAGGCCTCTAGTAACCCGTGTGGCCGAGACAAAAACCAATCAGGTAATCAGGAGTCTTGGCCAATGCAGACTTTACTATCTATGAACAGACAGTGGGGCAAAGACATGGCAGACTTTCCAGAAGGTCAGGTCAGATTATCTCAGAAATCACAAAAATACAACTCTGTGAAGTACTCACCTGTAGAGTTGATATTATATGCATACAGCACGTCCTGCTCCAGATATAGTAATAACATGTGGGGTAATCCTCCGCCTCAGGCGCCGTGCACTGCAGACATGCAGAAAACAAGCTCCTCCCGGCCCTACATATACCGAGGGACCTCCCACAAATCCCCAGCATTGAAAAGCAGTGAGAAGAGAAGCCGGGAGGAACAAACCACCCAGAAAAACTGGTAATAATATCTATTGATAACAATCACTATACAGGGGGTCCAGAACAAGTGAACCAGGGTGGGGTGGAGCAGGACGTGCTGTATGCATATAATATCAACTCTACAGGTGAGTACTTCACAGAGTTGTATTATTCTAAGCATACAGCACGTCCTGCTCCAGAATAGTAATAACATGTGGGACATCCAATAGCAGTGTCCATAAGCAGGGTGGGATCCCCAGGAAAAAACAAGGCACAGCGGACAGTAAAGGCGCTGTCACCTGCAAAACTTGCAACAGGCATGACATGAGCAAAGGCTCTAACGTCAGTCTCATAACAAGACCATGAAGGTATGAACAGAGACAAGCCATAAGTCTAGCAACTTAATCAACAGAAAAAAACCCTGGTGCTGAAGGGCCAGTGGTACCCAAGCACCAATATAACGGAATAAACAGAAAAAGGGGAGATTCTTTCCCCTAAAGAGGAATATAGGTCAGTGTAATGACCCAACCAGCCCACAGGCAAGGAAGCCTCGTGGCAAAACTTGTAACACCCCCTAAGGGAAACAGAACAGATCACCCGACCAAGGCGGGAATACTGACCCCTAACTAACACGAAGCCAAGGCTTCACTCAGGATCAGGAGACATCCAGAAGGATTAATCCAAAGGGCGCAATGGCGCTGGAAGGAGATATCAGGCGCATACATAAAGAGGCACCCGTAGACTCCAAGAGCATCAGTCCCCCTAAGGGCCATGAAAACCACATGTTATTACTATTCTGGAGCAGGACGTGCTGTATGCTTAGAATACATCATGACCCATAACTAATCATTGTGCAGTTACCGCCCCCTGGGCCTTCTTGGAACCTGCTACCTTCTGCCTGCTACAGGTCAGCCATGGAGGCAGCTCCTCGGAGATTACAGACATTACCTCATTGTACCATAATGCTGGCCATACACAGGACATGACATGATCTGCGCGATTAGTAGGCCGGCCCATGTGAAGGCTTGCTCTTGGGCCCATCGGGCTCTAGTAACCCGTGTAGCTGAGACAGAAACCAACTCAGGTAATTGGGAGACTTTACTATCTATGAACAGGCAGTGAAGCAAAGACATGGCGGACATTCCAGAAGGTCAGGTCAGATTATTCCCGAAACCAGAAAACAGCATGACCCATCACTAATCAAAGTGCGGTTACCGCCCTCTGGGTCCTTTTGAACCCGACAGCCCTCTGCCTGCTATAGGTCAGCCATGGAGGCAGCTCCTCTGAGATTACAGACATGACCTCATTGTACCATAATGCTGGCCATACACGGACATGACATGATCTGCACGATCAGTAGGCAGGCCAACGTGAAGGCTTGCTCTTGGGCCCATTGGGCTTTAGTAACCTGTGTGGCCCGAGACAGAAACCAACTCAGGTAATCAGGAGACTTTACTATCTATGAACAGACAGTGAGGCAAAGACATGGCAGACATTCCAGAAGGTCAGGTCATATTATCTCTGAAACCACATGACCCATCACTAATCAAAGTGCAGTTACTGTCCTCCAGGGGCTACAGGTCCTCGGAGATTACAGACATTCCCTTAATAAACAGGGAATGAAAATAACCATAAATTCTTCAGCAGTGGTCCTCAGTCATCCCTCCTGCCCACAGGGTGATGAGCACATGGAGCAGGGAGGGTATAAAGGCCCCTCGGGTCACTTTCCATTTAGCCATTATAGGAAAGCTGTCATGGGATCAATACAATGGCCGACCGCTGTGTGGAATGCTAGTATGCCTGTCTGCCATCTCCTGGATAGAAGACAGCCAAGGTCAATAAAAAAAATTGACGATTCCCATTTACTCCGGGAGATCCGCTGCAGCCTCACCAGGTGTACAAGGTAGTGGAGAGCCAGGGAAGAATCATCTTCTTTAGGAGAGAAAGCTGCCATTGACTTGTCTACCAGGTGTAAATTTTCACCTGCCTCTGAATCAGCCCCAAGGTAGACAATGAAATTCAATGGCAGATTTCTCTCCTAAAAAAGGAGTGAGAATTCTCACCTGGCTCTGAATAGACTCCACAGTGCGTATCTGCAGCACACAGCGGTCACATTTAAAGTGGACCAAAACCCAGAATTTTGACAATCTTGAGTTTTGGTCCTTGCCCCACAGGTCGCCAGAACAAACTCACCTCTTCCCGGGCCTACGGCCCATGCGTGGCCGATCATCCAATCAGGACACTCGGATACACTCGAGCCCCTTCGTCCAGGAGCTCTTCTAATGTGAGCGGGTTCGAGTGCGCTGGCGGCCACATCCCCCGCTACTCTCTAACAGGGAGTGATTCACAAATGCCAGGTGTGGGCATGCAGCCTGCTGCATGCGCCATTGGACCGGGAACAAAGGCAAGTTTTTGGGCGACCTGGGGGGTTTCACACAGGTCCATAGACTCCAGGGTGGGTTTTGGTCCTCTTTAAGGAGGTAGTGCTGCTGGACTCACCCGGCCCCAGCCCAGTACCAAGGTTGAAGAGATATACAGAAGCTGGGCAGCCAGCTGCTGTTGAAAGAAAGGACCGGACTGCCCGGATGCGCACCCTGCTTTTTTTCTTTTAGAGGTGGCGATGCACAGCTGCTGCATATTAAAGAGGGATGCTTTAAAGTGGACAAGGGAACTAAGATTCTTTTAAGATTCCCGGGGCCCATCGAATCCCTTCCCAGAGGGCATCCAGCATTGGGATGCCCCAGTGTGTGAAACCCCCCCAGGTCACCCAAAAACTGACCTTCTTTCCCAGTCCATTGGTGCATGCACCCCGCTATCCTTCTAGCAGGACATATGCCTGCGCCAGGCATTTGTGAATGGCCGGCACACTCCCTGTTAGAGGGTAGCGGGGGATGCGGCCATCAGCAAGCTCGGATGCACTTGCCTTAGACGAAGGCTTACACGAAGGGGCGGGAGCAGATGTGCCGCACATGCACCGTAGGTGACTTTCTTCGGGTGACCTGGGGGGTGTTTGGAAACACACAGGGAGCAATGACCAAAACCCAGGATAGTCAGAATCCTGGGTTATGGTCCACTTTAAAGTGGGGTTGGAGCGCCCCGCTGTGTGAAACCCCCAGATCACCGATGCCAACTCACCTCTTCCCGGCTACGGTGCAAGCGCAGCCGCTCGTCCAATCAGCGCGCTCGGAGCCCCTGAAGTCATGCCGTCACAAATGACTGGCAAGGCCACGCACCCTGCTAGAGGGATAGTGGGGATGCGTCCACAGCTCGTGCATGCGCCGTTGTACCGGGAGATAAGGTAAGTGTATAGGGCGACCTGGGGGGGGGGGTGGCCCCAGGGGGGAAGGGATTTTCGACCGGCGTGGGTTTTGGTCCACTTATAACTTTTAACTAGACCAACGGCCTGGGACATTTGGAAAAGAAAACTCCCTTGCTCCATCTGCATGCATGATACTGAATTATTGTCAGCACTTACATTTGCTCCTGCACCCACTCAAAGCCGAACCGCTGCCTCACCAATTTTCTAGTGGTAGCGGACATTTGGGAGCATCCCAGTATCCCAGCCATGCTGCTGCCTGGATTCAACTGACAAGGCACAGTAACAGGAAACCCAGCCACACTTCCTGTTTGCAGGTGGCCTGCAGATCCATAGGCTGCCATTGGCAAGGACCAAAACTCAGGATAGTCAAAATCCTGGGTTTTGGTCCACTTTAACCCTTTAAATGCCAAGCACGTCGTTTCTACGTGGTTGCTTCTCCTACCGTTAAGTGCCAAGCACGTAGAAACTACGTGCCTGGCATTTCCCCCAAACAGTTAAAAGATAGAAAAAAAGAACACTTACCTCTGGTATCCCTGTGAAGCTTGGGGTCCCCTCTTCCTGGGGGGGGCATCCGATCGCCCCCCCGTCGTCCTCCGTCTTCAGGGGGGGCCCGAAACCAGCCGCCCCCCCCCCCGTTTCCAGCGCTGACTCGCCGTTGTGAAAAAAAAAAAAAAAATAAAACTGTCATTTACTCACCTCCGCGCCCGAGCCTTCTGTCCGGGTCTCCTCTTCACCAGGGAGGAGTCCGATCCCCCCCCTGGGCTGCGCAGTCTTCAGGTGAGGAGACTGGGTCCTCACCTCTTGTAATGGCGGCGATGGCCGCCGCCGCTTAACCCTTAAAAATCAAAAAAAAAAATGGGGTCCGCCCCCCCCTGGGAGGGGGGACCCTATGTCATTTTTTTTTTGATTAACCCTTTGTGTTCTGTCATCCAGCAGCTATAAAAGGCTTCTAGCAAGTGAGCAGAAGCCAGTGATCGCCGAGGGACAGAGTGCTCCAGGATGGATGGGAGGTGAGTACAGTGTAAAAAAAAAAAAAAAAAAATTAATAAAATATTTTTTTCTCTGCTTGTGTCTGTGTGATTATTTACTTTTAACCCCTTGTGAACTGGTAAGGGGTCCATGACCCCTATACCAGTTCACAAGGCTGGGGGGATGGCAAGCCACCTGCGCTAGCGGGTGGCTTGCCATTAACCCCCGGCACCCCCATTACCTGCCTCCCCAAAGGCCAGGGGGGGGCAGAAGAGCCCGGGCCCACGGGCTATGCGGGCTTGTAGCCTGCAGGGCCAGGGGCCACAAAAGCTGGCCCCTGCGCCCTGTTCCTACAAGCCCTGCATAGCTGGTCCCGGGCTGGTTACTTTGGGTAAGGGGGACCCCACGTCAATTTTTTTTTGATTTTTAAGGGTTTTTAACCCTTAAAAAAAAAAAAAAAAAATGGGGTCCCCCTCCCCTGGGAGGGGGGACCCTATGTCATTTTTTTTCTCGATTTAACCCTTTGTAGTGTGGATGGTAGTTGTATTTTTTTTGTGAATGTTATAAAATACTTGTTTCAGTTAGGGGGGTCTCCTGGGCAGGAACGGGGGGCTACCGATAAATATGTGGTACCGTTCTAATCGGTAGAAATGGGGCTTTCACATGCAATATGCTTTTCCTTAATAAAATACATTCTTTAAATAAAGGAGTCAATTTTCTAAAAAATTTTTTTATTTATTTATTTATTTATTTTACTTAATAATATTGTAAAAAAAAAATAAAATTTACAAACAAGATATTTCATGTTAAAGCCTAAACTCTGCTGCAAAAAAAAATAATATATAATTTTCCTGAAAGTTCCAGCAAAACATGGCGCAAAATGGGGAAAAATGGCCTGTCAACAGAGGGTGACAAAATCTCAAGTAGGCTGGCAATTAAAAGGGTTAATAGTACCTATGCATGTTGGGTATTGTTCTGTTCGGGGGAACTTGGGCTTTCAGACTTAGCTTGTTTTTTCTTGTTTGCATATTTATATATTAGGAAAAGGTGTTTTTTATTCAGCTTTTTTTTAAATTTTTTAGGGAAACCCTGCGCAAACAAAGAATTCTTTGAGGTAATAATTCCAGAAAGATGAGTCCACTAGAACAAGCTGGGTACGCTTAGAAAGCTTAATGTGTGTACTTTCAGGGAATATATGGTTTATGGGGGATATTCCAAATGTAAAGGGTTGTTTTGGTTGAAAAATCGCAAGGTGCGCACTTTGTCTGCAGAGCTGAAATTTTCAAGTAAAATTACCGTTACGCACATGCTTTACTTTGGGGTGTTTGGCAACTCTTCCCTTGACAGTAGCTATGCATGTTGGGTGTTGTTCTGTTCGGGGGATATTGTGTTTTCAGATTAAACTTGTTTTTTCTTGTTTGTATATAGTTTTTTTAGGAAAATGTGGCTTTGATTCTGCTTTTTTATCCTTTTTTTAGGGAAACTCTTTGCAACCAAAGAATCCATTGAGGGATTACTTCCAGAAAACTATGGCCACATCAACAAGCCTGGTACACCTAGAAAGCTTGAGGTGTGTACTTCCAGAGAAGATATAGTTTGTTGGGGGTAATTCAAATGTAAAGGGTTGTTTTTCTGGAAAAACTGCAAGGTGCGCATATTGCGTAGCATAGTTGTATTTTTTCTGAAAATCCCCTAAAGCGCTGTTTCAGTTTGGGGGAGTCTCCTGGGCAGGAAAGGGTGTCTACCTATACATATGTGGTACCGCTGTAACCGAGAGAAATTGGGATTTCACACGCAATAAGATTTTATTGACAAACTTACATTTTTTATTACAAAAAAAAACTACAAATTGTAAAAAATATATATATATTTTTTTTTTTGCACATATTTCACCCAAAAATATTGAGAATACACCTAAACAATGACAAACAAGACATTTCATGTTAAAGCCCGGACTCTGCTGAAAAAAACAATATATAATTTTCCTGGGAAATCCCTGGAAATCCCTTCAAAAATCACATTTGAACATGGGGAGCGCAAAATAGTGCAAAATGGTCTGGCAACAGAGTGTGACAAAAACTCCAGGTAGGCTGGCACTTAAAGGGTTAATGCACAGCGCAACGGCAAAGGAAGCACTGCAGTCTGTGGCACGCTCCAGCACCCAGCCTCAGCCATGGAGATTCTGGGGATGCAACCTCATCCCGCAAACCCACCATGGGAACGCAGAAAAAGTAAGTGAATTCTGGGGGTGATCGGGGGGTTTACATAGCGGGGCTTTTCTATTCTGGATGCCCCAGGGGGAAAAGTCTTTTAGGTTCCAGGGCTGGCATCTTTGGTTGTTGATCCTCTTTAGAAACAGAGAAGGTTGATGGCAGTAGGAGACCATACGGTCCATCTAGTCTGCCCTTATGTATATACTGTATGTTCTCTTTATCTAATGTGTATACTGTATGTTCTCTTTATCTTATGTGTATACTGTATGTTCTCTGTATCTTATGTGTATACTGTATGTTCTCTGTATCTTATGTGTATACTGTATGTTCTCTGTATCTTATGTATATACTGTATGTTCTCTGTATCTTATGTATATACTGTATGTTCTCTTTATCTAATGTGTATACTGTATGTTCTCTGTATCTTATGTATATACTGTATGTTCTCTGTATCTTATGTATATACTGTATGTTCTCTTTATCTTATGTGTATACTGTATGTTCTCTGTATCTTATGTGTATACTGTATGTTCTCTGTATCTTATGTATATACTGTATGTTCTCTGTATCTTATGTATATACTGTATGTTCTCTTTATCTTATGTGTATACTGTATGTTCTCTGTATCTTATGTGTATACTGTATGTTCTC
Source organism: Gastrophryne carolinensis (assembly GCA_027917425.1). Classification (NCBI taxonomy): domain Eukaryota; kingdom Metazoa; phylum Chordata; class Amphibia; order Anura; family Microhylidae; genus Gastrophryne; species Gastrophryne carolinensis. The sequence goes on along the minus strand of CM051235.1, from coordinate 30,522,167 downwards.
TGTATCTTATGTATATACTGTATGTTCTCTGTATCTTATGTGTATCCTGTATGTTCTCTGTATCTTATGTGTATACTGTATGTTCTCTGTATCTTATGTATATACTGTATGTTCTCTGTATCTTATGTGTATACTGTATGTTCTCTGTATCTTATGTATATACTGTATGTTCTCTGTATCTTATGTATATACTGTATGTTCTCTTTATCTTATGTATATACTGTATGTTCTCTTTATCTTATGAGTATACTGTATGAACTCTTTATCTTAGGATAGATGTGTGCTAATTCCAGACATGTTCAAATTCACTTACTGATGATTTTTCAACTACCTCTGCTGGAAGTTTGTTCCAGGCATCTACTACTCTTTCTGTAAAATAATGTTTTCTAACATTGCTCCTGATCTTCCCCCCGACTAGCTTCTGGTTGTGCCCCTTGTTCTATCATTAAGTTTCTTCTTAAAAACACTTCCCTCCTGAACCTTATTCAATCCTTTCACATATTTAAAGGTCTTCATCATGTCCCCCCTCTCCCTTCTTTCCTCCAGACTGTACAGATTAAGTTCTTTCAGTCTTTCCTGATAAGTTTTAAGTTTAAGTCCTTCCACCATTTTTGTTGCCCGCCTTTGGACACGTTCTATTTGAATAATGTCTTTTTGCAGGTAAGGTCTCCAGAACTGCACACAGTATTCTAGCTGTGGCCTTACCAGGGCTCTATACAGCGGCATCACAACCTCCCTCTTCCTACTGGTGATGCCTCGAGCTATGCAGCCGAGCATCCTGCTTGCTTTTCCCACTGCCTGGCTACACTGTCCACTCATCTTGCAGCTATCAGTAATTAGTATCCCTAAATCTCTCTCCTCCGAGGTCCTGGATAACACAGTGCTGCCCATACGGTGCTCAGAGCAGGGATTCCTTCTACCCAAGTGCAGGAATTTACATTTAGAGACATTAAACTCTAGTTTCCACAGTTTTGACCATTTATCCAGTAAAGCTAAATCATTTTCCATGTTGCAGACACCTCCAGGAGTACTCGCCCTATTACTTTAGGGCAGGGGGTAATATTTGTACCCGGGGGTAAATCAGAAATACAGGAGGGGATAGATTATGACTTGCAGGTTGCACTCACCTCCTTTGGGGACTGGTATGCGATGTAGTGCTGATAGATTTTGCGAGCTCGGCTGTTCAGGATGAAGTGCGGGTGCGTCTCCCGGTAATCCTCGCACGCCAGCCAGAAATCCAGGTTTTCATCGCTAAATTCCGACTGAAGGAACACCCGAAAAACAGCTCGCCCATCTGGAGGAGAGAAAGTGCCAGCGTAAAATACAAACCACACACACCACATAAATTATCTCCCAAAAATATATCTGGCTTTATTTTTAGGGATCTTTAGGGGCATTGGTCACCACTGTATTCTTGCACGCACATAGGAATTTTTCCTCTGCATTTAACCCATCCATGCAGTGTGTGTGTCTACATGCCGGGACTGGTGGGCTCCCCTAACTCCAGCACTCCAGGAGCAGTTGGGGGGTTAGGTGCCATGCTCCAGAGCACTTCAGTCATGTCCCATGGCCCGGGACCTGACGATCACAAGGCCGCTTGCTTATCTCTAGGCCATGACTGCTTTCAGGGATGTGCTCAGATAAATTGAGATTCAATAAACGGAAGAAGTTAGCACCGAGCAAAAAAGTTGAGAAATGTGTCAACTTTTTTTTATTTGCTTTTCCAAAGTAAATCCTGAGCCAATGTTAAACTGGAACTTCACACTAAACAAGAGTCTATCTTGTATGTTTCTCCCACCCTGTACATACAGATTGTCCACATTAAATATAATCCTACCTGCACCTATTGTTTATTTTAACATCCAAGGTGGCGGCACATGGTGCCTCAGGCTGCCTGCAGACCGGAAATGTCTTCTGACTGTGCTAATCATATGGCTCTCCTGGTGGTCTATTGCTCTGCCCCTGTTTGTCAGCCCAGCAAGACTGAGCACATTAGTATTCTGTAGCAATCTTTCTTTTCAGCCTTTTCCCCTTCAACTGCACCTAATTAGCGTTTCAATCACGCCGCATCTAATCAGTGTTTTAAATCAGCCCCACACCTAGCATTTGAATCGTACGTGGTTGCCTGTGTACTTGTGGTAGATGGCAAAATCACGGCTTTGGAACAAGACAATAGAGTCTGCACCTCTCCCTTCATCAGATTGTCATCAGATCATCAAACTTTTGACGCTGAAGACTAGAAAGGACTCTGCTGGTGTGTAACAATGGATTGTATCCATTGTGGTAAAGTGTATGGAAAAGTGCTGGATGGTGTCTATATTTCCCTTGTTTTTTTCAACCAGGCACGATCCATGCCGGGATAACAGATCTCCAGTCCACATCCCCAGTCCTCTACGGGTTTTTCCCCTACTTCTAGTCTTTCCAGGTGATTAGATTATTCGAAGGAAGGAAGCCTAATAAAATGAGCTGCTGAGGCTTCCAGTGTGGAGAAGGAGAGACTGGGATAAGGAGCACGTGCCTTGCTGCTCCCAGAGCCTACAGGTTTGAACTGCATCTGAAGGACTTTATGTGATGTTTTTGGAGCCTGTGGAATAGCAGCCTGGGCTTGTATGCCCTGAAAGTGGACCTGTGATATCGAGGACTTGCAATACTCTGTACCTATCAAACACTGGACTGTCAGGAATCGGCGCTTACCTGGGCCCTGTTCCAGCGCCGTCTCCGGGCGGCCGGCCGCAGCAGCAGTTCCCGCTCGGCGGCCGCGAGCATGTCCATCTTATGCCCTCCGGCGGCGCTGCTGCCTGCGCACCCGCCGGAGGAAGAAACCTTAGACGGGCTCAGCCAGGGGGGAAGTTCCCCCCTCACAGTTATGGGCCAATGAGCCCAGAGTTCAGGGTTGGGCCAATGAGCCCTAAGTTAGGGAATATTAGGTTAGACGCCCTGATCCAATCACACGCCGCATCCCATGTGCACCAATCACACTCCTATCCTCCATCTGTCCGTCCCTATAAAGGTTTCTGTCGGTCAGTTGCTCGGCGCCTGTGATAGCGCCTTGTATCTAGTATTGACCTCTGTGTATTTGTCATTGATCTCGTTGCCGACCACCGCCTGAACTGACCACTCTCGATCTGAAACCCTGTTGCCGACCACCGCCTGAACCGACCATTCTCGATCTGAACTCCTGTTGCCGACCTCCGCTTGAACCTTGACCACGAGTTGCCTAATCCTTTGTACCGCCACGATCTCTGTCTTCCCGCTGTCGACCTCTGGCCTGTCTCTGGACCGTCACCCACGCTCTCGCTATCGGTTCTCCAGACCTCTCACATATAAGCTCACATCCTTTGAGCCATTAAGTCCTGGGGGCAACCGATCCCGGGTAGGCGTACCTTGCGTCCCGGCAAGCAGGGGCTCCTACAGGTGAAGCTGGCTGTGGAGATTGGGGGTTGTGAGCTTATTAAGAGGGCTGGAGTTACCCCGAGCGTGACATGGACATTGCTAAAGTTGGTGAGGAAACCGCTGACTTTCCTGCATTGTACCCTGCATTATACTCTGAATTTAAGAGATTTTTCTGTTGGACTTTGTCTTCCATAAAGCGCTCATTATTTCAACTAAGAACTGTTTCCAGAGTCATTGTCGTTAGCACCCCAGATCCTGGACAGACAGAATGTATAAGAACACTAGCAACAGGGAGAGAGAGAGGAGCACAGCCAGGGTGTTTGAAGCATACTATTGAGCTCTTACATTATGTTACGTTGATTATTATACAGCATCACATCTCCAATGGCCACACCCCCTTTTTCAAAAAAAATCATAAGGTGAAACTGTAAATCTTCTCTCAAATTTCCTTTGCCTGATGTATCCCTTTAACTTTTAGGATGGGGTTGGACTGGGTTAGGAATAGATCTACAGAAACAGAACCATGCGGTACAGAAGTCAAAATCCAGCAGGGGAGCAGAGGTTACTCTTTTCCATGTCTTTCTTACAATAAAGTAATGCCTGTTACTCCCACTTTGAGGCTGAGCACAGGCAGGACCTACCTGGCAAGTAGGTGCCCAGCAGAGGTAAGAACTGCTTGTCTGTGTGACACTGGATGATAGTTAATGTTTAAATAAAGCAGCTTCAGCAGTAACACTTTAGATGGTTCTAAAGGTTATGTCCACAGCAATAAGCGCATTGTAAACATTATAGAGGAGTCACATTACCTACACAGCCTCCCTAAAAAACAGGTTACCCATCATGCTGAGAGACAGACGCGGGCACCATATGTTGGGCAATTAACCCGTGCGCATCCTTGCTAAATCTTATAGGGCCGGAGAAAGAATTTGGAGAAAGTTTCCAGTTGGCCCTCAATGATTTGCACGCCGGGGCCTATCTGATAGGCTGGGGGTGCGGTCTGTTGGAGAACATAGCGTTGCTGGCGCCGTCCGGTAAAGGCGAGTTTACCGACGGCTCGGGAGCTTACCCACAGAGCGGCATCTGAGTATAGGATGCCCTGAGGGCAGGCTAGTCTGGAGTCCTTCAGATTCCAGGGCCACATCGCAATAGTTTCCATTTGCTTCAAAACCGGACCTTTAGAATCATTTAAAGCGGACCAAAACCCAAATTTTTAACTAGCATCCTCTGAATTGCTTCAGCCATGAAGAGAACCTTTTCACAATCTTTAGTGCTCCTGCTTCACTCAAATTCCAGATAACGGCCCTTGTTTTAGCTGTAAAGCTCCATTAATTTCCATTGTTGTGTGTGGCAATGATGTCACACTTATGCAATGACTGATTGCCTGACATCTTACAGGGAGAAACAGCAAAAAAAAAAACTCTGTTAGACTTACCGGTAACTGCTTAGGAATCCTTCAGCTTGACCACCAATTAGAACTCTCCATGTGGTCAAGCTGAAGGATAACTTGGAAAAAACCTCCGTTAAACTTACCGGTAACGGCTTTTTTAGGAATCCTTCAGCTTGACCACCAATTAAAACTCTCCATGTGGTCAAGCTGAAGGATAACTTGGAAAAAACCTCCGTTAAACTTACCAGTAACGGCTTTTTTAGGAATCCTTTAGCTTGACCACCAATTAAAACTCTCCATGTGGTCAAGCTCAAGGATAACTTGGAAAAAACCTCAGTTAAACTTACCAGTAACGGCTTTTTTAGGAATCCTTCAGCTTGACCACCAATTAGAACTCTCCATGTGGTCAAGCTCAAGGATAACTTGGAAAAAACCTCAGTTAAACTTACCAGTAACGGCTTTTTTAGGAATCCTTCAGCTTGACCACCAATTAGAACTCTCCATGTGGTCAAGCTCAAGGATAACTTGGAAAAAACCTCAGTTAAACTTACCAGTAACGGCTTTTTTAGGAATCCTTCAGCTTGACCACATGGAGAGTTCTAATTGGTGGTCAAGCTGATAGATGACTTGGAAAAAACTGTGTTCTAGGACGATTAGAAAAATGAAATGATCCATTTCTAGTTCTACACCCTAAGAGGGAAATATCGGCAGGGGCTATGGGCAAATGTATTTCACAAGTTCGGTGGGTTTTGGTCTGCTTTAATGAAAAGCCCAAACCCTTGAAGCGGGTGGAAACCCATTTTTCTGAATGTAACATCTGCAGTCTTGCCAAATACACATCTGGGACATGTTGTTCGACCACCAGTGAAGGAAGCTGCCGGAGCTCACGTCTCGCAGCAGCAGAAGCAGACTCCTGACCTCATCCACGGTGACGCAATGAAACACAATAACCGCAATCATAGACAATAACTGCAGCTAATTACAAGCTGGGCTACGGGAGTATCGGCATAGTTCCGGGGAACGGGGCTGGTCGTCATAATGATTCTGATCTCAAGACAACGGTGACGACAATCACCATCAATGTTTGTGTTGCCACCTAGATGAAGAAGACACAGCTGCACAGATACAAGAGCGGCGATTTATTTTTGCTGGCAGAATGATCTGAGGTTACCCACAGATAGAAGATGCTGGTTTAGTGGAAATTTAAATAGGACATTCAATTTCTTGGAAAAAATGTTTGTGGTTTTAGTTATTTTCTCGCCAGAAAAACTGTGATCCGCCAAGCTGTTATGTATTTCCCATCATGCAATATTTCTCCCCGTTTGAATGTAGGGGAAGATTTTACTCACCTCGGTTAGACATCTTTCTAATAGAAATTGAGTATGTTATAAATATAAGGTTATATATAAGGTCTACTAATATCATAATTAAAGCCCCTGCCCTAGCTGATAATAATAACTAAAAACGCCCCGTTTTGTAGAGATTGTACAATCAGGCTGTAAAGTGGACGTGCTTGACTGACAGGCACATTGTGCTTTTCATTTGATCGAAATTCTTTTTTTCAATTTACGAATTTTTTTCGCCCTATAAGACGCACCTAGGATTTGGAGGCGGAAAATAAGAAAAAAATATTCTAAACCAAATGTTGTGTTTAAACACCCCATCACAGACAGTGTGGCATTCCACTCCCATTCCCCATAGGCAGTGTGGCATCCCCCCTCCCATTCCCCATAGGCAGTGTGGCATCCCCCCTCCCATTCCCCATAGGCAGTGTGGCATCCCCCCTCCCATTCCCCATAGGCAGTGTGGCATCCCCCCTCCCATTCCCCATAGGCAGTGTGGCATTCCCCCATCCCATTCTCCATAGGCAGTGTGGCATCCCCCCTTCCCATTCCCCATAGGCAGTGTGGCATTCACCCATCCCATTCTCCATAGGCAGTGTGGCATCCCCCCTTCCCATTCCCCATAGGCAGTGTGGCATTCCCCCATCCCATTCTCCATAGGCAGTGTGACATCCCCCCTCCCATTCCCCATAGGCAGTGTGGCATCCCCTTCTCCCATTCCCCATATAGGCAGTGTGGCATCCCCCTCTCCCATCCCCCATAGGCAGTGTGGCATCCCCCTCTCCCATTCCCCATAGGCAGTGTGGCATCCCCCCTCCCACTCCCCCATAGGCAGTGTGGCATTCCCCCCATCCCATTCCCCATAGGCAGTGTGGCATTCCCCTCATCCCATTCCCCATAGGCAGTGTGGCATTCCCCCCCCTCCCATTCCCCATAGGCAGTGTGGCAAAACCCCCTGCCATTCCGATAGGCAGTGTGGCATCCCCCCCCCCCCCGATTCCCCATATAGACAGTGTGGCACCCCCATCCCCTTATTCAGTGTAGCATTCCTCCATCCCATTCCCATATGTAATGTAGCAGAACCCCCCCCCCCCAGACACTAGAGAGAAGGGAAAAAAAAGTATACTTACATGAGCCTCGCACCCGCGATGCGGCCATCGAGAGGCAAGCCGATGGAGGAGTGGTGAATTGGCAGCGTAAATAAACCCTGTCCACTGTAACCACTCTGGCTGCCGTCGCTACTTCTGGGGCGGCGCGCACACACACCCGGGTCTGTGCAGTGGGTGGACGCGGATGCAGGCCACGCCCACCAGCTGCAAAGACCCGAGTGTTTGTGTCAGAGCAGGGACAGTGGATAGGGTCCATTCAGCTGGCCTCCCAGTTACCGCGGAGCAGGCGCAACACTCGTGTAAGTATACCTGTTTTTAAAAAAATGTTTCGTCCGACAAGACGCACTGACATTCCCTCCACTTTTGGGGAAAATAGTGTGTCTTATAGGGCAAATATATGGTAATGTATGAAAATCTTTTTTTCTCCTTTGTTAACACTGTTTTGTACAATTAAAAGTATGAATACATTTTGTGCTTCTTTATCTAGAATACTTAAAGCGGACCTTCACCCTGAATAAGAGCCTATCTTATATGTTTCCCACACCCTGTACATACAGATTGCTCACATTAAAAATCATCCTACCTGCATCTACTGCATGTCAGGAGCCTTTAAACATCCAAGATGGCGGCTTATGGAAGCCGCCATCTTATCAGGCAGCCTGCAAACAGGAAGTGCCTCCTGACTGTGCTGCTCTGCATTCTGGGATTGCTGACCTTTTCCTGACCCTAGCTCTGCTCTGTCTGAGCAAAGCACAGCTATAACCCACCCCCCTGTACCTTATCCCACTCTCCTCTCCTCAGTAAGTGTGATGCTTCTGAGTCAAGATGGCGGCGCCTGTATCCTAAATTCCTTAACAGAGTTGCAGCCCAGTGGGGGAAAGAATAATAAATTAGTGACTAAAAACGTAAAATATATTAATTTTAGATGCTGGGGAACCGTTTTTTAAGAGTTTGGGCTTTTCATTAAATCATGGTGAAGGTCCGGTTTAATGAGCCTTTGACTTGGATCCACAAAATAAGCTGCTCCGTCCTCTGTTTTCAACGGCAGTACACCTGTTCGAGGTCAGCGAGCACCCCACATTTTAATGAATTATCCCTGAAGCATCTATTGAACGCGGTTCGTGGAGTCGTAACGGCAGAAACATTTGCACATTGCTGGGGGAAGTGGACATTGTACATGAGGACTTCCAGTGATGTCTTACTTACATGGATGAGCAAGTAGGTTATCAAAGTTCTGCCCCCAATTTTGGACTTCTTCTGTAGTTGGCCTGTGATGGAGAGAAAGAAATGGGACAATTAATGAGCGGTTCATTGTACATCTTTTATTGCCGCATAAATCAATGCCTGGCTCAAAGCAATGGCTGAATTACTTACTGACTCCTTCACGGTCCACTGCCGGGAAATAAAGGCCAACTGCCCTTCACTATGCAAATGCAGCAATGTCCTTACTGAGTACAATCACATTCTCTCTCTCCCGCTTTCTATATTTTAACACTTTCCATCTCTCTCTTTCTCCTAATCTCTTCCTTATATCTATCCATCTCCCTCTCATATTTATCTACCCTCCATCTCATGTCATATCAATCTCATGTCATATCAATCACATGTCATATCCATCTACGTCATATCCATCTACGTCATATCCATCTACGTCATATCCATCTACGTCATATCCATCTACGTCATATCCATCTACGTCATATCCATCTACGTCATATCCATCTACGTCATCTCCATCTACGTCATCTCCATCTACGTCATCTCCATCTACGTCATCTCCATCTACGTCATCTCCATCTACGTCATCTCCATCTACGTCATCTCCATCTACGTCATCTCCATCTACGTCATCTCCATCTACGTCATCTCCATCTACGTCATCTCCATCTACGTCATCTCCATCTACGTCATCTCCATCTACGTCATCTCCATCTACGTCATCTCCATCTACGTCATCTCCATCTACGTCATCTCCATCTACGTCATCTCCATCTACGTCATCTCCATCTACGTCATCTCCATCTACGTCATCTCCATCTACGTCATCTCCATCTACGTCATCTCCATCTACGTCATCTCCATCTACGTCATCTCCATCTACGTCATCTCCATCTACGTCATCTCCATCATCTCCATCTACGTCATCTACATCTACGTCATCTACATCTACGTCATCTCCATCTCATGTCATCTCCATCTCATGTCATCTCCATCTCATGTCATCTCCATCTCATGTCATCTCCATCTCATGTCATCTCCATCTCATGTCATCTCCATCTCATGTCATCTCCATCTCATGTCATCTCCATCTCATGTCATCTCCATCTCATGTCATCTCCATCTCATGTCATCTCCATCTCATGTCATCTCCATCTCATGTCATCTCCATCTCTGTCATCTCCATCTCTGTCATCTCCATCTCTGTCATATCCATCTCTGTCATATCCATCTCTGTCATATCCATCTCTGTCATATCCATCTCTGTCATATCCATCCATCTCTCCATCTATATCTCATAGATAGATAGACATGTGATATTGGTAATCCAGGGCTCAGGCCCTTGCCCTGCCTTTAAAAAATCCCTTATTCTTTTTGGTGTGTACATCCCCAAAAATTTCCCTGCCCCGAAAAAAAAAGCATGCCACCCCCTCCTCTAAAGCTTACCAGCCCAGTACACCGAGCATAAGAGCAGGAGAAAAAACAGCCCGCTTCACAATGTTGCATGTTTTTTTTCATTGAAAAAAAAAACAAGCAGCAAATGCAATGAAAAAGACATGCAGGGTAGTGTAAAGTGTGTCCCCTCCCCCCTGAGCCAACTAGCCCAGACACCAGGCATCAGACATAGGGGCTGGTAACCAGAGCTCAGAGGCTCACCAGCCCCTATGCCCCTTGGTATAGGTCCGATGCACCGAGCCCCATATTGATTGTCACTGCTTCATTGGTGCACAAGAGAAGGTGTGTAAAATAGAGCCTTGGTATCGATATGTCCTCTGCTGGTCGCCAACAGGTAGCATGCTGCCCCCCCTACCCTATGACCCAGTATGGGGGCCGATCCGCATCTCCCAGGGCTGTGTCCTCTTCCTGGTCTACCAGATCAGGGTGCTTCCTCTGGGTCCAGCGCCGGGGTCTTCCAATGCTAGAAACAGTCAGGCCTGGCATCTCTAGAATAGGCGGACACAGGTCGCTAGCATTGAAGACCCAGAGGATGCGCCTGACCCAGCATATCAGAAGGAGGGCGCTGCCTGCCGGGAGGCAGAAGGAAGAGGATATGGATCAGTGAGTACAGTATAATTTACACTGCCCGGACTGTCCTGAATGGCTGGAGATAGGCGAGACAGGACCTCATACACCTTCATACACATGAATGCTCTGCAGATGAATAGGCTGATCACATGCTTATCTCCCCTCGTATAGAAAGCACCACAGAATAGGATAGTGCTATATGAATAAGTATATGATTAGAGAAGAAGAACATTACCGTGTGATCTGAGATGAGTGGGATGGCCAGAGACGAAATAGAGACAAATGGCTTCTCTTGTGCTTCTGTCTGCAACAGAGAAAAAAAGAGCTCATGTAAAAGTAAATCATCTCTCTATTCACTCACTCATTCATCAAGCAATCTATCCATTCATCCATCCACCCATCCATCAAACTCTTTATACAGCCACGAAACCATGCATCTATCTATTTACCCATCCATCAGTTCATCAAACTATCTATCATACATCCATCAAAATACAGCTGTCTACCCATCCATCTGTCCACCAAACAATCCATCTACTCATTAAACTCATTTGCTTTGTTTAGCATGTACAGTTTTCAATAAATTACATACATTTAATCTAATTTTTGTTGTGCGGCCACTTATGTGGATGGTTGTAGTGGGTTAGCCCTGGAATCCCACTGTTATTTAGGATCTATGTGTAGTTTTGTCCCTAAGGCCAGCACCATTGGGATTGTTTAGGTTGTGCATATTCATACTGGAGGTGAAGTACTCATTAAACTACTTAGGTTTCCATCTTTGGAACTATATTCATGACTCCATCAGTCCATTAAACTATGTATCTATGTATGTATGTATGTATGTATGTATGTATGTATGTATGTATCCATGTATGTATGTATGTATCTATCTATCTATCTATCAAATTATTCACCCATTGCCTATCAAACTATCTATCTTTCTAGTCTTCCATCAAACTACCCTCCATCCACCCACCCATTAAACAATTCACCAATTACTCCAAACTATCTATCCTTTCACTCGTCTGTCAAGATATTCAACCATTTATCTATTCATCCAAACTGAAGTATCTGTCCATCCTTTTGCCCTTCAAACTATCCATTAAAATATCCATCCATATCATTCATCCATCTGACCATCAAACCTTTCTATCCATCCACAAATTCCTCCAAACTATCAATCTAGACATCCATCCACACACAAACTTGACTATCCATCTATCTCATATCTATCCATCTATCTCATATCTATCCATCTATCTCATATCTATCTATCTATCTATCTATCTATCTATCTATCTATCTCATATCTATCTATCTCATATCTATCTATCTATCTATCTATCTATCTATCTATCTATCTATCTATCTATCTATCTCATATCTATCTATCTATCTCATATCTATCTATCTATCTCATATCTATCTATCTATCTCATATCTATCTATCTATCTATCTCATATCTATCTATCTATCTCATATCTATCTATCTATCTCATATCTATCTATCTATCTATCTCATATCTATCTCTCTATCTATCTCATATCTATCTCTCTATCTATCTCATATCTATCTATCTATCTATCTATCTCATATCTATCTATCTATCTATCTCATATCTATCTATCTATCTATCTATCTCATATCTATCTATCTCATATCTATCTATCTCATATCTATCTATCTATCTCATATCTATCTCTCTATCTATCTCATATCTATCTATCTATCTATCTCATATCTATCTATCTCATATCTATCTATCTCATATCTATCTATCTCATATCTATCTATCTCATATCTATCTATCTATCTATCTATCCCATATCTATCTATCTATCTCATATCTATCTATCTATCTCATATCTATCTATCTATCTCATATCTATCTATCTATCTCATATCTATCTATCTATCTCATATCTATCTATCTCATATCTATCTATCTATCCCATATCTATCTATCTATCTATCCCATATCTATCTATCTATCTATCTATCTATCTATCTATCTATCCCATATCTATCTATCTATCTATCTATCCCATATCTATCTATCTATCTATCTATCTCATATCTATCTATCTATCTATCTATCTATCTATCTATCTATCTATCCCATATCTATCTATCTATCTCATATCTATCTATCTATCTCATATCTATCTATCTCATATCTATCTATCTATCTCATATCTATCTATCTATCTATCTATCTCATATCTATCTATCTATCTCATATCTATCTATCTATCTATCCCATATCTATCTATCTATCTATCCCATATCTATCTATCTATCTCATATCTATCTCATATCTATCTATCTCATATCTATCTATCTATCTCATATCTATCTATCTATCCCATATCTATCTATCTATCTCATATCTATCTATCTATCTATCTATCTATCTATCTATCTATCCCATATCTATCTATCTATCTATCTATCTATCCCATATCTATCTATCTATCTCATATATATCTATCTATCTCATATCTATCTATCTCATATATATCTATCTATCCTTCACAAACCACCTATCCATTCATTCATCCAACCAACACTTCAATTATCCGTCCAACTATCCATCTGCCCAGCAAACTATCCTCCTTGTTATCTTATTAAGACATAGGCCCTTATTTATGAAGGAATAGCGACAGGTAGCGACTGGTGAGTGACCGGTAATGACAGGCCCCGCCACGAGAACGCCGGCTCCCCACCACAATCACACATTTATCAAGCCGATCCTGCTTAGCGACTGAGATAGCGCCATATAGCGACTCATTCATCATTATTCCAGCCTCAGCCCACAGCGCCAGCGTCCGACCTTGAACAGCGACAGGTATGACCTCTCGCTACCTGGCGCTCTCCAATGCATTTCAATGGAACAATCTTTAAATATTAATAATTAATTGTTATTGTTTTTTTTTTTTTTTTTTTTTTATGTGAAAAATTCTGTGACCACTTCTGCCATTTTAGATGATTTTTTTAAGGGAAAACAAAACAAAAAAAAATGTACAGAACTGATATTACAGGTCTGATATTAATGTATTCATATTACTAAATTATTTAAAATACTTTTTTTTTTTGGTTTCCAAAAATATGGTTGTTTGGGGGTTAAAAAACTACTTTTAACCCATCGCCGCCAGCGCTCTGGGGTTTAAACATGCATTTCACAGCGCTTGAATTTTTTGAGCGTGATTTTTTGATGAATATGGTGGGAGCCGGTCGCTCTGACCAGTCGCTATCATGCGCTCCCATACATTGCGGAACCTGTCAAATAGCGACTCGTCACCCCGTATTCAACATTACTGCACACCGACTGAGTCGCTGTCAACAACCGAACAACGGCCAAGCACAGCGACTACTAGCGGGCGCTGTGAAAATACCGCTACAGTCACTCAACTGTCACTACATGTCGCTATTAATAAATCAGCCTCATAATTTCCTAGACGTTAGAATGGACAGACCACCTTAACCTCCTTTGTGGTGATCCCGAGCGTGACTCGGGGTTAATTTGCGCTGTAAGTGGCGGTAACCCCGAGTCACGCTCGGGATCGATTTGGGAGCAGGAGCGGGCGGCGCAGTCTCCTTACCTTCTCCCTGCGATCCAGCGATGTCCCCGCTGCGATCGCAGGTGAGAGCCGCGGCTGCGGCGTCCGTCTCACTTCCTGGTTCCGTCTCTGTGAGCCGCAGAGGCTCATGAGGGCGGAGCCGTGCGTCAGAGACAAATGTAATGGTAACGTTTTCGTTACCATTACATTTGCCTCTATCATAACGCCAGGGGGGTTAATGTCATTGGAGGATATTGAAAAAAGCTCAGTGCAGCCAGTAACAGGCCTCCCCTTATAAATGATATCTGCCTCAACTGGAGCAATAGGGATCTACTAATATTCTGCCCCCCCCTTTAGATGAAGCATCTTGGAGTTCTCCTTTAATGAAGTTCAATTAGGTTTGTAGGTTCCATCAGTTCATCTGAGAATTCATGGCTGAAAAGGAAGCCCCTACTTCTGGTGATGTCTCCATCCAGCCGTCTATTCTTTCCGTTTGTCCTTCTGACATATCAGCGGGATGAGGCGGGAGCGTCAGGGCGGCCATTGCCATACTCACTCTTTCTTTTTGTGTTTTGCCGCTCTGTCAGTTTCACACACGGATCCGATATCCGCCTCTACGCTGGAGGCCAGCGACTGCAAGAGAGAGAGAGAGCGATAAAAAGGGGTTAGCGGGAGGTCCCGGCAGACGCGTTTGTGCTGCAGCCTCAAGCGCATGTTACAGTTGGCGTGCGACATAAATATAGGGCGGCCATTCAGCATACAGTTTACTTCTTTTTCTCTATTTTTTTTTTTCTTTGCATTACAAAAGGGAAGCAACCTGGGCTGTATCTACTATTAGGCAAACCTAGGCCTGTGCCTAGGGTGGCGACCTGCAAAGGGGGGGTGCTGACATTACTGCTATAGTAAAAAAAAGCTGGCACATTAATGCTCTCTACGCTGGGCCATGGGGAGAGCCTCTTTCTTTGCCATTTCTTCTATTCTTTGTTTCTTTTGTTCTATTATATTCCTTCCTTCTAGTCTTTTTCTTTCTTTCATTCTATCTTTCTTTCTATCTATACTCTGTTTCTTTCTTTCATCTGTAATGCATTCCTTTATTATATTTTTTCAAATTAATATTGATGCCGCCGGTGGCGGCGGACGTCTGAAAGGCCGCGACAGCTGGGAGTCTGGGAGGCAGGTTTTTTCCCTCTTCTTTAAAGTGGACCAACACCCACTATGATCCTTTTATTTCTTTTCTTTCATTCCTTCTAGTCATTCTGTCTTTTCTTCTCTTTTTTTCTGCCAGTCCTTCTATTCTTTCTTTCCTTTCAGCTCTTTTTTTCTCCCATTTTCTCTCTCTGGCTAACCTGCTTTTTTCCTGTCTTTCCATTTATTCTTTCTTTGTTTCTGTCATTCATTTTGTGCCGTCGTTCTTTGTTTTTTTTTTGCGTTTATTTTTTATTTCGTCCCTTTTTTTTTTCTTCTTTGGGATTCCTTCTTACATTTTTTTAAATTCCTTTTATTCTTATGTTCCTTATTTCTCTTTCTTTCTGTCATTTCTTCTATACTGTGTCATTCCTTCTATTATTTTTTCTATTCTTTATTATTTTTTTCTATTCTTTAGCAGTATTCACCATACAAGAAATGTTATCACCATGTATGGAGTCATACCACACCGCAATGGCCCTGCTCAACGTTATCCAACAAAAGGGGGCGCCAGCACTTAAACCGGACCTTCAGCGTGATTTAATGAAAAGCCCAAACCCTTAAAAAAACGATTCCCCAGCATCTAAAATTAATATATTTTTAAGTTTTTAGTCACTTATTATTCTCTCCCCCACCGGGCTGCAACTCTGTTCAGGACTCTAGGATACGGGCGCCACCACCTTGCCTCAGAAGCATCACATACTGGGGAGAGGAGAGCGGGATAAAGTACAGGGTGGCGGGTTATAGCTGCAGAGAGCAGAGCTGGGGTCAGGGAAAGGACAACAATCTCAGAATACAGAGCAGCACAGTCAGAAGACACTTCCTGTTTGCAGGCTGCCTGATGACTCATGAGCCGCCATCTTGGATGTTTAAAGGCTCATAACATGCAGTAGATGCAGGTAGGATGATTTTTAATGTGAGCAATCTGTATGTACAGGGTGTGGGAAACATATAAGATAGGCTCTTATTCAGGGTGAAGGTCTGGATTAATGTGAGCAATCTGTATGTACAGGGTGTGGGAAACATATAAGATAGACTCTTATTCAGGGTGAAGGTCCGGATTAATGTGAGCAATCTGTATGTACAGGGTGTGGGAAACATATAAGATAGACTCTTATTCAGGGTGAAGGTCCGGATTAATGTGGGCAATCTGTATGTACAGGGTGGGGGAAACATATTAGATAGGCTCTTATTCAGGGTGAAGGTCCGGATTAATGTGGGCAATCTGTATGTACAGGGTGGGGGAAACATATTAGATAGGCTCTTATTCAGGGTGAAGGTCCGGATTAATGTGGGCAATCTGTATGTACAGGGTGGGGGAAACATATTAGATAGGCTCTTATTCAGGGTGAAGGTCCGGATTAATGTGAGCAATCTGTATGAACAGGGTGGGCGAAACATATTAGATAGGCTCTTATTCAGGGTGAAGGTCTGGATTAATGTGGGCAATCTGTATGTACAGGGTGGGGGAAACATATTAGATAGGCTCTTATTCAGGGTGAAGGTCCGGATTAATGTGGGCAATCTGTATGTACAGGGTGGGGGAAACATATTAGATAGGCTCTTATTCAGGGTGAAGGTCCGGATTAATGTGGGCAATCTGTATGTACAGGGTGGGGGAAACATATTAGATAGGCTCTTATTCAGGGTGAAGGTCCGGATTAATGTGGGCAATCTGTATGTACAGGGTGGGGGAAACATATTAGATAGGCTCTTATTCAGGGTGAAGGTCCGGATTAATGTGGGCAATCTGTATGTACAGGGGGGGAAACATATTAGATAGGCTCTTATTCAGGATGAAGGTCCGGATTAATGTGGGCAATCTGTATGTACAGGGGGGGAAACATATTAGATAGGCTCTTATTCAGGGTGAAGGTCCGGATTAATGTGGGCAATCTGTATGTACAGGGGGGGAAACATATTAGATAGGCTCTTATTCAGGATGAAGGTCCGGATTAATGTGGGCAATCTGTATGTACAGGGGGGGAAACATATTAGATAGGCTCTTATTCAGGATGAAGGTCCGGATTAATGTGGGCAATCTGTATGTACAGGGGGGGAAACATATTAGATAGGCTCTTATTCAGGGTGAAGGTCCGGATTAATGTGGGCAATCTGTATGTACAGGGTGTGGGAAACATATTAGATAGGCTCTTATTCAGGATGAAGGTCCGGATTAATGTGGGCAATCTGTATGTACAGGGGGGAAACATATTAGATAGGCTCTTATTCAGGGTGAAGGTCCGCTTTAAAGAGGAACTACATTTTACTATCCTGGATTTTTTTCCAAAAGGCATCTAGATATGGGATCCGTGTAAAAACCCCAGGGGATGCCGGTATTCTTACCTTGCCGATGATTCCATGGTGCATGTGCGGGTTCACCTCCAATAAGCTATCTATGCCATACACCCCAACCGGGAAAGCCGCCGGGCCCGAGTGTAAGCGCTCAGCTGCGCACTCTGGGCCGGTGGCGGCGGGCGGCTGAAAGGCTGCGACAGCCGGGAGTCTGGGAGGCAGGTTTTTTCCCTCTTCTTTAATTTCATTGGTGGTTCAGTGGGTGGGGGCGGGACTCCAGGAAGGAGCCTGTTGTTGCCGCTGAGCTGAAAGTGGGCGGGACTCCAGGAAAGAGCCTAGCACAGGAGGGTAAATCGCCTGCACCGGTGAGTGTGTGTCTGTGTCGCCCCTAACTGGTTGTAACGAGGGATGCCGCTCACTGGCTGCAATGAGGGATGCCCTACTTAATTCTTAGGTGGTATTTCCCTTTAAGAGCATGGCTGGGCGTGGCTTCTCAAGTCCCTTTTTACAGCTTTCAAAAGTTGGGAGGTATGATCTATGCCATGCATATTAATGAGTGGCATAGAAAGCTGAATGGAGAAGGATTGGCGGGCATCCCCCATCCTTCCCCAATTTTCGGGCTTTATTCAAAACTGTAAAAAGTTGATTGGAGTTGGGCTTCTGGTTTCCTGGCATGAGGCCGTTTTGGCCTGCCCCACCCCTCCACCAGGGCCTGAAGCTTGCGCTCATTACATAAGTCATCATCCCCGGAAAGTCACCCGTCCACATTCCTGGGCAGGTTCGGGGTGTACAGCCATTGTAAGGCTGCCAGCGGCTATATTCCTTCATCCTGTTCCACTTCTCAGGATGCCAGGAAGCAACGCACATCACTGGCGACGGGGGAGATCAGTCACTGAAGGGCCACTGTGATGTCATGCTGTGACATAACGCATCACTGCTCACCCTGAACCCTCATCGCGACCTCCAGCGTTGCTGCAAACACCCGCCTGGCTGTGAATCCTAATTAACAGCCTATTAAAAATTGACGAAACGTGTAAAAAGGATTTTCCTTGTTTCATTTAGACACCTGGAGGTTATTATTATTGTTTATTTATATAGCGCCATCAACTTCCGTAGCGCTTTGCGTGGTATGATTACAGACAGGGTAAAACATATAGTACAGAGAACAATATAAAATTAGATGCCACAGGTTAAAAACAAGTGTTGTGAGCACAAGGAGGTTGGGATTTGATACAGATGAACCAGGCACATTACTGCTCAGGATTGGGTGACTGACCTGTCACTCAAAGACCCTGCTTCAGCTTCAGAATTGGCCCTTATTGGGCTCAGCACAGGGGGAGGAGTGGTGGATGGTGCATGCAATCTGAACAAAGGCGAGTTACAAGTGGTGTGCCGCAAGGCTCTGTCCTGGGCCCCATTCTTTTTAATATATTTGTAAGTGACATAGGAGAAGGCTTGGTAGGAAAAGTTTGTCTGTTTGCTGATGATACAAAGGTTAGTAATAGGGTGGATATTCCTGGAGGTGTCTGCAACATGGAAAATGATTTAGCTTTACTGGATAGATGGTCAAAACTGTGGAAACTAGAGTTTAATGTCTCTAAATGTAAAATCCTGCACTTGGGTAGAAGGAATCCCTGCTCTGAGCACCGTATGGGCAGCACTGTGTTATCCAGGACCTCGGAGGAGAGAGATTTAGGGATACTGATTACTGATAGCTGCAAGATGATTGGACAGTGTAGCCAGGCAGTGGGAAAAGCAAGCAGGATGCTCAGCTGCATAGCTCGAGGCATCACCAGTAGGAAGAGGGAGGTTGTGATGCCGCTGTATAGCGCCCTGGTGAGGCCACAGCTAGAATACTGTGTGCAGTTCTGGAGACCTTACCTGCAAAAAGACATTATTCAAATAGAACGGGTCCAAAGGCCGGCAACTAAAATTGTAAAAGGACTTAAACGTAAAACTTATCAGGAGAGACTTAAAGAACTTAATTTGTACAGTCTGGAGGAAAGAAGGGAGAGGGGGGACATGATGGAGACCTTTAAATATGTGAAAGGATTGAATAAGGTTCAGGAGGGAAGTGTTTTTAAGAAGAAGCTTAACGATAGAACAAGGGGGCACAACCTGAAGCTAGTCGGGGGGAAGATCAGGAGCAATGTTAGAAAATATTATTTTACAGAAAGAGTAGTAGATGGTTGGAACAAACTTCCAGCAGAGGTAGTTGAAAAATCAACAGTCACTGAATGTAAACATGCCTGGGATAAGCACACATCTATCCTAAGATAAAGAGTACATACAGTATACACATAAGATACAGAGAACATACAGTATACACATAAGATAAAGAGAACATACAGTATACACATAAGATAAAGAGAACATACAGTATACACATAAGATACAGAGAACATACAGTATATACATAAGATAAAGAGAACATACAGTATATACATAAGATACAGAGAACATACAGTATACACATAAGATACAGAGAACATACAGTATACACATAAGATACAGAGAACATACAGTATATACATAAGATACAGAGAACATACAGTATACACATAAGATACAGAGAACATACAGTATACACATAAGATACAGAGAACATACAGTATACACATAAGATAAAGAGAACATACAGTATACACATAAGATACAGAGAACATACAGTATACACATAAGATAAAGAGAACATACAGTTACACATAAGGGCAGACTAGATGGACAGTATGGTCTCCTTCTGCCGTCAACCTTCTATGTTTCTATGTTACTAAATTACTGGACTTGCTCTTTAATTATTGATTGGACAGAGAAGGATCACATGTGTGGCCAGTATTTGCTGAGTCACGTGCCCCTTCCATTGGCTAAGTAATGGTTAAGTATCAGGAGGGTTATGGGAAAGCAGCTGTGTTATGAAGGATGGGGATTCCTGCGGAAGGGACAGGAAATCAGGGGTCACAGCGACAGATCCATCTTGCGACGGTCGTCCGTTCGTCTACAAATACCATCGCCCGCCACTTGCCTGCACCCTGCCAGCGTGCCACCCCCTCCCCCGCCCGTGCCCGATGCCACCTCTATAAAGATCATCCGATTCATCATGGGAAGAGCCGGCCAGGAAGCCGCACTGCTGTGCTTTTTATAGCCTCTGCAATAACGTCACCGGGGCCTTCGCCTGCCCGGGCTCCCAGAATAACCTTTTTGTTTTTGTGAGGCGGCCTCGATGCCCATCATCAGTATATCCATGATAATAGTCACTAGCTGCAGACCGGGGAGCACCCGTCACCCCTTTTACCCCCCCTCTTGCCCTGGGCGCTGGCTAAAGCACATACGCTCCCTCTGCTTGGTTGTAAGTGTGCTCCCTCTAGTGTCCATTGTGTGGTATTGCAGCTGCAGTCATACTGCATGGCAAACACTAGAGCTAAATACTGTGCTCTTCTTGCTTAGTTTGCTTTAAAGTGGATTAAAGCTCAAGATTTTGACCAGGGCCGGCGCCAGCACAGGGCAAACCTGGGCAACTGCCATGGCCCCTGGCATCTTCAGGGGCCCACTCAGGCTCATACTTAGCAATGGTATTATTTTACAATAAACCTAAACCACCGACTGCCGGGTGTTGTGTGCAGACCTGCCGGGGGCGAGAACCAGGTGACAGCAATGATGGAGTCTTTAGTGGCACTGGAGCAAGAAGTAAGGACTGGAGGGTGATTGGTGGCTATAGGGAAGGCAATAAGGACTGGAGGACGATTGGTGGCTATAGGGAAGGCAATAAGGACTGGAAGGTGATTGGTGGCTATAGGGAAGGCAATAAGGACTGGAAGGTGATTGGTGGCTATAGGGAAGGCAATAAGGACTGGAGGCAGATTGGTGGCTATAGGGAAGGCAATAAGGACTGGAGGGTGATTGGTTGCTATAGGGAAGGCAATAAGGACTGGAGGGTGATTGGTTGCTATAGGGAAGGCAATAAGGACTGGAGGGTGATTGGTTGCTATAGGGAAGGCAATAAGGACTGGAGGGTGATTGGTGGCTCTAGGGAAGGCAATAAGGACTAGAGGGTGATTGGTGGCTATAGGGAAGGCAACAAGGACTAGAGGACGATTGGTGGCTATAGGGAAGGCAATAAGGACTGGAAGGTGATTGGTGGCTATAGGGAAGGCAATAAGGACTGGAGGACGATTGGTGGCTATAGGGAAGGCAATAAGGACTGGAAGGTGATTGGTGGCTATAGGGAAGGCAATAAGGACTGGAGGGTGATTGGTGGCTATAGGGAAGACAATAAGGACTGGAGGATGATTGGTGGCTATAGGGAAGGCAACAAGGACTGGAGGACGATTGGTGGCTATAGGGAAGGCATTAAGGACTGGAGGGTGATTGGTGGCTATAGGGAAGGCAACAAGGACTAGAGGACGATTGGTGGCTATAGGGAAGGCAATAAGGACTGGAGGGTGATTGGTGGCTATAGGGAAGACAATAAGGACTGGAGGACGATTGGTGGCTATAGGGAAGGCAATAAGGACTGGAGGGTGATTGGTGGCTATAGGGAAGGCAACAAGGACTAGAGGACGATTGAGGGCTATAGGGAAGGCAATAAGGACTGGAGGGTGATTGGTGGCTATAGGGAAGGCAATAAGGACTAGAGGATGATTGGTGGCTATAGGGAAGGCAACAAGGACTAGAGGACGATTGAGGGCTATAGGGAAGGCAATAAGGACTAGAGGGTGATTGGTGGCTATAGGGAAGGCAATAAGGACTGGAGGGTGATTGGTGGCTATAGGGAAGGCAATAAGGACTAGAGGATGATTGGTGGCTATAGGGAAGGCAATAAGGACTGGAGGGTGATTGGTGGCTATAGGGAAGGCAATAAGGACTGGAGGACGATTGGTGGCTATAGGGAAGGCAATAAGGACTGGAGGGTGATTGGTGGCTATAGGGAAGGCAATAAGGACTGGAGGATGATTGGTGGCTATAGGGAAGGCAATATGGACTGGAGGGTGATTGGTGGCTATAGGGAAGGCAATAAGGACTGGAAGGTGATTGGTGGCTATAGGGAAGGCAATAAGGACTGGAGGCAGATTGGTGGCTATAGGGAAGGCAATAAGGACTGGAGGGTGATTGGTGGCTATAGGGAAGGCAACAAGGACTGGAGGACGATTGGTGGCTATAGGGAAGGCAATAAGGACTGGAGGGTGATTGGTGGCTATAGGGAAGGCAACAAGGACTGGAGGACGATTGGTGGCTATAGGGAAGGCAATAAGGACTGGAGGGTGATTGGTGGCTATAGGGAAGGCAACAAGGACTAGAGGACGATTGGTGGCTATAGGGAAGGCAATAAGGACTGGAGGGTGATTGGTGGCTATAGGGAAGGCAACAAGGACTGGAGGGCGATTGGTGGCTATAGGGAAGGCAATAAGGACTAGAGGATGATTGGTGGCTATAGGGAAGGCAATAAGGACTAGAGGATGATTGGTGGCTATAGGGAAGGCAATAAGGACTAGAGGATGATTGGTGGCTATAGGGAAGGCAATAAGGACTAGAGGATGATTGGTGGCTATAGGGAAGGCAATAAGGACTAGAGGATGATTGGTGGCTATAGGGAAGGCAACAAGGACTAGAGGACGATTGGTGGCTATAGGGAAGGCAATAAGGACTGGAGGGTGATTGGTGGCTATAGGGAAGGCAACAAGGACTAGAGGACGATTGGTGGCTATAGGGAAGGCAATAAGGACTGGAGGACGATTGGTGGCTATAGGGAAGGCAACAAGGACTAGAGGACGATTGGTGGCTATAGGGAAGGCAATAAGGACTGGAGGGTGATTGGTGGCTATAGGGAAGGCAACAAGGACTGGAGGGCGATTGGTGGCTATAGGGAAGGCAATAAGGACTAGAGGATGATTGGTGGCTATAGGGAAGGCAATAAGGACTAGAGGATGATTGGTGGCTATAGGGAAGGCAATAAGGACTAGAGGATGATTGGTGGCTATAGGGAAGGCAACAAGGACTAGAGGACGATTGGTGGCTATAGGGAAGGCAATAAGGACTGGAGGGTGATTGGTGGCTATAGGGAAGGCAATAAGGACTAGAGGATGATTGGTGGCTATAGGGAAGGCAATAAGGACTAGAGGATGATTGGTGGCTATAGGGAAGGCAATAAGGACTAGAGGATGATTGGTGGCTATAGGGAAGGCAATAAGGACTAGAGGGTGATTGGTGGCTATAGGGAAGGCAACAAGGACTAGAGGACGATTGAGGGCTATAGGGAAGGCAATAAGGACTAGAGGATGATTGGTGGCTATAGGGAAGGCAATAAGGACTAGAGGATGATTGGTGGCTATAGGGAAGGCAACAAGGACTAGAGGACGATTGGTGGCTATAGGGAAGGCAATAAGGACTGGAGGGTGATTGGTGGCTATAGGGAAGGCAATAAGGACTAGAGGATGATTGGTGGCTATAGGGAAGGCAATAAGGACTAGAGGATGATTGGTGGCTATAGGGAAGGCAATAAGGACTGGAAGGTGATTGGTGGCTATAGGGAAGGCAATAAGGACTGGAGGCAGATTGGTGGCTATAGGGAAGGCAATAAGGACTAGAGGATGATTGGTGGCTATAGGGAAGGCAACAAGGACTAGAGGACGATTGAGGGCTATAGGGAAGGCAATAAGGACTAGAGGATGATTGGTGGCTATAGGGAAGGCAATAAGGATTGGAGGGTGATTGGTGGCTATAGGGAAGGCAATAAGGACTGGAGGGTGATTGGTGGCTATAGGGAAGGCAATAAGGACTGGAGGGTGATTGGTGGCTATAGGGAAGGCAATAAGGACTGGAGGGTGATTGGTGGCTATAGGGAAGGAAATAAGGATGTGACACGTTTTTATCATTCTTATATATTTGAAATATCTCTTTCCATCTATGCTTTAATTCTGACGTTCCTTTTCTTTATTTCTTTCTTCTTTCCTTCTATTCCGGTCAGCTCTTCTATTTCTTGTTTTTTTCATAATTTTTTTCTTGTATCTCTCTTTCCATCTATTATTTCTGCCATTCCTTTTCTTTCCTTCTAACTTTTTTCTTTCCATGTATTTTTTGTTTCTTTCATCTGTTTGTTCTGCCATTCCTTTTCTTTCTTTCTTCTTTCCTTCTATTACTTTTCTGTCATTCCTTCTTTTTTCCCCAGTCCCTCTTTCTTTTCTTCCATTTCTTCTTTTTTCTTCCTATCCTTTTATTGTCATTTATTCTCTCTCTTTTTGTATCTTAATTTTATGCTTTTGTTTTTTCTTAGTAACTTTCCATTTATTTTAAATATTTCTTGCCATCTATTCTTTCTTTTTTTAATCATTCCTTTTACCCCCTTCTTTCCTGCTTTTTTATGACATTCATTCTATTCCTTTTTGTATCTTCATTCTATGTTCTTTTCCTTCTTTGCTTCTTTCTAGCTATTTTTAATTATTTCCATCTATCCTTCCTTTTTTGTCATTCTCTCTCTCCTTTCTTTCTTTTCTGCCTTTTTATGTCATTCATTCATTTTCTTTCTGTGTGTATTTTTTCCTTCTCTCTTTCCATCTATTTTTAATTATTTCCATCTATCCTTCCTTTTTTTTTCATTTTCTTTCTTTTCTGCCTTTTTATGTGATTCATTCATTCTCTTTCTGTATGTATATTTTTCCTTCTTTCTTTTAATCTATTTTTAATTATTTCCATCTATCCTTCTTCTTTTGTCAATCCCTTTCTCCCTTTCTTTTCTGCTTTTTTATGTCATTCATTCATTCATTCTCTTTCTGTATGTATGTTTTCCTTCTTTCTTTCCATCTATTTTTAATTATTTCCATCTATCCTTCCTTTTTTTTGTCAATCTCTTTCTCCCTTTCTTTTCTGCTTTTTTTATGTCATTCATTATCTTTCTTTAGATATTTTTCCTTCTTTCTTTTCATCTATTTTTAATTATTTCCATCTAGCCTTCCTTGTTTTGTCATCCCCTTTCTCCCTTTTCTTCTGGCTTTCTTTTTTTCTGTCCTTCCTGCCATTCTTCTGTTTTTAATTTCTCTTTATTCCTGTCATTTCTTATATTATTTTTCTATTTTTTGGCAGTATTTGCCACACATGCAAATGTATAGAGTACCATAGCACACCGCGAGGGGCCCATTACGACTCTGTCGTCCAAGGGCCCACATAAACCTGGGGCTGGCCCTGGACACCTATTTTCACGACAAAGCCCCTTTAATGGCCCCATATAGATAGAGAGAGTCATATCTGGGCTCTATGTATCCGGCTCCCGCCTGCCATCGCTGCCTCTGGTTACCACGGCAACACATGCAGGCTCTTAGAAGATGGTGGAAGCCAGCTTGGAAGGAGTCACTGGCTGTAAGATCTGGCAGACATCAATGGCGATGCGAGTGTACGAGCCGCGGCCTGTGCTGCAGTTTGTGCTCATTAGTGAGCTGAGAGAAAACATCCGCGCTTCAGCCGCAGCGTGCGCCATGGCGTCTGCTCCAGAGATAAAACCAGGCCTATTTATAATGAAGAGCCGTTACCCATAGCAACTCATCCAGGTCTGCATAGGAACCCGAATCAGATTTACTTGGCCAGGTATATATACAGCCTATTCAGAGGGAAAGGTAAGCACTATGGGTAAGGTAAATAGAAGAGGGCACACGCAGGGTTTAGGGTCATGTGAAGGTCAAGGTTCCAGGAAACACCTGCCCAGGCAGCCAATCCCGAGGCACCACACGGAGGGAGTCCTGCTCTAAGAAAGAGAAGAGGTTAAACTGGACCTTCACCCTGAATAAGAGTCTATCTTATATGTTTCCTCCCACCCTGTACATACAGATTGCTCACATTAATCCGGACCTTCACCCTGAATAAGAGTCTATCTTATATGTTTCCCCCCACCCTGTACATACAGATTGCTCACATTAATCCGGACCTTCACTCTGAATAAGAGCCTATCTTATATGTTTCCCCCACCCTGTACATACAGATTGCTCACATTAATCCGGACCTTCACCCTGAATAACAGCCTATCTTATATGTTTCCCACACCTGTACATACAGATTGCTCACATTAATCCGGACCTTCACCCTGAATAAGAGCCTATCTTATATGTTTCCCCCACCCTGTACATACAGATTGCCCACATTAAACTACAGGTTGGGGACCCCAGTAATAAGATGAGTGATACAGGGAGAGCACATGACATGTTATCTGCTCGAGCAATGTTAATTCTTTCAATGTAAATCTTTAAAACCACAAACGACACAGTGTCGTGTGATCAGTGTTAAAGCGGACCTTCACCCTGAATAAGAGCCTATCTTATATGTTTCCCACACCCTGTACATACAGATTGTCCACATTAAAAATCATCCTACCTGCATCTACTGCATGCTATGAGCCTTTAAACATCCAAGATGGCGGCTTATGGAACATCAGGCAGCCTGCAAACAGGAAGTGTCTTCTGACTGACTGTGTCGCTCTGCATTCTGGGATCGCTGACCTTTCCCTGACCCCAGCTCTGCTCTGTCTAAGCAAAGCACATCTATAACCCCGCCCCCTGTACTTTATCCCACTCTCCTCTCCTCAGTAAGTGTGATGCTTCTGAGTCAAGATGGCGGCGCCCGTATCCCAGAGTCCTGAACAGAGTTGCAGGCCAGTGGGGAAAAGAATCATATGTAAGTGACTAAAAACGTAAAATATATCAATGTTAGATGCTGGGGAATCGTTTTTTATGGGTTTGGGCTTTTCAATAAATCATGGTGAAGGTCGGGTTTAAAGCCCAAATACTTAAAAAAATACTTCCCGGCATAAAAAATTAATATATTTTACGTTTTTAGTCACTTACTTATTATTCTTTCCCCCACTGGGCTGAAACTCTGTTTAGGACTCTATGATACGGGCACCGCCATCTTGACTCAGAACCATCACATACTGAGGAGTGGAGAGTGGGATAAAGTACAGGGGAGTGGGGGTTATAGCTGTGCTTTGCTCAGACAGAGCAGAGCAGTGGTCAGGAGAAGGACAGCAATCCCAGAATACAGAGCAACGTTCTGCAAAAAAGGCTCAGAAAACACACTAGATGCAGGTAGGATGATTTTTAATGTGAGCAATCTGTATGTACAGGGTGTGGGAAACATATAAGATAAGATAGGCTCTTATTTAGGGTGAGGGTCCGGATTAATGTGGGCAATCTGTATGTACAGTGTGTGGGAAACATATAAGATAAGATAGGCTCTTATTCAGGGTGAAGGTTCGGTTTAAAGTGGACCAAAACCACCAAAGGATTTGAATATCCTGGGTTTTGGTCCTTGCTCCCCGGGGCACCCTGATGGGGGGGGGGGGGCGTTATGTGAAACCCCCAGGTCACCCAAACAATCTCACCTCTTCCCTGTGTTATGGCGCATGGGCGGCTGCTCATCCAATCAGCGCGCTCGGATTCGCTCGAGCCTCTTCGTCCAGGAACTCGTCTAATATAAGTGGATCTGAGCGCGCTGGAGGCCGTATTCCCTGCTACCCTCAACAGGGAGCGCGCCCGCATCGGCTATTCACAAATGCCTGGCGAAGACATGCGCCCTGCTAAAGGGATAACGCGGATGTGGCCGCTGCCCGCACATGCGCTGTTGGACCAGGAACGAAGGTGAGGTTTCAGACGACCTGGGGGGTTTCACACAGCAGGGCACCCCACCGGGAAAGAAGGTGAGTGTTCGGGCAACCTGGGGGGTTTCACACTGCGGGGCACCCCACCGGGAAAAAAGTGAGTGTTCGGGCAACCTGGGGGGTTTCACACTGCGGGGCACCCCACCGGGAAAAAGCTGAGTGTTCGGGCAACCTGGGGGTTTCACACATCGGGGCACCCCATTGGGAAAGAAGGTGAGTGTTCGGGCAACCTGGGGGGTTTCACACTGCGGGGCACCCCCAATTGCGGTGCCCCATAGGGAGCGAGTATGCCTGCCCTGGAGTCTCAGACTCTAGGATGGGTTTTGGTCCTCTTTAAAGTTCGGGTAGATATTAATACTAAGGTTGGATGATGGATTCCAAGAGTATACATCAGCAAAGCCATATTCTGCTGTTTGGGGTTGTGGTGCCCTGATATGGGCGGAGGCTGGCCGTGCGGCTTCCGAGCCATGGGGATCCCAGCCTTGCCTCCTTGTGTAGCCTTGTGAAGGGGGGAAGGGGCACTATGATTTTTTTTTAAGGGTCACCCCGATTTGTGTAAATCACCTTGGTTCACTTTACTCAAACTATTGTGACGGGTAGGTACAGTGGTCAACAGTTAAAGCGGACCTTCACCCTGAATAAGAGCCTATCTTATATGTTTCCCACACCCTGTACATACAGATTGCTCACATTAAAAATCATCCTACCTGCATCTACTGCATGTTATGAGCCTTTAATCATCCAAGATGGCGGCTCATGGAACATCAGGCAGCCTGCTAACAGGAAGTGCCCTCTGACTGTGCCGCTCTGCATTCTGGGATTGCTGTCCTTTCCCTGACCCCAGCTCTGCTCTGTCTGTGCAAAGCACAGATATAACCCCACCCCCTGCACTTTATCCAGCTCTCCTCTCCTCAGTATGTGATGCTTCTGAGTCAAGATGGCGGCGCGGTATCCTAGAGTCCTGAACAGAGTTGCGGCCCAGTGGGGGAAAGAATAATGAGTGACTAAAAACTTAAAATATATTAATTTTAGATGCTGGGGAATAGTTTAAGGGTTTGGCCTTTTCATTAAATCATGCTGAAGGTCTGGTTTAAGAATAATTAGAGCCCTGTCAGTGGGGTACGCCCTGATAGTGTTAGTGACTTTAACCAGTAATAGATAGAAAGCAGGACTTAGGTGTGATTGCATCATGAATCCACATGATGGCAGTGTTGCCTAAGGAATAAGAGCAGTTAATATTAATTAGTCTAGAGTACCCCTTTAGTTAGGAAAATAGAGGCTAAGCCTGATGGCATTGGCAGCATCACCTGCTCTGCCATTGGTTGAGGTTAGATATATTAGGAGTGGCAACATTTAGGAGGTTATATAGGGGAGGACCCAACCCTTTCAGAGTGTTCTGTTCTAGTTCTAAGCTCTAGGTGTGAAGAGGGGTTTGGTTATGTAGCGGAGGAGAAGAGCAGCAGTGAGGGAAGAAGCCAGCGGTTGGTACCCGGAGAGTTTGTGGTGTAACTGGGAAGCTGTGGACACTGATGTAACTGCTGGAGAATATCACCTGTACTGGATTATACTGGATGGAATAAAGCGCTACGGAAGATGATGGCGCTATATAAATAAACAATAATAATGCAAGCCCCCAAATAAAGAACCTGTTGTTTGCTACAAGACGTGTCATGATTGGAGACCAGCGACGGCTGAATGAGTAAGTGCACCTCACCCCACACCAACCTGAGTCGCCCCCTACCCTAGGTCCAAGAACCCCCCTCGCTCCTCACAGCCCCTGCCAACGGCCAGGCACGCGCGCGCTGCACTATTATTCATACAAAGTATGTGCAGGCCACCTCCAGCACTCACTGCCATGCACATTGCAAGGCAATTCGGATATGCCTGGCACAGGTCCGAGCAGGGGTTGCAGGAGGAGGCCGGTGCATGCACTGTGGGATCGCCAGTTCGAGATAAAGATTGAGTGAATCAGATGCTTGAAATCGGAATGCCCCTGCGAAGGACTTTCACCCAGCCCTGGATTCTTTTAGAAAGGGTTTTGGTCCACTTTAAAGGAAAGGATTTTGACTATCCTGGGTTTTGGTCCTTTCCCCCGGGGAACCCGTTCGGGGGTGCCCCCCTGTGTGAACCCCCCCCCCCCCCCCCAGATCGCCCGAAGAAGCTCACCTTATCCCGGTCCTACGCCGCATGCGTGGCAGCTTGTCCAATCAGCGCACTCAGAGCCACTGACGTCACACCATCTAAGACGGCGTCTAAAGCCAGCCGCTCCAAGCGGGGAGAGTGCCCGCGTTTGCCATTCACAAATGCCTGGCGCAGGCATGCACCCAGATAGAGGGATAGCGGTAAAGTGGCCGCAGCCCGCACCATTGGACCGGGAAGAAAGGTAAGTGACAGGGGGCGACCTGGGGGGTCTCACACAGCGGGGCATCCCGGTTTTGGATGTCCCGGGGGGAGGATATCAATCGCCCTGAGAATCTTATAGATTCCCGGACTGATCAAGCTGGGTTTTGATCCACTTTAAACTGATCTGCATTGCTTCTGGTGTGATTCGCATCAGCTATAAGTTTGTTTTTGGTGCTGTCGGGTGACACGTTGAGCTGATTAATCCCTCTGCCCAGTCATCTTGCTCTTATTCAGCTGCTGGGTGCGTGCCAACACAAACCCTCCATGCGCCAAAATGCATGTGACAAAGCTGGTCATCCAAGCTGGCCTGCAATTGAACTCTGGTTAAAGCAGACCTCCAGCCAGAGTAACCATAGAGGCCCAATTACAGGGTTGCGACTCGGTCTGTATTTTTTTTTTTTTTTTATTTAATGGCCACTGGTCTAACTGTGTCAGTATTTGTTTTTTTTTTACGGGTAATTGCGGGTATACTTTTCCCATCCTCAATTACCAGTAAAAAAAAACACCAACACCACTAGGCCAGGGGCCAGTAAAGTAAAAGAAAAAAAAAACACTGGTACTGCCAGGCCAGTGACCAGTAAAGTAAAAAAAAATACCGACACCACCAGGCCAGTTGCTAGTAAAGTAAAAAAAAAAAAAGAAAAAAAAAAAAAAAGATACCATCACCACCAGGCCAGTGGCCAGTAAAGTAAAAAAAAAAAAAAAATACCGACACCACCAGGACAGTAAAGTAAAAAAAAATACCGACACCACTGGGCAGTGACCAGTAAAGTAAAAAAAAAATACCGACACCACCAGGCCAGTTGCTAGTAAAGTAAAAAAAAAAGAAAGATACCATCAGCACCAGGCCAGTGGCCAGTAAAGTAAAAAAAAAAAAAATACAGACACCACCAGGACAGTAAAGTAAAAAAAAAATACCGACACCACTGGGCAGTGGCCAGTAAAGTAAAAAAAAAAAAAAAGATACCATCACCACCAGGCCAGTGGCCAGTAAAGTAAAAAAAAAAATACCGACACCACCAGGACAGTAAAGTAAGAAAAAATACAGACACCACTGGGCAGTGACCAGTAAAGTAAAAAAAAAAATACCGACACCACCAGGCCAGTTGCTAGTAAAGTAAAAAAAAGAAAGATACCATCAGCACCAGGCCAGTGGCCAATAAAGTAAAAAAAAAAAAAAAATACAGACACCACCAGGACAGTAAAGTAAAATAAAATACCGACACCACTGGGCAGTGACCAGTAAAGTAAAAAAAAAAAAGATACCATCACCACCAGGCCAGTGGCCAGTAAAGTAAAAAAAAAAAATACCGACACCACCAGGACAGTTGCTAGTAAAGTAAAAAAAAAAAGATACCATCACCACCAGGCCAGTGGCCAGTAAAGTAAAAAAAAAAATACCGACACCACCAGGACAGTAAAGTAAAAAAAAATACCGACACCACTGGGCAGTGGCCAGTAAAGTAAAAAAAAAAAATATCGACACTATCAGGCCAGTAGGCAGTAAAGTAAAACTAAAAGATTACAGGACCGCTGAAGGCCTTACTCCCCAGGATAAAAAGTGGGCAGTAAAACCATCAGGTCCACATCCCAGCACCGTATGTTGGTCCCTCATCTTCGCCGGCAGCCTAAGAGGTTTGCTGTGAGAGCACGCTCAGCCACCTTACTTCCTCTGCGGGTTTTAGGCAGTCGGACCTCCAGTCAAAAAAAATTTAAGTTTAGTAAATTGCTCCCCTAACCTCCCCACACGCCCCGAGGAATTGTAGGCAGACAATTACCCTAACTCTCTTTGAAATAATGCTTTACTTCTAGACATAAATAAAAAACACCAGCTCTAAAGATTCAGCAATGCTCAGAAAGCTCTTAAAACATCAACATGGTAAACAAGCCGGCAGCAGCAGCTGAGGTCACTGACTTACACTGATTGATACATAGTTACACTTATCCCCTCCAGCAGCTGGTGACTCGGTGTGCGAGTGTGTGTAACATAACAGACATGCTGATCCCTTTTCTGAGGTCTCTCTTCGTTTGGTGTAGGCTACTTATAGCAAAATCCCAAGATGCTGACAGCCTGCCCTGTGTGCAGAAACAATATCACGCAGGTACACAGCAGCCATGCTGCATCAATGCAGCCAGCTGGAGGAGTTCTGTGTGCAAACAGACAAAATAAATCCTAAAGAAGCTTCCAGCTCATCTGCTCTGTGTCTGTGTGCTAGCAAAGGCTCTCCCCCCATCCGCCCACTCATGCTCATGTGTAAGCAGGGCTCTGAGGTGCAATCCAAGATGGCTGCTTCCATTTAATTCTAGGAGCGCAGCAATTTCTCAACATCTGCATGGGGTTAGGCCCTTTCAAACAGCATACGCCACTGATCATCAATCGGGACTTTACTAAACTTGACTGGAAGTCCACTTGAAGACCTGGTCTTCTCAATAGCCCCGACTTATTTACGGTCTTATTTTCTGCACCTGGCTTCTGTGTTACAGCTAAATTATAGAGCTTTCCTAGAATGGAAAGTATTTGCACCCAATACAAGGACAGATAGCATTACCCATCTATGCTTGCAGCAGGCGGAGCTATGCAAATCATCTATTTATGTCTCTGTGCCATCCAAGGCCCTTAGAAACGCTAAGGGTGCAATGCCAAGGATTGCCAATGCCAAGGACACTAGTCGGATGTGTTTGGCTGTGTAAATATAAAGTTAATGCTTGGCATTGCACCCTTAGGCCTCGATTCAATAAAGGTAGAAAAAAATTCTCATGGTAGTAAAAAATTAAATTCATGAGAAAAAAGCCTGAGAATGTCACTGTTACTGAATCACCAGATAAGAAAACAATGAAAGTCAATGGCAGCTTTTACTACAGTGTAGAAAGGAGGAAACAGTTCTCTACTTTTCTTAGGAGTAAAAAAGTGCCTTTGACTTTCATTGTCTTTTTATCTAGTGATTCAGTAACAGGGACATTCTCAGGCTTTTTTCTCATGAATTGAATTTTTTACTTCCATGAGAATTTTTTTCTACCTTTATTGAATTCTACCTTGGATGACACAGAGACAAAGTTATATTTTGCATAGCTCCACCTGCTGCAAGGATTTTCCTTTACCTAAGTAGAGAGTTTTTTAGTCTCTTTAGCCTCCTATATTAAAGCGGTCCTTCCCTCTGAATAAGAGTCTATCTTATATGTTTCCCACACCCTGTACATACATATTGCCCACATTAATCCGGACCTTCACTCTGAATAAGAGCCTATCTTATATGTTTCCCACACCCTGTACATACATATTGCCCACATTAATCCGGACCTTCACTCTGAATAAGAGCCTATCTTATATGTTTCCCACACCCTGTACATACAGATTGCCCACATTAATCCGGACCTTCACTCTGAATAAGAGCATATCTTATATGTTTCCCACACCCTGTACATACAGATTGCCCACATTAATCCGGACCTTCACTCTGAATAAGAGTCTATCTTATATGTTTCCCACACCCTGTACATACAGATTGCCCACATTAATCCGGACCTTCACTCTGAATAAGAGCCTATCTTATATGTTTCCCCCACCCTGTACATACAGATTGCTCACATTAAAAATCATCCTACCTGCATCTACTGCATGTTGTGAGCCTTTAAACATCCAAGATGGCAGCTCATGTAACATCAGGCAGCCTGCAAACAGGAAGTGACTTCTGACTGTGCTGCTCTGCATTCTGGGATTGCTGACCTTTTCCTGACCCCAGCTCTGCTCTGTTTGAGCAAAGCACAGCTATAACCCGCCCTCCTGTACTTTATCCCGCTCTCCTCTCCTCAGTATGTGATGCTTCTAGAGAGTCAAGATGGCGGCGCCCGTATCCTAAAGTCCTGAACCAGAGGGGGGGGGGGGGGGTTATAGCTGTGCTTTGCACAGACAGAGCAGAGCTGGGGTCAGGAAAAGGACAGCAATCCCAGAATGCAGAGAGGCACAGTCAGAAGACACAGTTTACAGGCTGCCTGAGACTCCACTGGCCGCCATCTTGAATTAATAAAGGCTCAGAAAATGCAGTAGATGCAGGTAGGATGATATTTAATGTGGGCAATCTGTATGAACAAAAAATAAAGAGAGAGACAAGAAAAGAAGGAATATAATAAAAAAAAGAAGAAAATATAGGGAAGGAAAGGGAGGAAAGAAAGAAACAAGGGATGAAGGAAGGAAAAGAAAAGCAGTAAAAATGAATGAGGAAGGAAATAAAACCAAAGAAAGAAAGAAAGGAATGAAGGAATTAAACAATGGAGGGAAGGAAGAGAAGAAATTAAAAAAGAGAAGAAGGATGAATGGACAGACGGACCAAGAAAATAAAAAAGTCATAAGTAAAGGAAACAAAGTAAGAAGGAGTAAAGAAAGAAGAAAGGGGAGGAAGGTAAAAAAAAGGAATAAAGGAAGGAAGGGAAGAAAGAAAGGAAGGGAAGAAAAAAGAAAGAAAGGAAGGAAGGGAAGAAAGAAAAAAGGAAGAAAGAAGAAAGGAAAAAAAGGAAGGGAAGAAAGAAGAAAGGAAGGAAGGGAAGAAAGGAAGGAAGGGAAGAAAGAAGAACGGGAAAAAAAGAAAAAATTAAAATGCAAGGAACGAACAAGAAAAAGAAGAAAGAAAAAAGGAAGAAAGAAGGGATAAAAGAGAGGGAAGAAGTAGTGAAGGGAAGAAAGAAAAAGTAAAGAAGAGAGGGAAGTAAGGGAGGAAGGAAAGAAAAAAGGGGAAAAAGAGGGAAGGAAGTAAGAAAGAAGAAAAATAGGAAAGAAGAAGAAACAGGGAAAAAAATGGAAAGTATCCCCTGCTGCCATTTGGGCATGTACCAAGGATTAGCTCCATTGTCAGGGCTGAGCTCAGCTAATGTTCAGCATTGAGCACAGCGCCCCCTATGGTCACCAGTGGTACAGTTCTCCCAGGTCTATGTACAGGCCACTGAGAATTCTCATTGCAGCAAAGAGACATGTCAGGTGGGAGACAGATGGGCTCAGAGGAGGAGCTGGGCTTTCTGGCATCCGGGGCAAAGATTGGAAATGGCGCCCCCCCCCCCCCACATCTGCCCCCCCCCCCCCCCCGCGTGGTCTGATAAAGCATTGCTCCTCACAATACACATATGGTGTGAGGTAACTCCTATAATGGAGGTCAGCTCTAGATACAGGGCCCTGTGTGCAGCGTGTTGCCCTTATACGGGGATTGGGATTTGTAGTTTCTGGCGTTTTGTTGTGTTTTTGCTGAGGCAGGAACGCTCCCTCTTCTCACTAATCACCGTCTTCCTCTGGTCAAAAAAGGAAAACACCTTCCAGCCGCCCCCTCGCCGCCGCGGCGTTATCGCTCGCCTTTATTTCTCAGTTTTTTTTTAGATTTCTGTGTGTGTTGCGACATGAAATTAGCCAGAATCCTTTACTTCCTGTGTTTACATGTCGCGTATCGCTCCAGTCCCTGCAATTGAATGTCCCCATGTGACCCCCGAAACCTGTATTTTGTATGTGTAGATGTGTGAGGTGTATTCGGGATGCCCTGCCATGTGACATCCATGGGATCATGGGGTTTATGTGTCGTGGGGCCTAGGGGCTCAGCTAGAGGGAAGCAGGAGGGGCACCTGCCCCGGGCGCAGCAGGACAAAGGGGCACCAAAGGGGGGCCTGAGCACAGGTGGGGGGAGCCATTTCAAATCTTTGCCCCGGGTGCCAGAAAACCTAGCTATGCCTCTAGATGACCATCTGGATGACCATATTGTCTGGGCCCACCATAACCATTAATATGATGATTGGGCCCCTAGTTTGGAATGAGTTTGGAATGGGCCCCTAGTTTGAAATGAGTTTGGAATGGGCCCCTACTTTGAAATGGGGCCCTAGTTTGGAATGGGGCCCTAGTTTGGAATGGGCCCCTAGTTTGAAATGAGTTTGGAATGAGCCCCTAGTTTGAAATGAGTTTGGAATGGGCCCCTAGTTTGAAATGAGTTTGGAATGGGCCCCTAGTTTGGAATGGGGCCCTAGTTTGGAATGGGGCCCTAGTTTGGAATGGGGCCCTAGTTTGGAATGAGTTTGGAATGGGGCCCTAGTTTGGAATGAGTTTGGAATGAGCCCCTAGTTTGGAATGGGCCCCTAGTTTGGAATGAGCCCCTAGTTTGGAATGGGCCCCTAGTTTGGAATGGGGCCCTAGTTTGGAATGGGGCCCTAGTTTGGAATGGGGCCCTAGTTTGGAATGGGCCCCTAGTTTGGAATGGGCCCCTAGTTTGGAATGGGGCCCTAGTTTGGAATGAGTTTGGAATAGGCCCCTAGTTTGGAATGGGCCCCTAGATTGGAATGGGCCCCTAGTTTGGAATGGGCCCCTAGTTTGGAATGGGCCCCTAGTTTGGAATGAGTTTGGAACGGGGCCCTAGTTTGGAATGGGGCCCTAGTTTGGAATGGGCCCCTAGTTTGGAATGGGGCCCTAGTTTGGAATGGGGCCCTAGTCTGGAATGGGGCCCTAGTTTGGAATGAGTTTGGAATGGGCCCCTAGTTTGGAACGGGGCCCTAGATTGGAATGGGGCCCTAGTCTGGAATGAGTTTGGAATGGGCCCCTAGTTTGGAATGAGTTTGGAATGGGCCCCTAGTTTGGAATGAGTTTGGAATGGGGCCCTAGATTGGAATGAGTTTGGAATGGGGCCCTAGATTGGAATGAGTTTGGAATGGGGCCCTAGTTTGGAATGGGGCCCTAGTTTGGAATGGGCCCCTAGTTTGGAATGGGGCCCTAGTCTGGAATGGGGCCCTAGTTTGGAATGAGTTTGGAATGGGCCCCTAGTTTGGAACGGGGCCCTAGATTGGAATGGGGCCCTAGATTGGAATGGGGCCCTAGTTTGGAATGAGTTTGGAATGGGGCCCTAGTCTGGAATGGGCCCCTAGTTTGGAATGAGTTTGGAATGGGCCCCTAGTCTGGAATGAGTTTGGAATGGGCCCCTAGTCTGGAATGAGTTTGGAATGGGCCCCTAGTCTGGAATGAGTTTGGAATGGGCCCCTAGTCTGGAATGAGTTTGGAATGGGCCCCTAGTCTGGAATGAGTTTGGAATGGGCCCCTAGTCTGGAATGAGTTTGGAATGGGCCCCTAGTCTGGAATGAGTTTGGAATGGGCCCCTAGTCTGGAATGAGTTTGGAATGGGCCCCTAGTCTGGAATGAGTTTGGAATGGGCCCCTAGTCTGGAATGAGTTTGGAATGGGGCCCTAGTTTGGAATGAGTTTGGAATGGGGCCCTAGTTTGGAACGGGGCCCTAGATTGGAATGGGGCCCTAGTTTGGAATGAGTTTGGAATGGGGCCCTAGTCTGGAATGAGCCCCAAGACAACCAGATTCAGTTCAGACCCCGCCCCCCCGAAATACAACCACATCGGACCCCCCCCCCCCCCCCCCCAAGGCCTCAAACTGGAGTCTCGCTCTCCCTCCCTGAAGGGGGCCTTGATCGCTGCTGCTTTGTCCACATATTAGTCTCCTGCTCACAAGCAGGAATTGTCTTCCATGTACTGTGTACAACTAGCAATCACTATGTACTGTCCCATTAGCAGCCACAATGGTCTCTTGCCCAAAGGTAGAACTCAGCGTGTACTGTCTATAATGTAGTATGAAAAGATAATAATAACTGTGTACTATCCACAAGCAGCATTGACCAATGCCCACAGGCGGTGATCACTACGTACTGTCCAAGAGCTAGCAATCACTGTTTGCTCCCTAGAATGATGCAGCTTATATATTCTTCTCAATTAGCAATCACAGTGTACTGTACAAAGTTTACAGTACCCAGGATTTTGACTATCCTGGGTTTTGGTCCTTTCCACCGGGACACCCTGATCGGGGATGCCCCGCTGCGTGAACCCCCCCCCCCCCCCCCCCGAATCGCCAATGCCAACTCACCTCTTCCCGGTCGTACGGCGCATGCACGCCTGCTCGTCCAATCAGCACGCTCGGAGATGCGGGTGTCACATCTTCTAAGGCGAGCGGATCTGAGCTCGCTGGCGGCTGCATCCCCGCTATCCCTCTAACAGGGGCCGTGCCGGCCATTTGCAAATGCCTAGCGCGGGCACACGTCCTGCTAGAGGGATAGCGGGGATGCGGCTCACACATGCGCCGTTGGACCGGGAAGCAAGGTAAGTGTATGGGGCGACCTGGGAGGTTTCACACAAGGCGGCCATTCAGATTTTGGATGCCCCAGGGGGAGGGAATCGATCGGCCCACCGTGGGTTTTGGTCCACTTTAACCCAATTTCCTTTGCCCCTTCCCAAAAAGTAAAACGCTGCCCACAAGCAGCAGATATTGTATGTTATCAGCGATGTACAATGCAAAGTAATTATCACAGGGTACTGTCCACAAGCAGTGATCACTACATACTGTCCAAAAGTTAACCATCAGTGTGTGTGCTCCCTAGAATAATGCAGTTCTTGTACTGTCCTCAATTAGCAATCACAATGTACTGTACAAAGTTGAAGCCAATTTCCTTTGCTCCTTCCGAAAAAAGAAAACGCTTCCCACAAGCAGCAGATATTGTTAAATGTCAATGATGTACTATGCAAAGTAGTTATCACGGTGTACTGTCCACAAGCAACCTTCATGGTCCACTGCCCACAACCAGCAATCACTGTGTACTGTGCACATACAGCCTTGATGGTCCAATGCCCAGAACCAGCAATCACTGTGTACTGTGCACATACAGCCTTGATGGTCCAATGCCCAGAACCAGCAATCACTGTGTACTGTGCACATGCAGCCTTGATGGTCCAATGCCCACAACCAGCAATCACTGTGTACTGTCCACAAGCAGCATTGATGGGCCACTGCCCACAACCAGCAATCACTGTGTACTGTCCACAAGCAGCATTGATGGGCCCCTTGTCCACAAGCAGTGATCACTACATACTGTCCAAACGCTAACCATCAATGTGTGTGCGCCTTAAAACAATGCAGTTCCTGTACTGTCCTCAATTAGCAATCACAGTGTACTGTACAAAGTTGAAGCCAATTTCCTTTGCTTCTTCCCAAAAAAGAAAACGCTTCCCACAAGCAGCAGATATTGTGAAATGTCAATGATGTACTATGCAAAGTAGTTATCACAGTGTACTGTCCACAAGCAACCTTCATGGTCCACTGCCCAGAACCAGCAATCACTGTGTACTGTCCACAAGCAGCATTGATGGGCCCCTTGTCCACAAGCAGTGATCACTACATACTGTCCAAACGCTAACCATCAATGTGTGTGCTCCTTAAAACAATGCAGTTCACGTACAGTCCTCAATTAGCAATCACAGTGTACTGTACAAAGTTGAACCCAATTTCCTTTCGCCCTTCCCAAAAAAAAGAACATGCTGCCCACAAGCAGCAGACATTGTGTAATGTTGATGATGTACTATGCAAAATAGTTTGTGCGGTGTACTGTCCACAAGCAACCTTCATGGTCCACTGCCCACAACCAGCAATCACTGCGTACTGTCCACATGCAACCTTGATGGTCCACCGCCCACAACCAGCAATCACTGTGTACTGTCCACATGCAACCTTGATGGTTCAATGCCCACAAGCAGTGATCACCACATACTGTCCAAAAGCTAGCAACTAGTGTGTGTGCTCCCTAGAAAAATGCAGCTCATATATTATCCTCAAATAGCAATCACAGTGTACTGTACAAAGTTGAAGCCAATTTCCTTTGCCCCTTCCCAAAAAAGAAAACGCTGCCCACAAGCAGCCGACATTGTATGCTATCAGCGATGTAAAATGCAAAGTAATTATCACAGAATACTGTCCACAAGCAGCATTGATGGGCCCCTGTCCACAAGCAGTGATCACTACATACTGTCCAAAAGCTAAGCATCAATGTGTGTGCTCCTTAAAATAATGCAGTTCCTGTATGGTCCTCAATTAGCAATCACAGTGTACTGTACAAAGTTGAACCCAATTTCCTTTGGGCCTTCCCAAAAAAAGAACACGCTGCCCACAAGCAGCTGACATTGTGTAATGACGATGATGTACTATGCAAAATAGTTTGTACGGTGTACGGTCCACAAGCAACATTCATGGTCCACCGCCCACAACCAGCAATCACTGTGTACTGTCCACAAGCAACCTTGATGGTCCACTGCCCACAACCAGTAATCACTGTGTACTGTCCACAAGCAACCTTCATGGTCCACTGCCCACAACCAGTAATCACTGTGTACTGTCCACAAGCAACCTTCATGGTCCACTGCCCACAACCAGTAATCACTGTTCAAAAGCTAGCAATTAGTGTGTGTGCTCCCTAGAAAAATGCAGCTCATATTATATCCTTAAATAGCAATCACAGTGTACTGTACAAAGTTGAAGCCAATTTCCTTTGCTCCTTCACAAAAAAGAAAACGCTGCCCACAAGCAGCAGATATTGTGAAATGTCAATGATGTACTATGCAAAATAGTTTTCACTGTCCACTGCCCACAAGAAGCAATCACAGTGTACTGTCCAAAGGCTAGCAATCCGTGTGCGCTCACTAGTATCATGCAGTTTATGTACGGTCCTCAATTAGCAATCACAGTGTACTGTACAAAGTTGAACCCAATTTCCTTTGGCCCTTTCCAAAAAAGAAAAAGCTGCCAACAAGCAGCAGGCCTTGTGTAATGTCGATGATATACTATGCAAAATAGTTATCACTGTGTACTGTCCACAAGCCACCTTCATGGTCCACTGCTCACAGCCAGCAATCACTGTGTACTGTCCACATGTAACCTTGTTTGTCCTTTGCCCACAACCAGCAATCACTTTGTACTGTCCACATGCAGCCGTGATTGTCCTTTGCCCACAACCAGCAATCACTTTGTACTGTCCACATGCAGCCGTGATTGTCCTTTGCCCACAACCAGCAATCACTTTGTACTGTCCACATGCAGCCTTGATTGTCCTTTGCCCACAACCAGCAATCACATTGTACTGTTCACAAGCAACCTTGACGGCCCACTTCCCACAACCAGCAATCACTGTCTACTGTTCACGTGCAGCCTTGATGATCCAATACCCACAAGCAGTGATCACCACATACTGTCCAAAAACTAGAAAGTTAACCCCAATTTTCTTTGCCCCTTCCCAAAAATTAAAACGCTGCCCACAAACAACAGACAATGTGTACTGTCAATGATGTACTTTACAAAGCAGTTATCACAGTGTACTGTCCAACAGCAGCCTTGACTGTCCACTGCCCACAAGAAGCAATCACATTGTACTGTCCAAAAGCTAGCCATCAGTGTGTGCTCCCTAGTATCATGCACTTTATGTACTGTTCTCAATTAGTAATCACTGTGTACTGTCCAAGGTTAAACCCAATTTCCTTTGCCATCCTTCAAATTCACATCCTGGAACTCCAAATTTAAAGCTGACCTAAAGCCTTTCGGTTCCTTTACACAATCGCCCCTGGAATTATCCCCATTTGGAATGCCCCTCCAGTTAAAGCGGACCTTCACTCTGAATAAGAGTCTATCTTATATGTTTCCCACACCCTGTACATACAGATTGCGCACATTAATCCGGACCTTCATCCTGAATAAGAGTCTATCTTATATGTTTCCCACACCCTGTACATACAGATTGCTCACATTAATCCGGACCTTCACCCTGAATAAGAGCCTATCTTATATGTTTCCCCCACCCTGTACATACAGATTGCCCACATTAAAAATCATCCCACCTGCATCTACTGCATGTTATGAGCCTTTAAACATCCAAGATGGCGGCTTATGGAAGCCGCCATCTTATCAGGCAGCCTGCAAACAGGAAGTGCCTCCTGACTGTGCTGCTCTGCATTCTGGGATTGCTGACCTTTTCCTGACCCCAGCTCTGCTCTGTCTGAGCAAAGCACAGCTATAACCCGCCCCCTGTACCTTATCCCACTCTCCTCTCCTCAGTAAGTGTGATGCTTCTGAGTCAAGATGGCGGCGCCCGTATCCTAAATTCCTGAACAGAGTTGCAGCCCAGTGGGGGAAAGAATAATAAGTTATTGACTAAAAACGTAAAATATATTAATTTCAGATGCTGGGGAACCGTTTTTTAAGAGTTTGGGCTTTTCATTAAATCGCGCTGAAGGTCCGGTTTAAAGGCAGACATCAGACATGCTCTTGTGGCCTTTGTCATCTTTATCCATTGATGGGCAGATTACCAACCGACGGCAACCATGCGCGCCAGCATGCGAGCAGCTTTGATCGCTTGCATGGCGTGTACTCTAAGCCCCGCCCGCTCGCATTTTTCACATTTATAGGGGATTTCTGGTGCCAGCCGACCAGCAAAACGCTCCATTGCTTCAAACCTGCTGTGCAAGAAGCGGCGCTTTCCTGTGCTCGAATCTCTCTGCTGCCGGCGTTGCGCAAGTTCCCCTGAAGCTCGCGCCGCGCTCCCCCGACCCTGAAAAGTGTCAATCTGCCAGTACCGCGCAATTCTGATCAGCCAGCAGTCTAACTGGGTTAAAGTAAAAGATGTAAAGGGTTATTGTAGGTTAAAAAAAAGAAAAAATACTCACCTTGCCCCTGGACACTTTAAAGTGGACTAAAACCCAGCTTGAATATATATATATATATATATATATATATATATATATATATATATATATATATATATATATACCGTGTTTCCCCGAAAGTAAGACACCGTCTTACTTTCTTTTTATCCCCAAAAGCCCCACTACGTCTAACTTTCGGGGTATGTCTTATATTGGAAAAAAGATGCTGTAGAACTACAATTCCCAGTATGCCTTGCCTTTACAGAGGATAAACAAGGCATGCTGGGACTTGTAGTACTGCAGCATCTGTGTGGGTCAGACAAGTAAGGGTGCTGCAGTGGTTTACAGATGACACGAGGGCAGCATGGAGGGAGCCCCCGGCCCAAGCTGCCCCCCTCGTCATACCCCCTGCGTCCCCCTCACATCACCCACCTGCGAGTTCCGCTGTGTATCCGTCTTCTCCCCCCGGCCTCTGACAGCACAGCACCAGCAGAGGGTCAGCCTGGCCCCCTGACGCCGCTCTCTC
Organism: Gastrophryne carolinensis; assembly: GCA_027917425.1. Taxonomy (NCBI): domain Eukaryota; kingdom Metazoa; phylum Chordata; class Amphibia; order Anura; family Microhylidae; genus Gastrophryne; species Gastrophryne carolinensis. Next base: position 30,478,616 of record CM051235.1, on the reverse strand, counting down.
TCACACACACACACGCGCACTTACCGGCACTTCCTGGGTGTTGCGCGTTGGTCGGTGGGCGTGCCCCATGTGGCCGGCGTCCAATGAAAACAATGGACACCGGCCATTGACACTCACCGTCCAGAGCGCAACACCCAGCATGTGCTGGTAAGCGCGTATGTGTGTGTGCGAGCGGCGGCGGCGGCAGGCCAGCCACCCCAAACCCTCCAGCATCTTTTCCACTGGCCTTCGCTGGGACCGGCCTACCGGGATTTTGCCCGGTATGCCCTATGGCTGTGAGCGGCGGTGCCGGCCGCCGCGGACTTCACTGGCCTATCGTATGCGCGGAGATGATCACCACGTCAGGCTCCTCGCAGCGCCCGCAGCTCACCTCCGGTCACGGCTGCTCCCGCTCTGTGCTGCAGTGAGAGCCTCTGCACCCGGCGCCGCTCGTCTTCTGCGGGTCACCCGCGGTCTCTGGGACACAGGAGGGGGGAGACCGCCCGGCAAAGCAGCAGCAACAGCGTACAGATGCCCCGGCCTCAGCAGATGGCGGCCGTGCCTCAGCTCCTGCGCTCGCAGCCCCGGATCCACCGCCGCCTCTCCTCCTCTCAGGTAGGTCCCGTCGGCGCAGGGGGATACACGCCGAGGGGGGGGGGGCTATATCACTTCCCTCAGCCCCGTTCGACAACAATGTTATTTCCCCGAAAGTAAGACATATGTTATATCTTACAATCGGGGGTGTCTTACTTTCGGGGAAACACGGTATATATATATACACACGGCCATCAGCACGCATAGAGCCGCTCGCCTTAGACAAAGGGGCGTCGGCAGATCGGAGAGTGCTGATTGGATGAGCGGCCGCGCATGCGCCGTAGGACCAGGAAGGGGTGAGTTTGTTTCGGTGACCTGGTGACACAGCGGGGCTCCCCCAATCGGGGTGCCCCAGGGGCAAGCACCAGAACCCAGGATAGTCAAAATCCTGGGCTTTGCTCCACAAAAGGAATAAAAACATTACAAAGGATTGAACCCTTATCCAAAGCGAATACACATATATACTGGATATATCATAGAGGACATAGTGAAGGTCGTGGTCCTCCCCCCCCCGGGGGATGTTTGGTAAACACGCAGGTACAGGTGTTGATGGCGCGCAGCGTGCGTTCCCTTTTCGCCATCAGGTCGCTGTTTACATGTTTGTAGCTTTTTTTTTTTTGCCAAGTAGAATTTTCTTTGTAGCTTGTCGCAGTCCTCCTCCCTTCCTCCCTCTCCGGTAATATAAAACAATGTCAGGATTGTGGCTAAACTGCATAATATTCCAGTGATCGCCGCGCCCGGCCCCAGACGCCCCCCCCCCCCCCCCCCGGGGACACCCCCGTCATGGCTCATAGCTCTAGGCACCTGGGCTATATTTGTCCCCATCTATCCATGTGTCTGGTCGCAATATACACACAGGGGACCGGTTATATAGGCGCACTATGACTTATACCAGAGTTATTTCTGCCCCCGGGGTTTATAGCAAACACTGCCTGTCTGTATGAAGAATGTCAAGCTGACAGCAGCGTGGCCTGCGCTACAATGTAACAAGGAAAATACACTCGTATAAAGACAGCTCCTGTGTCACCCTGCAGGAGGAGAGACTCACAGCACCCTTCTGTCTGTGTCACCCTGCAGGAGGACAGACTCACAGCACCCTTCTGTCTGTGTCACCCTGCAGGAGGAGAGACTCACAGCACCCTTCTGTCTGTGTCACCCTGCAGGAGGAGAGACTCACAGCACCCTTCTGTCTGTGTCACCCTGCAGGAGGAGAGACTCACAGCACCCTTCTGTCTGTGTCACCCTGCAGGAGGAGGACAGACTCACAGCACCCTTCTGTCTGTGTCACCCTGCAGGAGGACAGACTCACAGCACCCTTCTGTCTGTGTCACCCTGCAGGAGGACAGACTCACAGCACCCTTCTGTCTGTGTCACCCTGCAGGAGGACAGACTCACAGCACCCTTCTGTCTGTGTCACCCTGCAGGAGGAGGACAGACTCACAGCACCCTTCTGTCTGTGTCACCCTGCAGGAGGAGGAGAGACTCACAGCACCCTTGTCTGTGTCACCCTGCAGGAGGAGCACAGACTCACAGCACCCTTCTGTCTGTGTCACCCTGCAGGAGGAGGACAGACTCACAGCACCCTTCTGTCTGTGTCACCCTGCAGGAGGAGGACAGACTCACAGCACCCTTCTGTCTGTGTCACCCTGCAGGAGGAGAGACTCACAGCACCCTTCTGTCTGTGTCACCCTGCAGGAGGAGAGACTCACAGCACCCTTCTGTCTGTGTCACCCTGCAGGAGGAGAGACTCACAGCACCCTTCTGTCTGTGTCACCCTGCAGGAGGAGAGACTCACAGCACCCTTCTGTCTGTGTCACCCTGCAGGAGGAGGACAGACTCACAGCACCCTTCTGTCTGTGTCACCCTACAGGAGGAGAGACTCACAGCACCCTTCTGTCTGTGTCACCCTGCAGGAGGAGAGACTCACAGCACCCTTCTGTCTGTGTCACCCTGCAGGAGGAGGGGCAGAGTCACAGCACCCTTCTGTCTGTGTCACCCTGCAGGAGGAGAGACTCACAGCACCCTTCTGTCCGTGTCACCCTGCAGGAGGAGAGACTCACAGCACCCTTCTGTCTGTGTCACCCTGCAGGAGGAGAGACTCACAGCACCCTTCTGTCTGTGTCACCCTGCAGGAGGAGAGACTCACAGCACCCTTCTGTCTGTGTCACCCTGCAGGAGGAGGACAGACTCACAGCACCCTTCTGTCTGTGTCACCCTGCAGGAGGAGAGACTCACAGCACCCTTCTGTCTGTGTCACCCTGCAGGAGGAGAGACTCACAGCACCCTTCTGTCTGTGTCACCCTGCAGGAGGAGAGACTCACAGCACCCTTCTGTCTGTGTCACCCTGCAGGAGGAGGACAGACTCACAGCACCCTTCTGTCTGTGTCACCCTGCAGGAGGAGAGACTCACAGCACCCTTCTGTCTGTGTCACCCTGCAGGAGGAGAGACTCACAGCACCCTTCTGTCTGTGTCACCCTGCAGGAGGAGGACAGACTCACAGCACCCTTCTGTCTGTGTCACCCTGCAGGAGGAGAGACTCACAGCACCCTTCTGTCTGTGTCACCCTGCAGGAGGAGGGGCAGACTCATAGCACCCTTCTGTCTGTGTCACCCTGCAGGAGGAGGGGCAGACTCATAGCACCCTTCTGTCTGTGTCACCCTGCAGGAGGAGAGACTCATAGCACCCTTCTGTCTGTGCCACCCTGCAGGAGGAGGAGAGACTCACAGCACCCTTCTGTCTGTGTCACCCTGCAGGAGGAGAGACTCACAGCACCCTTCTCTCTGTGTCACCCTGCAGGAGGAGAGACTCACAGCACCCTTCTCTCTGTGTCACCCTGCAGGAAGAGAGACTCACAGCACCCTTCTGTCTGTGTCACCCTGCAGGAGGAGAGACTCACAGCACCCTTCTGTCTGTGCCACCCTGCAGGAGGAGGAGAGACTCACAGCACCCTTCTGTCTGTGCCACCCTGCAGGAGGAGGAGAGACTCACAGCACCCTTCTGTCTGTGTCACCCTGCAGGAGGAGAGACAGTCACAGCACCCTTCTGTCTGTGTCACCCTGCAGGAGGAGAGACTCACAGCACCCTTCTCTCTGTGTCACCCTGCAGGAGGAGGAGAGACTCACAGCACCCTTCTCTCTGTGTCACCCTGCAGGAGGAGGAGAGACTCACAGCACCCTTCTGTCCGTGTCACCCTGCAGGAGGAGGGGCAGACTCATAGCACCCTTCTGTCTGTGTCACCCTGCAGGAGGAGAGACTCACAGCACCCTTCTGTCTGTGCCACCCTGCAGGAGGAGGAGAGACTCACAGCACCCTTCTCTCTGTGTCACCCTGCAGGAGGAGAGACTCACAGCACCCTTCTGTCTGTGTCACCCTGCAGGAGGAGAGACTCACAGCACCCTTCTGTCCGTGTCACCCTGCAGGAGGAGGGGCAGACTCATAGCACCCTTCTGTCTGTGTCACCCTGCAGGAGGAGAGACTCACAGCACCCTTCTGTCTGTGTCACCCTGCAGGAGGAGGGGCAGACTCACAGCACCCTCCTGTCTGTGTCACCCTGCAGGAGGAGAGACTCACAGCACCCTTCTGTCCGTGTCACCCTGCAGGAGGAGGGGCAGACTCATAGCACCCTTCTGTCTGTGTCACCCTGCAGGAGGAGAGACTCACAGCACCCTTCTGTCTGTGTCACCCTGCAGGAGGAGAGACTCACAGCACCCTTCTGTCCGTGTCACCCTGCAGGAGGAGGGGCAGACTCATAGCACCCTTCTGTCTGTGTCACCCTGCAGGAGGAGAGACTCACAGCACCCTTCTGTCTGTGTCACCCTGCAGGAGGAGGGGCAGACTCACAGCACCCTCCTGTCTGTGTCACCCTGCAGGAGGAGAGACTCACAGCACCCTTCTGTCTGTGCCACCCTGCAGGAGGAGGAGAGACTCACAGCACCCTTCTGTCTGTGCCACCCTGCAGGAGGAGGAGAGACTCACAGCACCCTTCTGTCTGTGTCACCCTGCAGGAGGAGAGACTCACAGCACCCTTCTGTCTGTGTCACCCTGCAGGAGGAGAGACTCACAGCACCCTTCTGTCTGTGCCACCCTGCAGGAGGAGGAGAGACTCACAGCACCCTTCTGTCTGTGTCACCCTGCAGGAGGAGAGACTCACAGCACCCTTCTGTCTGTGTCACCCTGCAGGAGGAGAGACTCACAGCACCCTTCTGTCTGTGTCACCCTGCAGGAGGAGAGACTCACAGCACCCTTCTGTCTGTGCCACCCTGCAGGAGGAGGAGAGACTCACAGCACCCTTCTCTCTGTGTCACCCTGCAGGAGGAGAGACTCACAGCACCCTTCTCTCTGTGTCACCCTGCAGGAGGAGAGACTCACAGCACCCTTCTCTCTGTGTCACCCTGCAGGAAGAGAGACTCACAGCACCCTTCTGTCTGTGTCACCCTGCAGGAGGAGAGACTCACAGCACCCTTCTGTCTGTGTCACCCTGCAGGAGGAGGAGAGACTCACAGCACCCTTCTGTCTGTGTCACCCTGCAGGAGGAGGGGCAGACTCACAGCACCCTTCTGTCTGTGTCACCCTGCAGGAAGAGAGATAGACTCACAGCACCCTCCTGTCTGTGTCACCCTGCAGGAGGAGAGACAGTCACAGCACCCTCCTGTCTGTGTCACCCTGCAGGAGGAGAGACTCACAGCACCCTTCTGTCTGTGTCACCCTGCAGGAGGAGAGACTCACAGCACCCTTCTGTCTGTGTCACCCTGCAGGAGGAGAGACAGTCACAGCACCCTTCTGTCTGTGTCACCTTGTGGGAGACAGGACCCACACACCCTCTGTGTCACCCTCAGGAGTAGGAGAATTTTGGATTTATAGCACATGAAGGGGAAGTTCTACCACTTACCCTAAATGATCCCATGAAAAACGAGAAAAGATTGTGTTTTGCTGCGGCCACTTTTGCCGCCCTTCGTTTCTTCCTCAGGGTCTTTGGCGACGGTAAGCTCCAACCGCTGCTAGACTTGCCCTTCTGCCCAATCAACTCCACTCTGCTTCCCGTGTCCAAATGGGACTCGCTCCGTGTCCTCCACATGGATCCCGGCACCCCCAGAGTCCTTCCCTCTGACCCCTCCTCCTCATCACTGTCACAAACCAAGTTCCCGGCGCTGAAAGAACGCTCCACGCGCACCTCGGGGACGGGTAAGGGGGCGGCTTTCTCAGGGGAGGGCTCGGGGGTAAGAGAAGGGGCAGGTCTTCGGATGGCCACGCGCTTCCAGTGTTGAGGGTTGTCGGGGCTGAGGCAGGTGTCGCTGCCAGACTTGCGCAGGGGGTTAAACACATGAAGCATCTGTGGAAGGAAAGAGAAGACATTGTAATCACCACTGGATCTACAGGAAAATATCTCTACTATGTCTATGGAAAGTTTTACCAGGAAACACGATAAACAAAAAATGTGGCGCAGTCGGACAATAAGAATGTGAGATAAAGGGAGGCAGAGGGAGCACTGGAAAGGTAGGTAAATAGGTGCCTGCATAGCGCGTTAAAGAGGACCAAAACCCACACCCCCAAGTGCCCTGAAATCTATAAAGATTCTAGGGCAGCTGGATTCCTTCCCCCCAGGGCATCCAGAATCCAGATGCTCCGCTGTGTGAAACCCCCCAGGTCGCCCGAAAACTCACCTTCTTCCGAGTCCAACGGCGCATGCACGAGCAGCGGCCGCATGCCTGCTATCCCTTTAGCAGGGTGCGTGTCCGTGCCAAGCATTTGTGAACGGCTGGTGCCGGCAGGCTCCGTTAGAGGGTAGCGGGGGATGCGGCCGGCAGCGCGCTCGGATCCGCTCGTATTAGACGAGCTCCTGGACGAAGGGGCTTGAGGGGTTCCGAGCACGCTGATTGGACAAGCATGCACCATTGGACCGGGAAGAGGTGAGTTTGATCAGGCGACCTGGGGGATTTCACACAGTGGGGCATCCCAGATTAGGGTGCCCCTGAGGCAAGGACCAATACCCAGGATAGTCAAAATCCTGGGTTTTCGTCCACTTTAACACAGTGGAGCATCCAGATTTAGCCGGCCCACTCCAGGGCTGGCTTAGAGGTAATAGGTCCACTTTATTTTAAACCATAAAAAATGTATTACAAAAAAAACCCCACATATCATTTTCAGTTTAAAAAGTGCCGGCATTTGCGGCATGGTTTGTTCCAATGAAGAAAGCCACAACTCGCATACTGTCATTCAGTGGTGGACTGGGCCCAAAAATCAGCCCTAGGTTTTACCAGCCCCTGGCTGACCTGAGGCATCCGTACTGAGGCCCCCCAACCATGATGCGGGGGCTATAGCATTGGGAGCTGGGGATCCTTGGCTTGTGGGTACAGGGGGATGAGAGGGAGACTAAGGAGACAGGGATTGAATGTGAGTGTTAAAAGCAGCAGCTCAACTGGCCCCAAAGCAGTGCGGCCCACCGGGCACTGCCCCGGGTCTTCCTATAGCCAGACATCCCTGTTGAGCCCCTCCAACCATGATGCCGGGGCTATAGCATTGGGAGCTGGGGTTCCTTGGCTTGTGGGTACAGTGGGGTTGGGCACAGGGAGCTGAGAGGGAGATTAAGGGGGCAGGGATTGAATGTGGGTGTTAAAAGAAGAAGCCCAACTGGCCCCAAAACAGTGCGGCCCACCGGGCATTGTCCTGGGCCTATGGCCAGTTCCCCCTGCTGTCATGCATTTAAGTCAAATAAAAAACTCTCATGAAAAAAGGGAGCTGATCATTCTCTCACGTCTTCCTCTGTTGTAAGTGCATGTTTCCCATGTGTCCAATGTATTATGCAAGAGAGAAATTTCTTAATAACAGAATGATTTAACTCTGAAAGGAAAATTTCTCTTGCGTTGCTGAATCGAGCCCATTGAGTCTGCTGTCTGGAGTTGCTCTTTAATATTAGCTTTAGAATATTTACTGTAGAATAGGCACTTTGAATATGAGCATTCAATCATGTTTGTGTGTATTTACAGGCCATTAACTATGCAAACAAAGCTGAGACAGGTGTAGAGTGTAGAGCAATGGAATCCAGGACAGGTGATATAGACAGGTGCAGTTGGTGGGTGCTACAAGGAAGAAGGTACCGAAACGAAAGAACTATCCCATGTCGAAACGAAATAACTCAGAATCAAGGAGTCGTATGCACTAATCTTGCCACAGTTCATTAATTTGCATCAGGTATTTGGATGGCCAGGATAAGGCTGGACTGTGGTCCTAATGATTCGAGGTGGGCATAAGGTTCAAATATAGTAAAGCCTATTGCTAGGTTTGCGATCAGTTGCAGAGAAGCCACTTTACGTGGAATGTCCATTTATTTCTAAAATTAAAAGGAAAAAAATGTAAGATGTAGAAAACAAAAAATAATTGTCCGATGACCAGGTTGTTGTAGACAGACAGGTCTCGAGCCAAAGGCCAGGCTGTAGAACAAAGACTTAAAGTGGACCAACACCCTCCCCTGATCGGCCCGGGAATCTATAAGATTCCCGAACCGATCAGCTCCCTGACTGTGCCCCGCTGTGTGAAACCCCCCCCAGATCCCCGAAAACCCTACCTGATCCTCGTTCCAGCGCCGCATGCGTGGGCCACCGGCGCCGCCTCCCGCGCGTCCCTTTAGCAGGGCGCGCACCCGCGCCGGGCGTTTGTGAATGGCCAGCACGGGCGCGCTCCCTGTAAGAGGGATGCGCAGGAGGCGGCGGTGCCCCCCCCTCAGCTTGTCCGTCGGCGGCGATTGGACGAGCGAGTCACGTGGGAGCGGGGTCAGGTGAGTTTTCGGGGCTTTCTGGGGGGTTTCACACAGCGGGGTGCCCTGCGGAAGTCAAAATCCTGGGTGTTGGTCCACTTTAAACCGGAACTAGGGATTCAACTATAGCTAGTATAGCGGACTTACTTCATATGCAACAAAATGGGGGTAAATAGTCCTATTCCCTGCAGTTACCAAAATCTTAGCCAATCTATAAACCTCGCGTAGAACCTTACAATTAAAAAATCATAATTTTTATTGATACGAACTGTTTTTGAAGCCATACTGTTAAATATATATATTTTTTTTTACAAAAACATTTTTATAATATTGTCCATGGCATTATTTCACAAGATCATATCTTACCTAGATGATCTAAAAAGCCACTAATGTCCTTCTCGGAGCAGATATGTTTTGACTTCTTCTGTGCCGTCTAGTCGCTTGTAGCGCAAGAATATCCAGCTCCAACCAAAAGTCATTAAGTAGTTTTCAGAGCCTCTCTGGGTGATCAAAAGAGGTGGATTAAAGGGTCTGCTGTGGCTGTATAAGTCTGTGTCCGCGCGGTCTCCTCTAAATAGCCTGGTCATATACTCCCGTTCTGCCCTGTAATGGCCACGGGCCCAGTGCGGAGAGGAATCCAAGATTCAGCAATTAGCATTATTTCTGAGAGGGCCGGGCACTTACAGAGCCCAGCGCGGTGTCAGGTCATTGGATAACTTAAAGCGGTCCTTCACTCTGAATAAGAGCCTATCTTGTATGTTTCCCACACCCTGTACATACAGATTGTCCACATTAAAAATCATCCTACCTGCATCTACTGCATATTATAAGCCTTTAAACATCCAAGATGGCGGCTCATGTAACATCAGGCAGCCTGCAAACAGGACGTGCCTTCTGACTCTGCATTCTGGGATTGCTGACCTTTTCCTGACCCCAGCTCTGCTCTGTCTGAGCAAAGCACAGCTATAACCCGCCCCCCCTGTACTTTATCCCACTCTCCTCTCCTCAGTAAGTGTGATGCTTCTGAGTCAAGATGGCGGCGCCCGTATCCTAAAGTCCTGAACAGAGTTGCAGACCAGTGGGGGGAAAGAATAATACGTGACTAAAAACTAAAAATATATTAAATTTAGATGCTGGGGAATTGTTTAAGGGTTTGGGCTTTTCAATAAATCATGGTGAAGGTCCGGTTTAAAAGATTTTTGGTTGGAGCCAGATATTTTTGCCACTATAAAGGCACAGAAGCCGAACAGTGCAAAACGCACCTGCCCCGAGGACGACATTGGTGGCTTTTTAGATCCACCTAAGATATGATCTTGTGTAATAATGCCATGGACATTATAAAAACTTTTTTGGTAAAAAATATATATTTTAAAAACAGTTTGTATCAATAAAAAAAAGACATTTTAAATGTAAGGTTCTAAGCGAGGTTTATAGGCTAAGACAGGTAATAGGTCCATTACCCTCCAATTTTGTGAAAGATAATACCATTTTGTGAATACTCACCTTGTAAAATGGGTATTATAAGTATGTCACACACCCCGCTTCAAGAAATCCATAACATGTGGGTAGTATCGACCTGAAGAGGGCGTTCCTGCAGAGATGATAGCAAAAAGAAAGCCCCTCCCTGATCCATAAATACCTGGGACCTCCCACTCACTACCCAGTATACAGAAGCAGTAAGGTAAGGGACCAGGAAGAGGCAAATATAAACAACAACCACGCAAAGTTCACAATATAGAGGATCCTGAATACAAAAGGGCGGGTTGAAGCGGGGTGTGTGACATACTTATAATACCCATTTTACAAGGTGAGTATTCACAAAATGGTATTATTCTTAGTATGTCACACACCCCGCTTCAAGAATCCATAACATGTGGGACATCCAACAGCAGTGTCCATAACAAGGGCGGGGATCCAAAACTAGGCAACAATGCACAACCTTAAACCACAACAGCTTGCAAAACTTTGCGGCCAAAAACAGCATCCGCTGATGCCCGAACATCAACCTTGTAAAACTTGGAAAAGGTGTGAACAGAAGACCAGGTAGCGGCCTTACAAACTTGCTTAACAGAAGCCTGGTGCTGAAAAGCCCAGGACGCACCAACTGCACGAGTAGAATGAGCAGTAACACGAAAAGGGGGACTCCTCCCCTTGGCAGAATAGGCCCCAATGATGGCCTGACGAATCCATTTACTAATGGAAGATTTGGCAGGCGCCAAACCTTTCCTAGGCCCACAGGGCACCACAAAGAAAGCATCAGTCTTACGAAAGGAAGACGTAACCTCCAGATAATGTTCCACAACACGAACTACATCCAAGGAATGCAATGCCCTTTCCCTGTCGTCGCTGGGATTTGGGCATAGAGAGGGCAAAACAATGTCCTGATTCAGATGAAACTCCGAGACCACTTTAGGAAGAAAATCCTGCTTGAAACGAAAGACAACCTTGTCCTGATGTTTCTCGAAGTACGGAGCTGTAATGGATAAAGCTGCCAACTCGGAAACACGCCTAATCGAAGTGATAGCCACCAAAAAGGCCACCTTTTGCGTAAGAGAGGACAAAGCTATCTCATTCAAGGGCTCAAACGGAGGGCCCTGGAGAGCAGAAAGAACCAGGTTCAAATCCCAAACTGGAACAAAAGGCTTCCTAGGAGGCCGAACATGTGTAACACCTTGGAAAAAGGTCTTGACTAAGGGATGAAGTGCAAAAGACCTTTGGAAGAACACCGCCAAGGCAGAAACCTGCCCTTTCAATGTACTAAGCTGGAGCCCCAGATCTAGACCATGTTGGAGAAACTCTAAAATTCTAGGAATGGAGAACTCTCGACAAGAGAAAGACCTACTTTCACACCAATCAATATAGGCCCTCCAAGTCCTGTAGTAAATAGAAGAGGAAGAGCGCTTCCTGGCACAGATAAGAGTCTGAATCACCGCGTCAGAAAGACCTTCTTCCTTCAAGATGGCGGTTTCAGCAGCCATGCCGTCAAAGCCAGCGATGGTAAATTGGGATAGCGTAGCCGACCCTGGGTGAGCAGGTCCGGCAGCAGAGGCAGGGCGAACTGATCCTCTGCCAGTCTTACAAGGTCTGCGAACCAAACTCGCCTTGGCCACCTTGGGGCCACCAGAATTGCCGACGCACCATCCAAGGCCAGTTTGCGCAGCACTCTGGCTAGCATTGGGAACAGAGGAAACAGGTAAAGGAACCCCAGATCCCTCCAGTTTAGAGACATGGCATCCACTGTCAGAGCCAGAGGATCCTACGAAAGAGACACAAAGACTGGAAGCTTGTGATTGTGACGAGAAGCAAAGAGGTCCACCGCTGGGACCCCCCACCTGAGACATATAGAACGAAACACCTTGGGACTGAGAGACCACTCCCCCTGACGAGAGGAGGCCCTGCTCAGCAAGTCCGCCTCCGTGTTCTCCACCCCCGGAATGTAGACTGCTGAGATACACGGGACGTGGGTCTCTGCCCAGTCCAGAATCAAAGACACTTCCCTGAGGGCACTCCTGCTGCGAGTCCCTCCTTGGTGATTGATGTAAGCAACCGCCGTTCTGTTGTCCGACCGGACCTGAACTGGCAGGCCTCTCAACTGATGAGTCAAGCGAAACAGAACCAACCTGATGGCTCTCAACTCCAGAACATTGATGGGCTCGTGAGCCTCCCGCGGGCCCCACAGACCCTGAAACTGGAGGTCCTTCCAAACACCCCCCCAACCTGACAGACTGGCATCCGTGGTGACTGTTTCCCAACACGGAGCCAGAAAAGATCTGCCCTTCAACAGATTGACCGACCCCAGCCACCATTGCAGGGATCGACGAACTCGGGGAGTCATCAGGAAGGACTGATCCAACGATAGAGGAGACTTGTCCCAAACCTTCAACAGATGAAGCTGAAGCGTCCTTGTGTGAAACTGCGCAAAGGGAACTGCCTCGAATGAGGCCACCATTAACCCTACCAGCCTCATCCCTAACCGGATGGTCGGATGAGGGGTTGACAAGAGAAGCCGAACTAACTCCTGAATCAAAAGAATCTTGGCCTGGGGTAGAAACACCCTGGCCTGTGAAGTGTCCAGAGACATTCCCAGAAAGGTCAGAATTCTGGACGGAGAAAGAGAAGACTTGGGGTGGTTGATCACCCAACCGAACCTCTCCAGAGTGGACACCACCGCTCTGGTGTCCAACTCCGCTTGGTTGAAGGAAGAGGCCATGATCAGTAGATCGTCCAAATAGGGCACGATGCGGATACCCTGACCTCTGAGCAGAGCCATCACCCCCGCTAGCACCTTGGTGAACACCCGAGGAGCTGAGGTGAGACCGAAAGGAAGTGCCACAAACTGAAAGTGCCGATCCTCCACCACGAACCTGAGAAACCTCTGGTGTGCTGGAAAAACCGGAACGTGTAGATAAGCATCCTTGATGTCTATGGACGTCAGAAAGTCTCCCTGACGAAGAGAGTGAATGGCCGAACGCAGCGTTTCCATGCGGAATTTCCTCGGCCGGATGAACCTGTTGAGAAACTTCAGATCCAAGATGGGTCGGACCAACCCGTCCCTCTTGGGTACCGTGAACAGATTGGAATAAAAGCCCCTGCCCCGATCTGAAGGGGGCACTGGGCAAATGACAGCCATGTCCAGAAGATTCTCCACTGCCACCAGGAGCCCCTGCGCCGCTAGAGGCTCCGACGGCATCCGAGACCTGACAAATCTGGAAGGGGGGCGGAGCTCGAACTCCAGCTTGTAGCCGGAAGACACCACTTCCCGGATCCATCTGTCCGAGACCTCTTGATCCCAGATCTGAGAGAAGTGCTGCAGCCGTCCCCCCACCCGCATGGGTGAGGGCGCCCCCTCATTGCTGAGCCGGCTTAGCAGCCGGTTTGGGCTTAGAGCCCCAACTGTATCCAGAACGGGCACGTCCTCTGCCCCTGTTTCCGGAATCTCCTCTGGAAGAGGGAAATGCAGAACCCCTGCCAGATCTGGCCCCCCGAAAGGAGGGGGTAAAGGCAGGCGCCCCCCGAAAAGGGCGGCGTTGTTTCTTACGTTGAGGTAACCTACCACCCTTGGTGACAGAGTCCAATGTCTCTCCAAAGAGCCGTAGACCCACAAAGGGTAAAGCCGTCAGTGATTTTTTGGACATAAAATCGGCCGCCCACTGGCGCAGCCACACCGACCGCCGAATAGCCACAAGCAGAGCCGAAGTCCTACCACACATCATCAAAGTATCATCCAAGGCAGTCAACACAAAGGATAGAAACAACTCACACCGTTTAAGGCTAAGGAACTCGTTACTACCAGGACGAAGCCCGGAAGAAGTCAACAGGTCCCTGACCACAGACCTGGTGGCCAACACCATTAGCTCCGAAGCGCACACAGGCCGGATGGCCGACCCAATGCTAGTAAAGCCATGAGAAGCCATCTGATCAATACGTTTATCCTCTCCATCTTTGAGAGTGGAACAATCAGGTCTGTTTAACACCGAGGAGTTAGACAACCCCAAAACCGGTGCATCCACCTCGGGGGGAGATGCCCAGCGCTTGACCGCCTCAGAAGGAAAGGGATATTTCCTATCCCACCCCTGAGGGATGCCAGGGAGCCGAGCCGGCCTATCCCATTCTTTGTCAATGATTCTATCAAAATGGCGTTGCGTAGGAAACTCCAGGCGCGGCCTGGATTCCTCAAACTATTCACCTTTCTGCTGTGACGCCTCCTCGGGAGGGGAAATATTCAGAACTTCCAGCATGAGAGACAGAGCGTGAGGAGAGTCCAAGGATCTCCCTAAATCAGAAAGCTCGGCATCAGCGCCAGCAGACTGCTCATCATCCGAAAATTCTGAACCCTCATCAACTTCCCCCTCCTCTAGCTGGGGATAATCAGACCAATCCAGATTATCTCTGTCATCAAGATCATCCACCGGCGGAGCCGGCGACAAATGCTTTCTCTTAGACGGAGCCTTACGGGCGACCGAGCTAGAGAGCATTTTCTCAAGGCTAGCCAATCTGGCACACATCTCGGATTGCAGATCCCTGCCCATGACCACGTCACACGGGGCACGAGTCAAGGCGGGAGGGGGAGTTGAGGTGGCCGGCTGTGCTGACCCCGACGCTTGGGGTTCGGACTGCCGCGTAATAGTTTGCTGTGCACATGGTATACACCGTAACACATCATCCCCAGTAATGGAAATCCCACACAACATACACTTTTTGGGATGCCCCGAAGGGGTCCCAGTCCCAGTATCCGGGGATGCCTCCATAAGGTGAATTTTGAGTGGTCGCTATGACCCAGGGAATTACGCCAGTTAGACAACCCGGGATGCCCCTTTAATGTCCCGAGTGGGAGGATTTTGGACAATAAATTGGACCCAGGGACCCAGGACCAGGAGAGACCCTCTAATTACTAATGCAGATCCACTGACAGTCCAATGTCTGAAAAACACAAATAATCCCAATAAACATCATGAAGGATTCTAAAAGAACAATGAATAAAGGAATAAAGGCCCACAGGGCCACTCACATATCCGTCAGGCGCGGGAGCGGGAACTGAGTTACCTCACAACGATCGTGAGGTAAGAAGGAAGAGCAAGGAAGGGGCGTGGCCAGTGCGGACAGCGCGAGACCGCTGTCCCGCCCCCTTCCAGCATTCAGCACGGAGCGACAAGCTCCGCAGCGGCGCCCAGTGAAGAGGGGGCGGGCCGAGGCGACGCGCGAAAGCCCGGCCCCGCCCCCCCCCCCGTCGCATATGCGGGAGGGAAGAAGCTCCCTCCCGTAACCCTAATGAGAGACCGGCGCCGCTGCCCCGCGGCGCCGGTAACCGGCACAGAACAAATGAAAACCGCATAAAGCGGCAAAACACCAGCCCCACTCCCGCACGCTGAGGGGAATGTGATTTAAGGAGGGCCGGCCGCGGCAGCGCGCCGAAGGCCGGCCCCGCCCCCAAGTATGAGGGGGAAAAGACTCTCCCTCACAGATTCTGAGGTAAAAACCGGCGCCCCGGCTGCAATGGCGGCCGGGACGCCGGCGATGTAAAAAACACACTCACAGCCTTAATAAAGGAAACAAAATATGCTACCCTGTGAAGAAAGGCAAAATAAGGAGGAATAAACCTAACCCTAAGTAAGGACTCACAGACCCCACTATGTTAAGGGAAAAGTGAAGGGCCAAGGGAAAATATTGAGGGACAGGGCATCCCAAACCGGGTTCACCTTCCCGGAGTAGCCGCCTACCCTCTTAAATAGGGTCTCACGGCGGAGCTCTGCTCCCAAGCACCAGAGGTGCTGATCTACCCTCACCCGGACTAGCAGCCAAAACTGCGGAGGCATGTATGTAAGGGGGTTATATGAGAAAAAGGTGTCCGAGCGGAAATAAATAAATAACAGGCCGGGAGTTACCCCGGCTACCTGACATCCCCCTGTGCAAGGAGGAGCCATCATCTTCTGACTTGCTCGCCGTCTGCAGAGATGGAAAACTGGGTAGTGAGTGGGAGGTCCCAGGTATTTATGGATCAGGGAGGGGCTTTCTTTTGCTATCATCTCTGCAGGAACGCCTCTTCAGGACGATATTACCCACATGTTATGGATTCTTGAAGCGGGGTGTGTGACATACTAAGAATATATTGGGTTTAGCTACAGACACCTTAGACTGCAAGTCAGGTTGTGATACAGATACTTGGGCAAAGATTTGGGGTCAAGATATAGATGTCTCAGGTTGTAGGTTAGTCGGTTCAGAGGTCTCAGGCTATTGGTTGGATTCCAGTGCTTATTAACCAGTAATGGCAGCCTTTAGGGTAGGGTACAGATGAATCTGACTCTTGAGATGGGCAGAGGTACCTGTTTGTAGGAACTCTGTACATCCCTAAGTTGAAAAGGCTGACCCTGGAGGATCTACTCGAGAGACGGGGAAGGTCAGCTAGCAACCGCCCACGTCAGGAACTGATAGCCGAGCTGATCGAAATGGATCGTGCAGCAGTGAGGACCGAAACCAATATAGAGATCGATGAAGACGCTGCTCTCGTTCAAGCGGTTCGGAACAGATTGTCGGTCTATGGCCCGAATCCATCACAGGAACAGCCCTTACAAGGGCTAGTGAATTGTAATATAGCGTTTCCCCCAATAAGAGACAGAACTCAGTATTGAGGGTGAGGATGAACTTACTTTATTAGTGCCACCCTGTGCCTTATATGCAAGGCTCCATGCAAGGGGACCTCCCCCGTGGACCTGATGGAGGACTGCATGAAAAACACACGGACCAATGGGAGCAGGGCACACAATCCCTCAACTCTGCCGGTAACACAATCAGTAGAACAATAGCAGTCTGTAACACAATCAGTAGAGCAATAGCAGTCTGTAGCACAATCAGTATAACAATATCAGTCTGTAATACAATCAACACCACCATGGCAGTCTGTCTGGGACATGCTCAAGAAAATGAAAGTAATGGGTCTATGCAAAAACAGTGCCTTTAAAATCCAAAGGCATAGAGTCTGTCACAATCCCTAATACCCCGGGGCAGGGATACCCAACCTTTTTTTATGAAGTACCACTTCAAAGTAATAGAGACTACCACAGGAGGGTGGAGGTCTTGGGATGCAAGTCATCCCATGATCCTCCCCTCCTGCCATGTTTTGAGTTGTCTGCAGTGCCTTATGCCCCCCACTGTCGCCCACAGTGGCCTTGATTACCACCAGAGGGGACCTCACAACCAGTCTTATAACATATGGTTGAAAAACGTATATTTTAAGGATACAAATACAGACCACCCAGCGATATCATACCAGTGGAAAAATTGAACATTCCCCTTATGGTTTACATCCAAACACTTAGTTCTCTCCTTGAGCACCCAGTGACCACATCCCAGTAGATGTTGAACATCCACCCTACCCTCTAACACTGGTTGTACTTTGTTCTTCCCCTTGTCCTGCCCCATCTCAGATTGCTTTCAATGACCTTACTCTTTCTCCTTCCTAACCAGGACCTCCTAGGATGTCAGTCTGGTAGGAGGCTCCTGGTCCAGGATGATCTTCTTTTCCCACTCAATCCTAAAATCCCCTATATAAACTAGTCCCACTCCTCTCCATGGCTGTCTGGTATTTTCTGGCACAAGAAGATGTTCTTGGCCTTCCTGAATAACGTACACCCTACCCTAATATACTTACCCAATGTAGCTGGCCTCTATGTCACAGAGAATTCCCTGCATACATGTAATGTATATAGTTTGTAATATGAATCCTGACAGATGTAAAGGAATAAAATACTTAAAGAAAAAATTGACGAAAAAAACCTACCAGAGCTGCAAAATCATTTCATTCCTATTCTGTGTTTACTGAAAGAGAGAAGGTCCCTTGTCCAGTCCAACCCCACTGCCACTAATGAAGGGTTTAATGGGCCAAGATTCCACCGCAGAAATAACATGCAACACAGCTTACATTTTACTGAAGCTACAGTCATGTGATCTGGCCTGAAAGAAGGAAAGCTTTCACCTGTTTCCTGGAAGGAATTTTCCGAGTCCTGAAAGGACCTTTACTTTTCTTCCCGGCTAGAGAAAGCATCCTTCACTAGGAATAAGTGACACCAGGAAAGTGCTTGTCTGATGTATAGCACATAGGGAGGCTCCATGTAAAAAGATTAACTCTTTTAGGTTGGTCATCCACTACACAAACTGTGAAATTAATATACTTAAACTGGACCTTCAGCATCATTTAATGAAAAGCCTTTAAAAACTATTCAACAGCATCTAAAATTAATATATTATACATATATTATTATTCTTTCCCCCACTGGACCGCAACTGTGTTCAGGACTCCGGGATATGGGTGCCGCCATCTTGCCCAGAAGCATCACATACTGAGCGGCATAGTAAGAAGGCTCAGAAAATGCACTAGGTGCAGGTAGGATGATTTTTAATGTGAGCAATCTGTATGTACAGGGTGGGGGAAACATATAAGATAGGCTCTTATTCAGGGTGAAGGTCCAGTTTAACTCAAGAACAGAGCCACAAAAGGACTTCCTAAGAAGGTATTAAGGAATTAAGCAATACAGAACCTCCCAAGAGGGCAAAAAACGACCTGGATCATGTAGGGAAATAAGGATTGGGCCATGTTGGAATATCTAAGAGGGCAATAAGGAAATTTAGGGTTTTAGGGTCTCCTAAGAGGACAAAGAGGATCTGTGCTACATAGGAATTTCGAGGAAGACAATAGGAATCAGGCCTATGTAGGATTTACCAAAAATGACAATAAAAGAACTGAGCCATGTAAGATTTTTCCAAATTGCATTAAGGAACTAGGTAATATACTACCTTCTAAGAAGGCAAAGAGGATGTATGCCATGTAGCACTCTTGAAAAGACAATAAAGACCTGAGCCTTGTAAGAACTTTTAAGTGGGCAAAAAGGAACTGGGCCATAAAGGATCTACGGAGAGAACAAAGCCACATTTCATTTTCTAAGAGAGCAATAAGGAGCTGGACCATGTAAGACTTTTCCAAAGGGCAAATAAGGAACTAGGTAACGAGGGACCTTATTTTAGGGCAAAGAGGATCAGGGCCTTGTAGGAATTCTCAAAGGAGAATAGGAATCTCAGCTTTGTACAAAGTTTCAAATGGGTCATAAACATCTAAGCCGCATAGGACTTTTAGAGAGGGCAAGAAGAAACTGGGCCATGTAGGGCTCCCTCCATGCTAAATGCTACCCTGTCCTATTTATTAGAAGAAAGTGTGATTATGCCTATGTGTCAGTATCATGCTGCAGAGTATGGTTGGGACCAATTAGATTCCTCCCTAATCATATTGCATAATTGGCTAGATCATGTCTGTTCTTTTTTAGCAAAAATGGTTGCAGTTATCCTGAACAAATTTCCAACTTACATACAATAAAGGCAAGGGAGGAAGCTGCTGCAAGGCCCATGGCAGAAGCAAGCACACAAAATTGGTGTTGTTCCGAGCACAGGGAACCATCCCGATCGCCAATGCCCCCTGCACATGAAAGTGAACCAAAACCAACGAAGATCTATACGATTCCCTTACGCGGGGCATCCAAGGGTGAGGGAGCGGCCGTACATGCGTCGTAGGACCAGGAAGAGGGGATTCTGGGGGGGATTCACACAGCAGGGTGCCACAGGGTCAAGGACCAAAACCCAGTATAGTCAAAATCCTGGGTCTTGGTCCACTTTAATGGCATTAAACAAGAGAAATCTTACTTTTCCCCTCAGTCCCCACAAAAAATAAAGCATTGTGATTGGCCGCCGCAGTCACATAGTCCATCAGCTTCCTCCGGGTATCCGGAAAATCACAACTCTCAATTTCTCCAGGGGTCTGAGGAGAAAGGTAACATTTGCTGCAAGATAAATGTTCCAGTTTAAAAATACTTGTACTTGTGTGTTACTCAAAGTTCAGTTTAATGGTTTTGCACCCGACATTATTGCTTTTTATTTTTTATTGATGGTCACTGTTAACTTTACAGTTTTGGAGTAGTTTTGCACTACAGGAAATGAAAACTGGACCTTCTTCCTCTGTGATTATTTTCATGATTATTTCCGGGGCAATTTCTATAGCAATAGCTTTCCAATCGCAAAAAAAAAAAAAAAATCGGGATTGTCCCACAATCACCTTGTTGTGAACACATCCTTACTATGGGGCCCTGTGAAACCTACGTACACAGCTGCAAACCTGCATAAAAGCTATCTAACATTTTGAACAAATTCAAAACTTTGTAACCTATATTGTGAAGGTTGATCCCTAGTTTGAACTGCAGTTTTCTATATGATGTGAATATTGATGTGGGCCTAGCAATCTTGGGGCCAGAGACCCAGTTTAAACTAGAGCACAGCCACACAAATACCCTTATTCATCATCAGCATAAAAAGTGGGCCAGAAAGAAGTTCTTTGGTTAGGGCTGCCATCAGTGCCGCCTAGCTGGGGCCCCTCTTTGTAGCAGCGCCTCATACTAGAGGCTTGGCTGTCCTGCCCTGGCTTTATACCTCAACTTGCTGCTGACATGGCATCTTATCTTATGGTTTAAGTCATTAGCAGTCAAGCTGCATCCATTGTACCATATTTTTCGCTCCATAAGATGCATATTTTTCGGTACATCTTATGGAGCGAATGTGTGTGCGGAGGGAGGGAGCATAATAAAGGGTCGACTGGCAGGAAGCAGTTAAACTTACACTTGCTGCCTGCCGATCCTCTGATGCCCGGGAACGAGCAGGAACGAGATCAGCAGTGCTAATTGTATAGCCCAGTAAGCTATGGAGGTGTGTGTATCTAAGTGTGGCACCGGGCATTGAAGGGCCGGTAGGCAGCAAGTGTAGGTTTAAATGCCTCCTGCTCAATGGTCCTCCATTGAGCTCCTAACACACGGTGGAGGGGGGTGGCACACAGCCTGCAATGGGGGAGATGCCACACACCGCCTGCAATAAGGGGCATGCCACACACCGCCTGCAATGGGGGGGCGATGCCACACACCGCCTGCAATGGGGGGGCGATGCCACACACCGCCTGCAATGGGGGGGGGATGCCACACACCGCCTGCAATGGGGGGGGGATGCCACACACCGCCTGCAATGGGGGGGGGATGCCACACACCGCCTGCAATGGGGGGGGGGATGCCACACACCGCCTGCAATGGGGGGGGGATGCCACACACCGCCTGCGATGGGGGGGGGGGATGCCACACACCGCCTGCAATGGGTGGGGATGCCACACACCGCCTGCAATGGGGGGCATGCCACACACCGCCTGCAATGGAAGGAATGCCACACACCGCCTGCAATGGAAGGAATGCCACACACCGCCTGCAATGGGGGGGGGGGATGCCACACACCGCCTGCAATGGAAGGAATGCCACACACCGCCTGCAATGGGAGGGATGCCACACACCGCCTGCAATGGGGGGGGGGATGCCACACACCGCCTGCAATGGGGGGGGATGCCACACACCGCCTGCAATGGGGGGGGGGGATGCCACACACCGCCTGCAATGGGGGGGCATGCCACACACCGCCTGCAATAGGGGGGCATGCCACACACCGCCTGCAATGGGGGGGCATGCCACACACCGCCTGCAATGGGGGGGCATGCCACACACCGCCTGCAATGGGGGGGGATGTCACACAGCCTGCAATGGGGGGGGGATGCCACACACCGCCTGCAATGGGGGGGGGGGGGATGCCACACACTGCCTGCAATGGGAGGGATGCCACACACCGCCTGCAATGGGGGGGGATGCCACACACCTCCTGCAATGGGGGGGGATGCCACACACTGCCTGCAATGGGTGGGCATGCCACACACCGCCTGCAATGGGGGGGCATGCCATACACCGCCTGCAATGGGGGGGGGGCATGCCATACACCGCCTGCAATGGAAGGAATGCCACACACCGCCTGCAATGGGGGGGGCATGCCATACACCGCCTGCAATGGGGGGGGGGCATGCCATACACCGTCTGCAATGGGAGGGATGCCACACACCGCCTGCAATGGGGGGGGGGATGCCACACACCGCCTGCAATGGGGGGGGATGCCACACACCGCCTGCAATGGGGGGGGGATGCCACACACCGCCTGCAATGGGGGGGGGATGCCACACACCGCCTGCAATGGGGGGGGGATGCCACACACCGCCTGCAATGGGGGGGGGGATGCCACACACCGCCTGCAATGGGGGGGGGATGCCACACACCGCCTGCAATGGGGGGGGGGGATGCCACACACCGCCTGCAATGGGGGGGCATGCCACACACCGCCTGCAATGGGGGGGCATGCCACACACCGCCTGCAATGGGGGGCATGCCACACACCGCCTGCAATGGGGGGCATGCCACACACCGCCTGCAATGGGAGGCATGCCACACACCGCCTGCAATGGGGAGGATGCCACACCCCGCCTGCAATAGGGAGGATGCCACACCCCGCCTGCAATGGGGGGCATGCCACACACCGCCTGCAATGGGGGGCATGCCACACACCGCCTGCAATGGGGGGCATGCCACACACCGCCTGCAATGGGGGGCATGCCACACACCGCCTGCAATGGGGGGCATGCCACACACCACCTGCAATGGGGGGCATGCCACACACCGCCTGCAATGGGGGGATGCCACACACTGCCTGCAATGGGGGGATGCCACACACTGCCTGCAATGGGGAGGTTGACACACACCGCTTGCAATGCGGGGGATGCCACACACCGCCTGCAATGGGGGGGGGGGGGATGCCACACACTGCCTGCAATGGGGGGGGGGGATGCCTCACACTACCTGCAATGGGGGGATGCCTCACATCGCCTGCAATGAGGGGATGCCTCACACTGCCTTTAATGAGGGGGTGCCTCACACTGCCTTTAATGAGGAGGATGCCTCACACTGCCTTTAATGAGGGGGATGCCTCACACTGCCTTTAATGAGGGGGATGCCTCACACTGCCTGTAATGAGGGGGATGCTTCACATTGCCTGTAACGGGGTGATTGGGAGGGGAACTGCACACTGTCTATAATGGGGTGATTGGGGAACTCTGCACACAGCCTGTAATGGGGCGATTGGGGGGGGGGACTCTGCATGCTGCCTGTAAATGCCTTTAATGAGGGGGTGCCTCACACTGCCTTTAATAAGGGGGTGCCTCACACTGCCTTTAATGAGGGGATACCTCACACTGCCTGTAATGAGGGGGATCCTTCACATTGCCTGTAACGGGGTGATTGGGGTGGAATCTGCACACTGCCTAGAATGGGGTGATTGGGGAACTCTGCACACAGCCTGTAATGGGGCGATTGGGGGGGGGGAACTCTGCACACTGCCTGTACATGGGTGGATGGGTGGGATTCGGCACACTGTCTGTAATGGGGCACTTGGGAGGGGGCATTTTGGCACAACATTTGGTTCAGAATATGTTTTTTTCCTCCTCTAAACCTTAGGTTTGTCTTAGCAGAAAGTTTGGAGGAGAAAGCACTATAATTACATTTTTTGTAAATTTCTGTAAAAATGAAACAGTTGGAGCCATGGCCACGATAAAAAAAGGAGAGGAGGGAGGAAGAGCAAGAGAAGAAGAAGAAGTCCAGCTACCATGGGTTGGAAACGAGCTGGAACACGTGTAAACAATAGTCAATGCTAAGCAGAGCCAAGAATGTGTTCTGAAGTTTTAGATAGCAAGAGGACGGGTAAAGACCAATTTTATATTAAAGGAGCAGTATCGCGAAATTTGCATTAAAAAAGATAAATAATGAAATAGCCACACAATAGCTTCTAACATGTGTATAAATAATCTGGCGATAGAAAAAGGAAAAAATATCTGCCTTTCTTTAAATTGTATAATTACAATGGCTCAGTCCATTTGCTGAATAGGGGGATCTGCTGGGTTGTATTTAGTGAGCTGCTTCATTTAGCCCACTGGTCTCCTAGCAACACTTTACCTCAGAGGCTGACACTGTAATCAGTGGTAACGGCTGTGTGTGTGTGAGGTGCTGATTTTGTTATGAGACCAGGTGACTCAAATGTGTAAAATCTATACAAAATAAACTAAACTGACTGAAAATAACTGAAATTCTTCTTTGAATAACTGTGCAGGAAAATCTAAAGGTATTAAAGTGGAACAAAACCCTGAGTTGCCGACCCTGAAGTCTATAAGACCTGGCCATTGACCTTGCCCCTTGGGCATTCTAAATCAGGATGCCCCACTGTGTGAAACGACCCCTGGATAACCACAGATCTCCCCATTTTTCTGGCGCGCTCACGCAGATAGTCATTTAGACAGGCCGGGCGGCCAGGAAGGTTACTGCTCAGGCTCCCCATCTGCGTGCAAACAGAGCTGATTGGATGAGAGCCCGCGCATGCGTTGTGGGACAGGGAAAGGTACGTTTTCACAGGCGAACTTGGGGATTTCACATATCAGGGCATCCCAAGTTGGGATGCCCCTAGGGGCACAAAACAAAACTCCAGATAGTGAAAATCCTGGGTTGGGCTTTGCTCAAAACACACAAAGCTGAAAGAAAGATCAGATGGAAAAATGAAAAATAAGAATATGAAAGAGAAAATGGTAAACTGAAAGATTCTGCAGCAGAGCCAACATGAAGGGAAAACTGTCAAAATCAGCTAAATGACTTCTAGAGCTTTTGTCTCTGTTTTAAATATATAAGTTCTGGCCAGGCAATGTTGCAATGTTATCTTATGCTGGACGGCTGCCAGCACTGAACAGCTGATACTTTGATACATTGTTTCACCCCTCTCCTCAGCGTGGAACAGGCCAGAGTGTCGGGCTCCGACACTCAGAAGACATAAACATGAGCTATTAGTCTCCAGCTGCTCAACACTGACATTTTTTTCTAAATTTGTAATTCTTACTCCAACACTTACCTACATTCAAAGTACCATTTAAATATGTCACCAAGAAAAAATCGTGATACTGCTCCTTTAAGTTCCTGTCTGAAGTTCCTAACAAAAAGTTCACGTAACATAAAAGCCACAGGGACAATAAGTCAGGATACAGACATGTAAAATTCCAGCCGCCAGGGGAACACAAATTCCAGGCGGCAGCCATTTGACCAGGCTACTGTTTTGTTTGATAAGCTCCCCAAACATACCCTTCTAAATGCGACAACACATGCAAACAACTCGCTAATTGTCTAATAAGCTACTGGGCAGCCGAGCGACAAGGCTGGGGCAGTGATGCCAACACTCTCGTCTTTAAAGGAAGTTGGGAAAAAAAAACATGTGTCGTTCCCGAGCTGCGGAATAATTGGATCTCGGCGTTCAGATTCATAATTGATGTCCTTGTTTACTCACTTACCAAAACAATTGAAGAAGCCTAATGTGTTTAATGGGCAGTTGCAACAAAACCATCCCCTCGTTATCTCAGTCCACTGGATGCAGAACACAAGGCCCATCGTAAATAGTAATCAGTTCTCCAGTGTCATTAGCCTGAGCGTGAGGAAATCCAGCTATCTACTGAGGAGTCTGCGCACAGACAAAACTCTTTGTTTTTTTTTTTATAGCACTTTCTGTAACGCTGCACTGAAAACAACAGCATCAAAAGAGAGTGGAATTGCCCTGCGAGTCTCCCACCTTCTGTGAGCTGGCAACCCCCAATCTCCGCCACCGCTTCCACCTTTAGTCAAGCCCCCCGTTCGCCGGGAAGCGCGATATGCCTCGTCGGACACGGTTGCCCCCAGGTCTTAAATGGTGCAAACGATGCCAGCTCACAGTGTAGATGGAAGGAACACAAGGGTAACTATGGCCAAAGTGGTGCACGGGTGATCAGTCCAAAGGTGCGTCTACACACGGGGATGAGGCAGAAGAATGGTCAAACACTAGCAGAAGATCAAGTCGGGTGGTCAGAAGTAACACGGTATCCAAAAGGGGTCAGACGGAGTTCAAGTTTGGGCAGGCAAAAGATCAGTTCGGGCAGCAAGCTGGGGTGGTCAGACAAAGCCGGGACAATCAATCTCCAGCTTCTGCCTGATGGAGGGGTGGGACAAGCTAGGAGGGACTGAGCCTGTGCAATCAGACTGTCCACCTTTTGCTGAGGAAGGAAGATCCTTGCCTGAACTGTATCCAGATTCATTCCTAGGAATGGAGTTACCAAGGAAGGGGACAGTGAGGACTTGGGGTGGTTGATCACCCATCCAAATGACTCCAGAGTGGACACCACCAGCTGAGTATCCAACTCTGCCTGATGTAGAGACTGGGAAGTGATGAGGATGTCGTCCAGATAGGGAAGCACGCGGACGCCCTGACATCTGAGCAGAGACATCACGCCAGCCAGCACCTTGGTGAACACCCTGAGAGCTGAAGTGAGGCCGAAGGGCAAGGCCACAAATTGGTAGTGTTGATCCATCAGAGCGAACCTGAGGAACCTTTGATGACCTGGGAACACAGGAATATGAAGGTAAGCATCTTTGATGTCCACAGAAGTCATGAAATCCCCTTGGCGCAGGGAACTGATGGCAGAGCGCAGAGTCTCCATGCGAAAGCGCCTGCCCCTGACAAACTTGTTGAGAACTTTTAAGTCCAGAATGGGCCTGACAGAACCATCCTTTTTGGGTACTGTGAATAGGTTGGAATAAAAGCCCTTGCCTTTTTCTCTTAAAGGGACCTGGCAGATGACCCCCAGCTCCAGGAGGCCTTGCACTGCTTGCACTAGCTCCTGAGCTGACACAGGGTCCTGAGGAATCCGGGATCTGATGAATCTTGGAGGGGGATCGGCAGCAAACTCTATCTTGTAACCGGAGGACACTACCTCCTGAATCCACCGGTCTGAGACATGAAGCCTCCAGACGTGAGAGTAGTGCTGCAGCCGTCCCCCCACCCGGATGGGTGAGGGCGCCCCATCATGCCTGAGGGGGCTTGGGAGAGGATTT
Source organism: Gastrophryne carolinensis (assembly GCA_027917425.1). NCBI lineage: Eukaryota > Metazoa > Chordata > Amphibia > Anura > Microhylidae > Gastrophryne > Gastrophryne carolinensis. The sequence continues at coordinate 30,451,957 of CM051235.1, read as the reverse complement.
AGCTTTGGGACCTCAGGAGGAGCCAGGACGTCCACATGCTCTGCCTCTACCCCAGAATTCTCTCCGGGCCCCAGGGAAAGACACCGCCCTTCCCTGTCTTGCACCACGGTAAGGGGAGGAGAAGGAACCCTGACCCCGAAAGGGCCGAGGTTGCCGCCTGCGCTGGGGTAACCTGCCTCCCTTAGCAAAAAGGTCCAGGCTGTCTCCAAACAGACGCAGTCCTTTAAAGGGAAACCCAGTGAGGGCCTTCTTGGCAGCGTTGTCAGCAGCCCACTGGCGCAGCCAAACCGAGCGGCGTATAGCCACCACGGGGGCAGAAGTTCTGGCACACATTCTGATGGTCTAATCCAATGCTGATAGGACAAAATTTACAAAAACATCACAACTGGAGAGTGCATTAAACACCTCACAAGGAAAATCATCAGAGGCACTATCAAGCATATTCCTGATAAGGGTTCTAGTGGCCACAGCAGTAATGGCAGAGGCACAGACCAGGCGCAGCGCTGTCCCCGCACATGCAAAGGCGTGGGAGGCCAGCTGGTCAATGCGCCGGTCCTCAGCATCCCGCAGGGTAGTAGAATCAGGGGAATGCATGACAGAGGTGTTAGATAGCCCTAGGATCGGGGCATCCACCTCGGGGGGGGGGGGGGGGGGTGACCAACATTTAACCACCTCAGCAGGAAAGGAATACTTCCTATCCCAACTCTTTAGAACCCCGGGAAGTTTACTGGGGCGCTCCCATTCCTTGAGCACAAGGTTATGGAAATGTGCCTGCTCTGGAAATTCCAAACGTGATCTTGCTGTATGGAAAAGCTCCCCTCTTTGCCTGGGAGCCTCAACAGGGAGAGAGATAGACAGAACCTTCAAAAATCTGGGTCAATAATCTGTCAGTGTCATCCGGGGCCCAGGGGTCAGAGCCAGAATCGTCATGACCCTTTGGTCTCTCATCAGATGAGCCTGAATCAGAAAAGAGCTCCCCTTCATCAGACAGGGTATAGCCACACAGATTCCAAAACTCCTCAGTTCCCATAGGGAAAACAGTAACATTAGGCGTCAAGTGCCGCTTCTTAGCAGGGGCCTTACGCGCTAAGGACTTCGCAATAATCTGTTCAACAGTAGCCAGTCTAGAAGACACATCAGGCTGAGAATCCCCACTAGTATGCAACTCAGTAGGAGTGAGATTTAAGCTTGGGGGAGTAGGTGAAGAGAAACGAGGTGCAGCCACTGGCAGGCCAGATTGCAATGCAAGCACCTGCTGAGCACAGGGTACACAGATCCGCGCCTTGTCAGCGTCAGCATGAGGCTGCCCACACGCTACACACAGCCGGTCTTGTCCCAAAGGGACCCCGGTAGCATTATCCTGGGATGCCTCCATATGGTGATTATAGCGGCGCTATACGCCGATAGGGAATAACGCTATATAGCAACCCTGGATGCCCCAATAACCTGCTAGGGACGTGGGAGTATAATTTTTACAAGGCCTACAAGTAATATACTAAAAACAGGGCCGGGAGAAGCGAAGAAGGGTTCGTCCCGCCTGAAAGACATAAGCAGACAAGACCTTAAGTACATCGTAACAAAAGTGAAGCAGATAAAGCCGGCTGCGAGGGCACTTACGGACCGCGGTAGGTAGGAGTCCGTCGCGCATAGGCCAACCAAGTCAGAAAAGATGGCGTCGGTATACCTCGAGGGGCGGGCCAGTAATAGCAATGACGCGGAACGTGCCAAAGACGGGTCCCGCCCCCCCGAAGAGCGCGAAGCCAGAAAGGCCAACAGCCAATGATGGCGCACCAGCGCCTGAGGTAATGCCGCCGCCAAGCGCGGAACCAAGTTAGCGCGCGGCGGTGGTAAATTTAAAAGCAATACAGACAAGTCAGCGCGGTGGCTGACACAAGAATAAAGACATGTGAAAGGTGAAAGCACAGACTGCATAACATACATATCTATACACATACACCGCCCCCCCTCTTTTCCCCCCGAATACTACAAGGAGGATGAGGGAGGACGGCGGCCACTTAAATAGGGCCCACCGATAGGCAGGGGCAATAGTGCGGGAGGGGCATCCCATAGAGGCTCACCATAAGCCTGAACCGCTTACCCTTTGGTGGGGGATTGCGGTGGAGCAGCGCTCCTAAGCACCAACGGCGGTGCTGCCTACCATCACCCGACCAGCGCAGCCAAGGCTGGGAGGCATATTACTAGTGGAACGGGTGGGAATAGTCCTACAGGGCCGCAGGCTAATAGCCCCGCTCACCTGCGAGTAGAGAGCCAATTTCTCGTCCTTCGCAGCCAGACTGCAGAGAAATTCTGGGGATTTGTAGGAGGTCCCTGGGTGTTTGAGGGGCCGGGAGGAGCCTATTTTCGATGTCTCTGCAGTCCAGCGCCATCTGGCGGAGTATATCCCAACTGTAAGTATTAGATTTGGAGCAGGACGTACTGTATACTAAGAATATATTATTTTACAGAAAGAGTAGTAGATGCTTGGAACAAACTTCCAGCAGAGGTGGAAAATCAACAGTCACTGTATATAAACCTGCCTGGGATAAGCCTCCATCTATCCTAAGATAAAGAGAGCATACAGTATATACATAAGGGCAGACTAGATGGAGCGTATGCTCTCCTTCTGCCATAAACCTTCTAGGTGTCTATGTAAAACCACAAAAAGTACATTTCTTGAGTGTGGTTCTTCTTTAAAAGCAATCAAATTGCACAGATGGAAACGCTCATGAATCCAAGCAACGCAGAGTTGCCATAACACGCCGGGGAAAGCAACTTTCTCGTGTGAGTGAGCACTTATGCTTTGTTTACGGCTGCGCACGAGAGGCCGCGCATGCGTCCGGTCACGCCGTCTCGCGCTGGTTGCAGATGTGAAGGCTCAGTATATGTGAACCTATAGGCGTGTGCGACGGCTGCGGCCTGTTTGTCTTCCCTCACCATTGTTTACATGAACACACAGAGTTCCCTGCTTAAGCAATAATTACAGAGCACAGCAAACACGGCGCAGGGAGCGCACAGAGGGCTGCAGGGCAAGAAGCGCAGGAAGGCCGCGCGCTCCCATTTACAGCACCATGAAGATGGATGACTGGCTGCACAGAGGATGTGCAGCGAGCGCAGGACCGATGATGAGAAACATAACTCTGCTGTCTGTAGCAACACCGGACATGACAGTGCACTGCTAGACCTCCCAAGTGTCCCTCATTTGGAGGGACTGTCCCTTTTTTTTCGAGTTTATGTCCCCCAGTCCCTTGTTCTCATTTGTCCTTCTTTGAGATAATAATGCAGATCTGCATCAACAAATGATTCATTTACCTATTTAAAGTGTTTTTATTGTTGTAACTGTTATATCTTATCTGCTGTCCATCCCTTAAGGGGCGTGGCCTAATTTACAAAATTATCCCTCTTTCCCACCCTGAAAAGTTGGAAGGTATGGCGCACTCCAGTCAGGGCCGGCTCCAGGTGTATGTGGGCCCTTGGGCAGCATGGTCTCAGTGGGCCCCTTTATGGTGAAGAGTCACGTCACATCACAGAGGGACGTCCCAGATCTGGATGCCCCCTAAGGATCATGCAATTTGGACCAAAACTCTAGTTTTGGTCTACTTTGAAGTGCACCGAACCCCTTTAAACCTGACCACAGAGTATAAACAAATCTAGATTCTCCTGATTTTGGTTGCCCCTGTGTGTGACCCTCCTCCCCTCCTTTGTTCATTACTTTCCTGGATCTGGTGAATGCACTGTGGGATCGCCAGTTTGACTTAACGGGCAAACCAGGGGGGTTCTTTCACAAACAGGGGCATCCCTAATTGAGATGCCCCTGTAAAGCGGACCAAAACTCAGGGGTGGAATTGCTTGCTCAGTGGGTATGCCAGCTACCCCAGGGGGTTTCACACAGTAGGGTATCACAGCTCCAGGGATAGGAAATCAGCTGGGGTGGGCAACTTAAAAGCAGAGCAAAACCCAGCACTTCCTCCCCTGGAATCTAAATCGAGATGCCCGGTTGTGTGGAACCCCGCCATTCGAGGAGATGTGGGCACCAGCTTTCCCAGTCCATCGCAGGTCAAGTGCCATTGCACAAGGGCTGGCCCTGTCAGTGAAACCCCCCAGATCTTCTTCATCAACTCACCTTCCTCGGTCCTATGGCGCATGCGCGGCCGCTCGTCCAATCAGCACGCTTGGAGCCGCTGAGCTATGCACGCCTGAGCGACGTCTTAGCTCAGCAGCTCCGAGCACGCTGGCGGCCGCATCTCGTGCTTCCCTTTAAAAGGCACGCGCCCTGCTAGAGGGATAGCGCATGTGCCGTTGGACTGGGATTAAAGTAAGTGTAGCGGGCGACCTGGGGGGGGGGGTTTACACAGCGGGGCATCCGGATTTTGGATGCCCCGCAGAGAGGGAATGGATCGGCCCGGGAATCTTAGAGAAATAGATTCCTGGCCCGATCCAGCTGGGTTTTGGTCCACTTTAATCACTTGACTGGCTTGTTGGTAACACAAGAAAAAGGAGAGTCTGGTACATAGGCCCAGGACCACCATCAGGGCAGCACAGGCAGGACTCCTGTATGGGGACCAGTCACCAGCCATGATGCCAACCCTGTCACTTCTCACCAGCTCCCACACTTTCATGAAATCCAGGGACACACCCCAATGCTGATCTGGCCCTCCACCCAAAAATGCCATCTGAAAGTCTGTTACTAAGGCAGGGGGGCAATAAATTGTGGAGTTTATTAAAGCGGACCGGGTGTGGGTGTTGGTACCGCTACAAGACAGCGAGGGGCATGTAGAAAGCCGAAGCCCCCCTAGAACGCCTGATATTCTTACCCTATCCTTGAGACTCGCCGAAAATGCAGCTGCGTGATTGGACATCGTCGCTCATATGGGTAGTAGATGCTTTCTGGGTTCCGGCCGCTGGAAAGCCCCACCCAAGTGAACGCTGGCGGCCAATCGCACAGCTGCATGCTCGGCGATGCTCGAGGATTAGGTAAGAATATTGGATGTCTGCGAGGGAGGCTCCAGCATTCTGCATGCCCACCCCCCCACTGCAGCGGTACCAACACCTCCACCTGATAGCGGGAAAATGGGTGTTGGTCTGCATTAAAGAGGAACAACACCCGGGAATTCTACTCTCCTGGGTAGTGTTCCTCTCAGACAGGCATCCTAAATTTGGGATGCCCCACTGTGTAACCCCCCGGTTCACCATAAAAACCCACCTACCCACAGTGCAGACGCGGCCGAAACTATTTCGCTGAGTTCCCTTCTGCTAGAAGTTAAAGTGGAGAAAAAGCAAAGATTTTGACTATCCTGGGTTTTGGTCCATTCCCTGGGGCAACCCGATCGGAGGGGGGTTTGTGAAACCCCCCAGATCGCCCGAAGAAACTCACCTCTTCATGGTCCTATGGCGCATGCGTAGCCGCTCGTCCAATCAGCGTGTCATCTAAGACGGCGTCTAAGTCCAGTGGCTCCGAGCAGCCGCATTCTTCCCTCTAACAGGAAGCGTGCCCACGTTGGCCATTCATAAATGGCCCTGCTAGAGGAATAGCGTGGATGAGTCCGCGTCCTGCATATGCGCCGTTGGAGCAGGAACAAAAGGTGAGCGAACGTGGCGACCTGGGGAGTTTCACACAGCGGAGCATCCTGATTTTGGATGCCCCGGGGGGTGGGAATCGATCGAGCTGGGGAAGCTGAGTGGAGCCAAATAGACTGCCGGCCGCATCCATGCTCAGATTCCAGCTGTGGGAGCACCCATGTTGCCCATTCAGAAAGGCCTGTTGCGGGTATGCGCACAGCTAAACGTAGGCTGGGATGCAGCCATGGCGCCGAGGGCTTTGGGTGCAGGTAAGTGGAACGTGGGGGTTTCACACAGCCGGAGCATCACAATTCAGGATGACCCTGGAGTTTTTTTTAGACTCCAGGGCACCCAAAGTTCCTCTCCTCTGGAACTGGTATGTCTGGTAAGTAACCTTGTGACGGAGCGGTTGCAGGTTCGATTCCCCGCCATGGGACATGACTGAACTGTTCGAGCCAGGCAGGTAATCCCCCAACTGCCCCCCGGGCACCATTGCTTGGGCAGCCACCGCTTTGTGTTTGTCTTATTGTACGGATTGGTTAAATGCGGCGGAAACATTCCAGTGTGCACGCAAGCATACAATGGCTATGCCCCAAGTCTCACTCCCCATACAGCCAAAAACATCCGGCCTACTGCTGATGAGAGCCTAAAGCTCGAAACACGTGTCCGCAAGTTGGATGTGTCTGGCTGTATAAAATGTAAAGCTAATCCTTGGCATTGCACCCTTAGCGTTTCTAAGGGCCCTGGATGGCACGGAGACATAAAGAGATGATTTGCATAGCTCCGCCTACTGTAAGGATAGATGGGTAATGCTATCTGTCCTTGGACTGGGTACTGTGCAAATACTTTCCGTTCTAGGAAAGCTTCTCTTTTTCTTTTATCTATGTGCAAAATCCCAAAAAGCTGAAGCCAGGGGCCCCTTTAGTGATGGTGTCGGTGGGCCCCTTAAAGCCAGTCCTGGTTAAAGGAGATAAGGATGAAGTCGAGGATGCCCCCTTTAGACTGTGTGCGTGTCGGCAGAAACACACCCCTGCAGGTCTAATAAATGCCTGTGACAAGATGCAGATGCCTAATCCCAGTCATAGGAACATAATGACCATAGCGACGCGGTGATGGCGATAAGGAAAGCTGCAGGGGAGGGGGGGGGGGGGTGTCAGGGATGAGGGTCTGTGATAACGCTGCTTTATGGAAAGGTGCGGCAGACACAATGCACAGATAGGGGATCAGTGGTGTGTGAGCATTTTACAGACATAGTAACGATCTTTACGGGCTGAACGTCGGAGATAATGACAGCGGAGAAGAAGAACAGCGCAGTCCTATAATCACATAACGGCGGCGTGGTGGAGTTGGGGGTTGGTATTAGACCTTTACACATAAATCAGTTTCATTCATGCACTGCGGGAAAAGCGGCCGTTCATTAAAAACGATTGGTCAGACAATTTTTCATGGAAGCGAAAGCCGCATTGCTCCCCGCCGTCGTATGCGGCGACAACTTGTTGGCATTTTGTTTCATAGCAACACGACGGTGACAATATCCACCCCTCAATCTTTTCTTTTGGAAATGTAATGGGGAGGGGGGAGGATTTCTGCTAATAAAGAGGTTAATATAAAGACTAAGGTAATGGCTGTACCACAGGGGGGTTGGTACAGGAGCGGCAGACGCGTTCTGTGATATAATACGTATTGACATTGACTCCTGTTTGGAGGTTGCGGCAGCGGCACAAGGAACAAGCGCGCTGGGAAGATGGGAGGGGGGCGCGTCAGGAGCCGGCGTGCGGGGCTTACAGATTGTTTATGAACCGCACATAGAAAAACACACACACACGCGTCAGCTTATTAAAAAGAGATACAAGTAAAATATATATGTAGAACACCGCGCACACACTATATAACAGGAACTTTCAGGACTAAACAATTTCTATTAGGAATGCTCAACGTGTGCAACTTCTTATTCCAGAGAAGATAGGCAGCAGTATATATATATATATATATATATATATCACAGAGCAATAAAAGGTTAAAGCCGACCTTCACCCTAAATAAGAGCCTATCTTATGTGTTTCCCACACCCTGTACATACAGATTGCCCACATTAATCCGGACCTTCACTCTGAATAAGAGCCTATCTTATATGTTTCCCTCACCCTGTACATACAGATTGCCCACATTAATCCGGACCTTCACTCTGAATAAGAGCCTATCTTATATGTTTCCCACACCCTGTACATACAGATTGCCCACATTAAAAATCATCCTACCTGCATCTACTGCATGTTATGAGCCTTTAAGCATCCAAGATGGCGGCTCATGAAACATCAGGCAGCCTGCGAACGAGAAGTGTCTTCTGGCTGTGCTGCTCTGTATTCTGGCATTGCTGACCTTTTCCTGACCCCAGCTCTGCTCTGTCTGAGCAAAGCACAGCTATAACCCCACCTCCTGTACTTTATCCCACTCTCCTCTCCTCAGTAAGTGTGATGCTTCTGAGTCAAGATGGCGGCGCCCGTATCCTAGAGTCCTGAACAGAGTTGCAGCCCAGCGGGGGAAAGAATAATAAGTAAGTGACTAAAAACTTTAAATATATTAACTTTAGATGCTGGGGAATCGTTTTTTATGGGTTTGGGCTTTTCAATAAATCATGGTGAAGGTCCGGTTTAATAACAGAAACTTTCAGGACTAAACAATTTCTATTTAGAATGCTCAACGTGTGCCACTTCTTATTCCAGAGAAGATAGGCAGCAGTATATATAAAAGACACAGAGCAATAAAAGGTTAATTATAACAAAGGAACAAGGCGATTAATAAATTAATAATTGTGTGCAACTTAATAATAATTAATATTAATAATTAATTTAAATTTAATTAATTTTAAGTAATTTTAAGTACATTTAATTTAATTAACTTAATAATAATTAATAATTGTGTGCAACTTCTTATTCCAGAGAAGATAGGCAGCAGTATATATATATATATATATATATATATATATATATATATATATATATATATATATATATATATATAAGACACAGAGCAATAAAAGGTTAATTATAACAAAGGAACAAGGCGATTAATAAATGTCCCATAACACATGCACTTCAGATGCAAGGCAATACAGTGATCACTTGCTGCGCACCTATCCTATCATCTGGCCAGTTTGCATCATAGCCTCTGACTGTCGCCATCAGACTGGGATCTTAAACCTTCACCATGATTTATTGAAAAGCCCAAACCCATAAAAAACGATTCCCCAGCATCTAAAATTAATATATTTTACGTTTTTAGTCACTTACTTATTATTCTTTCCCCCACTGGGCTGCAACTCTGTTAAAGTGGACCAACACCCAGGGGGGATCGGATCTATAAGATTCCCGGGCCGATCAGATCCCTCCCTGCGGGGCATCCGAAATCGGGATTCTCCGCTGTGTGAAACCCCCCAGGAAGCCCAGAAACCTTACCTTAACCCCATTCCAACAGCGCATGCGCAGACCGCGTCTCGCGCTTCCCTCTAGCAGGGCGCGCACCCGCGTCGGCCGTTTGTGAATGCCCGGCGCGGGCGCGCTCCCTGTTAGAGGGAAGCGTGAGACCCGGCCTCCAGCGCTCAGAGCCGCTGTGGTTGGATGCCACTTGTACGTGCATACCACAGTGACTCTGAGCGCTCTGATTGGACGAGCGCCCGCGTAGGAGCGTGGGGGGTTGCACACAGCGGGGCACCCCCGATCGGGGTGCCCCACCGAAGTGGACCAAAACCCAGGATAGTGAAAATCCTGGGTGTTGGTCCACTTTAAGGACTTTAGGATATGGGCGCCGCCATCTTGACTCAGAAACATCACACTTACTGAGGAGAGTGGGATAAAGAACAGGGGGGCGGGTTATAGCTGTGCTTTGCTCAGACAGAGCAGAGCTGGGGTCAGGAAAAGGTCAGCAATCCCAGAATGCAGAGCAGCACAGTCAGAAGGCACTTCCTGTTTACAGGCTGCCTGATGTTCCATGAGCCGCCATCTTGGATGTTTAAAGGCTCATAACATGCAGTAGGATGATTTTTAATGCGAGCAATCTGTATGTACAGGCTGTCATCCGGATCTTGTCTCTGCTCCCCATTCTCCATCCATGGTTGTCGGATTCCAGGGCTGGCAAGTTTGTGGCTATTTTACTTCATGAGATGTGCTTTTCGATTCAACTGCTTTTGCAAGTGTATTTCTTGTGCTATCTATTAAAATTGGGACTGTTTGTATGGACTTACGCTAGATCTGTCCCTTTTTGTCCCTCTTTATATGCGATTCATTTCAGGAGCAACCAAAGTTTGTGTTATTATCACCTGTGGAATTATCAGCTTCTTAGAGGTCACCATCAGCGCGGGATCTGAAGGCTCATATATTCCTGCCAGCTGGTAAGAGGCTGTGTTATCGGTGGCGGAAGCATTTTGTGTTATCGGTGGTGGGAGCATTTTGCCGTTCATCAGATGGTGGACTATTGCTCATTCACAGTGTATAGCATCCTGCTGTGTGTCCAAGTGATCACTGTATTGCCTCATGTGTGCATGTGTTATGGGACATTTATTAATCCCCTTGTTCCTTTGTTATAATTAACCTTTTATATATACTTATTAAAAAGAGCATTTGAATTCCTTAGGTTTTGTACCTCTCTGGTGGAGCTTTGGGATGCCGTATCCCCTGGGATCCCCCATAAACTCAGATTTTCCCAGTTCTCACGGCACATGCGCTGGCCACTCAGCCAATCCGCGACGCTCATTCTATTCACATTTCCTTTATTGCACTGAGATCAGAGCGCTGTGTATTCTATGGGATCGCTTGTAGGGTCACTTTTTCCTCATTCCCTCAGCACATGCGCTGGCCACTCAGCCAATTAGTGTTGCTCATTCTATTCAGATTTCCTCTGCCGCAACGAGGTCAGAGCGCTGTGTATTCTATGGGATCGCTTGTAGACTCTTTTTCCTCATTTCCTCTGCACATGCGCTGGCCACTCAGCCAAATGGCGACGCTCATTCTATTTACATTTCCTTTGCCTCCCTTAGATCAGAGCGCGGTGTATTATATGGGATTACTTCTAGACTTTTCCTCATTCCCTCGGCACATGCGCTGGCCACTCAGCCAATTAGCGACGCTCATTCTATTTACATTTCCTTTGCCGCACCGAGGTCAGAGCGCTGTGCATTCTATGTGATTGCTTGTAGGCTCTCTTTTTCCTCATTCCCTTGACGCATGGGATCGCTTGTAGACTTTTCCTCATACCCTTGACGCATGGGATCGCTTGTGGGCTCTTTTTCCTCATTCCCTCGGCACATGCGCTGGCCGGTCAGTCAGTCAGAACCGCTCGTACTATTCAGATTTCCTTTGCTGCACTAAGGTGAGAGCGCTGCGTATATCTCGGGACCCCAATATATTCAACTGCCTGCTCAGCCAGTGGCGTTAGTCATCAGATTTCATCTGCAGCTCAGAGGGGCAAGGAAATCTGAAGCTGAGCGCCACTGGCCGCATCCCCGCTCACCTCTAGCTGTGGGCGTGGCCATTTATGTGAGCGGATAGCTAGAGGTATGCTGTGGGCGTGGCCATTTATGTGAGTGGATAGCTAGAGGTATGCTGTGGGCGTGGCCATTCATGTGAGCGGATAGCTAGAGGTATGCTGTGGGCGTGGCCATTCATGTGAGTGGATAGCTAGAGGTATGCTGTGGGCGTGGCCATTAATGCGAGTGGATAGCTAGAGGTATGCTGTGGGCGTGGCCATTCATGTGAGCGGATAGCTAGAGGTATGCTGTGGGCGTGGCCATTCATGTGAGCGGATAGCTAGAGGTATGCTGTGGGCGTGGCCATTCATGTGAGCGGATAGCTAGAGGTATGCTGTGGGCGTGGCCATTCATGTGAGCGGATAGCTAGAGGTATGCTGTGGGCGTGGCCATTCATGCAAGTGGATAGCTAGAGGTATGCTGTGGGCGTGGCCATTCATGCGAGTGGATAGCTAGAGGTATGCTGTGGGTGTGGCCATTCATGCGAGCGGATAGCTAGAGGTATGCTGTGGGCGTGGCCATTCATGTGAGTGGATAGCTAGAGGTATGCTGTGGGCGTGGCCATTCATGCGAGTGGATAGCTAGAGGTATGCTGTAGGCGTGGCCATTCATGTGAGTGGATAGCTAGAGGTATGCTGTGGGCGTGGCCATACATGTGAGTGGATAGCTAGAGGTATGCTGTGGGCGTGGCCATTCATGTGAGTGGATAGCTAGAGGTATGCTGTGGGCGTGGCCATTTATGTGAGCGGATAGCTAGAGGTATGCTGTGGGCATGGCCATTCATGCGAGTGGATAGCTAGAGGTATGCTGTGGGCGTGGCCATTCATGCAAGTGGATAGCTAGAGGTATGCTGTGGGCGTGGCCATTCATGCGAGTGGATAGCTAGAGGTATGCTGTGGGTGTGGCCATTCATGTGAGCGGATAGCTAGAGGTATGCTGTGGGCATGGCCATTCATGTGAGCGGATAGCTAGAGGTATGCTGTGGGCGTGGCCATTCATGCAAGTGGATAGCTAGAGGTATGCTGTGGGCATGGCCATTCATGTGAGCGGATAGCTAGAGGTATGCTGTGGGCGTGGCCATTCATGTGAGTGGATAGCTAGAGGTATGCTGTGGGCGTGGCCATTCATGCGAGTGGATAGCTAGAGGTATGCTGTGGGTGTGGCCATTCATGCGAGCGGATAGCTAGAGGTATGCTGTGGGCATGGCCATTCATGTGAGTGGATAGCTAGAGGTATGCTGTGGGCGTGGCCATTTATGTGAGCGGATAGCTAGAGGTATGCTGTGGGCATGGCCATTCATGTGAGCGGATAGCTAGAGGTATGCTGTGGGCGTGGCCATTCATGCGAGTGGATAGCTAGAGGTATGCTGTGGGCGTGGCCATTCATGCGAGCGGATAGCTAGAGGTATGCTGTGGGCGTGGCCATTAATGCGAGTGGATAGCTAGAGGTATGCTGTGGGCGTGGCCATTCATGTGAGCGGATAGCTAGAGGTATGCTGTGGGCGTGGCCATTCATGTGAGCGGATAGCTAGAGGTATGCTGTGGGCGTGGCCATTCATGTGAGCGGATAGCTAGAGGTATGCTGTGGGCGTGGCCATTCATGCAAGTGGATAGCTAGAGGTATGCTGTGGGCGTGGCCATTCATGCGAGTGGATAGCTAGAGGTATGCTGTGGGTGTGGCCATTCATGCGAGCGGATAGCTAGAGGTATGCTGTGGGCGTGGCCATTCATGTGAGTGGATAGCTAGAGGTATGCTGTGGGCGTGGCCATTCATGCGAGTGGATAGCTAGAGGTATGCTGTGGGCATGGCCATACATGTGAGTGGATAGCTAGAGGTATGCTGTGGGCGTGGCCATTTATGTGAGCGGATAGCTAGAGGTATGCTGTGGGCGTGGCCATTCATGCGAGTGGATAGCTAGAGGTATGCTGTAGGCGTGGCCATTCATGTGAGTGGATAGCTAGAGGTATGCTGTGGGCGTGGCCATACATGTGAGTGGATAGCTAGAGGTATGCTGTGGGCGTGGCCATTCATGTGAGTGGATAGCTAGAGGTATGCTGTGGGCGTGGCCATTTATGTGAGCGGATAGCTAGAGGTATGCTGTGGGCATGGCCATACATGTGAGTGGATAGCTAGAGGTATGCTGTGGGCGTGGCCATTCATGTGAGTGGATAGCTAGAGGTATGCTGTGGGCGTGGCCATTCATGCGAGTGGATAGCTAGAGGTATGCTGTACGCGTGGCCATTCATGTGAGTGGATAGCTAGAGGTATGCTGTGGGCGTGGCCATACATGTGAGTGGATAGCTAGAGGTATGCTGTGGGCGTGGCCATTCATGTGAGTGGATAGCTAGAGGTATGCTGTGGGCGTGGCCATTTATGTGAGCGGATAGCTAGAGGTATGCTGTGGGCATGGCCATTCATGCGAGTGGATAGCTAGAGGTATGCTGTGGGCGTGGCCATTTATGTGAGCGGATAGCTAGAGGTATGCTGTGGGCATGGCCATACATGTGAGTGGATAGCTAGAGGTATGCTGTGGGCGTGGCCATACATGTGAGTGGATAGCTAGAGGTATGCTGTGGGCGTGGCCATTTATGTGAGCGGATAGCTAGAGGTATGCTGTGGGCATGGCCATTCATGCGAGTGGATAGCTAGAGGTATGCTGTGGGCGTGGCCATTCATGCGAGTGGATAGCTAGAGGTATGCTGTGGGCGTGGCCATTTATGTGAGTGGATAGCTAGAGGTATGCTGTGGGCGTGGCCAGTGATGCGAGTGGATAGCTAGAGGTATGCTGTGGGCGTGGCCATTCATGCGAGTGGATAGCTAGAGGTATGCTGTGGGCGTGGCCAGTGATGCGAGTGGATAGCTAGAGGTATGCTGTGGGTGTGGCCATTCATGCAAGTGGATAGCTAGAGGTATGCTGTGGGCGTGGCCATTTATGTGAGTGGATAGCTAGAGGTATGCTGTGGGCGTGGCCAGTGATGCGAGTGGATAGCTAGAGGTATGCTGTGGGCGTGGCCATTCATGCGAGTGGATAGCTAGAGGTATGCTGTGGGCGTGGCCAGTGATGCGAGTGGATAGCTAGAGGTATGCTGTGGGCGTGGCCAGTGATGCGAGTGGATAGCTAGAGGTATGTTGGCCATGGCATGGAGATGCAGCGAGAGCTCATGAAGAGGTGAGTGGAGCGGGTGATGCCCCATAAAGATGTAAAGCAGCTCAGTAAACGGGGGACGGGGGAGGGTTATGGCATGCAACAGACCATTCAGAGAGGCCAAGACAAGAAAAGAGAGAAACAATTGGTAAATATGTTTCATTTCACATTTGAAGTGGACCAAAAACCCTGGTAATCCCAGCTCTTGGGCCCACTGATAGTTTGAGGGGTAGGTTAGGTTGGTTTAGTACAAAGCAAGTATATATAGGTTAGCGCTGGGAGAGTATTGTGTAGCTGCACCTGTATTGATCGGCCAAACTCAAAATGTAGATGTAAGTAGATAGAGGCTGATTTTGGGTTCAGGGCCCTTAAAGTGGACCAACACCCAGGATTTTGACTATCCTGGGTTTTGGTCCACTTCGGTGGGGCACCCTGATCGGGGGTGCCTCGCTGTGTGAAACCCCCCAGAAAGCCCCAAAAACTCACCTGACCCCACTCCAACGTAACCGCTGCAGCCAATCCTCGCCGACGGACAAGCGAGGTCCGTTGACGGACAAGCGAGCGCGCCCGCCGCTGCCTCCCGCACGTCACTCTTACAGGGAGCGCGTCCACGCCGGCCATTCACAAACGGCCAGCGCGGGTGCGCGCCCTGTTAGAGGGATGCGCGGGCGGCGACGGCTCGCACATGCGCCGCTGGATCGAGGAGCAGGTAGGGATTTCGGGGCTTTCTGGGGGGTTTCACACATCGGGGCACACCCGATCGGGGTGCCCCGCAGGCCCGATGCTGATCGGCCCAGGAATCTTACAGATCGGGTGTTGGTCCACTTTAATCAGACTTCAACCTAAATACCAGGTGTGCTGCCCTGGTATTTAGGTTGAAGTCTTATTAAGGGTCCTGAACCCAAAATCACCCTTTATCTACTTACACCTCCTAGGTTGGTTTAGTGTTTCTGTGGACCAGAACCTCCTGGAGTGGGTTTGGCTTTGCTCATCCTCCCAGTAAAATAATGGTGTACATATTATAGAGGCTGGGGACACAGCTGCTACCCGGCCCCTGGTAAACAGGGGCCAATGCAAGCTTTTTTGTGATTTTGTGCATATATGCCCATTGTATGCTTGAAAAAAAAAAAACACAGTAGACAGACACGCTTATTAAACGAGTGTTGCAAAAAGCCATGATGGCACACAAGACACAATTCAGAGACATCTGAACAAGATTCACAATTCACGTTTAAAACGGACCAAAACTCTGGTAAACTTGGTTCTCAAAGACTCCGGGGCCTGGTTAAAACACGCTCACCTACAATCACCTCGGGAATTGATCCTGCGACGCAGGCCTCATGTAGCATCCCCAGCACTGCTCTGATGTGTGCTCTCTGCCTCACCACACTATTTGAATGGCTGGCGACAGGTGCAAGAGGCAAATTCACAACTCATTGGCCTTCATTCACTAAGGGTTTAAAAAAAAAAAATTCATGGTAGTAAAAAAATTCAATTCATGAGAAAAAAGCCTGAGAATTTCAGGGTTGATGAATCACCAGATAGGAAGACAATGAAAGTCAATGGCACTTTTTTACTCCTGAAAAAAGTATTGAACTTTTTACCCCTTTTTACCTGAAGTAAAACGCGCCATTGACTTTCATTGTTTTCCTATCTGGTGATTCACTGACAGTGAAATTCTCAGGTTTTTTTCTCATGAATTGAATTTTTTACTACCATGAGAGTTTTTTTCAACTCTTTAGGGTTGATTCAGAGCCCCTTTCTCAAATTTTTTTTGCGTGAATATTTCCATTCTCGTTCATTTTTTCCACTCGTCTGATTCAGCAAAGCCTTTTTTCTGTGCAAACTTTAGTGTGAAATGTTTTCATTTTTGCATGATTTTTCGTTTGGTAGCAAGACCTCCATAAAAATGATGAGAAAAGGGCTCTGAATCAACCCTTTTGTGAATAGAGGCCTATGTCTGTAATAACTATGCAAGGCAAAGAGTTCAGATTGGATGAGGGCTCACACGTGCGCAGTGGAAGTGTGGATCGAGGTGAGTAAATAGGCGAACCTGGGGGTTTCACATACGGGATGCCCCTGTAATTACAGACCAAAACCTGGAACAAACAATGAGATTGTCCCTGCACCACCCCACAAAATACAGATAATAGATTGGTGTGCAATAAAATGGTGTCCTCAAAAAACAAAAACAATTTGTAAAAGTATATGGTATGTGGCCCAGTACCACAAAGAAAGAGGGCACCAATAATCTGCACCACCAATCTAAATAATCACAAAATCAGGCATGTATTATTAAATTCCAAATTATCAATTATTTATTTAAGACATTAAAAATATAGAGCTCATACATAGATCATTAAAAAAAAACATTAACCATCTCTCCATGGGCGACTACCAAGCCAGAAAAAGTGTCATTATGCAGTGTTAAAGTGCTAAATAATGTGCAAAACTACTAATATACTATAACATTTATAAAACAAAGACAGAATTTAAATAACTACCACATTTCATAAAGTCCATGAAGTGCCAAGTGCAAAACAGCAAAAAATAGCAGCAAATAATTATATATGTGCTTACTCAAACAACTACCCTAAAAGTATATATAAAAATACTGAAAATCTATCACCATATTAAGCCTGGCTGGGTCTCCCAATTGATTCCTGGTGCCCCTTTACCCACGCGCTCCGTGGAGTAAACCACTTTTACAAGGTGCCAAGAACAAAGACCCAAAACCTAGCGTGAAATTTATAGTCTTTGGTCTGCTTTAATGCAGGGCTTACTGATGCGAGAGCGTAAGGTAAGTTAGTTTAGTGCTCCTGTGGACCAGGATTCTGGCACAGAGATGCAAGCATGGGTTTAGCTCTGATCACACCGGAAGCTCTGGGGCATCTTTTTTTGGGATGCCCGCTGTGTAGACTGTAAAACAACGGGGTACCACAGAGGCAGAGGGTGCAGCTGCTTCCAGGCCCATGGCAGAAAGGGTCCTGGTGCAAGCGGCCTTGCCCACCATTATGGTATGTAAACCATTGATGTGGGAAGAGCTGCCCTCACCACAACAAGTTCAACCAACTCCTCTCATTGCACATCGGACACTTTGCGGACAACAATGCAGCTTTGCATTAAGGAGGAACAACATCCACCAGTGGCCAGCCTGGAAGATTCAAAGGCCTGCCACTGGCTTTTCACTGTGTGGAATCCCCCAGGGCGCCTATAGAAACTAACCTACCCCCACTCCAAAGACGCGTGTGCAGGCTTTCAACCCATCAGAGCTGTTTGCCTTTCGGCAAATGCCTCTGATTGCTTACAACGGGCAGCGCGCTCTCCATTGATTTCAATCAAAGCCCTTTGCCGAATGACATAGTCATGGCAAACGGTTCCAATTGGGCGTTGGAGCAGGGAAAGATGAGTTTTAGTGGACGAATTGGGGGATTTCATGCAGCAGGGCATTCCAATTAGGGGATGCCCCCGAGCACTCAACAAAACCCCAGAAAGCCAAAATTTCCCCCGATGTTTAAACTCTCCTGGGTGTTGTTCCTTTCCTGCAAAGCATCCTTATTTGGGATGCCCAGTTGTGTGATATCCCACAAATTGGCTGTAAAAATTCAGAAATTCCTGGCACATACATGCCTTACCTAGAGGGATAACAGGGGTTGTGGCTGTGGCCTGTGCATATCATGTGTGATCGTCCGCTACCCAAGTATACCGGATGATTGTGGGGGTTTCACACATTGAAGCATCCCAAATAAGGATCGCTCAGGGGTGAAGAAAATGGCAAATGTCTAAAAAAATACCTAAAAGACACAGGGGAGGCCGTTGTCCCTATTTAGTGACAGGAAGCCTGTGCCGGTTTGGTCACCTTGGACAGAAAGTTAATTTAACATAAAATTTACAGAAGTAATCCATCACTGTGACAGTAAGCAAAAGCGAGCGGCGCACCGAGATGGCAGCTAGAGTAGTGTGGGAGCTCTCAGTCAAGAAAGAAGTGGGAGCGGATGGCTTTGCTGGAGGACACTTTCAAGGGGAATAGGCAAGTATATATTTTTTTTACTGCATACCTGCCGATCTAAAGTACCCTCTGTAGCGATAACCCTTATCGCCGGAGGGCTTCCCCGCCCGAGACGTCCTTTTCCCAATGGTGAGAGGTGCTGCAGGAATTCCAGAGTCATCCGTGAGGAACCAGGAACAGCCCTTACAAGGGCTAGTGAATTGTAATATAGCGTTTCCCCCAATAAGAGACAGAACTCAGTATTGAGGGTGAAGATGAACTCCCTTTATTAGTGCCACCCTGTGCCTTATATGCAAGGGGACCTCCCCCGTGGACCTGATGGAGAACTGCATGACAACCGCACAGACCAATGGGAGCAGGGCACACAATCCCTCAACTCTGCCAGTAACACAATCAGTAGAACAATAGCAGTCTGTAACACAATCAGCAATACAATGACAGTCTGTAACGTAATCAATAGCACAATAACATTGTCTGTGACATGCTCAAGAAAATGAAAGTAATCAGTCTATGCAAAAGTCCAAGGGCAGAAACAATGCCTTTAAACTCCAAAAGGCATGGAGTCTGTCACACCCTCCTCCATTTTCTGCCCCACTGAGGCAGCCAGATTTGACACCACGTTCGCACTATACTCATCTCGATCCCATGCTGCATGCGCAACCTGGCCCCAGCATCCCTGCAATGTGTGCGCATCACCCACGCTATACTTGAAAGGCTTCCAGTGTTGAGTGTGCCTGGCGGAGGGAGAAGGGAACCCCAAGTCGAGATCCTAGAGACACCAAAGCTGCCGCAGGTTTTAGTCCTCTTGAAACAAACTGTTCAGACTAGGTGTAAAATTAAAGCAAACCCATCTTGCCTCCCAGTCTGCTACTAGCGACGAGCGAAATTTTTAAAAGTTCGATTGGGGTTATTCGTCCGCATAGAGCTGTTACAAACTGGCTCATAAAATACAAATTACGTTGGATAATGGCATCATTCTCCGGCACCAGCAGGTGTCATCAGCGGGACAGAGGACCCAGATATCCTGTCCCGTGCCGAGTTCCCGGGATTTCGCTCCCTGCCCCAGGGACGGGCCTTTCGATATCGGCGAGTAAGCGGACGTCAGCTCACACTACCGGTATAAAGGGCCCCTCCCTGCTGCGGCAGCGAGATGTCAGAGGTCAGAGAGATCAGCGGAAGCCAGTGGCGCAGGGCAGAGGACATGCGTGTCAACAGCTGAAGAAAGTCAGTGTGGGGAGTTTAAAGGACTTTTTTGTATTTGTGTTTTTTTATTACATTTAACCTTTTGTAAATTGCTCAGGTGTCTTTGAGACCCCTATACAAGTTCACAGGGCAGGAGGGCCTGGCAATCACCTGACAGCAAGAGGGTGACTTGCCATAACCCCTTGCCCCATTACCTGCATCCCCAAAGGAACGTGCAGACGAACCCCTGGCCAGTCCCTGACCCTAAAGGCTACAAGGGCTAACAGCCCACATAGCCCACAAAGGCCACAGGCTCTTCTGTAAAAAAATAAGAAGTGTAATCAATTAGATCTCTCCTGCTGACACAGGCAATGGCATGTTCCACACAGTGTGATGCCTGAGGTATAGAGACATGTTCACCTCTCCCTGCTACAAAAAGGTGGTCATGCGTAAGTAAAATCTGGGGGCTTAGCTACAGCGCAGGGGCAAGATCTCAGCTTCAGCAGCTTTACGTAGCAACATACCAGGATGAATCAGATGAATCAGCAGGTAAGAAAACCTTGATTTAAAAAGATTGAGCAGTAAAACTTTAAAATGATTTGCCCGCCAGCGTATCTGATGCAGTGTCAGCCCCTCTCTGTTTCTTTGCTCCGGTCACTGAAAAAAAAAGAAGGAATTTCTTCTTCCTCTGCCTCCAGCACCACATCCCCAATCCTGACCACAAATACAATCCTGAGGTTCTTATCAACTTAACATTCCTTCTCTTAGTGATAGGCTAGAAAGGGGCCCGCCACAATGTCAGTCAATCTTCCAATGCAATTCACACAGGACATGAGATAATAAAACTTCATTTTCATCTGTGAGTGTGTCTGGACAATGACGTAAATTTGACACATAGCCTGGACGATTCCTTGGCAAGTCCCTATCCAGGCACAAAATAAAAACATGAAATGCTCACCCTTTTCTTCCCCTCAGCTGATCTGTCCTAGTCTGGCTAAATCAAATTTCCTGAATCCCAAGGTCGAGTTCGAGTCCTGCAGGATACCCGCCCACTGGTTAGCCATGTATACGTATTTTATTATATTTTAACTGGATTTTATTATATTTTAACCAACATCAGTATTAAACAATTTTGTAGCCAAAAATCTCTTCTATTTGTGCAAATCATACGTAAAGTACAAAAGTGCATCCACTGTGCTGAACAATGCAAATTCAATTCATAAATCCCATAAAAAATGGCAAGAGGAATAAAGTGCAAACAGTGTAACAACAAATGAATCTAAAAACACCACCTAAGTGCTGTGGGTCTCAGGATTATATCCCATAGTGTAAAGCCAAGATGTTTTCCCCCACGCGTTCCGTAGTCCCGACCGCTTCCTCAAGGTATCCTTAGTGTGCCCCATTTACATGTCCGTTCTTTTTACCCCTTTCACTTTCCCCAAAGCAGGTCAGGGGCCACAATAGGTGGCTCCCACGTGGGGCCCCTAGGCCGCAGATGCTTTAATGGCATTATTATTGCAAAGATAATGGGGCAATTGTGCACATTTCTGCAAACAAAATAGCTCCAAGCACAAAAATGCCTAAAGCCAAAATGTAAGAGGCAAAATATTTAGTGGGCATGGGCCCAGCACCCAATGAAGTGTCATGTCGGAAGAAACCTGATATCTGGTTCCGCAGCCACGGCTCAGCATTTCTGCTTCTAGAAGTGCCGGTACTTAAATAAAGTGATCCATTCATAATGGAATGCATGCAAAGTGGGGAAAGTGAAGTGCCGTGATCTTGCCAACCGCGTCCCTGGAGGACGACAGTAACTATGATGAGAAATAATAATTCCCTGCCAAAGATTGAAGCCCAGCTGAGTCCTCGACCCATACTGTGGTTGCAATGGACCTGATGTCAAAGATGACAGGACTTCCTCAAAATTAGGAAGCAGGGGTGAACCTAGCCTGGTATCAGTTGCTATTGATTATGCTGCCACTTTTGCCAAGTGAGCTATAAAGCGAATGAGCTTCTTGGAAAGCAGTCCATGCGTGCTGAGCTCCCCAACCAGGAAAGGGTTAATGGCTCGCCCCCGTCTGTCTCACCGGGTGACTCAGAAGACTGAGTGAATGGGGTGCCAGCACAGTACAGGACGAGCCGCCCTCCTGTACGCCCACCACAGCGGAAACTTGTCCTATCCTGAGCCACCTTGTATTCCCTGTTCTCCGCTATGACTGGAAGTGACAGACTCACAGACCTGTCGGCCAGGAGACCTGCCACAGTCGACAGCCTGCCCGCCAAGCTGCCCAGGAAGCCTGCCACGTGCTCCCTCCCCCCATGTGTGATAAACCAGTCCTGACACCAGTGCCCTCCAACCTCGCCCTTCTGGAGACGTGGCGTTCACATCGCTGCCCACCCAGAGACCCAGTGGGTGCCCCCCAAACCCGTTCCTCGAAAAATCCGGCAATGGCGGCTTACTGTAAAACAGTAGTAGAAGCTACCAGAAGAACTCACGCTTGGGGCCCACCAGAGGAAATCATTCTTGGGGCCACCAGAGGAAAACATTCTTGGAGCTCACCAGAGGAAAACATTCTTGGAGCTCACCAGAGGAAAACATTCTTGGAGCTCACCAGAGGAAAACATTCTTGGAGCTCACCAGAGGAAAACATTCTTGGAGCTCACCAGAGGAAAACATTTTTGGGGCCCACCAGAGGAAAACATTCTTGGGGTCCACCAGAGGAAATCGATATTGGAGCCCACCAGAGGAAATCATTTTTAGGGTCCACCAGAGGAAATCATTTTTAGGGTCCATCAGAGGAAATCATTATTGGGGCCTACCAGAGGAAATCATTCTTGGGACCTACCAGAGGAAATCATTCTTGGGACCTACCAGAGGAAATCATTCTTGGGACCTACCAGAGGAAATCATTCTTGGGACCTACCAGAGGAAATCATTCTTGGGACCTACCAGAGGAAATCATTCTTGGGACCTACCAGAGGAAATCATTCTTGGGACCTACCAGAGGAAATCATTCTTGGGACCTACCAGAGGAAATCATTCTTGGGACCTACCAGAGGAAATTAATATTGGAGCCACCAGAGTAAATCGTTCTAGGGGCCCACCAAAGGAAACTATAACACAAGGATATTCTTCACAGGACTCCAGACTCATTCCCCAGTGTGAGACTGTGGTTAGCCCCCCAACTCATAGCCTATAATACAGGGTCCTATACAATACAGGGTCATATCTATAGCCTATATAATTCAGAGTTCCCAGACCAAATGCAGTGGTTTTGAGTGGACAGTAGACATTCTGCATGCTGTGGGTTGGGAGCCCGGTAACCTAAATCAGGAATGCCTCAGGGGTGATAGGGGTAGAATTGCTGCTGGGTATCATACAGGGGCATCTCCTGATTACCCTGTTGGGGCCCGCTGAAAGATCCTCTGGTGGGCTAGTCTGACCCTGCAGGAATTTGTCTGTCTGTGAGAAAGACAATATTCTGCATATCAGTTGCATCTGTGTAACAGGACATTAGTGTCCCTCTGTCCCTTCCCAACACTCTCCCTGCTGCCATAATGCTCCATAGCATAACACGCCATGCAGAGAAACTATATGAACGAGGATTAAAAGAAGAGAACAAACGGAAATGTAAAAAAGAAAAGAAAAGGGGAGGGGGGCTTCTAAGAGCCATATACTCAGGGGAATCCAGACCTGCCTCATGGCCGGCCTATAGATAAAGCAGAAGGTTCTTAAAGTGCATAATGTCATTGATTCCGGTAAAGCAGCAGGAGACAGACTCTCATCTTGCAGTAAAAGGTCCTGAGTTCTAATTCTGCTTTGCATGGGGGGGGGGGGGGGGGGGGAACATTAAAGTGGACCAAAACCCAGGATTTTGATTATCCTGGGTTTTGGTTATAGGTCCCGATCGGGGATGCTCCGCTGTGTGAAACCCCCCAGGTCGTCCAAACTAACTCACCTCTCCCCGGTCCTACAGCGCATGCACGGCTTCCGGTCCGATCAGCACGCTTGAATCCGCTCCTGTCCAATCGTGTAAGGATCATCTGAGTCTAGCCGAGTCCTGACAAGTGGACCCGAATGTGTCAGCAGCCGCATTCCTGCTACCCTCTAACAGGGAGTGTGCAGCACGGGCCCTGCTAAAGGTATAGCAGGGAGCGGTGCTGCTCGCCCATGTGGCGTTGGATCGGTGAGTTTACTGGACAACCTGGGGGGGGGGTTTACACTGCGGGGCATCCCGCATCTGGATGCCCCCGGGGGGAGCGAGTATGTCTGCCCTGGAACAAAACCCCAGCATGCCCCACTGTGTGAAATCCTATAGCAATAAAAGCTCACCTTACCGAAAAGTCATTTGCTGTGCCTATGTGATTGTTTACAATGGGGAGCAAGAGCGACCGCATCCCCTGCATCCTGTGGCTGTGCACACACTCCCGCCCCAGCCGTTCAGATAGGGAGCGTGCTGCTCGGGATACGCCCCCTGGCACTCCCTATTAAAGCACATCAGAACAGTTTGTCACATGACATAGCCACAGCAAATGGCTCTTATTGGATGAGAACCCGCGCATGCGCTGTTGGATCGGGAAGAGGTAGGTTACTATGGCCGATCTGGGGGGGTGGGTTTGGTCTCAAGTCGTTTGCCGTGCCTATGTGATTCAGCAAATGCCTCTGATTGTTTACAATGGGGAGCGAGAGCGACCGCATCCCCTGCATCTTCGGGCTGTGTGCGCGCTCCCGCCCCAGCTGTTCAGATAGGCTGCAGCAGGAGCATGCGTGCCGCTTGGGATGAGCCCGCTTGCACTCCCTATTGAAGAGCATTAGAGCCATATGACATATGGCTCTGATTGGATGAGAGTCCACGCATGCGCTATTGGATCGGGAAGAGGTAAGTTACTATGGGCGATCTGGGGGGATTCACACAGCAGGGCACCCCAAAACTGGATGCCCCCGATAGACGAAACAAACTGGTGAAAGTCAAAGTGCCGCTTTAAGGACCTTCTAAGAGAGCCATATACTGAGGGGCATCAGTGAACTCAATCCAGGTCTGTAGTACAGCATCATGGTGGGTCTAAAGCGAAAGCAGAAGGTTCTCTAAGTGCATAATATCATTGACTCTTTTAAAGCAGGAGACTTGAGTAAAAGGCTCATTAGATTGTCAGCTCCTTTAAAGTGGACCAAAACCCACAGTGTTCGGCCTAGGAATCTATAAGAATCCCGGGCCATTCGATTCTCTCCCGCCCCGGGACATCCAAAATTGGGAAGCCCCGCTGTTTGAAACCCCTCAGATCGCTCCATACAATTACCTTATTTTCCGGTCCAACTGCGCTATCACAAGCAGCGGCCGCTGCGTGCCTGCGCCAGGCATTTGTGAATGGCCGGTGCGGGCACGCTCCCTGTTAGAGGGTAACGAGGGATGCGGCCGCCAGCTTGAGCCCCTGGTCTTAGACGAAGGGACGTCAGCGGAACCGAGCGTGCTGAAAAGACCGGGAAAGACAGCGGGCATCCCCTGATCAGGGTGTCCCGGGGGCAAGGACCAAAACCCAGTATAGTCAAAATTCTGGGTTTTGGTCCACTTTAAGAGAGCAGGCCTGATGTGGATGTTTCAGCTCTTCAGAATGTCAGGGAAGGGTTTGAACAAGTCTGAACAGATATAATTACACGTCCTGTTTGGCCATCGCAGAGGAAAAGCTTGTTTAACTAAATATTCTTAATACAGATGACGAATCGGAATGCCCCCCCCCCCTCTCTCCAAGGTATTCTGACTAGGAACAGCTCAGACTGAAAGCTATGACCACTATCTTTTACAGAAGTGTCTTCACCACAGAAGATGAAGCTGTGTAATGCTGAAGAAGCCCTTGAGGAAGCAGGAGAGCTGTGAAACGTGCAGGGCCAGCAACCTGTGGAGATTTACGAATCAGGTGATCGGGTTTAATATCACCTAACTGTGCTCCTCTTTCCTCATCTCTTATAGTCTCATATTTCAATGAATCGCTGGGGATTGCTGGCGGAAAAAAAACAGGTTTTCCTGCACAGTCATTATGTTGATTCATCTTGCGGCATTATTCACCTGAGGCAGCACAGCGCGCTTCGCATAGATATTTATAGATGCTATGATGTATGGGAAATGCATTTTATTCACTATTTATACATTTATTTTTCTTGTAGATTTTGGAATGTAAGTCTAGAATTAAAGTGGACGAAAACCCACACCGATTAGCCTGGGAATCTATAAGATTCTCCGGGTGATCGATTCCGTTAAGTGTCCCTGTGGAGTTTTGGGTCTGCTTTAAATAATATACTGATTCAGTATTTTAGGGGTCCTAGGCCCTTGGATATGTTTTATATATCCTCAGAGTGGATCAGAGGTTGGAAATGCAAGTGCACCCTAAGCCTGCTCCCAATTTATCTATTGCATTGTATGTCCCAAATGGGGCTCTCGGAGATTAGAGTTAGGACTGCACCCCACAGAGGCACCTTGGCATTTGGTGGTGCAGCACTTCTGCAGATGTGTGTTACCAAGCCTCTGTTTTTAACCAGATTTAGAGACAGGTTTTAGGTTGGTCTGCAAGCTAACAGGGTTGAGTGCTGTGGCTCATTTAAGACTTTTGCAACCTTAGCACAGAGGCCACTCTGAATCGACAAGCTAAAGGATGATTTATGACCGACGTAGGACAGGGGCCTATCTATGGGGGGCTGGGGGGGTATCTCTTTAGAGATGTGGTGATCTTATTATAAGGCAGGGGTAAGTCACATGCCTTCAGGGCAGATGTCTGAGTGCAGATTATTTGTCATTTGTCATGACGTGGATATAATATTAAGCATTAGGAAAAATACATACTGGCCCTGAGGGAGGCTGCAGTAGGTGCACATTAAAGCTTCATCTCATAACACAGCTCGTTCATCTATTTTCTGCACTTTTCTCAAGTTTAAGGTCTTTTAATTTATGACCCAGAACCCAAAATTGAAGATTTGTAAGGGTCCTTCCCTGGAGTCTCTTTTAAAAGAGGAGGTGGCACTAGGTTTGGTATTATCCAAACAGTGGAAAAATACAATTCTGTGAGTACTCACCTGTAGAATTGTTTTTTGTAGTATACAGCACGTCCTGTTTCACTAATTCCTTACGTCTGGGTTATCTGCCACAAGGTGGCGCAGTGGACTGCAGAAAAGACTTGTGGCATCTCCCGGCCCTATAAAAAGCCAGGAACCTCCCACAAATTCCCAGAGCTGAAACATGACCTTTGAGGGTACTAAGTTGAAGGCCCAAATCCAAACCATGTTGCAAGAATTCCAGAATTCTGGGAATAGAAAACACCCAACAGGGAAGAGATTTGGACTCACATCAGGCAATGTAAGCATGCCAGACCCTGTAGTAGATAAAAGACGAAGACTTCTTCCTAGCCCTAATCATGGTATCAACAACAGAGGCAGGCAACCCCTTTTCCATCAAGATGGAGGTTTTAGCAGCCAAGCCGTCAAAGCCAGCGTTTGTAAATTGGGATGGCGCAGCTGCTCCTGAGTGAGCAGGTCTGGATCCTTGGGCAGGACGTATTGATCTACTGCCAACTGCACGATGTCTGCGAACCACACCCTTCTTGGCCAACAGGGGGCTACCAGAATGATTGGCACCCCTTCCTGGGCTATCTTATGCAGCACCCTGCACAACAGGGGAAACGGAGGGAACACATAGAGGAACCGAAACCCCTTCCAAGGCATTGATAGTGCATCCGTGGCGAAGGCCAGAGGGTCATGAGACAGAGAGACAAAGAATGGAAGCTTGTGATTGTGACGGGACGCAAACAGGTCCACATTCGGCAGACCCCAGCGACGGCACAGGGAGCGAAACACCCTGTTGCTGAGGGACCACTCCCCCAGCTGAGACATCCCCCTGCTCAAGGAGTCTGCCTCCAGGTTTTCCACTCCCAGGATGTAAACTGCCGAGATGCAGGGGGCATTCTCTTCCGCCCAGGACAGGACTTGCTTGCTCTGAGCCCCTTCCTGATGATTAATGTAGGCCACCTCCGTCTGGTTGTCCAAGCGGATCTGAACAGCCCAACCCCGAAAGGTGTGGGGTCAACTGGGAGAGAACCAACCTTATCGCCCACAGTTCTAGAATGTTGATGGGAGCATGGGCCTCCTGAGGGTCCCACTGACCCTGGAACTTCAGAGACTTCCAAAAGCCCCCCCAACCTGTCAGACTGGCATCTGTGGTGACAGTCTCCCAGCACGGGGGGCAGAAAGGTCCTGCCCACTAGAAGATTCCTTGAGTCCAGCCACCACGAGAGGGACTGACTAGAGAGGACAGAGCAAATTCCTGATCCAGAGACACAGGGTCCCGATCCCACACTGACAAGAGGTGTAGCTGAAGAGGTCTCATGTGAAACTGAGCATAGGGGACCGCCTCGAAGCATGACACCATCAGGCCCACCAACTGCATCCCCTGCTGAATGGAGGGATGAGGACAAGAAAGTAGAAACCGTGCCTGCGTCTGCAGGCTCTCCACCTTCTACTGAGGCAGGAAAACCTTGACCTGAGATGTATCCAAAGTCACGCCCAGAAAGGACTTCACCAAGGACAGAGACAGTGAAGACTTGGTATGGTTGATCACCCAGCCGAAGGACTCGAGTGTGGAGACCACCATCTGGGTATCCAGCTCGGCTTGATGGAAGGACTGAGACGCAATCAGAATTTCGTCCAGATAAGGAAGGATGCGTATGCCCTGAGATCTCAATAGAGCCATCACCCCCGCCAGCACCTTGGTGAAAACCAGAGGAGCCGAGGTAAGACCGAACGGTAAGGCCACAAATTGGTAGTGCTGATCCTCCAGAGCGAACCTGAGAAATCTCTGATGACCTGGAAAGATTGCAACATGAAGGTAAGCATCTTTGATGTCCACAGATGTCATGAAGTCGCCCGGGCGCAGAATCTCCGTGCGAAAATGCTTGAAACTGACAAAATTTGTTGAGGCGCTTCAAATCCAAGATGGTCCTCAGGGACCCATCCATTTTGAGAACCGTGAACAGATTGGAGTAGAAGCCTCTGCCCCTTTCCCGGAAGGGCACCGGGCAGATGACACCCAATTCTAAAAGGCCTTGGACTGCAAGCCGCAAGCCCTGAGCTAACAGGGGGATTCGAGCCATCCGGGATCTGATGAATCTTGGGGGCGGCCAGGCTGCAAACTCTATCTTGTACCTGGAGGACACTACCTCCTGAATCCACCGGTCTGAGACGCGCAGTCCCCAGACGTGAGCAAAGTGCCGCAACCGTCCCCCCACCCGGATGGGTGAGGGCGCCTCCTCATGCCTGAGGGGGCTTGGGGGAAGATTTGGACTTGGGACCCCATGAGAGACTGGGACGTCCACGGCCTCTACCCCGGCCCCAAGGGTCTCTACGTGCCCCCGCAAATGATGCACCCCGACCGGACCTGGGAGCACGGAAGGAGGGGAGGGAAGAACCAGCCCCCCGAAAGGGCCGCGGCTGCCTCCTGCGTTGAGGCAGCCTACCATCCTTGGCAAACAGATCCAGGCGCTCACCAAAGAGCCGTAGCCCCATAAAGGGGAATCCAGTGAGAGCCTTCTTAGCAGCAATATCAGCCGCCCACCGACGCAGCCAGAGTGGCGTATAGCCACCAAAAGGGCAGAAGCCTTACCACACATCCTGACCGCATCATCCATAGCAGAAAGAATAAATGCAACAAATTCATAGCAAAGCAGGAGGGATCTATAGTCCTCCCCCCTATTGGCATCCGAGGCATTATCCAGAAGGCAGTTGAGCAACCCTTTAATAGCAAGAGCCGTAATGGCAGAAGCGCACACAGGGCGCAGCACAGTTCCCGCACAAACAAAAGCGTTACAGGCCAGCTGATCCACACGTCGGTCCTCACCATCCCTCAGAGTAGAAGTGTCAGGGGAATGCATGACCGAGGTATTGGACAACCCAAGCACGGGAGCATCCACCTCGGGGGGACACGACCAGCGCATAACCACAGCAGCAGGGAAGAGATACCTTCTGTCCCAACTCTTGGGCACCGCGGGCAATCTGCTAGGATGTTCCCACTCCTTGAGCACCAGATTATTAAAGTGGTTCTGCTCAGGGAACTCCAAGCGTTGTTGAACAGTGTGTGCCAACAGCCTATCAGTATCCTCGGGAGTCCATAGATCTTCTCCAAAAGGAGACCCAGTACCGCCATAAACCTCCTGCTGTTCCCCAGAGGAATCAGAGAAAAGTTCCCCCTCATCTAGGGGGTAATGGCCAGGAAAAGAATAATGTCCCTCATCCTCCTCAGGAAAAAGGGAAACAGCTGGAGTTAAATGCCGCTTCTTGACAGAAGCCTTACGGGGGGCAGGCCCAGAAATATGCCTTTCCAGGCTGGCCACCCGCATAGCCAAATCATAATGCGATTCCCTGCTAGCATGTCCCTCACTAGGGGTCAAATGCAGGCGTGGGGGGTAGGTGATGTAGAAGGGGGCGCAGAGCTGGGCAGCGTAGCAGGCAACCCAGACTGCAGCGCAAGTACCTTCTGGGCGCAGAGCACACATACCCTGACACCATGACTCACAGGGGATACCCCACACGCGGCACACAGCTGGGCTTGTCCCCAAGGAACCCCAAGCACATTATCCCCGGAAGCCTCCATATGGTGATTATTATAGGTGCCAACAGCCAGTATAGGGTCCCCCCCCCGGGATGCCCAGAAGGCTGCTAGGGAAGGTGGGAGATGAAAAGGGCCGGGCCGGGAGAAACCACAGTCACGGTTGTCCCGCATGAAAGACACAATAAGGACATATAAAAATCCTGCAGCGCAGCAATATATATACACATTAAAAACAAACCCACAGGGGACTCACGGACCAAGAGGATAAGATGCACCGACCGCACCACAGGGAAAACACAACGCAGCTCCAGAAGAAAACGAGGGTCCCAGAGCGTAGTGAACACAAAATGGCGGCGGAGAGGTCCTTCCGCAGTGGTATGATGCCGGTCCCCCCCCGAAGAGCGCGAAATCGCGGCCACATGACATGGCAGCGCCATGACAGAACTGAAGAAAAGACACCTCAGATATAGCGCTGCCCGCCGCGGAGCGTCGTACAAGGCGGTGAAAACACAGTCAAAAACACAGAGAAACACAGTAAAAAAAAAACAAAACACACCAGCAGTGCCCCAGGGCACCCCTGCCAGCCGCCCCCCCCCCCCCCCCCCCTCCCCGAGCCAAAGGGAGAAGCGAGGGGGCAACAGGGCAGCAGCAAGCAAGGGACCAACCAGGGAAGATGAAGGGGGGGGGGGGGGTTGGTGGACCCCTTACCCAAAAGGGGGGGGGGGGGGGGACAGTGAGGTTCCCAGCATTGTGGTACAGGGCTTTGCGGTCTGGAGCAGTGCTCCTCAAGCACCCGACCCTGGTGCTGTCCTACCTTCACCTGAACCGTCAGCCAAGGCTGGGAGGCAGTGGGTACAGAACGGGTGGAAATAGTCCTGCAGGGCCGCAGGCTGGTAAGCCCCGCTCGCCTGCGCAGTGTAGAGAGCCATCTTCTATCTTCGCAGTCCTGACTGCAGAAAGAAACTGAGAATTTGTGGGAGGTTCCTGGCTTTTGATAGGACCGGGAGATGCCACAAGTCTTTTCTGCAGTCCACTGCGCCACCTTGTGACGGATAACCCAGACGTAAGAAATTAGTAAAACAGGACGTGCTGTATACTTGGAAAAAGGGCACGGGAGGGGGGTTAACATGAAGGTCCTGGAGCATCCTATAGCGGGATGCCCCACTGTGTGAAATCCCTGGAGTCTCCCTAAACACTGCAATTGCCAGCCGCTGCATCCCTGTAGCTGTGTGCGCAGCCCCAGCACTTTGAGATTAGCCAGTTGGCAATCTGAACAGGGTTGGGTGGGCATGGAAAAACGGCAGCATCACCCGGTTGGCAGCATCACCCGGTTTCTTGGGTGGAGGAAGAGCAAAGCACCCAGAAAACCCTTAAAGCAGAACAAAACCCATCCGTAGTCATCCTGAAATCTAAAAAATTCCAGGGTCGGCCACTGGCTTACCCCTGAGGCAAGGCCGGCGTCAGCACCCAGTAAGGCTGGGCAGCAGCCGGGGGCCACTGACAGGGCCAGCCTTTGTGGTGTGCGACGGCACTTGACCAGCAGCGGACTGGGAGGGCACCGCCACAGCTGGTACCCACATCTCCTAGAATGGCGGGGTTCCACATAACGGGGCATCTCAATTTAGATTGCAGGGGAGGATGTGCTGGGTTTTGTTCCGCTTTTAAGTTCCACGCCCCAGCTGATTTCCTATCCCTAGAACATCCCAATCTGTGATACCCTACTGTGTGAAACCCCCTGGGATCGCTGGCATGACGACTATGCAAGCAATTCCACCTCTGAGTTTTGGTCCGCTTTACAGGGCATCTCAATTTGGGATGCCCCTGTTTGTGAAAGAACCCCCCTGGTTTGGCCGTTAACTCAAACTGACGACCCCACAGTGCATTCACCAGTTCCAGGAAAGTAATGAACTAAGGGGGGGGGGGGGGGGGGGGGGGGCCACACACAGGGGCATCCAAGATCAAGAGAATCTAGATTAGTTTAGACCTAGACTATTTAGGTCCAAATAGCATGATCCTTAGGGGGCATCCAGTTTTGGGACGTCCCTCGGTGATGTAACGCGACTCTTCACCACAAAGAGGCCCACTGAGACCATGCCGCCCAAGGGCCCACATACACCTGGAGCCGGCCCTGTCCCGAGGCATCCCAAATCGGTCTGCTGTGACTATGTCATTCGGCAAACAGCTCTGTAATCACTTACCTATCCTGGGTCCAATGATGCATGTGCGAGCCCTCGTCCAATGAGAGCCCATCGGAATGGCTGGGGTGGGAGCATGCACACAGTCCGAGAATGCAGGGCATGTGGCAGCGCACATACTCCGTCCCAGCCATTCATATAGGTCCTCATTGGAAAAGAGTCCGCGCTTGCGCTATTGGACTGGAGAGAGGAAAGTGATAACAGGCTTTTCTTCACACAGCGGGCATCCCAATTCAGGATATACCAGGGAAAAGTTACATTCAAAAAGAGGCACTGTAATCAAGTCACCACTATCTCATTCACTTGTATGGCAGTCAATCATGTGACCCCCCGGCAATCATTCAGGTTTGATATGCAAGCCTAATCACGATGCATACAGTATAAGCCCTCTTTAAAGCAGACCTGCACCGCCCCCGGGTGTTTGGTAGTACTTGAGATAACTGAAAAACTCCATGAAAAAAGGAAACCCTGATCTAAAAGCCCCCAAATCCGTTTTCATCAGTAGTTGCGATCTGAGCATACAGCGAGGTTTAGTAACAACATGAGACTTTGGTGTGGAGTATAATTAAGGTGACACATCTGTCAACACATTATGTAATACATAAAAACATGAGCGGTTGTATTGCAGTCGGAATATATCACAATCACATGCAAGGGACGCATTGTCAGTAAACTAGGAATGTGTTGCGGGGTCGGGAGGAAGACATGTAAGACTGTTCCTATTAAAGCAGAGGACCACAAGTATGACCATATTTTAATTAAGACGCATTAAAGACTTTTGATTAACAGGATCATATGGACGAACGAAATGCTATAGATGAAAAGGATTCTTTGGGCATAAGATAGGGGCCCCAACCTTTCTTACACTGATGGTCTTCATCCCCCACCCATAAAATACTTGTCCCTTCACATGCAAATTCTATTTCCAAAAAGTTTCAATGGTCAAAATCCTGGGTTTTGGTCCTTTCCCCCGGGGCTGTGATATGTGTTTAGCCAGCTCACCAACCTTATATGCGCACGGACAAGGGAGATCCTGTATCAACTCCTCCAAAAATAAGTAAAGTCCAAAGCAGATTTGTCCAGCGTATCCATAAAATTCTATATGACCTTTATTGAAGACTCATTAAAATCCAGATCCATAAAATTGGGTGGAGATGGCCTGAAGCATGAAGGCAGGGAAACGTTACGCGTTTCAGGCCCGGGTAGGCCCTTAGTCATCAGGGGTGCCCCGCTGTGTGATACCCTCCAGATTGCTGAGTCCAGACTCACCTCTTCCCGGTCCTTCGGCGCATGCACGGCCGCTCGTCCAATCAGCGCGCTCGGAGCCGCTGGCGTCACTACTTCTTCTAAGGCCAGTGGGCTCAGAGCGCACTCGCGACCGCATCCCGTGCTTCCCTCTAATCCTGCTAGAGTGATAGCGGGGAAGCGGCCGCAGCTCGCACATACGCCGTCGGACCGGGAAGCAAGGTAAGTGGTTGGGGCACATGCGCCATCGAACCGGGAAGCAAGGTAGGTGTATGGGGTTTCACACAGGGGAGGGAAGATTCCCTGGTCAGTCGCGCTGGGTTTTGGTCCACTTTAGGCAAATAAGTGATAAAGGGGGAGTTGCTCCAACATTTCAAACTATTTATATCAAATATTAAGCAAACAGGCTTGTGAATCCTGTAGAGAAAGCAGAGGCCTGCAAATACATATGTGAACCCCATGTCATGTGTAGGCGCCTCCTCCTCTACTATTGTTGAGCCCTCAAAGTGGCTTGGGGTCAATGAGTGGGACAGACAGAGAAGTGCGCCGGCCTACCCACCTCTACAGTTTCCAACAGAACACTCAGTGAGCTGGCAGCTGCAGGGACAGGTAAACTTGAACACCTCTCTATCTGTCCAACTCATTGACCCCAGGCAGTCGGTGAGACACACAGCAAGGGTCCGCACGCCACAAGTGGCTCCTAAGCTACAGGTTAGGGACCAGTGGTCTAAGACAGTGGTCCCCAACCCTGTCCTCAAGGCCCACCAACATGTCATGTTTTTTGGATCTCCAAATAGCCAGCTCTATTGCTCTGCAGCTGCACTAATTACTCCACCTGAGCATCTTTGTGGAGATCTGCAAAACCTGGCCTGTTGGTGGGCCTTGAGGACAGGGTTGGGGACCACTGGTCTAAGAGATGCCAAGCAGGACCCTATGAATGAATGGGTGGTGTGGATGAACAGAAGGCTATGAACAAGCAGAATGATGGGGATAAAAAGGATGCTAATGGGTCAATGGATAGTCATAAACGACGAAACATAGTGCGGATGAGCAGACAGCTATGGATGAAGGGGACGCTATGGATGAAGGGGACGCTATGGACGAGCAGGGTGTACAGAAAGAAAAGATGCTAGATATAAAAAGGATGCTATGGGTCTAGGGTTTGCCATAGATGGACAACATGTTCTGGATGAGCAGGATGCTATGGATGAAAGAGATACTACAGATTAATGGAATACTTTGGATGGAATAGATATGTAGTATACTTGGGGTGAAAATGATGCTAATATTTGGCAGCGATGAACAAGATATTGATGAAAGGGGTTTTATGGATGAACAGGATTCTAAGGTTGAACAGGATGCTTGAGATAACCAACTTGCTATGGAAGAACAGAATGCTATAAGTAAGCAGGATGCTAAGAATGAAGTGGATGAACAGGGAAAACTGTGGAAGGCATGATACTACAGATACAAGGAATACTATGGGTCTATGGTTTGCCATAAATGGACAGCATATTGTAGATGAGCAGAACTCTAGGGTTCGCAATAATGTGGATGAGCAGGATGGTTTCATGGGATGAATTAAATGTTATGGATGAGCAGAACTCTGTGGGTTTGCCATAATGTGGATGAGCGAAATTCTATAGATGAAGAGGGAAGCTATGGATGAGCAGAATGATATGGGTCTATGCTTTGGCGTAATGTGGATGAGCAGAATGGCTTCATGGGATGAATTAAATGCTATAGATAAAGAGGGAAGCTATAGATGAGCAGAACTCTATGGGTCTAGGGTTTGCCACAATGTGGATGAGCAGAATGGCTTCATGGGATGAAAAGATGCTAGATATAAAAAGGATGCTATGGGTCTAGGGTTTGCCATAGATGGACAACATGTTCCGGATGAAAGAGATACTACAGATAAATGGAATAGATATGTAGTATACGTGGGGCGAAAATGATGCTAATAGTTGGCAGCGATGAACAAGATATTGATGAAAGGGGTTTTATGGATGAACAGGATTCTAAGGTTGAACAGGATGCTTGGGATAACCAACTTGCTATGGATGAACAAAACTCTATAAGTAAGCAGGATGCTAAGAATGTGGATGAGCAGGATGGTTTCATGGGATGAAGGAAATACTATAGATAAAGAGGGAAGCTATGGATGAGCAAAACTCTATGGGTCCAGGGTTTGCCATAATGTGGATGAGCAGGATGGTTTCATGGGATGAAGGAAATGCTATAGATAAAGAGGGAAGCTATGGATGAGCAAAACTCTATGGGTCCAGGGTTTGCCATAATGTGGATGAGCAGGATGCTATGGGTCTAGGGTTTGCCATAGAGGAAGCAGCATATTGTGGATAGCGGGATGCTATGAATATAATAGAAGCTATAGACTGGATCGAATGCTATAGATGAGAGAGGAAAAGAATGCTATGGTTCTATGGATTGCTATGAATGAACATGATATTGATGGGGGTGCTTTGGATAAACATGATTCTAAGGATGAATCTGATGCTCTATAAATGAAGACAATGTTATTAACGAATAGGCCAAAAATGCTATGAGTGAGCAGGATTCTATGGATGAAGGGTAAAATATGGAATGCTACGGAGGAAAGACATGCTATGGTCTACAGCTTGCCTTAGATGGATGGCCTATTAGTGATGAGTGGGATGCTATAGATGAGCCAATAGGTTCCAATGGATAAACAGGATATTTATGGGCAGGGTGCTATGGATAAGCAAGGTATGAATGAGATGCGGGGTATGAGCAGAGCACTAGGGGCAAACAGGATGCTACAGAAGAGAAGAACGCTATACTGTAGATAAACAGCACGCTATGGATGACAGGAGGCCAAGTATAGAACAATGCCCCAGGGCTCCCATCCCATAATGGATGTTAATGAATGCTTTTTTAAACAAGCTTGTAATGCCATTTTCCCCGGCCTCCAGCGCTGCACTTTTAATTCAATCGCAGGCTTTCCGGAAAGAGTCAGAAAAACAAACAAACGTTGCATTACCTGCCACATACCGACTATTTGTGTGCTACAGAGTGGCAGCCATCGGGGCTTATGGCTACTGGGATTTGGATTTGTCTGGCATAAGATGGGGGAATTAATATTTAGAAATTCAGAAGTGCAAAATGAATGAAGGAATGACTTCCAACTTAACCCTTTGCCTGGAATGTCTCTTTAAAACAGACATGCAGCCTATAGCAGAAGCCCGGGGGTTATGCCACAGGCTTCCCCTATGACTCACATCCAGGTCCCTTCTGCTGTATTGGATGTGTCAATCCTTCCCAATAGGATCCCCAACATTTACAATCAAAACCTCACCCGCTACTGGTTATAAAATATATGCAACCCCAATTGGCTCTATTATTGCACGCTATGGGTTTGAGAAACTACTACTGGAACAGTGTACCTTATCCTACACCCAGGACTCGAAACCTCAGATGATCCCCGCTGCTGATCTTTGGTTATACCAGCAACCCAAATTCATACTGCCCAACTGTCCTTGATTTGGAGGGACTGTCCCCTTTTTGGGGTCATGTCCCCCTGTCCCTCGTTATCCTTCTCTCTCCCTCTCCTTTCCATCAATCAATGAAGGGGCGTGGCTTAATTTACCAATTGTCCCTCTTTCCCACAATGAAAAGCTAAGAGACATGCAAATTTCCTCTATTATTGCATATTATCCTCGATTCATGGTCGGTGCGCAAAAACGCCACATTTGCGCACACTTTTCTGCCCTCTAAACATACCATACATAAATCAGGCGCAGGAGACAGTTTGGAGTGCCAAGATGGCGCTAGCTAAATATATATATTTCAGGCTCATTGGCAAATGCTAGTGCACAAATTGGTGCAAAAAACAAATGTACATCCTATTTTGACGCCCATGAATCAAGCCCCAAAAAATGTGTGCAAATTAATTCGCGCATGACCATGAATCGACCCTATTGTCGTTGTGAGAAGCTGCTAGTGGAACACTGACCCTTACCCAACCTCCAAGACCCAAAACATTAATCACAACCCACTGCTACTGGCACAGTGACCTGTACTGAACAACCTAGGCCCAAAACCTACCCGCAGCACTGGTATGAGAAACCTCTACAGTAACAGGGACCCTCACCCAAAATCCAAAACTCGAAACCTCAGGCTCAACCCGATATTT
The DNA here is from genome assembly GCA_027917425.1 of Gastrophryne carolinensis. Classification (NCBI taxonomy): domain Eukaryota; kingdom Metazoa; phylum Chordata; class Amphibia; order Anura; family Microhylidae; genus Gastrophryne; species Gastrophryne carolinensis. The sequence continues at coordinate 30,414,347 of CM051235.1, read as the reverse complement.
ATTGTTGCCTCTGTTACTGCTTGTTGTGGGTTTGAGAAGGTGCTACTGGCAGATTAAAGAGGTCCTTCACTCTGAATAAGAGCCTATCTTATATGTTTCCCACACCCTGTACATACAGATTGCCCACATTAAAAGTCATCCTACCTGCATCTACTGCATGTTATGAGCCTTTAAACATCCAAGATGGCGGATCATGGAACATCAGGCAGCCTGCAAACAGGAAGTGCCTTCTGACTGTGCTGCTCTGCTTTCTGGGACTGATGACCTTTTCCTGACCCCAGCTCTGCTCTGTCTGAGCAAAACACAGCTATAACCCGCCCCCCTGTACTTTATACCACTCTCCTATCCTCAGTAAGTGTGATGCATCTGAGTCAAGATGGCGGTGCCCGTATCCTAGAGTCCTGAACAGAGTGGTAGCACGGTGGGAGAAAGAATAATAAGTAAGTGACTAAAAACTTAAAACATATTAATTTTAGATGCTGGGGAATAGTTTAAGGGTTTGGGCTTTTCAATAAATCATGGTGAAGGTCTGTTTTAAAGAACCGAATCCTCAACCGATACCTGCTGTTTATTACTTTGGTTATACCTAAGCCTCCAACTTAAAGTGGACCAACACCGAGAGGTGATCGGCCCGGAAATCTATAAGATTCCCGGGCCGATCACCTCCCACCCCGCGGGACATCCGAGATCGGGATGTCCCGCGGGGTGAAACCCCCCCCAAACCACCTACCTTATCTTCGGCGGCGGCCGGCCGCCGCCGCCTCCCTCGCGCCCCTGTAGGCGTGCGCGCGCCCGCGCCGGCCGTCTGCGAATGGCCGGCGGGGGCGCGCGCGCGCCGAAAGTGACGCGAGGGAGGCGGCGGCGGCGGCAGCTGCCTGGACGTTCCTGATCCCCGCCTGGACGTTGGCGGGGATTGGACCGTCCAGTCACGTGGGAGCGGGGACAGGTAAGATTTTGGGGCTTTCTGGGGGGTTTCACACAGCGGGGCACCCCCAATCGGGGTGCCCCGCCGAAGTGGACCGAAACCAAGGATAGTCAAAATCCTGGGTGTTGGTCCACTTTAAAAACATCTCCCGCATCCGTCCTTTCCTCTCACCTGACACCACTAAAATGCTAGTGCACGCCCTGGTCATATCCCGTCTGGATTACTGCAACATGCTTCTTTGTGGCTTCCCAACTAACAGACTGGCACCCCTCCAATCTATCCTGAACTCTGCTGCTCGCCTCATCCATCTCTCCTCTCGCTCCTCCAGTTCTGCACCTTTCTGCCAATCCCTACACTGGCTGCCAGTCCCACAGCGAATCCTGTTCAAAACTCTAACTCTCGCATACAAAGCTCTCTCCAACTAGGCCCCTCCCTACATCTCATCTCTAATCCAACAGTATCAACCTAGATGCAACCTCCGCTCTTCCGCCGACCTTCTCCTGTCCTCCACCCTGGTCACCTCCTCTCACGCCCGCCTCCAGGACTTCTCACGTGCAACTTCAATCTTCTGGAATGCCCTCCCGCACCCAATCCGCCACTCCACAACCCTCAAAACCTTCAAAGGTGCCCTTAAAACGCACTTATACAGACAAGCATATAATCTGGCCTAACCAATCTTCTAAAGGGCGCATGCCACAAAGCTCAATACTGACTGTTTGTGATCCTTCCCCCTCGTCTTCACCCCTCATCCTTTAGACTGTAAGCTCCTCAGGGGCGGGGCTCTCTCCCCTATTGTATCTTGTACTCAGAATATCCATTGTCAAACCTGTAAAACTGCATTTGAAATAGTATATGTACCGTATGTTTCTACCCTGTCTGTAATTACTACTTTGTAAAACGCTACGGAAGATGATGGCGCTATATAAACAATAATAATAATACCTGCAATCCAAGTTAGTTCTATTATTGCTCATTGTGGTGGTTGTGAGAAGATGTTTGCAAAACAGTGACCCTTACGCAACCTCCAAGACCTAAAACATGACCCGCAACCCACTTATATTATGGATCTGAGAAGCTGCTATTGGCACTGGGACCTGTACAGCATTCAAGACCCAAAATCTATCGGGTCTAAAGTTGCCTCTGTTACCTTTTATTATGGTTGTAGGTCACCACTAGTGAAACAGTGATCTGAACCCAACATCCGAGACCCACAACCTGCTTTTTTTATTATTGTTTATTAAAAGGGGAACATTGGGCTAATGTGAAGAGGCGATCCACAACGGAATGGCTAAAATATGCCAAGGGCCGCAGTGTGGTCATTATTGGGACTCTGTAGGCAAAATGCATAAACTGTCACTGAGCAGCTCTCCTCATCATGACTCTTCCTGTCAGAACACAGCTGCTCCTGAATGTAAAAACAAGGCAAACAGTAATGACTCACCCCCTGAATTCCTTTGCCATAGACCACCTATCATAGGGCTAAGCTGGTGGTCTAAAGCTCCGCATCATCAGAAGGTGGACACTGGGAGAGCAGCCAAGGTGATGAGAATGTCTGTCTTACAGAAACCCGCCCATAATGCTGATTATTATGTGGCATCACAAAGCCAAGCCCCACACCCAAATATTTCAGAAAATAAATCATAGGTGAAGCTGTAAACCTCGATATCTCAGCCATTTCTTCTTCAATTTAAAAAAGGAAAACAATTTAGGACAGTGCCAAACATAGCCTGACACAATGGTCTAACAACTGCCTTTAAATTAGTAAAACTGGTTGTGGCACACTGCTAAGGAAAAAAAAATGACATCTATTGTGTTATTGATAGCATATAAGAGACCTCCAAAATACCTCTGCCAAATAGGTATAGAGAATATACTAAAGAATTACAATATGGGAGGTAATGAACACCAGGACAAGACTATGTAATGCAATTAATGATTTAATGCTCAAATTAATAGTGCAATACAAAAGTGAACGATTATATACAGTGAAAGACAATCAGGTTCTATTGGGAAAGGCAAACCGTATATATATCAAGCATGGACAGGGAAATACAAGTACAGGAGTTATGATATAAGTATGCAAGACAAAAAATAGAAGCATGTCAATCAGAACAAAAGTATATACAAATCTACAATGTATTTCCCTTTAAGACATGAAATAAGCAAAACATAATTGAATAAGGATTGCAATAGAAGTACAGAGTGCTTACAGGCTGACCGCAGGTTGCAAGGACACCTCAACGTTTCGGTCCTGGATAGACCTTTATCAAGAGGCAAGCGGTTTGTATTGCACTATTAATTTGAGCATTAAATCATGAATTGCATTACATAGTCTTGTCCTGGTGTTCATTACCTCCCATATTGTAATTCTAACAACTGCCTTTGCCTTCTGTATTCTGACATGCAGGAGCGGCTTATGGAAGAGTAAACAACATACACATATACATCGTTACCCTTTAGACGTGTGCTATAGATTGTAAGCTTGATAAGGAAAGGGACCTTACTCCTAATATACTCCAGTATCAATGCGTGTTTGCTGCACCTCTGCCCCATAATACCTGGTGTATATTAAGTATAATAATTGTTTTGCTCTGCAATTTCTAACTTGTACAGTGTCACGGAAAGTGATGGAGCTTTATTAATAAACAATAATAATACTGATAATAAGCAGGTGTTGGGGAGGTACATATTATAAGGTACCATTTACAGGTATAGTGAATGGTAGGTTACACTACATAAACCTGGCTGGGGGGCTTCTAGTGTAGGGCCGCTATCAGAGCAGTACAGGCTAGACTCCTGTATGGGGCTCAGATGCGAAAGGGGGACCCGGCCATCAACCCTGATGACAGCCACAGACCAACTCATCAAATTATTAATTCAGCCAGCTTGAACCAGTCACCCCGCTCCAAGGTCTTTCACCTACCTATCTCCACTCACCTCCAGTGGAGACCTTCATGGTAAGGGGCCCATAAATTTGGAATAGATTGGGCCCAGACACTTCTGATCGCAGCCCTGCATGGTGGGCAATGACACACACACATATATATATTATTGTATAATATATACGTATGTCAGAAAGGCCAGGGTGCAAGAAACTCCACTATAGGGATATCTGTCAAAATGATGGGGCCATCAGGTAGGTGCAATCTTACAAAAAAAAAAAATCAACAGTGGAGGAACCTTAGATGTGTATTGTTCAATATGTAGCATATCAAGACAGGTGAAATATATAGAATAACTGTGTATAAGTGTGTGTTACGTGTCGGGGGGTGTAGGTTATGGTGTACAAGATCCCCTATAAAGCTAGAAAAGGTTCTGGTCATTGATGAAGTCTATGAGCAGCTATGATTAGCAAACGGGACAGGAACAGGTGTGTAATAGGTAATATATGTATAGAGTAGATAACACACAAACACACAAAATATAAACAATGTATACATAAGACGTTTAATGGGAGGAGCAGTGCAAGAGCAACAATAACAACAGTGGAATATAGACCGTAAAGACAAACCCATAAAAGTGAGTAAGTAGTGTTTTAGACCAAAGTCAAGAAGGATATACAAGTTGGAGGTCTGGGAATAGAACCCCACCTCTAGGGGTATGTGTAGGTATCATAATTTCATCAGGAATGTGTGTATAAGCATCTAACCAAATGTAGTAGGTAGGTAAATGACACACATACAATACAAAGATATAAGAGTCTGGAGTGTTCGAAAGGGGGGGGTATGTCAGGAAACTCAGGGTGTAGAAGCCCCCTATAAGTGTATGGGTAGGTGCATTGAATGTGAACGTCAAGTGGGGCTCTGTCTTGGCTCATACCATAATCTTTATTCCAGTCCCTTTAAATGAATTGGATACAATTAGTCAAGTCTGCTTCCTTTCTAGCACAAAGCTGATACATTGGATGGAGGACCACCATGGGCACCGATCTGGTTGCCACCCCTGCAGTTATGCCTCTGTGTAGGAGTCATCTTTGGATCATCAGGGGGGTGTATAAATATCTAACAAAAAAGAATAAGGAAAAAAAAAGGACACAAGATATTTATGTGTGTGTATGTGGAGTGTTGGGGGTGTCAGGAAGGTCAGGGTGTAGATGCCCCCAATAGAGGTGGGGGTAGGTGTCAAGGATGAGTATAAATATCTGACAGAATGTAAAAGGGAGGGAGACGCACATGAGCTATAAAGATATTTATATAAGTGTGTGTGGTGTCATTTAGAATCAAAACCTCACCCGCTATTGGTTATAAAATATATGCAACCCCAATTGCCTCTATTATTGCACGCTATGGGTTTGAGAAACTACTAATGGAACAGTGTACCTTATCCTACACCCAGGACTCGAAACCTCAGATGATCCCCGCTGCTGATCTTTGGTTATACCAACAACCCAAATTCAGGACGGTTAAGGTGTAGAAGCCCCCTATAGCGGTATGGGTAGGCGGCATCCAGGAGGTATATAATCATCTAGTAGGTAATAGTAATAGGGAAAGGACAGATGTAAATTGTAATAATATGTATTGTATAAGTGTGTATGTGAAGTGTTGGGGGTTGTTGGGAAGGTCAGGGTGCAGATGACCCCTTTAGGGGGGTGGGCAGGTGTCATCATGGGGTCACCCAGGAAATATTTAAACATCTGACAGACAATATCAGGGAGCGAAGGGACACAGATGATTTATACGTGTGTGTTGGAGGGGATGTTAGGAGGGTTGGGAAGTACCCCCCCCCCATGGGGGTAGGGGTCATCTTGGGGCTGTACGGGAGGTACTGTATATAACCCATCTAACAAAAAGTAACAGGGAAAGAAAGGAAACATGTATGTTGTAATGCTATTTATAAGTGTGTATGTGAAGCGTTGGGAAGGTCGGGGTGTAGATGTGTATGTGGTGCTTGGGGTGTATGTAAAAAAGGTAGGGGAGCAGAAGCCTATAGGGGTACAAGTGAGTGTCATCATGGGGTATATAACCATTATTATTATTATTGTTTATTTATATAGCGCCATCATCTTCCGTAGCGCTGTACAAAGTAGTAACCATCTAACATAAAGTAACAAGTATCAAGAGGGTAAAAGCAGAGCATGAAGGAATTTAGATGTGTATGTGTCAGCAGAAGCCCCCTATAATGGGGTGGGTGTCATGATGGGCAGATTGGGAGGTGTATCAGTATCCTTTAAAAAAAAAAGTAAACAGCCGAGAGGTAATAACGTAAGAGTAGAGATCAACCTTCCACAAGAGTGTGTATAGAGGGGGGGGGGGGGGGGGGGTGTGTGTGTGTGTGTGTGTGTGTGTGTGTGTGTGTGTGTGTGTGTGTGTATGTGGGGGGGGGGGGTGCATGCAGGACCCCCATTTAGTTCCACTTGAGAACCCCTCTTTGGAGGAGACATTCATGGCATGTATGGAGGGGGGGGCAGCACATATATATAAACTATATATACATTGTATAACTGTAATATACACACATATATACAAATAGTAAGTATATGATGGAGGGTATGGTGTGCATGCAGGACCCCCCTTAGTTCCCCTTGATAGTGTCTCTTTGGAGGAGACATTCATGGGGTGTATGGAGGGGGGCAGAACATGTGTATAAGCATATATACATTGTATACACACATACATATATACATATAGGAAGTATATCAACATAGTACCGGCTTCCAATGCTCAGTGTCAGCTGTCCACACTGCAGGCGTATCGCTGCCATATGCAGTAGCTCCGCTCAGCCCCAATACAGAGGGCAGCAGCGGGTGTGAGCTGCGCCCTGACATGTCCTGCAGCCCCGGGGTCACGGAGCAGAGACCCCCCCCCCCAGTCCCAGGACAAGCATGGAAGCAGCAGGTGGTACCAGCACAGACTTACCGTCCCCCCCCCCCCCGGGGTGTCACTAACTCACTCACTCACTCACCTTGCTGGGTAGAGTGTCAGCTCCTGTGGTTCCCCTGCAGTGTCTGGGAGTCTCCCCGCGCGCTGTCACTGCAGAGTCTGAGTGTGTGTATGTGTGTGTGTGCGAGCAGCATGTGTCCCCGCCCACAGCCGTGACGTCACACACACCCCGCCCCCCTCCCCGCTACTGCTCTCCCGCCCCTGCCCCGAACCTCCTGCCCCACAACCTACCCCAGACCCTTCACCCTGCCCTACAACCCACCCAGACCCTTCACCCTGCCCCACAACCCAGACCAGACCCTTCACCCTGCCCCACAACCCAGACCAGACCCTTCACCCTGCCCCGCAACCCACCCAGACCCTTCACCCTGCCCCGCAACCCACCCAGACCCTTCACCCTGCCCCGCAACCCACCCAGACCCTTCACCCTGCCCCGCAACCCACCCAGACCCTTCACCCTGCCCCGCAACCCAGACCAGACCCTTCACCCTGCCCCGCAACCCACCCAGACCCTTCACCCTGCCCCACAACCTACCCCAGACCCTTCACCTGCCCCACAACCTACCCCAGACCCTTCACCCTGCCCCACAACCCACCTCAGACCCTTCACCTGCCCCACAACCTACCCCAGACCCTTCACCCTGCCCCGCAACCCACCCCAGACCCTTCACCCTGCCCCACAACCCACCTCAGACCCTTCACCTGCCCCACAAGCTACCCCAGACCCTTCACCCTGCCCCACAACCTACCCCAGACCCTTCACCCTGCCCCACAACCCACCTCAGACCCTTCACCTGCCCCACAACCTACCCCAGACCCTTCACCCTGCCCCACAACCCACCCAGACCCTTCACCCTGCCCCGCAACCCACCCAGACCCTTCACCCTGCCCCGCAACCCACCCAGACCCTTCACCTGCCCCGCAACCCAGACCAGACCCTTCACCCTGCCCCGCAACCCACCCAGACCCTTCACCCTGCCCCACAACCCACCTCAGACCCTTCACCTGCCCCACAACCTACCCCAGACCCTTCACCCTGCCCCACAACCCACCTCAGACCCTTCACCTGCCCCACAACCTACCCCAGACCCTTCACCCTGCCCCGCAACCCACCCCAGACCCTTCACCCTGCCCCACAACCCACCTCAGACCCTTCACCTGCCCCACAAGCTACCCCAGACCCTTCACCCTGCCCCACAACCTACCCCAGACCCTTCACCCTGCCCCACAACCCACCTCAGACCCTTCACCTGCCCCACAACCTACCCCAGACCCTTCACCCTGCCCCACAACCCACCTCAGACCCTTCACCCTGCCCCGCAACCCACCCCAGACCCTTCACCCTGCCCCACAACCTACCCCAGACCCTTCACCCTGCCCCGCAACCCACCTCAGACCCTACACCCTGCCCCACAACCTACCCCAGACCCTTCACCCTGCCCCGCAACCCACCTCAGACCCTACACCCTGCCCCGCAACCCACCCAGACCCTTCACCCTCCCCCGCAACCCACCCAGACCCTTCACCCTGCCCCGCAACACACCCAGACCCTTCACCCTGCCCCGCAACCCACCTCAGACATTTTACCCTGCCCCACAGCCCACCCAGACCCTTCACCCTGCCCCACAACCCACCCAGACCCTTCATCCTGCTCCACCTCCTGCCCCTCAACCTAACCCAGACCCTTCATCCTGCCCCACAACCCACCCAGACCCTTCATCCTGCCCCACACCTCCTGCCCCGCAACCCACCCAGACCCTTCGCCCTGCCCCACAACCCACCCAGACCCTTCACCCTGCCCCGCAACCCACCCAGACCCTTCACCCTGCCCCCCAACCCACCCAGACCCTTCACCCTGCCCCGCAACCGACCCCAGACCCTTCACCCCGCCCCACAGCCCACCACAAACCCTTCACCCTGCCTCACAACCCACCCAGACCCTTCATCCTGCCCCACACCTCCTGCCCCTCAACCTACCCCAGACCCTTCACCCTGCCCCATACCTCGGGCCTCGCAACCGAACCCAGACCCATCACCCTGCCCCACAACCCACCCCAGACCCTTCATCCTGCCCCGCAACCTACCCCAGAACCATCACCCTGCCCCACAGCCCTCCTGCCCCGCAACCCAGACCAGACCCTTCATCCTGCCCCACAGCTCCCGCCCCGCAACCCACCGCAGACCCTTCACCCTGCCCCACACCTTCTGCCCCGCAACCGAACCCAGAACCATCACCCTGCCCCACAGCCCTCCTGCCCCGCAACCCAGATCAGACCCTTCACTCTGCCCCACAGCTCCCGCCCCGCAACCCACCCCAGACTCCTCACCCTGTCCCAAACCTGCTGCCCCGCAACCCACCCCAGACCCTTCATCCTGCCCCACACCTCCTGCCCCGAAAATCACCCCATACCCTTTACCCTGCCCTGCAACCCACCCCAGACCCTTCATCCTGTCCCACAGCTTCTGCCCCGCAACCCACCCCAGACCCTTCACTCTGCCCCACAGCCCTCCTGCCCTGCAACCGACCCCAGACCCTTCTTCCTGCCCCACACCTCCTGCCCCGCAACCCACCCCAGACCCTTCACCCTGCCTCACAACCCACCCCAGACCCTTCACCCTGCCCCACAACCCCAGGACCCCTCCCTGATAACTGTCCCACCCTTCTCCAGAACCCACCGCCCTCACCCCTCCTTCTTACCCCAGACAACCCCTCACTGCCCCTCACCCCACCTTCTTAACCCAGTCACTGCCTCCCACCTTTATACCCCAGGCACCCATCACTGCCCACCACCTTCTTGCCCCAGACAACCCCTCACTGCCCCCACCTCCACCTTCTTAACCCAGACACCTCTCACTGCCTCCCACCTTTATACCCCAGACACCCCTCACTGCCTACCACCTTCTTACCCCAGACACCCCTCACTGCTCCCACCCCACCTTCTTACCCCAGACACTTCTCACTGCCCTCACCCCTCCTTCTTACCCCAGACAACCCTTCACTGCCCCCACCCTACCTTCTTAACCCAGACACATTTTACTGCCCCCCACCTTTATACCCCAGACACCCCTCACTGCCCCATCCCATCTTCTTACGCCAGACACTCCGCACTGCCTGCCACCTTCTTACCACAGACACCGCTTCCCCCACCCACTTTTTTACCCCAGACACTCCTCACTGCTCCCCATCCCACCTTCTTACCCTAGACACCTCTCACTGCCCCATCTCAAGTTTTTACCCCTGACACCCCTCACTGCCCCCACTCCACCTTCTTACCCCAGACACCCCTCACTGCCCCATCCCACCTTCTTACCCCAGACACCCCTCACTGCCCCATCCCACCTTCTTACCCCAGACACCCCTCACTGCCCCATCCAACCTTTTTACCCCAGAGACCCCTCACTGCCCCCTCCCACCCTCTTACCCAGACTACCCTCACTACCCCCACCCACCTTCTTACCCCAGACACCCTTCACTGCCCCCTCCCACCCCACCCTCTTACCCAGACTACCCTCACTACCCCCCACCCACCTTTTTACCCTAGACACCCCTCAATGCCCCCCACCCCACCTTCTTACCCCATACACCCCTCAAAGCCCCCAACCCCACTTTCTTACCCCAGACACCCCTCACTGCCCCATTCAACCTTTTGACCCCAGACACCCCTCACTGTCCCCTCCCACCCTCTTACCCAAGACACCTCTCACTTCCCCATCCCACCTTTTTACCCCAGAGACCCCTCATTGCCCCCATCCCACCTTCTTACCTCAGACACCCCTTACTGCCCCCATCCCACCTTCTTACACCAGACACCCCTCACTGCTACCCCACCCAACTTCTTACCCCAGACAACCCTCACCGCCCCCTCCCACCCCACCTTCTTACCCAGACTACCCTCACTACCCTCTCACCACATGCCCCCTGACCACACACCCTGCCCCAAAGCCCTGTTTGTCACCTACCTCCTGCCCAGAGCCCTTTACCCTCACCACCAGTGCCCTCCAGACACTCTCTCTGACCCTCTACTCTCTCCACAGACCCCTAACCCTTTCCCCTAACCAGACCACCGCACCGTAACTCCCCACCTCTCCCTCTGACCCCAGATGCTCCACCCTGCCACTCACTACCAGTGTCTATACCTACCAACTTTTCATGGTGGGGAAAATGTTAAATTAGGCCACACCCCTCATTGAGGGATGGATAGGAGATAGGGTGTAACAGTAGAAACACCTTAAATAGGGAAATGAATAATTTGTTGCTGCAGATCTGCATGTTACACCTCAAAGAGGGACAAATGGGAACAACAATGGACAGGTAGACATGGACTCCAAAAAGGGACAGTCCCTCCAAATCAGGGACAGTTAGGAGGTATGCCAGTGACTCTACCCTCAACCCTTCCCCAGAGCCCTTTACCCCCACCACCATCTTCTGTCCTCTGTCTCCCCTCATCATCACTGCCATTCACTTCCAGTCCCTTCCCTACTGCCTCCAAACCTCTGACCGATGACAACCCTCCACCCTGCTCCACCGCCTTTCATTTCTGCACTACACTTCCCTCCGCCTTCCCCCTGCACTTCTTCCCCTAATTTCAGACCATTCACCCTCCACACTACCCTTTATTTCCCTTCACCGCCAGTGCCCCCAGCCTATTCCCCACCACCTCCCACCCCCTGCCCCACAACCCTTCTCCTTTCCGTCTAACCCCAGAACCATCACCATCCCCGCAACCCTATTACACCCTACCTCTCCTCCTAACTACAAACCCTCCATCCTACCCCAAAACCCTCTATCCCCCCCTCAACACCTCCTGTCTGCCTTACAACCCTCCACCTTTCTTTCTAAGCCCAGAGCCATCACCATCCCCACAGCCCCTAATATCTCCTCACCATTTTCATAATATTTTATATTTATCTTCATAATACTGCCCTCCTTCTCCCACACCAGCTCCACATTGACCTTTCCACCTGAGCCTGTAGCTTGCCTCACATCCCTCTATCTCCCCCTGCTCCTCTCCACCAATGCTCTTCAGGTCCAGCATACTGGCATTCCACCCCTCTCCGTTTGCCTCAGACCCTCCAACCTGCCCCATAGGCCCCTATTACCCTTCCCTCTACCCTCCAACTCTTCCCCTCAGCCATCTACCCCAGACACTCCACCTCTCTCTCTGCTCCAGATGGTCACCCCTGCTCCATAGCCCTCTATTTCTCTTCACTACTACTATCAACTTCTATCTTGTCCACAGCACCCCCTCATTGCCTCTACTCCACACCCTGTACACCACAGACCCTGTCCCACAGCCTTCTATTTCCTGTCCCTACAGTTGCTCTCTACCTTTCTTTCACCACTGGTTTGTAGCCTTTCAGCATCTTTGCCCCATACCATCTACACTGCCCCACATCCCTCAATTTCTCCTCACCATCTTCATAATACTTCATATTTATCTTCATAATACTGCCCTCCTTCTCCCACACCAGCTCCACATTGCCCTTTCCACCTGAGCCTGTAGCTTGCCTCACATCCCTCTATCTCCCCCTGCTCCTCTCCACCAATGCTCTTCAGGTCCAGCATACTGGCATTCGACCCTTCTCTGTTTGCCTGAGACCCTCCTACCTGCCCCATAGGCCCCTATCACCCTTACCTCTAACTTCCCTCTACCGATCAACCCTTCCCCTCAGCCATCTGCCCCAGGCCCTCCACCCCATAGCCCTTTATTTCTCTTGACTACTACTATCAACTTCTATCTTGTCCACAGCATCCCCCTCATTGCCTATACTCCACACCCTGTAAACCACAGACCCCAGACACTTACCCACAACCTTCCATTTCCTATCCCTACAGTTGCTCTCCACCTTTCTTTCACCACTGGCATGTAGCCTTTCAGCACCTTTGCCCCATACCCTCTACATTGCCCAAAGCCTTATACCACCTGCACCACAGCCCCCATCCTTGCCAGACCCTCCACCTTGACCCACAGGTCTCTATAGTCTCTCCCTGCTACTGCACTCCACCTCCCCCTGCTGCCCCGCGGCCCTTCTCTGCACCTAGATCCTCCACGCTGTTCCATAGATCTCTTTCTAGCCTCCCTACCTCTGCCTCATAGGCCGCTACTTCTCCTTCCTTTTCTGCCCACTGCCTTTCACTCTCTTCCTATAGCCCTGTGCCTTAGACCTCTGTTGTCTTTGCTCCCAACCCCTTCACTCTGCCTCACATATGTCTTATCTACACTCCATACTACTTCTCTCCACCTCCTGTACCTCAGACTCTTACCTCTCCCTCTACCCTCCACCCTGCCAACAGTCCTCTCTTTCTCTTGCCTTTTACTGCCCTCCAATTCCCACCCCTGCCCCACAGCCCTCTACCACGCCATCTTCCCTAACTCTTCACCCTTCTCTCTCTGACCCCAGACCCTCCACCCTATCCTAATAGCCCTCTGTTTCCATTTTCTACTACGACCCTCCACTCCTAAAGCATCCGTCCACAGCCTACCACCAGTGTCCCTGCCTCAGACTGTTTACCCTGCCACATAATCCTCTATTTTCTCTCCTAACTATTGCCCTCCATGTTCCACTCCTCCCCCACAGCCTCCTCTGCCCCCAGATCTTCCACACTGCCCCACAGACCTCCAATGCCGGACTGGCCCACCAGAGAACCCTGATTAAAGAATGATCTCCAGTGGTGGGTCCGAATCTACAGACCTCTCTCTACTACTGCTTTCCATCTTCTGTACTGCAGCCTTCCACATCTACATACCCCTATTCCTCTTGCATTTTACCCTCTTCCCCGCCCCCAGGCTTCACTATAGTCTCCAGCCCAGGCCCATCACTTTATTCTCTCTCTCTGTCCCAGACCCTACCCCATAGCCCTCTGTTTCCCCTCTTTACTAGTACTCTCCATTCCCTTCTAATCTAGGGTAGAGGGTTAGCCTGACAATGGGTGAAGGTTAACTAAACAGAAAGAATGTAATCTTTGTTCTCAGATGTCCTTTAAAGCGGAACAAAACCCACCAACGGCTGGGAATCTAAAATATTTCAAGGCTGGCAGCTGGCTTTCCCCCGGGGCATCCCAAATCAGGATGTGTGAAAACCCTCAGGTCTCCGGTATTATCTTACCTCGCCTGGGTTTCACACAGCGGGGCATCCCAAATTAGAATTTGTTCCGCTTTAAAGTAGGTGGTAGGTGCATGCTAAGGTTACAAGCGTTAAAGTGGACCAAAAATCAAAATTTCCCATAGGGCTGATAATGGCCTGCCAAGGATTCATGAACGGCTCCACCTAGTGCCCAACACTAATCTCCCTCACTTTCTGCATATACTGTTATTATAATTCACTGCTGAGTTTAGAGTCCAACATAGATAACCTTTTACTGAAGGACATCGCCATCTAGGGGATGGTGTCTATCTTGGTTACTGTGATTTAACAAGAACAGGCAGCTCACAGCCCACTGATTCAAAGATAAGGCCTAGGCCTGTCACATGCTGACATCTCATGTAGAGAACGCATCGGGAGAATATTGATCTACTTCATTTACATGTTGTGCACCTCACCTGAAGTCTTCACCTTAAAGAAGACCAAAACTTTTGTGGCTGGCCTTTGGGAGTCTAAAAGGCTCTAGGGCTAGTTCATTCCCAATACTAGGTGGATGCCAAGTTAGGCATGGTAGCAGGGGATGCCTCTGGATGCACCTTGTGGCTTCTGCTACCACCACCATGCGTGGCTAGGCCAACGGACAATTCAGGTCTGCCAGTAATGGTGAGCGAACAATGCCGCCAGAGGTGAGTATACAGTTTTACTCTGCAGGACATAGAAACATACGGCCTTATTTATCAAGGGCTAGCGCCAGGTAGTGTCTGACGAGCGCCAGGTACCGCCAGCTAACGGCGGCTACCGAATCAAGTACGCCCGGCGGCGGTCACAATGACGCATTTATCACGCTAAATGAGGCTAGCGCCGGCGAGAGCGTCAGCTAGCGCGGGATTCATCATGTAGCCGACTGCAACGAACAGCGCCGCTGCTAATCCCATCACAGCGACAGGTATGACCTGGCGCTCCCTGGCGTGGTCCAATGCATTTCAATGGAGCAATCTTTAAATATTCATAATTAATTGCTATTACTGTTTTTTTTTTTTTTTTATGTCAAAAATTCTGTGATCACTTCTGCAATGTTAGGATTTTTTTTTAAGTAAAAAAAAAAAAAAAAAAAATTGTGCAGAATTGAGATTACAGGTCTGATATTCATGTATTCATATTACAAAATGTTTAGAAAAACTTGTATAATTTTTACATATAAAAAAAATGGTTGTTTGGGGGGTTGAAAACTACTTTACACACATCGCCGCCAGCGCTCTGGGGTTTAAACAAGGAATTCACAGCGCGAGAAATTTTTGAGCGTGATTTGTTAATGAATCTGCAGCAAGCCGTTTGCTCTGGCCATTCGCTGTCAGGCGCACCCATACAGCGCGGAACCTGTGAAACAGCGACCCCTAACCCCGTATTCAACATTACCGCACACCGACTGAGTCGCTGTCAACAAGCAAACCCCGGCCAAGCACAGCGAATACTAGCTGGCGCTGTGAAAATCACGCTACTGGCGCTCATCTGTCGCTACCTGGCGCTATTAATGAATCGGCCTCATAGAAGGTTGATGGCAGAAGGAGACCATACGCTCCATCTAGTCTGCCCTTATGTATATACTGTATGTTCTCTGTATCTTATGTGTATACTGTATGTTCTCTGTATCTTATGTGTATACTGTATGTTCTCTGTATCTTATGTGTATACTGTATGTTCTCTGTATCTTATGTATATACTGTATGTTCTCTATATCTTATGTGTATACTGTATGTTCTCTTTATCTTATGTATATACTGTATGTTCTCTTTATCTTATGTATATACTGTATGTTCTCTATATCTTATGTGTATACTGTATGTTCTCTTTATCTTATGTATATACTGTATGTTCTCTTTATCTTATGTGTATACTGTATGTTCTCTTTATCTTAGGATAGATGTGTGCTTATCCCAGGCATGTTTAAATTCAGTGACTGTTGATTTTTCAACTACCTCTGCTGGAAGTTTGTTCCAAGCATCTACTACTCTTTCTGTAAAATAATATTTTCTAACATTGCTCCTGATCTTCCCCCCAACTAGCTTCAGGTTGGGCCCCCTTGTTCTATCATTAAGCTTCTTAAAGTGGACCAACACCCAGGGGGGATCGGCCTGGAAATCTATAAGATTCCCGGACCGATCAGATCCCTCCCCGATTTCGCGATGCCCCGCGGGGAGGAACCCCCCAGGAGGCCCACAAACCTTACCTCAGCCCCGTTCCATCGGCGCATGCGCGAGCCGCGTCTCACGCTTCCCTCTAGCAGGGCGCGCACCCGCGCCAGCCGTTTGTGAATGGCCGGTGCAGACGCGCTCCCTGTTAGAGGGGAGCGCGAGACGCGGCCTCCAGCGCTCAGAGCCAGCTGAGCTGGTATGCGCGTCCAGGCGGCCTTGGACGCGCATACCACAGCGGCTCTGAGCGCTGTGATTGGCTGGCGCGGTCACGTGGGAGCGGGGAGAGGTGAGTTTTTTGGGGCTTTCTGGGGGGTTTCAGACAGCACCCCCGATCGGGGTGCCCCACCGAAGTGGACCAAAACCCAGGATAGTCAAAATCCTGGGTGTTGGTCCACTTTAAAAACACTTCCCTCCTGAACCTTATTCAATCCTGTCACATATATAAAGGTCTCCATCATGTCCCCTCTCTCCCTTCTTTCCTCCAGACTGTACAGATTTAGTTCTTTAAGTCTCTCCTGATAAGTTTTAAGTTTAAGTCCTTCCACCATTTTTGTTGCCCGCCTTTGGACCCGTTCTATTTGAATAATGTATTTTTGCAGGTAAGGTCTCCAGAACTGCACACAGTATTCTAGCTGTGGCCTCACCAGGGCTCTATACAGCGGCATCACAACCTCCCTCTTCCTACTGGTGATGCCTCGAGCTATGCAGCCGAGCATCCTGCTTGCTTTTCCCACTGCCTGGCTACACTGTCCAATCATCTTGCAGCTATCAGTAATCAGTACCCCTAAATCTCTCTCCTCCGAGGTCCTGGATAACACAGTGCTGCCCATACGGTGCCCAGAGCAGGGATTCCTTCTACCCAAGTGCAGGATTTTACATTTAGAGACATTAAACTCTAGTTTCCACAGTTTTGACCATCTATCCAGTAAAGCTAAATCATTTTCCATGTTGCAGACACCTCCAGGAATATCCACCCTATTACTAACCTTTGTATCATCAGCAAACAGACAAACTTTTCCTACCAAGCCTTCTCCTATGTCACTTACAAATATATTAAAAAGAATGGGGCCCAGGACAGAGCCTTGCGGCACACATCTCCAATTGGGATGTCCCTAGGAAAAAATGTTTTGGTCTGCTTTAAACCCATTCATATACGAGGAGCTAGCGTTATGCACTTGTGTGTTGAAAAGGAGAGCTCACAGAAGTCAAGGCAGTTGTAAGGGCCATACAGTCACATCTCGATTTGGGATGGCCCACTGTTTGAAACATGGTACTTACCTTTCCAGCAATCCCATAGCGTATGTGTGTGGGCCGCTATGGCTTATGCTGTGTCCCCTCCAGCGGATGTGTGCACACATACCAGGCCTATCTAAATAGCTGGCAGGGGTATGCAAAGCCAGATAGCAGCGGCCCAAAGGATGCTGCCCACTCGCCATTCATTCAGAGTTCTATGCTCTTGTAGGGAGTGGTTGTTTAAATAATGGAATAAAACACACCACACCAGATAAATAAGAACCAATTTAGAATTTAACGGTTGAATACATTGAAAACAATAGTTGGTGTATATAGCCACTGGTTTAAGGCAATAAATGACTGTAGAAGAATCTAGTATAATTTCTACTTGAAGAATATGGGGGGGGAAGGATGAATATCTTAAACAAAGGATAAACTTGTGTCTAGTCACTTTATCATATATGGCTATTTGGATGACTAAGACACACTCCCCTCGATTCAAAGAGCAAAAGTTAATTGATTTCGGATCGAGAATCGTAAGTTTGGGTGGGTGTTAGTCATTTTTTCCTGTTTTTTTGGCCATTTCCGACTCGCACGAGCCTACGTACGATTTCGTATATGCTCTTACGATCATCGGAAGTTCGTTCCTAAATTTTAGGATCAAAACGTAAAACTTAGGATCAAAACGTAAAACTTAGGATAATCGTATGTGTTTAGGTGTGATTCAGAGAACAGTTTTCAAACCTCTAAATCCGTTTTAAAAGAAAGCCACTGCCGACACCTTTTAGCAGTCGTATTGCTGTTCTTGAACAGGTTTTTTGGCTATGTGGAGGAGTCTGCGCGTCTTGAGCTCCAATGAACTGCATGTATCAGCATGGCCGAGGCCATAAATTGTATGGCAATGCATACCTGATTCATGTATGCCTTATAAAAGCATTTTAATGTGGACCTTAATTAGTCCTTTGCATGTAAACCTTTATTTTGCAATATATTTGCGTTAATTAAAGAAACTTATGTCCTTTGTTATTTATTTTTAAATTGATGTACTAGAATAATATTTTTAGATTGCATTTATTGGTGTAGTTGTTTACCTTTGCTTTGTTTAATTATTTAAGCACATCTTTGGTCAGATGCATCACACTTACTGAGGAGAGGAGAGCGGGATAAAGTGCAGGATGTGGGTTACTGCTGTATTTTGCACAGACACAGCAGAGCTGGGGGCACGGAAAGGTCAGAAATCAAAGAATGCAGAGCAACACAGTCACAAGGCCCTTTCTGTTTGCAGGCTGCCCGAGAATACCTGACCCGCCATCTTGGCTGTTTCTAGGCTCATAACATGCTGAAGTTGCTGGGTGTTTTTTAATTTTTGAGAGCAATCTGTATGTAGAGGGTGTGGGTAACCACACAAAAAATTTAAAGTTGTACCATTTGAAGCCAAAATATTAAAATTAAATCCACAAGTAAAAAATGCAAGTTAACTAAAAATTAAACAAAGTAAGATTTACTTATGCAAATGCATTTATTAATGGTTGGTTACTACAAAATGAATGAAATAAAGAAAAATAAAAGACCAAATATTTAGAATGCACTTTAATGAGGTAAGTTTGTAGTGCGGAGCCGCAAGATCAGAAGGATTTACGTCCAGACAAAAAAGGAAAAAGGGCAAAACCAATGTTGCAACCTGAGAAATGAAACGGAAAATTCAGGATGGAAACTGACATAGGTCTGATTCCCGAACTGCCATACGAACGGACGTATATTTTAGGATAGAAACGTATTTGCTTATAGAATCACTCGCAAGTTCATACGAACGCACGAGCGGACGGGAAAAATAGAATGATCGGCACCAAAATCCAAGCTGTTACATGTTTCTTTGAATCGACCCTACTGTATGCTCTGTGTAATTCAAACAATCTATCAATACACACACAATCTATTTTAAATGTAAGATTAACTCTATATAATAAACTTCAGATAGATGATGCTCTAAATTTGTAACTATGCTTTAAATAGTGAGGAGAACTGAGAAGAGTTCACTTATCCTTAGACCAAACGAACTTGGTGGAAAATGTCCTGTTATTTCTGACTAAAATGATGCTGTTTCTTTAAATATTTTCTGGATATTACTTTCTTCAAACGGTCACAGCCTCAAAACTCTCCTAAATAAAATTAAGGGCGTCCTCCAACCGCGCTGAGTCCCTTTCTTTGCGCTCCGCGGGAGGCTTCACACAGTGAATAACACACAAAAAAATAAGGCCCTTATTTATCACGGGCTAGCGCCAGGTAGTGTCTGACGAGCGCCAGGTAGCGGCAGCTAACGGCGACTACCGACTCAAGTACGCCCGGCGGCGGTCACAATGACACATTTATCAAGCAAAATGAGGCTAGCGCCGGCGAGAGCGGCGGCTAGCGCGGCATTCATCATGAAGCCGCCTGGACCGAACAGCGCCAGGTATGAGCTGTCGCTCCCTGGCGATGTCCAATGCATTTCAATGGAGCAATCTATAATTAATCATAATTAATTGGTATTATTTTTTTTTTTTTTAATGTCAAAAATTCGGAGACCACTTCTGCAATGTTAGGATTTATTTTTAAGTAAAAAAAAAATTAAAAAAAAATTTGTGCAGAATTGATCTAACAGGTCTGAGATTAATGTATTCATATGACAAAATGATTCTAAAAACATGTATAATGTTACATTCAAAAAATATGATTTTTAGGGGTTAAAAACTAGTTAATACCCATCGCCGCCAGCGCTCTGGGGTTTAAACAAGGAATGGACAGCGACAGCACATTTGGAGCGTCATTTTTTAATGAATATGAAGCTAGCCGTTCGCTCTGGCCATTCGTTGTCAGGCGCTCACATACAACGCTGAACCTGTGAAACAGCGACCCCCCAGCCCGTATTCAACATTACCGCACACCGACTGAGTCGCTGTCATCAAGCTAACGCCGGCCAAGCACAGCGAATACTGGCTGGAGCTGAAAAAATCACGCTACAGTCGCTCATCTGGCGCTATTAATGAATCGGCCTCTTGGTCTTTACACCCCTCACACAGTCCAGCAGTGAGGTAAATAAGGAGAGAGTTAGTTTCAACCAAAAACTTCACTGTGGCCCTATAATTTATGTGGGCTCAGAAACACATACAGACCCACCTCACGGACTCTGCTCCCTCAGAGCTGTGCTGTGCCTTTTATAACCTGCTGGAATTACCTCACAAGCTTCTCTCTCATGGCTGGCTCCGTCCACCCACACACACACACAGAAGAGTTTTCCAGAACCCTCCTAGCAGAGGTTTGTTATATGTCCGTTACACTCTCACATGTGACAGGGGATCCCCGAAGAAGTAAGCAGAACCTGCGAGCCGAAGGGGTTCAATTTAAAAAGACCCAGGATTCTAACTGCCCCAGGTTTATCGTCCTCCAGGGGCATCCAGATATGGAATGCCCTGCTGGGTGAAATTCCTCATTCGGATAACAAAAAGAATCTGCACACTGTGCAATTAATAATTCAGCACCATCAATCCATATATTAATAAGTGAGGGTGTGCCAAAAGAAAGGATCCCAAAAACAACTATGTAATATACACCAAAAGATAGTTTTGTGGCCCAGTATGCCACAAACAAGGGAATTATTTCAAAAGCACCACTCTCCTCACCTAATAAACCATCAGAATCTTATTAATTCATATCAAAAGGATTTTTAATTCATCAAAAATTCATCAAAGAATTACATTAAAAATGACATACAAAATTAATCACAAGACATTTAAAAAACACATACATACCTAAAAAGCCCCCACCCCAGCAGAGGGAACCCTAATTACTCCATTCCCTGTGCAAAATTATAACAATATAGCATCCTACAAATACACACATCTCAACCTATATTAAAGTGCCTATGTGCCAATAATAAAGTGCTAACAATGTAAACAATTGAAAAGTTATATATAAGTAAATCACCTCAATGAAAGATAAAAGAAGGGAACCCTCTGCTGAGTCACATGATAAGCCACCCATGCGTTCCGTGACAGATTGCCACTTTATCAAGGTGCATTCGGATAACCTCATTTGTTCCTTACCAGCGATCCTATTGTGCACATGCAGGCTTTCCTCCAATCAGTGCCTAGCAATCCATTCAGCTTTGACTATCCCGGGTTTCGGTCCTTTGCCCCCAGGGCAAAGGATCCCCCAGATCGCCCCTCGTCCAATCAGCGTGCTAAGAGCCGCTGACGTCATGCAATCTAAGATGACGTCTAAGGCCAGCTGGCGGACGCATCCCCTGCTTCCCTCTAACAGGGAGCGTGCCTTGCTAGAGGGATGCGGCCATGGCTCGCACATGCGCCGCTGGACCAGGAGGCAAGGTAAGAGAACGGGGCAACCTGAAGGTTTCACACAGCGGGGCATCCCGATTTTGGATGCCCCAGGGGGAGGGAATCGATTGGCCTGTGAATCTTATAGATTCCTGGGCCGATCGCGCTGGGTTTTGGTCCACTTTAAATTTCACTCTCTCGGGTATTGTTCCTCTCAGACGGGGCATCCTGATTTGGAATGTCCCGCTGTGTGTATCCCCCGGATCACCGTTCATGGCACTCCCACAGTGCAGGCGATAGCTAACGCGCTGATTGGCTGAGTGGGCGATCAATTTCAATCTGATTGTGGCTAAGCAGGCTCCAGGAGCAGGCAAGTGGAACAGGCCACCCGGGGTCTTACACACAGCGGGGAATCCCAAATTGGGATACTCCAAGGAGTGGGACTCAGATGGCCCTAGAGTCTTTTAGACTCCAGGGCCTCCAAAGTTCCTCATTTAGCTAATCTTACATTACATTACATAAATTGTGTCATTGTGAAGCTGAATGGAGCGCTAGCTGCTGCCTACTCCCTATTCGGCTTTGTGTAAATATTTGATCAAAAATATAGCGATGATAGAATAAACTGCACAGCCTTTTAAAGTGGACCAAAACACAGGATTTTTAACCCCCCCGCCCCCAGGTTTTGGTTGGCTTCACACGAAGTTCACTGATACGCGGGAGTCCTCTGGTATCCCTGCACTGCACATCCCTTGCAACTCGCAGGATGCCCCTTCCCTATGGCTGTGTGGACCCTCTGGCAGCCACTCAACTCTGCCTGGCACAGGGAAGCGAGGAGAAAGGTAAGACATTAAAGATTCCAGGGGGTTTCACACATCTAAATTAGGATGCCCCTGGGTAAGGGCCTTCTCCTGGGTAAGGGCAGGTGAAAGAAGCTTTTGGTCTGTGATAAGGAAATACAGGTTTAAAACTTGACCAATCCAAATTCAATCAAGTCCAATCTGTATTAAACCGGACCTTCAGCATCATTTAGTGAAAAGCCCAAACCCTTAAAAACTATTCCCCAGCATCTAAAATTAATACATTTTACGCCACTGGGCTGCAACTCTGTTCAGGACTCTAGGATACGGGCGCCGCCATCTTGGCTCAGTAGCATCACATACTAAAGAGAGGAGAGTGCGATAAAGTGCAGGGGGACAGGTTATAGCTGTGCTTTACACAGACAGAGCAGAGCTGGGGTCATGGAAAGGACATCAATCCCAGAATGCAAAGCGGCACAGTCAGAAGACACTTCCTGTTTGCAGGCTGCCTGATGCTCCATGAGCCGCCATCTTTGATGTTTAAACCGGACCTTCACCATGATTTATTGAAAAGCCCAAACCCTTAAAAACTATTCCCCAACATCTAATATTAATATAATTAATATATTTTAAGTTTTTAGTTACTTATTATTCTTTCCCCCACTGTGCTGTAACTCTGTTAAGGACTTTAGGATACGGGCGCCGCCGTCTTGCTTAGACGGAGCAGAGCTGGAGTCAGGAAAAGGTCAGCAGTCCCTAGAGGGGCGCGAGGGAGGCCGAAGATAAGGTAAAGAGTTTGGGGTGTTTTGGGGGGTTTCACCCCGCGGGGAGGGAGGTGATCGGCCCGGGAATCTTATAGATTCCCGGGCCGATCACCCGTGGGTGTTGGTCCACTTTATAAAAGCAAAAATATCCATTTCTAGTTCTACATCCTAAGAAGAGAGTATCGGCGGGGGCATTGGTCAAATGTATTTCACAAGTTCAGTTGGTTTTGGTCCACTTTTAAAGCAGTAGCCCGGGCATTTTCCCAGATCTCCCTATGGCCAGTCCTCCCCTGGATGCAAATTATGAAAGATTCTCATTAAACTTCATTTTAGAATCTAGAGACTGTCAGGGTCGGATTATGAGGGGGGCACAAGGGGTGCACGCCCCGGGGCCTTCACCACCTGACCTATAAAGGGGGCCTCCAACAACCTTTAGGTTATGGTCTGGTCCAGGAGGATTTTCAGTCTTTGGACTTGCAGCCAAAGTCACCACAGGGCAGGACGGAGAGTCTAGAGCAGCAAAGCCGCCGTCAGCAACTCTACAGTGATGGGTGCAGAGCTGTCACTGCACATAAGCCACCAAGCACAGCCGCTGGCAGCTCAATGCAGGGAACTGTTTTCTGCTGGACCAGCCGGGCGACTACACTACCCCCCACCCAGAATGGCAAAGCAGGAGTTCCCGAGCAGCACGCACCCGCACAAGGACTGCCAACAATCAGTTACTTGGCTGGACTATTATTTTATAGGAAAAAAATACTGTATCTGGGGCCTCCACCACACTTAATCCAGCCCTGGTGACTGTATAGGATAATGTGCACTTGTCTGGGTGCCAATGCACCGCACCCTGTTTCTTGTATACTGGACATATGGGCTTAGCAGTGTACGGGTGGGAATAATAATAAAAAATGTGATGTTTATAGAAGAAAAAATATCTATATGTCCCTCACAGGTTAAAAATAATTGATGGATCACTAATCATCAGTTTTTATTTTTTTACCATCTTGGCCCCAACCATAGATCATGTAAAGGCAGGTAAATGGTGTGCGGGTGCTTGTCATGGCGCTGCTTTTATATATGAAGGACCTTCCTTTTATGTCTGTGACCTCCTTTAGCCTCTATTGCAGAGAGTGTTTATGTTCCCTCCCTGCTTCACTGATCTTCTCTTCCTCATTGAGAACCAGCCTTGTCATTACTCCACCTCTTGTTTACCTCCATCCTGCGCTCTCTATCTGTCTCTTTCTCTCGCTCTCTCTCTCTGTCTCCCTCTCTTTCTCTCTCTCGCTCTCTATCTCTCTCTCTCTTGCTCTCTCTCTCTGTCTCTTTCGCTCTCTGTCTCTTGTTCTCTCTCTATCTCTCTCGCTCTCTGTCTCTATCTCTCTCTGTCTCGCTCTCTGTCTCTCTCTCTGTCTCTATCTCTCACTCTCTGTCTCTCTATCTCTCGCTCTATCTCTCTTTCTAACTCTCTCTCTCTCGCTCTGTCTATCTCTCTCTGTCTCTTTCTCTCTCTCTCTGTCTCTATCTCTCGCTCTCTGTCTCTCTATCTCTCGCTCTATCTCTCTCTCTCTCGCTCTGTCTATCTCTCTCGCTCTATCTCTCTCTCTCTCGCTCTGTCTCTATCTCTCTCTTTCTCTCTCTCTGTCTCTCTGTCTCGCTCTCTCTCTCTTTGTCTCTCTCTCTCGCTCTGTCTCTATCTCTCTCTTTCTCTCTCTCTGTCTCGCTCTCTCGCTCTGTCTCTATCTCTCTCTTTTTCTCTCTCTCTGTCTCGTTCTCTCGCTCTGTCTCTATCTCTCTCTCTTTCTCTCTGTCTCGCTCTCTCGCTCCGTCTCTCGCTCTCTCTCTCTTTGTCTCTCTATCTCTCGCTCTGTCTCTATCTCTCTCTGTCTCTCTATCTCTCGCTCTGTCTCTCTCTCTCGCTCTATCTCTCTCTCTCTTGCTCTCTCTCTCTGTCTCTCTCTCTATCTCTCGCTCTGTCTCTATCTCTCGCTCTCTCTCTCTCTCTCTCGCTCTCTCTCTCTCTCGCTCTCTCTCTCTCTCGCTCTATCTCTCTCTCTCTTGCTCTCTCTCTCTGTCTCTCTATCTCTTGCTCTTTCTCTCTCTCTCTCTCTCTTGCTCTCTCGCTCTCTGTCTCTCTCGCTCTGTCTATCTCTCTTGCTCTCTCTCTCTCTCTCTCTGTCTCTATCTCTCGCTCTGTCTCTCTATCTCTATCTCTCTCTCCCGCTCTGTCTGTCTCTCTCTCTCTTTGTCTCTCTCTCTCTCTCGCTCTCTCTCTCTGTCTCTCGCTCTGTCCCGCTCTCTCTCTATCTCTCTCTCGCTCTCTCTATCTCTCGCTCTGTCTGTCTCTCTCTCTCTTTGTCTCTC
The DNA here is from genome assembly GCA_027917425.1 of Gastrophryne carolinensis. Classification (NCBI taxonomy): domain Eukaryota; kingdom Metazoa; phylum Chordata; class Amphibia; order Anura; family Microhylidae; genus Gastrophryne; species Gastrophryne carolinensis. Next base: position 30,388,803 of record CM051235.1, on the reverse strand, counting down.
TCTCTCTCTCTCGCTCTCTCTCTCTGTCTCTCCCTCTGTCTCGCTCTCTCTCGCTCTCGCTCTCTCTCTCTCTCTTGCTCTCTGTCTCTCTCTCTCTATCTCTCTCTCTCGTTCTCTGTCTATCTCTCGCTCTCTCTCTATCTCTCTGTCTCTCTCCTGCGGTCTGTCACTGTGTAAGCTGACATTTCTCTGCAGCCGCTCTCCCCCCTCCTTCCTTAGCTCTCTTCTTCCACCTGACATCTCGGGACTTTCACTCTCATTCGCTCCATTGTAACTACAGCCGCAATGTTACACAGCGGAGCGTGTCGCTACATGGCGGTGCACGCCAACCCTTCTCAGCTAAATAACTGCCCCTACCACACCCGCCCAGCTTCCCAGCCAGCGCTGTACCTGTCTTAGGCACCAACTTAGGGGGTTATTTAAGAAACGCTTATGCCAGGTACTGCCACGTAGTGCCACATAGCGTCAGGTGAACGCCAGGCGCAGTATGTGAAAACTATATATATAAAAGTCAATCTGGTGAGCTCCTCTAATAGCGTCATGTATATGTGTATGTGTATATGTAGCGCCACATGTATCACTAGTGTGATGCACTGTGTGTTCAGCAGCGCCATTTAGCACCTGTCGCTCAGTGTCGCTCTCCCATACATTTCAATGGTGTTTTATTTGGTTGTGTATAAAGAGCGTTTTCCTAAAGTAATTTTTGGTTCAAATGATTGTGTGTCCTCTCCTGCCCGGCAACCAAACACTTTTATTGTGATTATTTATTTTCTTTTTTTTATGCAGAATTGTATGTGCAGATCTGCCATTGCAGTGTCATTGTCACGGTGTTAAAACAATGGCATTCCATATATTTTCGCTCTGGTGCTGGTGTATTTGTAAGTGTTGAGAAACAGACTTTTTGCACATAGCGTCTGGCGCTCGACGCTAGAGCGCCCAGTTTTAGAGCGCCGCCGCTGGTTGTGTGTCGTTTTTTCTTAAATATGGGCTTCAGCGCCGAGTGCTGGACACACTTAACTGGCGCAACCAATCGTTCGCTGCAGCGTTGTCCTGTTGTTAGATGTAGCGCCGTCTTGGGCTCTTTGACCTCGAGACAACGCCTAGCGTTCTCATTTGGCTCTGCAGTGAATCAGAGAGAGCACTTCTAACTCTTCTCATTACTAACGCCAGGTATCGGCAGATGAGCTTCTGTATAGCGGCGCTTAGAGCGACCGCTAGTATGGGCTGTGATCGGCTATCGGGCTCTGTAACATCGCCTCAGTCGCTGTAGTAACCTGGCCGGCATTGATGAATGTGATGTACGTTGGGCGCTCTAACACCAGTACAGCGCTGCAGGGAGCGACAGGTAGGGCCAGCTCAGTGCTACCGACTCTCAGCGCTCCACACCATCAAAAAAGGACACACACACAGCGTCGGCGCTCTGGATCTGGTCTGAGCGCCAGACGCTGTGTGATTAAAGTCTGTTTTTAAACACATATACAGCAGTAACAAAGCGAAAACACACGGAATGACATTGTTATAACGCTGTGACAATAACACTTTAGTGCCAGACCTGTAATGACAATTCTGCATAAAAATATAAAAAGTCAAAAAAGTTTCTAAAAGTGTTTGTCTGCAGCCAGGAGACGTCACACAATGATTGGAGCAAAACAAAAATAAAAATGTCAAACACGCTGTTTAAACACAAGCAAATGAACGGCCATTGAAATGTATGGGAGAGCGACACTGAGCGAAAGTAATACCTGGCGCTCTGGAAGCTAGAGCGCCAGCGCTATACGCTGAGCCACCTGTAATAATACATCGGACGCTACATGGCGCCGTTAGAGCCGCTCACCAGAATCGCCTGGATAAATGTGGTATTGCGTACAGTGCCCGGCGTTCACCAGACGCTGCCTGCCGCTACGAGGCGCTTCCTGGCGCTATCCCTTCATGAATAACCCCCTTATTTCTGGACATTTCATTTGCACACTTTCTTTGTTTTACGGGGTGCACAGCTCCTCTCTACACACAAGCGTTGTAGATAGAACAATGGAGAGACCGATATGTCTGACTCGGTGACGGGTGCACTTTAAACGCAGTCCCAGCGATGATGACGGTGACTGCGCAGAGGCAGCAGGCGGTGGGCTTCAGCGCCGAGTGCTGGACACACTTAACTGGCGCAACCAATCGTTCGCTGCAGCGTTGTCCTGTTGTTAGATGTAGCGCCGTCTTGGGCTCTTTGACCTCGAGACAACGCCTAGCATTCTCATTTGGCTCTGCAATGAATCAGAGAGAGCACTTCTACAGCGTCCACCAGACATCAAATTCATCGGAAGGGCGGCGTGGGAGCGGGCGGCAGCATAGAGCAACACGAGTCTCCTCTCGATGAGGTAAGAAGATGCAGATGTTGGTGACTTGCGATCTGCAGTTAGCTGTAAATCCAGCAAACGCCGGAATCGCGGCCAAACAAGCGGCGGTGCGAGTCGAAAATGTGGAAAAGAGCGAATGGCCCCTATATATAATATATAATAATTAGACTGTTGATCCAAATTCAGTTGGTGCCTAGGACAATGCCAGGTACAGCGCTGGCTGGGAAGCGGGGCAGGTGTGGTAGGGGCAGTTATTTCGCTGGGAAGCGTTGGCGCGCACCGCCATTACCCGCACACACCTCTGTTATAATGGCAGGTTTTTTTTTTGGCAAGAGCTTCTCATCTTCCCACCAACCAATTCTGTTCCCATCTCCAACATAAAAATATGTCAGTGACAATTGTGTAACTAAATGTGACAGGGCCCCGGTGCGAACATTAAATGTGACTGTGTCATGGCTCAGTGCCCTGTCCTGTTATTTTAACTCATTTGGATACAACTAGACAGCTAAAGACTGAAACTGCCAAGACAAATGGTGCTTGTTTTTCCATTCCCCCAAAAAATCCCAAATCAGGATGCCACAGGGGCAGGGAATCGCCAGGCCCTGGAATCTTTTTGTCTTTAGGACTGAAAGGTTTTGGTCCTCTTGAATGTCACAAGTTACATAACAGCTCCTATTCAAATGAATGGAAACACGCTGGGTGGTGAGTATTTTCCTCACCTTAGTAGTCAACTGCTGCACCCTTCTGACACCATGGGAATTGGTAGATTACATACAAAAAGTCTGGAGTTCAATGGGGAGAGAAAGATTTTAAAGCGGACCAACAGTCAGAAATGACTTAATGTGGACCAAAACCCACAGCGATTGAATTCCCGGCCTGATCGATTCCCGTCCCCCAGGGCATCCAAAATCGGGTTGCCCCCCTGTGTGAAACCCCCCAGGTCGCCCATAAACATATTTTAATGGTGAATCCAACAGTTCACCCAAAATAGCTCCAAACCACCGCACCTCCTCCACAGCAGTAAATAAATCAACTAAATATATATCATGAATTCATAGATTTATTTATTAATAATTACCCACATAAATCACATTACAAACAATTAAAAAACATATAAAACTAGACCGTACACTCCCAGGGGCATCCCAGTTTTACCCATATCCAATCCCATAATTAAACTATTTCAGTGCTAACATTACAATCAATCCAAAGTGTCTATGTCTGCATCCCCGCTATCCCTCTAGCAGGGCACGTGCCCGCGCCAGGCTTTTGTGGTTGCCCGGCGGGCACACTCCATGTTGGAGGGTAGCGGGGGATTGCGGCCGTCAAAGCGCTTAGAGCCGCTCACCTTAGACAAAGGGACGTCAGCGGATCCAAGCACACTGATTGGACAAGGCACCGATCAGGGTGCCCCGGGGGCAAGGACCAAAAAAACCAGGATAGTCAAAATCCTGGGTTTTGGTCCACTTTAAACCAGACCAACACAACAAACCGTGCTCATATGCGTCCCTCTCCAGGGCCATTTAGATTGCTGCACATAAACATTCATTTACCTTTTTCTAACTCCTGCTGTAGTCAATTTTGGGAAACATAATGGCGGCTCATTAATTTGCAGGCCGCAAACAGGAAGTGCTGCTGGGCTTCCTGTTACTGTGCATTTATCAGTTATGTCAGATGAATCCAGGCAGCAGCATGGCTGAGATGCTGGGAGAGGAAGCTCCAAAATGGACCCTACCTTTCTTTTCCAACCGTTCCAGGCTGTTGGTCTGGTTTAAAAATATTACTGGAGTTGGGCTTAAAATATGCAAATAGTCTAAAGAAAAGCCACCACTGACCTCTTTTCTATATGACTCTAGGGCTGGTGGTCTCCTTAATGGTTGGGCATCCAGGTGAGTGAATCCTTTAGACTGTAAGCTGGCAAGAGCTGGGTTCTCTTTCCTATTGTCTCCTGTTCTCATAATATTCGGTCTTTGTAGCAACTAGTTTTTAATGTTCCTGTACAGTATGTTTTACCTTGTCTGTAATTCTACCTTGTACAGCACTACGGAAGAAGGCAGCACTATATAAATAAACAATACTTATTTTTGGGGTTGGGTCTTCCCCAATTTTTATGCCATAGCAGTGTGGTCATACTTAGAGCATAAAAATTGGGGAAGACCCAACCCCAAAAATAAGTAAACTATATAAAAGGAAGCTCAGGTATGTACCCACAATAAGAGATGAAGTGAACTGGAGTAGAGGAGAGGGTCACAAAAAGTTGCCTAATTGGCAACAATAGTCTTAAGTAATAATAATACTAATCCCCCCAGGATTGCCGTATTTACTTAACCCGCCGGCTGTCCCGTGGTGCATGCATGAGCCACAGCGGCATCCTGTATCCCGTGCCAGGCCTTTCTGAATGGCCTTTTTTCCCTACAGTTGCTTGATCTAGGTCCGGTGTTTAAAAATGTTTCTGAGATCGAGTCCCGTGGAGTTCACAATCCTTGGATGCTTGTCCACTGTTCACAGGAGAAATGGTGGACGTGGCCCTGCCTCCTGCATCCGCCACAGGGATTGAAGCAACTACATGCCAATTAGAGCCGGATTATGAGGAGGATGCAAGGGGTGGGGGTCCCGGGGCCTCCACCACTTGCCCTGCAAAGGAGACCTCCACCAACCTTTGGGTTATGATCTGGTCCAGGAGGCTTTTCAGTCTTTGGTCTGATGAGCTGCAGGTCCAGCAACAAAGCTATTGGTGGCAATGGGGGCCCTTGTGCACCTGGGCCTGGGCAAGCCTTTTTTTTGCAAACCTGCAGCCAAAGTCACCACAGGGCAGGACGGAGAGTCTAGAGCAGCAAAACCGCCGTCAGCAACATTACAGTGATGGGTGCAGAGCTGTCACTACACATAAGCCACCAAGCACAGCCGCTGGCAGCTCAATGCAGGGAACTGTTTTCTGCTGGACCAGCCGGGTGACTACACTACCCCCCACCCAGAATGGCAAAGCAGGAGTTCCCGAGCAGCACGCACCCGCACAAGGGGGGCACAAGGGACTCGATCTGATGTTCCAGTAAGTAGGCGGGTGCCAGACAACCACCAATCAGTTACTTGGCTGGAATATTATTTTAAAGGAAAAAAAAATACTGTATGTGGGGCCTCCACCATGCTTAATCCAGCCCTGGAGCCAATGGTAGAAATGAGACCCTGGGGTACTGGATGCAAAAACTGGTAAGGGACTGGGAGGAAGTTTTTTTAGAGGGAGCTCAAGTCTTAGAGGCTGATTCATTACTAACGCCAGGTATCGGCAGATAAGCTTCTCGCTTAGAGCGACCGCTAGTATGTGCTGTGATCGGCTATCGGGCTCTGTAACATCACCTCAGTCGCTGTACTAACCTGGCCGGCACTGATGAATGTGATGTATGTTGGGCGCTCTAACACCAGTACAGCGCTGCAGGGAGCGACAGGTAGCGCCAGCTCAGTGCTACCGACTCTCAGCGCTCCACACCATCAAAAAAGGACACACACACAGCGTCAGTGCTCTGGATCTGGTCGCTATAGCATAGAGCGCCAGACGCTGTGTGAATAAAGTCTGTTTTTAAACACATATAGAGCAGTAACACAGCGAATGGCATGACATTGTTATAACACTGTGACATTAATACTTTAGTGCCAGACCTGTAATGACAATTCTGCATAAAAATATAAAAAGTCAAAAAAGCTTCTAAATGTGTTTGTTTGCAGCCAGGAGAGGTCACACAATGATTGGAGCAAAACAAAAATAAAAATGTCAAACACGTTGCTCAAACACAAGCAAATGAACGGCCATTTAAATGTATGGGAGAGCGACATTGAGCGAATGGTAATACCTGGCGCTCTGGAAGCTAGAGCGCCGGTGCTATCACTGAGTCGCCTGTAATAATACATCGGACGCTACATGGCGCCATTAGAGCCGCTCACCAGAATCGCCTGGATAAATGTGGTATTGCGTACAGTGCCCGGTGTTCACCAGATGCTGCCTGCCTCTACGAGGCGCTACCTGGCGCTATCCCTTCATGAATAACCCCCTTATTTCTGGACATTTCATTTGCACACTTTCTTTCTTTTATGCGGTGCACAGCTCCTCTCTACACACAAGCGTTGTAGATAGAACACTCTTGGAATGGAGAGACCGATATGTCTGATTCGGTGACGGGTGCACTTTAAACGCAGTCCCAGCGATGGTGATGGTGACTGCGCAGAGGCAGCAGGCGGTGGGGTGTATGGGTGCTGCAGGCAGATGGCTTATTGCAGCATCTCCAGGGATGGCACTGGGGAATCATCAGCCCTAACATCCCATCTGGGCACGGCCCGGCGCTGGGCGCATTGTGACGCAGCTCGCCCGGCAGATGTTTGGGGCTGCTGTAACTCGTGCTGCTGCCGCTTCTTTCCGGTGCATTGTAATGTGAAATCAGCAGCAGATGTATGCGAGGACGGCGTGTGTGGGGAGGCGGCACATCCTCATTTGTCTCTTCTGCCGTCACCTTCACGCCTGGCAAGGTGACTCCAGAGAAACTGCTCTTCTCTCGATATGCCAGCCAGAGGCGCCGCGCTTGTAGCAATGCAGCCTCGCTCTGTGCTGGGTATACAATGAAATGCCCCAAAAATGAAATCCTACCTGTAGGGCGTGCAGAAGCCAGTGATGTGGATCATTCTGATCATTCAGTCAAAAAAATAAAGTTTAGCCAATAGTGGCCTGGATGCCTTCCTGGCATGTAATAACATTTCCAGCTATGGCTACTAGACCACTGGAAGGAGATCTATAGTGGCCGGGATGCCTTCCTTGCATGTAATAACATTACCAGCTATTGCTACTAGACCACTGGAAGGAGATCTATAGTGGCCGGGATGCCCTCCTTGCATGTAATAACATTACCAGCTATGGCTACTAGACCACTGGAAGGAGATCTATAGTGGCCGGGATGCCCTCCTTGCATGTAATAACATTACCAGCTATGGCTACTTGACCACTGGAAGGAGATCTATAGTGGCCGGGATGCCCTCCTTGCATGTAATAACATTTCCAGCTATGGCTACTTGACCACTGGAAGGAGATCTATAGTGGCCGGGATGCCCTCCTGGCATGTAATAACATATCCAGCTATGGCTACTAGACCACTGGAAGGAGATCTATAGTGGCCTTGATGCCTTCCTGGCATGTAATAACATTACCAGCTATGGCTACTTGACCACTGGAAGGAGATCTATAGTGGCCGGGATGCCTTCCTGGCATGTAATAACATTACCAGCTATGGCTACTAGACCACTGGAAGGAGATCTATAGTGGCCGGGATGCCCTCCTGGCATGTAATAACATATCCAGCTATGGCTACTAGACCACTGGAAGGAGATCTATAGTGGCCTTGATGCCTTCCTGGCATGTAATAACATTACCAGCTATGGCTACTTGACCACTGGAAGGAGATCTATAGTGGCCGGGATGCCCTCCTGGCATGTAATAACATTTCCAGCTATGGCTACTAGACCACTGGAAGGAGATCTATAGTGGCCGGGATGCCTTCCTGGCATGTAATAACATTTCCAGCTATGGCTACTAGACCACTGGAAGGAGATCTATAGTGGTCTTGATGCCTTCCTGGCATGTAATAACATTTCCAGCTATGGCTACTAGACCACTGGAAGGGGATCTATAGTGGCCTTGATGCCTTCCTGGCATGTAATAACATTACCAGCTATGGCTACTAGACCACTGGAAGGAGATCTATAGTGGCCGGGATGCCTTCCTGGCATGTAATAACATATCCAGCTATGGCTACTAGACCACTGGAAGGAGATCTATAGTGGCCGGGATGCCCTCCTTGCATGTAATAACATTTCCAGCTATGGCTACTAGACCACTGGAAGGAGATATATAGTGGCCGGGATGCTTCCCTGGCATGTAATAACATTACCAGCTATGGATACTAGACCACTGGAAGGAGATCTATAGTGGCCGGGATGCTCTCCTTGCATGTAATAACATTACCAGCTATGGCTACTTGACCACTGGAAGGAGATCTATAGTGGCCGGGATGCCCTCCTTGCATGTAATAACATTTCCAGGTATGGCTACTAGACCACTGGAAGGAGATCTTTAGTGGCCGGGATGCCCTCCTTGCATGTAATAACATCTCCAGCTATGGCTACTAGACCACTGGAAGGAGATCTATAGTGGCCGGGATGCCTTCCTGGCATGTAATAACATTTCCAGCTATGGCTACTAGACCACTGGAAGGAGATCTATAGTGGCAGGGATGCCCTCCTTGCATGTAATAACATTTCCAGGTATGGCTACTAGACCACTGGAAGGAGATCTTTAGTGGCCGGGATGCCCTCCTTGCATGTAATAACATTACCAGCTATGGCTACTAGACCACTGGAAGGAGATATATAGTGGCCGGGATGCCTTCCTGGCATGTAATAACATTTCCAGCTATGGCTACTAGACCACTGGAAGGAGATATATAGTGGCCGGGATGCTTCCCTGGCATGTAATAACATTACCAGCTATGGCTACTAGACCACTGGAAGGAGATCTATAGTGGCCGGGATGCCCTCCTTGCATGTAATAACATTACCAGCTATGGCTACTAGACCACTGGAAGGAGATCTATAGTGGCCGGGATGCCCTCCTTGCATGTAATAACATTACCAGCTATGGCTACTTGACCACTGGAAGGAGATCTATAGTGGCCGGGATGCCTTCCTGGCATGTAATAACATTTCCAGCTATGGCTACTAGACCACTGGAAGGAGATCTATAGTGGCCGGGATGCTGTCACGCTCCCGGAACCACGATTACCACTTGGACAACTCCAGCTCTCTTAGTAAGGACCTCAACCCCCAATCTCCGCAGCCAGCTTCACCTATAGGAGCCCCCGCTTGCCGAGACGCAGAACACGCCTGCTCGGGATCGGTTGCCCCCAGGACTTTATGGCTCAAAGGATGAGGTCTTACGGTACAGAGAACTGGAGAGCCCGCGGCTGGAAGAGGAATCGGGTAGCCGGTATGTGAGCGTAAGGTGGAAGTCCAACAGACAGGCAAGGGTCGGCAACAGGAGTGGAGATCGAGGATGGTCAAAGGCAAGCAAGGGTCGGCAACAGGAGTGGAGATCGAGGATGGTCAAAGGCAAGCAAGGGTCGGCAACAGGAGTGGAGATCGAGGATGGTCAAACAAGCGAGGGTCGGCAACAGGAGTGGAGATCGAGGATGGTCAAACAAGCGAGGGTCGGCAACAGGAGTGGAGATCGAGGATGGTCAAACAAGCGAGGGTCGGCAACAGGAATCAGGATCAATCTCAGGGATAAGCAAATACTAGGGTCTAGGCGCTATAACAGGCAACGACAGACTGACTGGGTTGAGGTTAAATAGGGAACAGGCATCATTGGCCCTGGAGAATAGGTGTAGTGATTGGTGCAACTTTAAGAACCTCACAGGGATTGGTAAACACAGGGCGTGCAGCCCAGAACTCAGGGGCAGCTGATTGGCCCAGTCCCAGTGGGGCACTCCCACTGGTGCAGCTGGGCCTTTAATTGATTACTTAATCTTCCTCCGGCGGCCGCGCTGAGAGCAGCGCCGCCGGAGGGTATAAACAAAACGTGCTCGCGCACGCGCGCGAGCACGAGAGCTGACGCTGGGGCCGTCAGCTGAGGAGGCAGGCGCGTGCGCGCCAGCCGAGACAGAGACCGCCGCCCGCCGCGGCCGCCGGACAGGTGGCTGCGCAGCGGGAGCGGGCGGCTGAGGACCCGTGACGCCGCTGGAACGGGGAATCGGTAAGCGGGTGCTGACATTACCCCCCCCCTCACGAGGGGCCTCCGGACCCTCACCCGGTTTCCCCGGATTGTCACGGTGAAACTTCCGTACAAGAGCCCTGGCATGGACATCACAAGAAGAAACCCAGCATCTTTCCTCAGGACCGTAACCAACCCAATCAATTAAATATTGTAACGTATTGCGAACCCTACGCGAATCCAAAATCTTGTTCACTTCATATTCTTGCACATTATCCACTAAAACAGGAGGAGGACCAGCAGGAGAAGAGTTTTTAGCAGGTTTTAACAGAGATACATGAAACGAGTTGGAAATTCTCATAGTAGGAGGGAGCTGAACTTTGAAGGTCACATTATTAAGTTTCCTGATAATGGGGTAAGGACCAATAAATTTAGGACCCAATTTACAAGAAGGCTGCCGGAGCGCAATGTTCTTCGTGGAAACCCAGACAAGGTCCCCACACTGAAGGATAGGTTCCTGAGACCTACGATGATCAGCAAATTTCTTATATTTAGTGCGCATAGTTTCTAAATTCTCCTGGACGCGTGCCCAAATATCCTTGCGTTTCTGAAGCCACTCTTCTAACACCGGAAAATCAGAAGGTGCTGCAGAAATAGAAGAAGCCCTAGGATTCTTTCCATAATTACAAAAGAAAGGGGATATTTTAGTACTGTCACTCGGCGCATTATTATACGCAAATTCGGCAAAGTCAATAAATTCCGACCACTGCTCCTGAGCGTCAGAGATGTAACATCTTAAATATTGTTCTAAGCTTTGATTTGTTCTTTCAGTCTGCCCGTTAGACTGGGGATGATATGCGGAGGATAAAGAAACCTGAATCCCCAAACGTGAACAAAATTTTTTCCAAAATTGTGATATAAACTGCACACCCCGATCGGAAACAATATTTACTGGAATACCATGGAGCCGAAAAATATGCGAGACGAATAAACGCGAAAGCTCAGGAGCCGAGGGTAGCTTGGGTAAAGCAATGAAGTGAGCCATCTTACTGAATCTATCGACGACCACCCAAATCACAGTGTTCCCATGAGAAAGAGGTAAATCAACAATAAAGTCCATCGAAATGTGAGACCAAGGTTCTTTAGGGATCTCAAGGGGAATAAGATAACCACTAGGGGCCTTGTGTACCCCTTTACTTCGTGCACAGACGGAACATGCGTTGATAAGGGTAGTGATATCACGTCTCATAGAAGGCCACCAAACGTGGCGCCGAGCTAAAATAAAAGTCTTACGAACTCCCAGATGCCCAGCAGTCTTAGCGTCGTGGAATTCGCGAATAACATCAGAACGCAAATGCGGCGGTACAAATTGACATCCCATAGGTGCGTTTACAGGCGATTCATCTTGGAACGGAGCCAAAACATTAGAGAGATCAGGGAGCAAGGCCCCGACTACACAACCTGCAGGTAAGATAGGCTCACCAGTATCCCCCCGATCCTTACACTCACCAAACATGCGCGACAGAGCATCGGCCTTAGTATTTTTCACGCCCGGCTTAAAGGTAATAATAAAATTGAAACGCGAAAAAAACAATGCCCAGCGGGCCTGTCGAGAATTTAACCTCTTGGCGGCGCCTATATACTCGAGATTCTTGTGATCGGTATATACAGTGATAGGATGTAGGGAACCCTCCAACCAATGACGCCATTCATCAAATGCCAGTTTAATAGCTAATAGTTCCCTATTGCCGACGTCATAATTTTGTTCTGCGGTATTAAATTTCCGGGAAAAATAGGCACATGGATGCATACGTTCAGGAGATCCGGAGAATTGCGATAAAACAGCTCCAACACCTAATTCAGACGCATCTACTTCAATAATAAAAGGTTTGTTGACGTCGGGGTGCACTAAAACTGGCGCCGAAGTAAAAGCCTGTTTTAGGACACGAAAGGCTTCAATAGCTGATGGTGACCAGTTAACAGTGAACGCGGCTTTGCGGGTGAGATTGGTGAGAGGCGCAACGATACTAGAAAAACCCTTGATAAAACGTCGATAGAAATTAGCAAATCCTAAAAAGCGTTGTAATTCTTTTAAGGATTTGGGTTGTACCCAATCCCGTACTGCCGAAACTTTTCCCCCATCCATCTCCAACCCCTGACTAGAAATAATATATCCCAAGAAGGGAACGGAGGCGACTTCAAACATACACTTAGAGATTTTAGCGTATAAATTATTCTCTCTTAATTTCTGAAGGACCAGTTTTACATGTTGCCTGTGTTCGGAAAGGTTCTTAGAGTAAATGAGGATGTCATCCAAATAAACCACAACGAAGTTACCCAAGAAGTCACGAAACACGTCATTAACAAAGTCTTGAAAGACCGCAGGAGCATTACAAAGGCCAAAAGGCATCACTAAATATTCATAATGACCATCTTTAACATTGAACGCCGTCTTCCATTCATCCCCTTGCCGAATACGGATCAGGTTGTAGGCCCCCTTTAGATCTAGTTTAGAAAAAATTCGAGCCCCCACTACCTGATTAAATAAATCACCTATTAAGGGAAGAGGATAACGATTTTTAACGGTGATCTTATTCAAGGCTCTATAATCTATGCAAGGCCTTAAACCTCCATCCTTCTTCTCAACAAAAAAGAAGCCGGCACCCGCCGGTGATGTTGACGGGCGGATAAAGCCTTTGCTCAGATTTTCAGAAATATATTCCTTCATAGCCTGCTCTTCTGCTCGATTCAGATTATAGATCTTGCCCCTAGGAGGTATAGTTCCAGGAAGTAGGTCGATGGGACAGTCATAGGGTCTGTGTGGGGGTAGATTATCAGCGGACCGCTCAGAAAAGACATCTGCCCAATCTATATAAGGCAGAGGCAGTTCTTGGGGCGAAATCTGCACACTCCTAAGGATAGTGGAGAAGCAATGTGATCTACAGAAATCACTCCACTTAACCAGATCACCCGACTGCCAATTAAATACGGGGTTATGGAGTTTTAGCCATGGGTATCCCAAAACTACTGGTGTTTCCGGACAATCAAACACCAGGAATTCTATATGTTCAGTATGAGATGAACCGGCCACCAATCTGAGAGGAGGGGTCTTGTGACTGACCGGCCCTCCCAGGATAGCCTTCCCATTTATGGCCAAAACCTGAAGAGACTTTTCAAGGGGTACCAGTGGAACCCCTAGGATGGAGATTATGCTCCGATCCAGGAAGTTACCTGCAGCTCCACTATCAACAAAAGCAGATACTGCCTGTTTGGAAAGACCCCAGAAAAGCTCTGTAGGGATTAACATCTTATCATGGTGAGAGTAATGCTTCCATCCACCTAGGTCAGCACCCTCTTCCTGACCTAGGCGAGAAAGTTTCCCGCCGGGTATCCCTTATTAGGGCAAGATCTGGCAAAATGCCCCGGGGACCCACAATAGAGACAAAGACCCAAAGACCGTCTTCGTTGTTTCTCGTCCTGAGAAAGACGGGCTCTGCCAACCTGCATTGGCTCCTCTTGAGAGGGGGAGGAGGAGTTTACCCCACCAGGAGTTGAAGGGCTGGGAGTTTGTGAAGGTCTAAAGGGAGTGGTAACCCTAACCCTTTCCCTGGCTCTCTCCCTAAGACGCCTATCGATCCTGATGGAGACCTGCATAAGCTGGTCCAAATCTTTAGGAGTGGGAAAGTTGACCAGGGCATCTTTAATATTTTCAGATAGTCCCATGCGGAATTGGCTACATAGGGCTGGATCGTTCCAGGTAGATTCTACTGCCCAGCGCCGGAACTCAGTGCTGTAGTCCTCGGCGGAATTCCGACCCTGCTTCAGGGCCCGAAGCCTGTTTTCCGCCGTGGACTGACGATCTGGGTCCGCATACAACACTCCCATAGCTGAGAAAAAGGATGTCACGGAGTGTAAGGCAGGATCTTCAGGGAGCAAGCTGAAAGCCCATGACTGGGGATTTCCTTGTAGCAAAGAGATAATTAAACCCACCCGTTGGGTTTCTGTGCCAGAAGATAAAGGCCGCAGCCTAAAGTAGAGTTCACACGAATTCTTGAAATTCGAAAAGCCGGCCCGGTCTCCAAAGAACTTTTCAGGTAAAGGAACCTTAGGCTCAGGAATATGAGGTGATACAGCGGGTGTTGAAGTCTGGCGGGTTTCTTGATTGGCCACCCTCTGGGCAAGTTGATTGATAGCGGTGGCCATCGCCTGAACTTGCTGTACCAGGTCTTCCATAATATTTTGGGCCTGTTATACTGTCACGCTCCCGGAACCACGATTACCACTTGGACAACTCCAGCTCTCTTAGTAAGGACCTCAACCCCCAATCTCCGCAGCCAGCTTCACCTATAGGAGCCCCCGCTTGCCGAGACGCAGAACACGCCTGCTCGGGATCGGTTGCCCCCAGGACTTTATGGCTCAAAGGATGAGGTCTTACGGTACAGAGAACTGGAGAGCCCGCGGCTGGAAGAGGAATCGGGTAGCCGGTATGTGAGCGTAAGGTGGAAGTCCAACAGACAGGCAAGGGTCGGCAACAGGAGTGGAGATCGAGGATGGTCAAAGGCAAGCAAGGGTCGGCAACAGGAGTGGAGATCGAGGATGGTCAAAGGCAAGCAAGGGTCGGCAACAGGAGTGGAGATCGAGGATGGTCAAACAAGCGAGGGTCGGCAACAGGAGTGGAGATCGAGGATGGTCAAACAAGCGAGGGTCGGCAACAGGAGTGGAGATCGAGGATGGTCAAACAAGCGAGGGTCGGCAACAGGAATCAGGATCAATCTCAGGGATAAGCAAATACTAGGGTCTAGGCGCTATAACAGGCAACGACAGACTGACTGGGTTGAGGTTAAATAGGGAACAGGCATCATTGGCCCTGGAGAATAGGTGTAGTGATTGGTGCAACTTTAAGAACCTCACAGGGATTGGTAAACACAGGGCGTGCAGCCCAGAACTCAGGGGCAGCTGATTGGCCCAGTCCCAGTGGGGCACTCCCACTGGTGCAGCTGGGCCTTTAATTGATTACTTAATCTTCCTCCGGCGGCCGCGCTGAGAGCAGCGCCGCCGGAGGGTATAAACAAAACGTGCTCGCGCACGCGCGCGAGCACGAGAGCTGACGCTGGGGCCGTCAGCTGAGGAGGCAGGCGCGTGCGCGCCAGCCGAGACAGAGACCGCCGCCCGCCGCGGCCGCCGGACAGGTGGCTGCGCAGCGGGAGCGGGCGGCTGAGGACCCGTGACGCCGCTGGAACGGGGAATCGGTAAGCGGGTGCTGACAGATGCCTTCCTGGCATGTAATAACATTTCCAGCTATGGCTACTAGACCACTGGAAGGAGATCTATAGTGGCAGGGATGCCTTCCTGGCATGTAATAACATTTCCAGCTATGGCTACTAGACCACTGGAAGGAGATCTATAGTGGCCGGGATGCCCTCCTTGCATGTAATAACATTTCCAGCTATGGCTACTTGACCACTGGAAGGAGATCTATAGTGGCCGGGATGCCCTCCTGGCATGTAATAACATTTCCAGCTATGGCTACTAGACCACTGGAAGGAGATCTATAGTGGCCGGGATGCCTTCCTGGCATGTAATAACATTTCCAGCTATGGCTACTAGACCACTGGAAGGAGATCTATAGTGGCCTTGATGCCTTCCTGGCATGTAATAACATTACCAGCTATGGCTACTAGCCCACTGGAAGGAGATCTATAGTGGCCGGGATGCCCTCCTGGCATGTAATAACATTTCCAGCTATGGCTACTAGACCACTGGAAGGAGTTCTATAGTGGCCGGGATGCCTTCCTGGCATGTAATAACATTTCCAGCTATGGCTACTAGACCACTGGAAGGAGATCTATAGTGGCCGGGATGCCTTCCTGGCATGTAATAACATTACCAGCTATGGCTACTAGCCCACTGGAAGGAGATCTATAGTGGCCGGGATGCCCTCCTTGCATGTAATAACATTACCAGCTATGGCTACTTGACCACTGGAAGGAGATCTATAGTGGCCGGGATGCCCTCCTTGCATGTAATAACATTTCCAGGTATGGCTACTAGACCACTGGAAGGAGATCTTTAGTGGCCGGGATGCCCTCCTTGCATGTAATAACATTTCCAGCTATGGCTACTAGACCACTGGAAGGAGATCTATAGTGGCAGGGATGCCCTCCTTGCATGTAATAACATTTCCAGGTATGGCTACTAGACCACTGGAAGGAGATCTTTAGTGGCCGGGATGCCCTCCTTGCATGTAATAACATTTCCAGCTATGGCTACTAGACCACTGGAAGGAGATCTATAGTGGCCGGGATGCCTTCCTGGCATGTAATAACATTTCCAGCTATGGCTACTAGACCACTGGAAGGAGATCTATAGTGGCAGGGATGCCCTCCTTGCATGTAATAACATTTCCAGCTATGGCTACTAGACCACTGGAAGGAGATCTTTAGTGGCCGGGATGCCCTCCTTGCATGTAATAACATTTCCAGCTATGGCTACTAGACCACTGGAAGGAGAGCTATAGTGGCCGGGATGCCTTCCTGGCATGTAATAACATTTCCAGCTATGGCTACTAGACCACTGGAAGGAGATCTATAGTGGCCGGGATGCCCTCCTTGCATGTAATAACATTTCCAGCTTTGGCTACTAGACCACTGGAAGGAGATCTATAGTGGCCGGGATGCCTTCCTGGCATGTAATAACATTTCCAGCTATGGCTACTAGACCACTGGAAGGAGATCTATAGTGGCCGGGATGCCCTCCTTGCATGTAATAACATTTCCAGCTATGGCTACTAGACCACTGGAAGGAGATCTATAGTGGCCGGGATGCCCTCCTTGCATGTAATAACATTTCCAGCTAAGGCTGCTAGACCACTGGAAGGGGATAAATAGGCTGAACTGGATGGACTAAAGTCTTTATTCAGCCGCACATACTATCTATAGTGGCCGGGATGCCCTCCTTGCATGTAATAACATTTCCAGCTATGGCTACTAGACCACTGGAAGGAGATCTATAGTGGCCGGGATGCCCTCCTTGCATGTAATAACATTTCCAGCTAAGGCTGCTAGACCACTGGAAGGGGATAAATAGGCTGAACTGGATGGACTAAAGTCTTTATTCAGCCGCACATACTATCTATAGTGGCCGGGATGCCCTCCTTGCATGTAATAACATTTCCAGCTATGGCTACTAGACCACTGGAAGGAGATCTATAGTGGCCGGGATGCCTTCCTGGCATGTAATAACATTTCCAGCTATGGCTACTAGACCACTGGAAGGGGATAAATAGGCTGAACTGGACGGACTAAAGTCTTTATTCAGCCGCACATACTATGTTACTATGTTACTACTAAATTGCTTCCGTAAACTTCGCCTCTGATGATCAGGGGCATAAACTGTCTGTAAGTGGGCTTAAAGTGGATAGAAACCCATTTCTGGGTCCACCGCTCATCCCTTGTTTCCTCTAGTTTTTTTAGATTTTACTGTATAGTCTTCGAAATGTTCTTTTTTCAGGAGGTGATTATAAACCTTAGCACAGAATTTCTTGTAGATTTGTTTTTAGACCTGACGTCTCATGCTATAGAGTTCTCTGGATGTCTCTTGTAGAAAAATTGTCTCTCATCCATCAGGCTAACAGGACAGGAACAGGTATGGTCCCGTCTAACTTAATGGGGCAGCTTTCTTCAAGAGTCCATGCTTAAATGTATGTCCGGCTGTAAGCAAACAATTTAGGGCAAATATACAACTGACCCCTATACTGGCCGAGAGCTTTATTTCAGGAGCCATCACAGTGGGGAAGGTAGAGCTAGTCAGGTCAGGAGGCTAAGTGGGAGGCTTGGCTGGGTCCACAGGTAGGTCTGAGGAACTGGGTGGCTCAATGGGATGGGTGGTCTCCCTATAGATAGAAGAGTGAGGTTAGGATTGTGCAATTGGAAGTCAGGGAATGGTTAGTTGAGAGTAGTACTTACAGCTCCTGGTAGGTCTGGGAAAGGATTTCACCATGGTGCAGATAGTCAGGTCTCTGTGGGGAGGTTGCAGGCAGGCATATAGTCAGTCCCCGAGTGACGGACAGTCATTGCATGGGCATGGGCATTTTAAATCCCAATTCCAGTGGCTCAAGTGAGATCTACCAAATGGAGTTACTTACCTTTAAACACTGAGTTGGCCTTAACCTTGCACAACTCCATGAGAAACTAACGTTTTGACAGCAATAGTGGACCTCCAGTCCAAACACCTGCAACAGCCCTTAGGGCCACTTTGTTTCCTCCAACTTGGGATGCTCATCTGCTTAATACCTCTTAGGAATACAGGAAATTAAACAGAGAGTCCATAGTCCAGTGCCACTCCAGTGCCATAGTCCAGATATCGCATGTGACCCTGGCATCCTAGCTGGTTGATTGCAGATGCAGCTACCACAAGAACATGGAGCGGTAAGTACTCTGGATGGTTTCATAGAGTTCTTTAAGCATACTCTAGGGATGCTTAAAGTGGACCAACACCCAGGATTTTCACTATCCTGGGTGTTGGTCCACTTCCTCGGGGCACCCCGCTGTGTGAAACCCCCCAGAAAGCCCCTAAAATCTTACCTTATCGGTGACGGATAAGCCGCCGCCTCTTGCGCGCCCCCCATTCACAAACGTCCGGCACGGGTGCGCGCCCTGCTAGAGGGACGCGCGGGAGGTGGCGGCGGCGGCGGCGGCTTATCCGTCGCTTCTCCGTCGCCGATAAGGTACGTTTTTAGGGGCTTTCTGGGGGGTTTCACACAGCGGGGCATCCCGATTTCAGATGCCCTGCGGGTAGGGAGCTGATCGGCCCGGGAATCTTATAGATTCCCGGGCCGATCAGGGGTGGGTGTTGGTCCACTTTAAAAGAGGCCTATCATCATTTTTGACTGTGGTTATGCTGCTGTTGTCCAGTAGATGGCAGTAACCTCTCCTGGTGCAGTGTGGGGTGCAGGCCAGTGCTCTGACCATGCTGCATTGTGTCAAATCTCTTGTTGTTTTGTTTGTTCTAGAGCAACTTTTTTTCAAGTAATACTTTCCATTTACTAAATATTTCAAGTACCGCCTGGGTGGCACGTGTGGGTTGTACTTATAAAGCAAATCAGGCTTCAGATGGCAGCAGATCAGGTTGGGGTACAGATCAGTCTGAGTACCACCTGATAGGATCTGGAGTACCACCAGTGTTACTCGTACCGCTGGTTGGGATTCTCCTATCAGGGGTGAGATCGTGTGTTGCACCAATCAGCACATTCCCCTTCCCATTCGTCAGTCACCATTTAAATATGTTCCTGCCCGGACCACCAGTGCCCGTTATAGCCATTTACTAGCTTGGGTGTGCTTCTGACTCTTGTCTTAGTGTTTTTGATCCAGCTTCGTCCGTGCCCTTCGACCTTCTGCCTGTCTGACTTCGTTTTCTGCTTAACCCCTTGGATACCGCGCTTCTGTGATCACCCGGCCTCGACCCTTGCCAGTTCCGACTACTCTTTGCCTTGCCCCTTGGTTTTGACGTTTACGGACTTTTGTGCATGAACTCCTGTTTTGGGATACCCCGCAGTTCATCCGTCTTTATCGTAAGCCAGCAATCTTTGCTCAAGTAAGTCCTGGGGGCAACCGAGTCTGGAGAGGCATAACCCGTGGCTCCAGCGAGTGGGGGCTTGTCTATAGGCACAAGAGGCGGTGGAGATTGGGGATTGTTGGCTCACGAGAGAAGGGTGTCCAGCGGTCCCTGACAATAATGATGATGATGAGAATGCCTGTGTCTGAAGCACAATATATTGGGCTCTTGCAGACCACGCCCATTATGTGACATCACAGAGCCAGGGGAGGCCATGGCCACTTGCTTGTTAATAAAACTATAAGGTGAAGCTGTAAACCTTGATATCTCGACCATTTCTTCTTCAATTTACCAATGGAAAACAGTTTAGGACAGGGCCAATGTAGCCCGGCACAATGGACTAACAATCGCCCTTGCCTTCTGTATCCCTTTAACACCATTTTGGGACAGACATCCCATATGTACCACCCAGGTGGTACTTTGTATAGTTAGAAAGTGGTACTTGATGAAACACATCGTGGGTACCTCTGATTTAGATAGATACTGATGAGTGGCAACACTGGACTCTTTGACAGCGCTTTAGACTTCTGGCTTGCATGATTCATTTGCTGGATAGGTTTGATACACAGATGCAGTCAGGCACAGTCAATCACAGAAAGCAGAGCAGGCAGGCTGGAAACAGGGATGGATGGATAAATAGGAGAAGTGGAACTGAAAGGAAGCCCGGGGCATTGGAAAAGTAGCTTAAGCTTGGCTGGCTGCCAAGCCAAGATTTAATTTAGGTACGCCATCAGTGTGCACCGCTCTAAGTGCTCGGGGACCAGAACACAGTTGTAAATCTACTGGACAGCAGTGACTCCTCCTGGCAAACTTCCATAGCATGGGTGGCAGGACATCACGCAGCCTGAGATGCGGACCGGCGTCCATATCATACTGGATGGTGTTGTTTTATCTGCTATTATGTTCTGTCTAAAGAAAGCCGATGCCCCAAAATCATGTTGATCCTGCTAATATATTTAGTTGTTCTAAGGAGGAGAGTACTGCCTTCAGGTCGTGGTGTAGACCCCTGTCCCTAGAATCTGGTGGCTGCCCCTGATAGTTTTTTTTCCTTTCCCTTTCAGTGGCAGCCTAACTAGAGATTTTGGCCCTTATTTAACAAGGGATAGCGCCAGGTAACGAATGGTGAGCGAACGGTAATGACGCTCACCGCCACGAGAACGCCGGCTCCCCTCCGCAATCACACATTTATCAAGCTGATCCTGCTTAGCGACTGACAGAGCGCCAGATAGCGAATCATTCATCATTATTCCAGCCTCACCCCACAGCGCCAGCGTCCGACCTTGAACAGCGCCAAGTATGACCTCTCGCTACCTGGCGCTCTCCAATGCATTTCAATGGAGCAATCTTTAAATATTCATAATTAATTGTTATTAATGTTTTTTTTTTTAAATGTCAAAAATTCTGTGACCACTTCTGCAATGTTAGATATTTTTTTTAAGGTTAAAAAAAAAAAAAAAATTGTGCAGAATTGATATTACAGGTCTGATATTAATGTATTCATATTACAAAATGTTTTGAAAAACTTTTTTTTTTTTTTCAAAAAATATGGTTGTTTGGGGGTTAAAAAACTACTTTTAACCCATCGCCGCCAGCGCTCTGGGGTTTAAACAAGCATTTCACTGCGCGAGAATTTTTTGAGCGTGATTTGTTAATGAATATTGGAGCCGGTCGCTATGGCCATTCGCTGTCATGCGCTCCCATACAGCGCGGAACCTGTCAAATAGCGACTCATCACCCAATATTCAACATTATGGCAAACCGACTGAGTCGCTATCAACTACAGAACAACGGCCAAGCACAGCGACTACTAGCGGGCGCTCTGAAAATACTGCTACTGTCGCTCATCTGTCGCTACCTGCCGCTATTAATGAATCGGCCTCATAGTCATTTTCAAGCATTCTGCACTATATATTTTTAACTGTGATTTTTTGCACACTTCCATAGCATGGGTGGCAGGACATCACGCAGCCTGACATGCGGACCAGTGTCCAGATCATACTGGGTAGTGCTGTTTTATCTGCTCTTATGTTCTGTCTAAAGAAAGCCGATGCCCGAAAATCATGTTGATCCTGCTAATATATTTAGGCCCTTATTCATCAAGCGATAGCGCCAGGTAGTGTCTGACGAGCGCCAGGTAGCGGCAGCTAACGGCGACTACCGACTCAAGTACGCCCGGCGGCGGTCACAATGACGCATTTATCAAGCAAAATGAGGCTAGCGCCGGCGAGAGCGACGGCTAGCGCGGCATTCATCATGAAGCCGCCTGGACCGAACAGCGCCGCTGCAAATTCCCTCACAGCGCCAGGTATGAGCTGTCGCTCCCTGGCGATGTCCAATGCATTTCAATGGAGCAATCTATAATTATTCATAATTAATTGGTAATATTTTTTTTTTTTTTTTTTTTTAATGTCAAAAAATCGGAGACCACTTCTGCAATGTTAGGATTTCTTTTTAAGTCAAAAAAAAAAAAAAAAAAATATGTGCAGAATTGATCTAACAGGTCTGAGATTAATGTATTCATATTACAAAATGATTCTAAAAACATGTATAATGTTACATTCAAAAAATATGGTTGTTTAGGGGTTAAAAACTAGTTAATACAGATCGCCGCCAGCGCTCTGGGGTTTAAACAAGGAATGGACAGCGACAGCACATTCGGAGCGTGATTTGTTGATGAATATGAAGCTAGCCGTTCGCTCTGGCCATTCGTTGTCAGGCGCTCACATACAACGCTGGACCTGTGAAACAGCGACCCCCCAGCCCGTATTCAACATTACCGCACACCGACTGAGTCGCTGTCATCAAGCTAATGCTGGCCAAGCACAGCGAATACTGGCTGGCGCTGAAAAAATCACGCTACAGTCGCTCATCTGTCGCTACCTGGCGCTATTGATGAATCGGCCTCCTAGTTGTCCTAGAGAGAAGAGTACTGCTGTCAGGGCGTGGTGTAGGCTCTTGTCCCGAAAATCTGGTGGATGCCCCTGATACAGTTTTTCCCTTTCAGTGGCAGCCTACCTAGAAATATCAATCTGATCTGATCTG
Source organism: Gastrophryne carolinensis (assembly GCA_027917425.1). Classification (NCBI taxonomy): domain Eukaryota; kingdom Metazoa; phylum Chordata; class Amphibia; order Anura; family Microhylidae; genus Gastrophryne; species Gastrophryne carolinensis. The sequence continues at coordinate 30,366,057 of CM051235.1, read as the reverse complement.
GGGAATCTCTTGTTTTCCTCCTCTGTTGGAATTGCTACTTGCAGGTCACTAAACTGTACTGCAACAAAAAGTCATTCTTATTATTCATTTATAAAGCATCTTCATCCATCCATGGTGCTGTACAATGTGGAGTTACAAACAGGGTAAAGCAAGTAATATATATATATATATATATATATATATATATATATATATATATATGTATGTATTAAATACATGAGCATTGTAAGATGTGTCAGATGTCACAGAAATGCACAAATACACAGACATACTAAAAAACACTAAGAGGGGCCCCTGCCCTTGTGGGCTTACGATGTAATGGGTAAGAGGTGGAGACAAAAGGTAGGTCACAAGTAATATATGCTTAGTATGACGGCAGGTGATCTGAAGTGGTTAAAGCCGACCTTCACCCTGAATAAGAGCCTATCTTATATGTTTCCCCCCCTGTACATACAGATTGCTCACATTAATACGGACCTTCACCCTGAATAAGAGTCTATCTTATATGTTTCCCCCACCCTGTACATACAGATTGCTCACATTAATCCGGACCTTCACCCTGAATAATAGCCTATCTTATATGTTTCCCCCCCTGTACATACAGATTGCCCACATTAAAAATCATCCTACCTGCATCTACTGCATTTTCTGAGTCTTTGAAAATCCAAGATGGAGCATCAGACTGCCTGCAAGCAGGAAGAGTCTTCTGACTGTGCTGCTCTGCATTCTGGGATTGCTGACCTTTTCCTGACCCCAGCTCCACTCTAGCTGTGCAAAGCACAACTATAGCCCCACCCCCTACACTTGGTATTCCAATAGTGCAGCAATAATACATTATTCGAACCACAGTATGAATGGCCTGTTATAATCTGCAGCTCTAGAGAAAAGAACATTATCATACAAGCTTCATTATCATTATCTGTTATTTCAGGGTGTTGCTGAAGTCTACGGGGGTTATTTTAGAAGGGATAGCGCCAGGTAATGCCTCGTAGCGGCAGGCAGCATCTGGTAAACTCTGATGTATTATTACAGGCGGCTCAGCGTATAGCGCCGGCGCTCTAGCTTCCAGAGCGCCAGGTATTACCTTTTGCTCACTGTCGCTCTCCCATACATTTCAATGGCCGTTCCTTTCCTTCTGTTTAAACAGCATGTTTTGTTTTTTTATTTTGCTCAAATCATTGTGTGACGTCTCCTGGCTGCAAACAAACACTTTTAAAAACTTTTTTGATTTTTTATATTTTTATGCAGACTTGTCATTACAGGTCTGGCACTAAAGTGTTAATGTCACCGTGTTATGACAATGTCATTCCGTGTGTTTTCGCTTTGTTACTGGTGGATATGTGTTCAAAAACAGACTTTAATCACACAGCATCTGGCGCTCTATGCTATAGCGACCAGATCCAGAGCGCCGACGCTGTGTGTGTGTAGTTTTTGGTTAAATATGGTGTGGAGCGCCGAGTGGCGGACACACTGAGCTGGCGCTACCTCTCACTTGCTGCAGTGCTGTACTGTTGTTAGAGCGCCCAACACTCATCACATTCATCAATGCCGGCCAAGTTACTACAGTGACCGAGACGCTCTGTTACATCGCCCGATACCCGCTTACAGCGTCTACTAGCGGTCGCTCTAAGCACCGCTATACAGACGCTCATCTGCTGATACCTGGCGTTAGTAATGAATCAGCCTCCAGGATATGATCAGGAGAGTCGAGACTTTTCCTAGAACATACACGATTGTTTGGGTGTAGCTTTATAGATGAACTTTGTATTGTTTTACGCCTTCAAATTTCTTTTTATACTTAAAGTGGACCAACACCCAGGATTTTGACTATCCTGGGTATTGGTCCACTTCCCCGGGGCACCCCGATCGGGGGTGCCCCGCTGTGTGAAACCCCCCAGAAAGCCCCCAAAACTCACCTCTCCCCGCTCCCACGTGGCCGCGCCGTCCAATCAGCGCCGACGTCGCTGTCAATCAGCTTGCCCGTCGGCGCCTCCCGCGCGTCACTCTTGACGTGTGTGTACGCGCACGTCTAGAGGAGCGCGAGTGAGGCGGCGGCGGCGGAAGCAGCGGCTGGAGAGGTAAGGTTTTTCGGGGGTTTTGGGGGGTTTACACCCCGCGGGACATCCCGATCTCGGAGCTACATGGAAGCCAGGGTTTCAGCCGCCGGGCAAGACGAGTTGTGGGATCGGCTGGGATAAGGTAAGATTACCAGCGCCCTGGGGGATTTCACAAAGCAAGGCATCCGGTACAGGATATTGTGAGGGCGGCAAGCCCTGGAATCTGTCAACCTCCCCTGGATCGCACAATTCATTCACCATTTCTACAAGTCTGTGCAGCACCTCCATGCCATGACCACATCCCAGGCACACCTCCAGCTAGGCACGCACCCTCAACAGGCCTTCCTGAATGGCTGGGATGGTCATGTCAATGCCAGAGCTGAGCCGTGGGCAGCAAAGAAAATCTGAATGGAACAAGCACTGGTGATTGGTTGAGCAGCCCAGGCTTGTGCTGTGGGATCGAGAAAAAGGTGAGTTTATGGGCGATCACGAGTAATACACAACATAGGGACTTTTAAATAGGGATGGTCCGCAAGAGAGGAACAATATCCAAGACATTCAATTTCTTTGGGTGTTGTTACTTTGAACAATAGTCCAGATCTTTTATTTGTGTTGCATTCTCTAAATCGCATATGATTATTGGTTTAGGCAATTTTAATTGTTAATGTATGTATGTCATGTTTTGTATGTGATGATCAAGGGTAAAATAATTATATTTAACCTTGGTGTTACGGTTCTATGCAAGCAGCGGAGGTGGGCTTGACGTCTCTTGTGATCGTAGAGGTTAGAACCTCACTTTCTAGAGGTTATTGGAGTATTTTAAGGTATAATTAGCACCCACGTTACACTGACTACCCCCTGACCTTTTTTCCTTTTTTTCTTGTAACAAATTGAACACATTGATTATAGGATGGCTACGGGGAAAAATCGATGGTCTTTTAAGAATTTTTGTGTTGCGTAAGGAGATTTTCCACACCGTAGAAATCTCTAAATAAATAAAACATGATAATAATAATGATATAAAAAGAAAAATATATAAGTCTTGAGGTGTCAGGAGTATAGTTGACCTTTTGATATAGTGTAATCCCAAAAAAATCTAAAAATTACAATTCGTTATAAATGATTTTTATATTCAATTTAATATAATACATGACATGCAATACATTAGTAATAACCATTATGTTCATTCTTTGTAATTTCTAAATTAAATACTATTATCTCTTTTAAATTCCCTGATTCTGCACATCCAATATATATATATATATATATATAACAAATCATAGAGCATATTGTAAGGGAAGAGGCAATGCACATGTGACTTCTGGGTCCATTTTGTTTCTTCACAAGTCTTGTAGCGTAAAACACTGTGAATAATAAACAACAAAGCTAAACCGGCCCTGCACATACTACAGCCGGGGAGGCCGATTCAGTAATAGCGCCAGGTAGCGACAGATGAGCGACTGTAGCAGTATTTTCACAGCGCCCGCTAGTAGTCGCTGTGCTTGGCCGTTGTTCGGTTGTTGACAGCGACTGAGTCGGTTTGCAGTAATGTTGAATATTGGGTGAGGAGTCGCTATTTGACAGGTTCCGCACTGTATGGGAGCTCATGATAGCGAATGGCCATAGCGACCGGCTCCCACCATATTCATTAACAAATCACGCTCAAAAAATCTTGCGCTGTGAAATGCATGTTTAAACCCCAGAGCGCTGGCGGCGATGGGTTAAAAGTAATTTTTAACCCCCAAACAATCATATTTTTGGAAACCAAAAAAAACAAGTTTATAAAAACATTTTGTAATATGAATACATTAATATCAGACCTTTAATATCAATTCTGCACAATTTTTTTTTTTTACCTTAAAAAAAATATCTAACATTGCAGAAGTGGTCACAGAATTTTTCACATTTAAAAAAAATAAAAAATAAAAAAATTATTAACAATTAATTATTAATATTTTAAGATTGTTCCATTGAAATGCATTGGAGAGCGCCAGGTAGCGAGAGGTCACACCTGTCGCTGTTCAAGGTTGGACGCTGGCGCTGTGGGCTGAGGCTGGAATAATGATGAATGAGTGGTTATCTGGCGCTATCTCAGTCGCTAAGCAGGATCGGCTTAATAAATGTGTGATTGTGGTGGGGAGCCGGCGTTCTCGTGGCGGGGAGCGTCATTACCGGTTGCTCACCAGTCGCTACCTGGCGCTATCCCTTGTTAAATAAGGGCCTCTGTGTTTGGGTGTGATGTTGTCAGAACCTGTTATTGATGATGTTGAAGATGATGTACCATATTCAAAGCTGGGGTTATTCCTCATCCATGCTTGATCCTTGGTGAAGGACAAACCTGCAATAAAACAGAAAGTGGTAAAATACACATTGTGCTCTCTCTTGTACTTGCTGCCTCGTGCTGCCCACTTCTCCTGCATGCTGTATGGCAGTTCACTACTACTGGGTTCATGATATGGGCAGTGTCTAGGTAACTCAGTCCTTTCAGACAGGGGTCTGATTTAGCTATCTTAAGTTTCATTAGTCAATCATATATTGAAGCTTGCAATTTTATTTAATGTTGATGATCCTGGAAAAGCTGTGAGGTCTTTTAACTAAGACCCACGCTATGGCTTCAGAGATGCTGTAGGTTTGCTCAAGTCTCTCCAAAGCAGTGGTGAGACCTGCAATAGGATTGTCCACATGTAATGATCTCAGGCCCTTAATGTGTTTGACAGATTCTGGTCCTAGCTTGTTGATGTGTAGATCTAGTTCTTGTTTTGCAGTAAGGTTGAGATCTGCTATTGTAGAATGTAAGTGCAGCAGATTCTATTCAGATTAGACATTGTGGATTAACACGAACTGGCTTTTACTGGATCAAGCGTGCTGTAAGAGAATGTCACCTTACATGGTGAATAACACAGACAGGAAAAAGAAATCAGTGAGTTCACCTCAATGTACAGGAAATACAACACATTCTAGAGACTACAGATAGACATCCAGTGTCCTATCTGTAAACTGCAGTCAATCCAGCAATAGACAAAGTTTTACGCTCTTGTACTGTATTGTATCTCCAACAGTGAAGGTTGATCTACAAGAACTGTAGTGATTTACACAGGCATTAAACTTGAGGTTAACATTGATAAGCTCCCTGTGTATCATGTACCTGGTGAAGGCATACAGGGCTGATCTCTTGCTCCTTGTTGTTGGTTTAACTTGTGGTCCCCCTAGTCTTCTGGCGTAAGGGCTGCACCAGGGTGGAATGATGTTGCATAAAGGTTATGCTATGGTTTAGTCTCTGCGACATCTTTTGGCTATAAATGGAACTGTCACGTCCCATGGCGTGCATTTTAATTTACCTGGGGTAACAGTTTAATATAATGTTTATTGCATATGCTGAGCAGTGTGCCTTTAATCCTCCTTGTCCCATCCTGACTCCCTTAGTCTTGTTCTGATGTGAGTAACTCCTCCCTTCTTCCCCTCTCCCGCCATTTCTAGCCTGGCATCCGTGTAGTGCACACCTGCTGCTCCCTTCTGCAGCTACAGTTTTATACCTACTGCTTTTGTATGGGTTACACTACAAGTTTTCCTGCTGCATTGAACGTACATGTCAGCTGTAAGAAGTTTTGCTGCAAGATTTTGTACTGAAATAAAGCTTTTAAAACTTATCCACATGATCCTCGAGCAGCTGAGTAAGCTATCTGCCAAGCCTTATGGAGTAAAGAAAACATCCATCACAGACACACAGAGAATGTGGAGCTGTCTACAGGATTCCAATTACCATTTGGTGAGTCAGAATATGAACTGTGGTGGTATGCTGGAAACCCCCTTTAATGATATATGCTGGTGCGTGGGCGCATCTGCAAGATTACTGACAGCTGCATTATGTTGGTTTCAGGTTGGAATGGTTGCACAGGGTTGCTTAGGGTTGCTGCTATTTGTAGGTCTGCACTCTGGTCTAATGCTTGCTCAAGAACTTGGTTAAGGCAGCAATTTCTTCCCTTTGCATTCGAAGAGGTGGAATGACGTTGCATAAGGGTTAAGCTATGTTGTAGTCTCTTCAGCATCTCGTGGCTGTAGTTTGAACTGTGGTGGTACACTGGAAACCCCCCTTGATGATATATGCTGGTGTGTGGGTGCATCTACGAGATTGATTGAAGGTGCTACTGACAGCTGCGTTATGGAGGTCTCAGGTTCCAGTGGTTGCACAGGGTTGCTTAGCATTGCCGGCGGTAGGTATAGGAGCAGATTGCTTTAGCACATAGTGGTCAGCTGAAACATCCGCTACTTGTAGGTCTGCACTCTGGTCTAATACTTGCTCAAGAACTTGGTTAAAGTGGACCAAAACCCAAGATTTTGTTGTGTGAGACCCCCCAGGATGCCGAGACTAGCTCACTTCTTTCCAGTCCCATGGCGTGTCTTAAGAGCAGCGGCTCTGACGGCTGCATCCTCCGCTTCGCTCTAACAGGGAACGTGCCCGCGCCAGCCATTCACAAATGCCTGGCGCGGGCACGTGCCCTGCTAGAGGGATAGCGGGATGAGGCCGCTGCTCTTAGATGCACCGTGGGACCGGGAAACGAGGTAAGTGAATGGGAAGACCTGGGGGGTTTCCCACAGCTGGGCATCCCGATTTTGGATGCCATGGGGGGGGCATCGATCGGCCGGGAATCCTATAGATTTCCGAGCCGATCAAGCTAGGTTTTGGGCCTCTTTAAGGCAGCAGTTTCTTCCCTTTGCATTTGAAGAATGTTCAGTCGTGTCTCTGTGTCCGTCCTTCTGGCCTGTGCGTCTAGCTTTGCTTTCTTTGCCTAAACCTCTGCATCTCTTGCCTGAGCCTCAATCTCCGCTTCCTCTTTGGAAAAGTAATGTCTCAGTCTTCATTGTTTCACTGCTTTTGAACATCAATGTGCCTGTTGCTGACCCTGTGGAACTTGTGGTTCTAGATGATCGCAAGGATTTGGATGATCTGCTTGTGTTAATAGATAGGGAAGAGTAGTTTGATCTGGTCTCTTGCAGCTAGGCGATATGGAGTTCTGCTTTATTTTTCACTTTACCTGGCAGAAGCGGCATGGGAAGCTGCGTGCGCAGGTGTCTGCTTGAGTGATTCCTCACCCCCTCTCTCTTCGGGCGATGGCTGCTGGCCTTCATTTGGGTAGTATTGGATCTTATTGTGGTGTTACCCTCTTGTTTTTGTTTTTACTACTGGCTTCTTTGTATGCATAATTAGTATTGCGTAGTGATATTTATTTATTTATTTATTCATATATATTTATTGACACATCAGTTACATTGCACAAATTTGGGGCTTGCAGTTTGGCAATATAGTTTAATTTGGTGCACGTATTTAGCACTTTATTATCACACACTCCACATTTTGGTGCTTGGATACTTATTTATTAGCATTTTGCTTCTTATTTATTCATGGGATTGAATTATTGTTCATTATTAAGGGCATATTTTTGATTGAGGGACAACAGTTTTGTGCCGGCACAAAATAGTGGCCTAGTGGCCGAGTATTTTAGGGGGGCCCCCGTCCTTGTATTGATTCGTGTATTATATATTTAATTGTTATATATAAAATTTAAAGGGGCAGGAACATTCTGATTTTGTATGCTTTGTGTTATATGTTGGTTTTATACTTGTTTGGAGTGACTCTTCTAAATAAAGTTTATTTCTATTTTTACTATTTAATATGTGGTGCTCCTTTTTTGGGGGTAGGTGAGGAATTATCTTTTCACCACTCCCTTTTTGCATGTAAATTAGTTGTGAGTGAGCACACGGCAGAATTCATTTAATTGAGGTGGTGCATTTCTTTGTTGGGTAACTTGCTCAAGAACTTGGTTAAGGCAGCAGTTTCCTCCCTTTGCATTTGAAGAATATTCAGAAACAACCTGTGTACTCCGCACCACCTATATGAATATATGTGTGCAGGCTTGCCACCTGGGCCTCACCACTAAAGATTTAGTGGTGCCTCAAGAAACAACCAAATTGGGGCTGCCAGACCAAGCACCCAGTGGCCCAGAACATATGGCGCATTATATACAAATCACTTGTGCAAAACCTCTGCAAAATAAAGTGCTAAGTGCTACATGGGAATCTGTCCATACATTGTAGTATCAGACTCCCCAAATAAAGTGCTAAGTGTCAAGCATTCATATAGGAACTAAATGGTAATAAGAATATAGAACTTTACATCACCGTAATCAAAGGGGGGCCAGCATCCACGATATCAACCGATAGCAAAGCGACGCGTTGCGTGGTCAAGGCATTAACCACTTCGTCAAGCCTGAGGTTTTGCACAAGTGATTTGTATATAATTCTACACTGTTTATTACCATTATTGTCACACCTTTTATGTCACGATGTTTGATGTTTTTATATGTTGATTTACACTGTTAACCATTGTTTGAATTTGGAGTAACATTAAGGAACCCTTTATATGAATTCCAATTGCATCATATTATAGCCATAATTAGCCAGCTTGGACATCCGGATATCTGATGTTTTTAGAAAAGGTTTTTAATTTTATGTAATGTTTGTCCATATTGTCACATATGTTCATCAGACAATCCAATAAAGACGAAATATATATATTACAATTGAGGTGGTGCGGCGCCATATGTTCTGGGCCACTGGGTGCTTGGTCTGGCAGCCCCAATTTGGTTGTTTGAAGAATATTCAGTCGTGCCTCTGTGTCCATCCTTCTGGCCTGTGCGTCTAGCTTTGCTTTCTTTGCCTGAACCTCCGCATCCCTTGCCTGAGCCTCAGCCTCCGCTTCCTCTTTGGAAAAGGAATGTCTCAGCCTTCATTGTTCCATTGGTATTTTAGCATCAATTTGCCTGTTGCTGAACCTGTGGAGCTTGTGGTTCTAGATGATTGCAAGGATTTGGATGATCTGCTGTGTTGATAGATAAGGAAGAATAGTTTGATCTGGTCTCCAGGCGATGTGGAGTTCCGCTTTATTTTTCACTGTAGTAACTAAATCTTCACTTTGGTGGTTCCAAGTTTCTATTTTAGCAAATGCAATAGCAGTGTCAGGAACATTAGAGTCTCTTAGGAAAGTGGCATAGCTTGCTGACAGTAACTGATAGCATTGCAAGATGGCAGATAACGCGGTTAACATATGTGGTTAATCTGCGGCGTCATCATCAAAGTGAAAAAAAGTAAAAAAAAAAAAGTGAAATACATTGTAGAGTTCTTTTCCATACATCAGAAAAACTGCTGCAAAATGTATCTTTAGTAGATAGCTGCCTATGGCTCTTTATGATAGTTTTGGATGTAAAATGGGGTCTTCGGTAACTGTAGTGCATACTCCCAGAGTGTTTGTGGGATCAGGGACATCATAGGTGTGATCCGTGTCTCCAGAAACATAACGTACAAAGCTTTCCTTAGTTATATTTTCAACTTTGCAATTAAGTGGTACTGTCTAAGAATCTTAACCTGAACTTGAGCAGGTTTGAAACACAAACAAAGCAAAAAAGCCAGCACTCCAACTAATGTATTGCATCCATATAATGGTCCATCATATAATTCCACGATATGAGGGTTAAACATAAGTCCATTGTCCATATTTTGACCCAACGTTTCGGGGCATGTAATGCCCTTCATCAGGGACAGATAAATGAGCGGAATAGATGTTTCATCAGGGTCAGACAAATGAGCAGAATAGATGTTTCATCAGGGACAGACAAATGAGCAGAATAGATCTTTCATCAGGGACAGACAAATGAGCAGAATAGATTTTTGATGGTGGCTTTGATACTTGGATTTTTGAATTATGTTACACACTTGTGTCATTTGACCTGCTGACGTCATTGATGACATCAGGCGGGACTTTCTGTAACAATTAGGTATTTAAACCTAGTTGGATGGTCTATTCTGCTAATTTGTCTGTCCCTGCTGAAGGGTGAGAGGACACTCTCTGTGAGGGGACATTACCCAGGGGCGAGGTCAGAGGATGCACCTGGGAGGATTTTGGGGTACATACTGCTGAGTATAGCAAGATGGCGGGGTGGAGCAGATGTTCAGGAGTCAGCAGTGTGGTAAGGTGAGTAGGTCATAAAAATGCACCTATACTCACATGGAAGTTTATATGGCCACCTTCCATCCCCAGCCCAGTGCCCCAAATCTGCCTGAGCTTCTATTCGTAGTATACAGTACGTCCTGCTCCAGATATAGTACTTACACTTGGGTTATCCTCCGCCAGATGGCGCTGCACTGCAGAGACATGCAAAAACAGGCTCCTCCCGGCCCCTCAAATACCCGGGGACCTCCCACAAATCCCCCGATTTCTCTGCAGTGCTGACTGCGAAGACATGAAGTATCACTCTCTCGCAGGTGAGCGGGGCTATTACAGCCTGCGGCCCTGTTGGACTATTCCCACCTGTCCTCCCTGCGATGTGCCTCCCAGCCTGGGCTGCGCTGGTCGGGTGAAGGTAGGCAGCACCATGGGTGCTTAACGGAGCCATGCTCCACCGCAGTCCCCCACCATAGGGTAGGCGGTATAGGCTGATGGTGAGCCTCTAGGGGATGCCCCTCCCGCATTATTGCCCCATGCCCCGTGTAGCGGTGGGCCCTGTACAAAGGGTCGCCATCCTCCCTCATTCCCCCCGTAGCTCGGGGGGAAAGAAAGGGGGGGGGGGTGTGTGGTGGTCTCAGTGTATGGTGTTTACACGCTTATGGCCTTAGTATCGTCCTTTGACTGGTATTCCTGGTGTCAGAGCCGCGCTGTTTGCAGTTTTATTGTGTATCTGTCGCCGCCGTGCGCACCTCTTTCCTTTACTGGATGTGCTGCGCCGGGCGTCAGCGTCGCCTCAGACGCTGCGGCGTCTTCATTGGCAAATCATTTTTCTAAGTGTGTCATACACTTCACTCCTCATGACAACGTTGAAACTATCTTAGAGCTTCGCACTCTTCGGGGGGGCGGGGACCTGGTTTGGCGCGCTCCGCGTCACAGCCCGCTCTGGCCTGCCCTTCGAGGTTCGCTTGGCGCCATTTTGATGCTAGTCGCACGCACGCGTGGTAGTGGTCTTCCTCCTCCCTTGGTCTGTAAGTGTCCTCGCGGGCGATTTTCATGATCCTTGATTACTGCGCATGGTTCTGACACCCTTTATTCCCATTATGTCTTTCAGACTGGTGAACACCATTGGCTTCTCCCGGCCCTGTGTAATTATAGCGGGCCTTGTAAATTTACTCCCACTTTCCTAGCGGGTCTTGGGACATCCAGGGTTGCCTATTGCGTAAATCCCTGCTGGCATATTGTGTCTAAATAATCACCATATGGAGGCATCTCAGAATTATGTGACCGGGGTCCCTCTGGGACAGGACCGGCTGTGTATAACGTGTGGATACCCCCACGCTGATGCGGACAGGACACGGGTCTACGTACCCTGTGCCGAGCAAGCACTGGCCCTGCAATCGGGCTCACTCCTGCTGACTCGCATACAAGTGGGGAATTGCAGCCTGCTGGGCCTTCCAGAACAGATTATTGCGAGGTTGTCAGAGCGCATGGGCCCTGGTAAGAAGCGGCACCTGTCGCCTCATGTTTCTGTATTTTCTATGGGAACCGAGGAGTTTACTACTCCGTGTGACTATACCCCTTCTGATGAAGGGGAGTTGTTCTCTGACTCAGGCTCATCTGATGAGAGGCCGAGGAGTCATGACGATTCTGGCCCTGAATACTGGGGCCAGTGCGACACTGACGATTTGTTGATTAAGGTCTTTAAGGCACTGTCTATCTCTCTCCCCGGTGAGGTCCCCAAGCCTAGAGGGGAGCGTTTCCATACTGCGACAGCACGCTTGGAATTTCTAGAGCAGGCTCATTTCCATGCTCTTGTGCTCAAGGAATGGGAATGCCCCAGTAAACTTCCAGGGGTTCCAGGGGACTGGGATAGGAAATACCCTTTTCCCCCTGAGGTGGTTAATTGCTGGTCATCACCCCCCGCGGTGGATGCGCCGATCATAGGGGTTCCTAATCCCCCCTTTATTACGGCCCCTGCTTATAGTACCCTTCGGGATGCTGAGGACCGGCGCATTGATCTGCTGGCCTCCCACGCCTTTTCTTGTGCAGGGATGGCGCTGCGCCCGGTCTGTGCCGTGGCTATTACTGCAGTGGCCGCTAGAACCCTCATCAGAAAGTTGCTTGAACATCACCCTAAGGATTTCCCCTGGGAGGTGTTTAATGCACTCTCCAGTTGTGATGTATTTGTAAAATTTATTCTATTAGTGCTGGATGACACCATTAGAATGTGTGCAAGAACTTCTGCCCTTGTGGTGGCTATACGTCGCTTGGTCTGGCTGCGACAGTGGGGTGCTACTAAAAAGACTCTTACGGGGCTTCCCTTTAGAGGGCAACGCCTATTTGGGGCCCGTCTGGACCTGTTTGGTAAAAAGGGCAAATCACCCCAACGCAGCCGGCCGTCTCGGCCCCCTCGGGGCAGGGGCACCCCTCCCCCCCCTACCTTAGTCTTAAACAGGAACCAGGGGTGTCCTTCCTGGCGTTTCGTGCAGACTCCTGCCCCATGAGAAGCAGACAACGCCCTGGCCCCTCCGGCGGGGCTAAGCCCAAATCTTCCACCAAACCCCCTCAAGCATGATGGGGCGCCCTCGCCCGTCTGGGTGAGGGGATGGCTGCAGCACCTTGCTCTTATCAGGAGGCATCTCGCCTCATTCTGGTGGATTCAGGAGGTAGTGTCCTCCAGATACAGGATAGAGTCTGCTGCGTGGCCTCCTCCAAGTTTATCAGGGTACTCCTGGTCCCTGCCTCTGTTCAGGCGTTGGTGCAGGCCTTGCAGGGCCTATGGGGTCTTCGGGTCACTTGCAGATTGCCCCTAACAGGCAGAGGCAGGGGCCGCTACACCAACCTTTTCCACACTCCCCCGAAAGGATGGGTCATGGTCTACACTGGATTCACAAGTTTACGGCAATTCTCCAGTTACAGCAGTTCTGCATGGATACTCTGGGTTGGGCCATCAGCGCCTTGCGCTCAAGGGGCTTTCTCGCCGTCTGTGGAGCTCAAAAGACGCTTCTGTTCACTTCCCTGTGTTCCCTGGACACGAGGCTCTTCAGGTTCGTGTTGGAGGTCCAACACTGCTCATTTGTGGCCTTGTTATCTGGCCTCTCTTCAGCCCCCAGAGTGCCTACCAAGGTGCTGACGGGGGTGATGTCTCTGATGAGACCAAGGGGTGTCTGCACGAGACCTACTTGGACGTCCTTCTCACTTCCCAGTCTCTACGTCAGGCTAAGTTTGATACTCGGCTGGTGGTGTCCACTGGGTGTCGTTTGGATGGGAGATCAATCACCCCAAGTCCTCATTGTCCCCTTGATTGGTAACTCCATTCCTAGGAATGAATCTGTATTGGTTCATGCGAGAACCTTCCTTCCTCAGCAATAAAGTGACAATCTGGTTGCATGCTGCTGGTGGGCCCGTTGGTGGCTTGCTCAGAAGTTATCCTTTATGCTCAGTTCCCCTTGGGGCCTTCTACAACTTCTATTGCTAGTACAGGACAGGGATTCAGCTGGAGCAGGGTCTGTGTGCTTTCCCCACTGGTGAGGAGGTCCCTCTTGGAGTGGATGAACTCAAGGAACCTGTCTGGGGCAGTTCCCTTCTTGCCCCTTCCTGGAGACGGTCACCATGGATGCCAATCTATCAGTTTAAAGGGGGGATTTCCTTCTGAAACTCCCTGCGGTTCTGGGGGAGGTGGGGCCTTTAGAGGGTCCATACACCTATCAATGTTTGAAACAGTGAGCTTTCAGGTTGGTTCTGATTCGCTTGGTTGCTCCTCTTCAGGGCCTGCCTGTTCGGGGGCGCTCGGTCTGTACTCGGTCTCGGTCTGCAGACATGGTACTGAGGACAGTAGTTCTGTACGTTCTGCCAGGTGTGCCAGCTCTGCTCACTCAGGGCCCCTTTACGTCACCCCAATCTACAGACTCTGGCCTAGTCGGCCTGACCGCTGAAACATCCATCTTGATGGAGACAGGCTTATCTGTCTCTGTGGTTGAGACTATGGGAAGACTAGGAGCAAGCTTCTTCTTCTTCCTCTTCCATCTGTTATAGGGTATGGTATACCCATATTGATTGGTGTGAGTCTAGTTCTCTTCCCTGTCGGGCGTTCTCGGTTCCCAGGGCTCTAGAGTTATTACAGCATGAGTTGGAGTTGGTTCTCCAACTCAGTACTCTGATGGGTCAGGTTCTGCCCTGTCTGCCTTACTTAGAAGTCTTTTGCTCAGTTTTCCTTGGTTAAGACTTCTTCCAGGGGGTACTCAGGTGTGTTCCCCATGTATTCCTATGGTCCCTGTTGGGATTTGAATTTGATTCTGTCTGCCTTGCGGGGTTTTTCCCTTTGGTCCTATTCAGGATGCTATCTGGCTGTTCTTACCATCAAGGTTGTCCTTCTGGTGGCTGTTACTTCGGTCAGTCGTGGGTTTTTGGCGGGCAGCTCTGTCTTCCTAGCACCCATTCTTTGAGATACACTAGGATGAGGTGGTGTTCCGCCTGGAGCCGGACTCTCTGCCTATGGTGGTGTCTTATGTTCATTGATTCAAGATTTTGTTATTCCTTCTGTGCCTGATTCCTAGCAACGCTGAGGAAAGGGTTTTGCATTCCTTGAACAGATGTTGGAATTTTTTCCTTGGTAGTCACTGTGTCCTTTGGAGAACTGATGCTCCTATGGACCTACGGTCACTCCGTCCTGAATGTGTGCGATCTTGTCTGTTCTTGGGGAGTTGGGCGGCTTTGGCTCTGGTCATTACTTGAATGGGATGTTTCCTTCGGGTCCTAGGAAAGGGTTTTTGGCTTCTGCCAAGTCTACTGTTAGCGATTGGATTCGTCAGGCTGTTTCTCAGGCCTATTCCAACAAGGGGAAGAATCTTCCTTTCGCTTTGCTTCTTATTCTACTCGTGCTTTGGTGCCTCTTGGGCTTTTCAGCACCAGGCTTCTGTTGAACTGGTTGCTAGGCCGCTATTTGGTCTTCTGTTCATACCTTTTCAAGGTTTTACAAGGTTGATGTTAGGGCCTCAGCTCATGCTGTTTTGGCCGCATGGTTATGCAGGTGACAGTGTTTTTAACTGTCTGTTGTTGCCTTTTTTGTTGGGATCCCACCCTACTTTATGGACACTGCTATTGGATGTCCCAAGTGTAAGTACTATATCTGGAGCAGGACATACTGTATACTAAGAATAATACAATTCTGTGAAATACTCACCTGTAGAATTGATATTATAAGTATACAGTACATCCTGCTCCACCCCACCCTGGTTTT
The DNA here is from genome assembly GCA_027917425.1 of Gastrophryne carolinensis. Lineage (NCBI taxonomy): Eukaryota > Metazoa > Chordata > Amphibia > Anura > Microhylidae > Gastrophryne > Gastrophryne carolinensis. Next base: position 30,350,762 of record CM051235.1, on the reverse strand, counting down.
TGCATTATTCTGGATCCCCTGTATGGTGATTGTTATCATTGTTATAGTTACCAGTCTTTTGGTGGTTAAATTCTCCCGGCTTCTTGTTCACTGCTTTTCAATGCTGGGGATTTGTGGGGCCGGGAGGAGCCTGTTTTTGCATGTCTCTGCAGTGCAGCGCCATCTGGCGGAGGATAACCCAAGTGTAAGTAATCTATCTGGAGCAGGACGTACTGTATACTTATAATATCAATTCTACAGGTGAGTATTTCACAGAATTGTATTTTTTTAACTAAAGCCTTTGCCTAATAATCTTTTTATCAATAACAGGAAGTAGTATTATGGTGAATGGCCTATCATATGCTAATTAGTTCAGTTACAACTAAACTGTCACATTAGTGCTCATTCAACACCAAAATTTATTTTTCTCTAAAAAAAAACTATTTTTTATGATTTTTCCCTTAGTGCAATTCAGCACTATTTTTTTTAGTTGAGCACATTTTTAAATAATTTGCACACCTAAAAATAATGCTGAAATGCACGAAGGAAAAAAATAATTAAAAATATTTTCTCCAAAAATGTGACAAAAAACACAGTGCTGAATCAGCCTTATAATGGCTGAAGTGCCCCCCATTGCTGAGCTGTGTGTTTCATCCCTGGGGGCGGGGCCAGAAAGCAATATGGCCGACTGCATCCAATTCCTGTTGGTATGTATATTGGGCAAAGGCTAAAAAAGAAACACAGGCTGTTTTGGGGCCCTGGGCTGGGGATGGAAGGTGACACCATAAACTTCCCTCTATATAGATGAACTTTAATAAGCATGCAGTGGTTTTCATGCTTATTAATGACCTAATTAATGAATAAAAAGAGACTTTTGGTCCGCTTGACCAGGTTAGGTTATGTGGACCTTTACCCAGATTCAGAGGTGAAAAGATTAGTGCTTAGACACAGCCATACCTCCCAAGTGTCCCTGATTTGGAGGGACTGCCCCTCTTTTGAGTCCATGTCCCCCTGTCCATCATTGTTCTCATGTGTCCCTCTTTGAGGTGTAACATGCAGATCTGCAGCAATAAATGATTCATCTGCCTATTCAAAGTGTTTATACTGATGTAACTCTTACATCCTATCTCCTATCCATCAGTCAATGAGGGGGCGTGGCTTCATTCAACAATTGTCCCTCTTTCCCACCCTGCAGAGTTGGAAGGTATGTACAGCTATAGAGGAAACTATGTGGAGAAACACAAAACATGACCTTTTAATGGCTGTTAAGGAAAGGGTTGAGGAACGCTGATCTAAGAGATATAGATAAATGCACCGAATGATAGATCAGGGCACGCACTGCAGAGGTGGGGCATTTGCTGATGGATCTACCGACCCTATTTGTGCCATAGAAAATCTGAAGGGTGATTGGTGGCAATAGAGAATGCAACTAGGACTAGAGGATGATTGGTGGCTATAGGGAAGGCAATATGGACTGGAGGGCGATCAGCAGCAGAAGATGACCCATTTGAGCAAGCAGAGCTGGAACGTGACATGTGACACTACTTAGGGGCCCACTAAGACTCTCTTGCCCAAGGGCCCCCACAAACCGATCAGAGGTCAGCCCCAGAATTATCCACAAAGTGCTCTTTAGACTAAGGAACCATCCTCTCCCTCCTGGGAATGGTGTCACATTCGCATGGCACCAAAAGGAAGGGACATCAAGTTACAGTGAACCTGAGCATCTGGGCAGGTCATGATGGGTCAAAACTGTGGAAACTAGAGTTTAATATCTCTAAATGTAAAATCCTGTGCTTATGTAGATAAAATCCCTGCTCTGAGCACCGTATGGGCAGAACTGTGTTAGCCAGGACCTCGGAGGAGAGAGATTTAGGGATACTGATTACTGAAAGCTGCAAGATGATTGGACAGTGTAGCCAGGCAGTAGGAAAAGCAAGCAGGATGCTCGGCTGCTTAGCTCGAGGCATCACCAGTAGGAAGAGGGAGGTTGTGATGCCGCTGTATAGAGCCCTGGTGAGGCCACAGCTAGAATACTGTGTGCAGTTCTGGAGACCTTACCTGCAAAAAGACATTATTCAAATAGAACGGGTCCAAAGGCCGGCAACAAAAATGGTGGAAGGACTTAAACTTAAAACTTATCAGGAAATACATACAATTAAAGTACTTAAAGTGGACCAACACCGAGAGGTGATCGGCCCGGAAATCTATAAGATTCCCGGGCCGATCACCTCCCACCCCGCGGGACATCCGAGATCGGGATGTCCCGCGGGGTGAAACCCCCCCAAACACCCCAAATCACCTACCTTATCTTCGGCGGCGGACGGCCGCCGCCGCCTCCCTCGCGCCCCTGTAGGCGTGCGCGCGCCCGCGCCGGCCGTCTGCGAATGGCCGGCGGGGGCGCGCGCGCGCCGAAAGTGACGCGAGGGAGGCGGCGGCGGCGGCAGCCGCCTGGACGTTCCTGATCCCCGCCTGGACGTTGGCGGGGATTGGACCGTCCAGTCACGTGGGAGCGGGGAGAGGTGAGTTTTTGGGGCTTTCTGGGGGGTTTCACACAGCGGGGCACCCCCGATCGGGGTGCCCCGCCGAAGTGGACCAAAACCCAGGATAGTCAAAATCCTGGGTGTTGGTCCACTTTAATTTGTACAGTCTGGAGGAAAGAAGGGAGAGAGGGGACATGACTGAGACCTTTTAATATATGAAAGGATTGAATAAGGTTCAAGAGGGAAGTGTTTTTAATAAGAAACTTAATGAACCTGAAGCTAGTCGGGGGGAAGATCAGGAGCAATGTTAGAAAATATTATTTTACAGAAAGAGTAGTAGATGCTTGGAACAAACTTCCAGCAGAGGTAAAAATTGCCAGTCACTGAATGTAAACATGCCTGGGATAAGCACACATCTATCCTAAGATAAAGAGAACATGACCGGCGGGCAAGATGGCAGCCTGAGAGCGGAGCTCGTGGCGGAGACCCCCGATAGCATTGCATTTCGCATCCCCAGCCGACCATGGGGAAGAGCAACAGGTCGGGGTCGACAGGAAAGACTCCGAGGGTACCCCAGGCCCTGAGCGGGAGCTCCAGGAGTGTGCAGGACATGTTTAAATCGCAGAGGCCGGACGACGCTGGTCGGCACATGTCCAAAATGGCGCCCTCACTCTCACTCTCGCCGGACAGCTCACCAGATAGAGCGAGTGTGGCCCCCTCCGAGAGAGAAGAACAAGATGTTGTGGCCCAGCTGAGTCAGCTTCCCACCCGGTCAGAGTTGGCGGACTTCGCAGGGGACATCAAGTCCACTATAGCGACGGCCATCGCAGATTTAAAAACCGACATGAGGGCCCTGGCGCGGAGGATGGATGGCATGGAGAGAGAGGAGGAACGCACTAAACGCAGTTTGCGGTTGGTGAGTGAAGTCGTCACAGCGCACAACCATTACATGCTTAATGTGCACAGGCACCTAGAGGACCTAGATAACAGAAATAGGAGGTGCAACATCCGAGTGAGAGGGGTCCCAGAAACAGTAGGGCAGGATCAGATTGGGAGCGCACTGCTATCTATCTTCAATGCCCTCCTCGAACGCCCTCCCGATACCCCTATTGAGCTAGTTCGAGCTCACAGAGCACTGCGCCCGAGGAATTTGGGTGACACGAATCCCAGGGACATTATTTGTTGCCTGCAAAGCTTTGTCCTGAAAGAGGAGATCATAGCCAAGGCCAGAGCACGGGACGCGATCCAGTTTAACAATGATGAGATCCAGATTTTTCAAGATCTCTCTGGCATAACACTACAACATCGAAGGGCCCTGAGACCACTCACCTCGCTACTGCGGGAACGAGGTATTCCTTATCGCTGGAGATTCCCTTTTGCCCTCTCCGCTACGGTGAACGGGAAAACTGGCACACTACGTGTCCCTGGAGACTTGGCAGATTTTTGTAGCTCCCTCCATCTGCCTTTGGTTTCGGTCCCTGACTGGTTTGCTGACTTCGCGATACCGGACTTATTGACAGTCTCTCCTGGACCAGGAACACGGGGGGAATCCCCGAAGAGGACCTCCCCGGCCCACTCCCCCGGTTGCCTCGCAGACCGAATCAACCGTGGGCAACGGCAGGAAGGCAGAGACTGAGAACGCCCCGGCGCAGACTTGGAGAGGGGTGACATTCTGTAGCCCTGGGTCACCTAAGTGGCCTATACCACACGCAATACGGTGATGTTTACTCTCTTAACACGCCTTGCTGGCATTTGACTAGCGCATCCCATTCCGCTATCCCGGCGAGGGCGCAGTTGGCTATCAGCGACGCGGAAGGCGATTTTACGCTAAGTATGGATGATATTGCATATGCTCTCTAGATAGGCTTTATTTGGGTTATCGTTGCTGAAGGTCGGAAGGCCCACTCTCTGATTCCTTGAAATCTGTGGCAGGGGCTTTGCCTCAACACACTGGGGGTGGGAGGGACGGGCCGGGGGGGTTATTGTTATTGCTATTGTTATGGTTATCATCTTCATGAGCACTTGAAAGTTTCCTAATGTGACAGACTGAGTTTGGATGCCCTCCTCTTGGAGCCTGCTTCTCAAGCTTCGTTGGCGGTAGAGATGTTCCTGGAGGGGGCAGCCTTCTTTTATTGTTATAAAGATGCTATATGAGCAGAGCGTATCCTAATCTAAAATAATTTTTATGCTGATAAGGTATTTTGAACTGTGGTTTAACTGACGGAAGTCAAGATGGGCCCTGGGCCGTCTTCTCGCTCTCTCTTTACACCTGTTGCAACCGGGTCAATGTTCATGAGAGGGGCTCCTAAGCCGAGTGTGGTGTGCGATGGACGGCTCCTCAGTGCCCAGGGGGTGGCGCTCCAATCTCTACGAGGCTGGCTTAAACGCTGACTGAGGGGAGCGGACCACCCAGGCTGTGCGCTACCGAGATCGGACGAAACACGGGGTCTTTTTGCTTGACTAGAAATTGAGTGTCCTCTTGCTCTGCCTGGCTGACATCCAACCAATGCATTTAGCTCCGCGGTGGCGATGGGGGAGCGGTTGGCGGTCAGCGAGGCGGCAGGAGCAGGTGCGCCCAAGATTGCAAGTACGAAATCAGGCATAGGTGAAATCTCTGTGACCGGGGAGTGGGCCGCCCGCAGCTGAGAACATGCCGCTCATGCGGCGCTGGCGGGAGAGGGGCTAGTAGAGGAGGCGGCCTTGCCATACCAATTAGCTGGTGTCCCATTTTAAGAATTTTGATGCGATGTCATTCCTAGAATCTTAGGCCTATATGGCATGGGAAGCATGAGGCCACTGAATAAAATAGAATAAAATAAAATAATGCTAAGATGAACCGGGGGACCCATTCTAGTGCGGCATAGTAGTGGAAATTTATGCATGCATACCGCAGAACAACATGGTGGGCAGGACCCGCCTTTACACTGTAAGACCAATGAGAAGGATGACCCCGGGGTTGCTGTTTCGGGCAAGTCGGCTGGGGGGGTATGGACACCTGGGATCGGGGTGACCCGTCACGAAATGTTGTTTAACAGTATTATAGTTTTACAGTTTACAATATTTACTACCTTTCTTGGTTCAGATCACACTAAACAAGGCTACTTCCAAGGCTCTGCTCGGGGGCTCGCTGTTGCCTGTTCCGGTCCTGCCCGTTTCCCCTAACATCTCCCTTGTCTCATTAAAGGAACTTACAAGATCCCAAGAGCTGGGGTTTTGCCTCTCACAGGACGGTGAGTATAATACCACCTCCAGGAGAGGGTGAGGGGAGTGGCCCTTCGGAGACGCTGGTGCTCCACTCCTGATCAGTTCCTTTCCAATTAAAGATCTTATCTGAAGGTCAGGTGAGTTGGTTGTAATTTTGTAATTTAGTTGTTTATCTGTTCTCCTTTGTTGTTGTTCCTTTATTTTTTTTATTTTTTCCTTTCCCTCTCCTTTCGGGGACCTGGCGGGGGAGGCTTTTTAGGTGCTAGTCTTACTCAGCGCTTGTCACCCTCGGATCCCTCTCTAACTGTACACCCCTTCTCTTGTGCTGTTACCGTATTTTTCGCCCTATAAGACGCAATTTTTTTTTCCCCAAAAGTGGGGGAAAAATGTCAGTGCGCCTTATCGGGCGAATGTAAAAAAAAAAAAAAAAATAAAAAAAAAAAAAAAAAAAAACTCACCCGTCCCCGGCGCTCCCGCGTTGTCTGGCACACTGCGAGAGGCCAGAGGAGCGGCGGGGGCTCTGTCCCGGCCCTGCCGCTGCGATCGCTGTCTTTTCAGGCAGCGATGACAGCGGCGGGGCCAGAGACAGAGCCCCTGCCGCTCCTCCATCTGCTCCTCCACACGCGAGCACGAAGGTCCCGGCAGAGGGTGGGCGTGGCCTGCACCGGCGCAGGCCACGCCCACCCGCTGCCCGGACCATCGTGCTCGCATGTGGGGGAGCAGATGGAGGAGCGGCAGGGGCTCTGTCTCTGGCCCCGCCGCTGTCATTGCTGCCTGAAAAGACAGAGATCGCAGCGGCGGGGCCGGGACAGAGCCAGCTCGTGAATGGGGTGGGCGTGGCCTGCGTCGACGCTGCGGCGCAGGCCACGCCCACCCCATTCACGGATCCGGCCGCTCAGCGCAGTGGTGTCAGCGGACAGGTGAGTTTAACTTTTTTTTTTTTTTACTATGGCGCCTGCCTATACTAATGGGGGGAGGGGGGTGGGAATGGGGGGATGGGGATGCCACACAGCCTATGGGAATGGGGGGATGGGGATGCCACACAGCCTTTGGGAATGGGGGGATGGGGATGCCACACAGCCTTTGGGAATGGGGGGAGGGGTATGCCACACAGCCTATGGGAATGGGGGGAGGGGTATGCCACACAGCCTATGGGAATGGGGGGATGGGGATGCCACACAGCCTTTGGGAATGGGGGGAGGGGTATGCCACACAGCCTTTGGGAATGGGGGGAGGGGTATGCCACACAGCCTATGGGAATGGGGGGATGGGGATGCCACACAGCCTTTGGGAATGGAGGGAGGGGTATGCCACACAGCCTATGGGAATGGGGGGAGGGGGATGCCACACAGGCTATGGGAATGGGGGGATGGGGATGCCACACAGGCTATGGGAATGGGGGGATGGGGATGCCACACAGCCTTTGGGAATGGGGGAGGGGTATGCCACACAGCCTATGGGAATGGGGAGAGGGGGATGCCACACAGCCCATGCTAATGGGGAGAGGGGGATGCCACATAGCCCATGCTAATGAGGGGAGGGGGATGCCACACAGCCCATGCTAATGGGGAGAGGGGGATGCCACACTGCCTATGGGAATGGGGAGAGAGGGATGCCACACAGCCTATACTAATGGGGGGAGGGGGAAAGCCACACAGCCTATGGGAATGGGGGGAGAGGTGGATGCCACACAGCCTATGGGAATGTGGGGAGAGGGATGCCGCACAGCCTATACTAATGGGGGGGAGGGGGATGCCACACAGCCAATGGGTATATGGGGAATGGGAGGGGGGGATGCCACACTGGATATACGGGGATTGGGATGGGGGCATGCTACACTGTCTATGGAATGGGGGCATCCCACATGGCCTATGGGAATTGGATAGGGGAATGCCACACTGTCTGTAATGGTGCGTTTTTGATTGAAAATTTTTTTTTCTTATTTTCTTCCCCCAAATCCTAGGTGCGTCTTATGGGCAGGTGCATCTTATAGGGCGAAAAATACGGTAATTCCTTACTGTCCAGTCTATCCCTTCCTTCTCTAACTTTCTTCTATAGGTGGGGGAGGGAGACCTGAGGTTGGAAATCAGACTTTAGCCTTAAGAACATTGGGGGGAGGAAGATGAACAGTCAGCTTAAAATCAATGTTATGTCCATTAATGCTAGAGGCCTAAATATACCACAGAAAAGGCACTCCCTGCTAAGAGATCTTAAGAGACAGAGGATCCAGATTGCCCTGATCCAGGAGACCCACTTCCAGAAAGACAAGATGCCGAAGCTGGGGGATAAAAATTATAATAGTCATTACTGTGCCCCCTCACTAATATCTAAAACAAAGGGGGTCTCAATTTTGCTTGCCAGATCGCTTCAGCTATCTGTGTCTGCCAAAAGTGTGGACACAGAAGGACGATATATATTTTTGAAGGGCAGATTACCATCGGGGAAGCTTGTTACTGTCGCTAATATCTATGCACCAAACAAGGGTCAAAAGGGATTCATGTTAGCAACGCTGAAAAAACTGAGAACGTTTCAGGAAGGCATTCTGATTCTGGGGGGGGATCTGAATTGTGCACTAAATCCTTTGGTGGACACGTCAGATGCCAAATCAACTATCACATATAGAGCCCTAAAACAGATTAAAAGCTCCCTTTCAAATATTCAAGCTGTAGATACATGGAGATTGCTGCACCCCACCGGGAAAGACTACACGTTCTATTCCCCCATTCATGGCAAATATTCGAGGATAGATTACCTATTCCTGTCTCAAAGAGATTTAGATAAGTTAAAATCGGTCGAAATTGGATGTTCCTCTATTTCAGACCACGCAACCGTAACTATGTGTTTGGAATTTCCCGGGGGGGTGCAGAAGGAGTGGCATTGGCGGTTGAACGGGGGGATTCTAAAGGATAGCAGGGTAGTGGATAGGGTCAGGGAGAGCCTGTTACACTTTTTTAGGGAAAACATATCGGAAGACGTGAGTCCATTGACAGTCTGGGAGGCCCATAAGTGCACAATTAGAGGCATTTTAATCCAGGAAGGGACGAGACTCAAAAAGGAGAGAGTTGCCAAATTAGATGACTTGATTAGACAAGTGACATTGCTAGAAGCCAAACATAAAAAATCTTTGTTAGAGGCTCACCTCCAGGAACTCGAGGAGAAAAGGAGGGAACTTAAGGATTTAATGGAAAGAGCAGCCAGAAGATCATTTACATACAGGAGTGGTCTATACTATGAGTTGGGAAATAGACCGGGATACCTACTGGCTAGGGCATTGAATCCCAGAGGTGAGAGGAATAGGATAGAAGGGATACGAGATAGCAAGGGTACACTTCACCAGAGGGACAGGGATATTGCAGAGCAATTTCGAGCTTACTACACTACATTGTATAACTTACCAAGCCAGGGGCAGGGGGAGACCCTTCGGGCTAAGATGCTGTCTTACGTGAAGGATTCTGGAATGCCATGCCTGACAGAGGAATCGATTGCTTCACTAGAAGCCCCAATCACAGCTTTGGAGCTCCAAGAAGTAGTGAAGGGCCTGAAACCTGGAAAAGCACCCGGGCCAGACGGCTTTACAAGTCAATATTACAAGTCATTCTCTCCGCAACTCCTGACATACTTAGCCAAAGCCTTTGACACGACTGCTGAGACTGGGGTTCTGCCTTCCTCAGCCTTGGAGGCCCAGATTACTGTCATTCCTAAGGCTGGGAAGGAAGCTACAGATTGCAGAAACTATAGGCCAATAGCCTTACTAAACGTTGATTTGAAAATCTTTGCTAAGGCTTTGGCCACTAGACTCTCCAAACTTATGCCTAACTTGGTCTCACAAGATCAGGTGGGCTTCATCCCCTCACGGGAAGCTAGGGACAATGTAATTAAGGCCATAGATGTGCACTGGTGGGCCTCAAATCATGGATTCCAGGCTATGCTGCTCTCAACAGATGCCGAAAAGGCGTTTGATCGGGTTAGGTGGGACTGGATAAGAGTAGTTCTGGAACATATAGGCCTAGGGGAGGCAACCCTTAATAGGGTCTTGGCCCTCTACTCTGGTCCAGTTGCAAAAGTCAGGATTAATGGTATATCTTCCCAAAGTTTTGATATAAGAAATGGGACGCGACAAGGGTGCCCACTGTCCCCCCTGATTTTTGCATTATCACTGGAGCCCTTTCTTAGAAAGGTAAACTTGAATTCAGGGATTAGGGGAATCAAGATTGGGGAGCAGGAAAGGAAAGTAGCAGCATATGCTGACGATATGCTTTTTTTCATTGAGTCTCCTAGGATCTCGATTCCATCACTTTTACAGGAACTAGCTATATTCGGCACCATCTCAAATTTGAAAATCAACTACAATAAATCCTCGGCCCTGAATATTTCTTTGCCCAGATTGGAAGCTGATGCTCTGAGAGGGGCCTTTCCATTCGCCTGGAAGGATCACAGCATAACATACTTAGGGATCCAGCTCCCCAGAGAACTGAATAGGCTGTTTCAGCTAAACTATGCCCCCTTGGGGACTCAGTTGAAGAAAGACCTGGAAATCTGGAGTAGGTTAAAGTTGTCTTGGTTTGGTAGAATAGCAGTCCTGAAAATGAATGTTCTGCCCAGGATTTTGTACCTCCTCCAGTGTCTCCCGGTAACAATACCCCCACAGTTTATTAAAACTTTGAATAAGGCTTTTAGGGAGTTTGTGTGGCACAAGACACCTGCCAGGATTAAGAGAGAGATTTTGATTTGTAGCAGGGGGAGAGGTGGCGCTGGCCTCCCCTGTGTTGAGAGTTATGTCAGAGCGGTCCACCTGGGTAGATTCTTGGACTGGCATCTTAATCACTCCCAGAAAGACTGGGTCAGAGTGGAAGATGAGGTGGGCAAATGGAAACTGAAGGACATCTGCTTCCTAGCAAAGAGAGATGTCCAGGACACTGTTGAGACACATCCATTGATAGGTTAGACTATTGGGGAAACAGCATCCAGACTTGCTCTCAATACCGGGCCCATTAACCCCGATCAGGCACAACCCAGCTTTTCCCCCAGGAGTGGAGGGTGGCTTTTTGGCACAGTGTAGCAAAGTGCAGGATCCCAGAGTCTACAACCTATATGATAAGGGTAGATTTTTGGATAGAAGGGATCTACAGGAAAATTGGGGGGGTCCGATTCCTGCCTTCTCGTACTTTCAAATGCGCCACTTTGTTGGAAGTGGAGAGCTCAAGAGAGTAGGAGAGAGAGCCCCTTCAGAAGTGGAGAGAGCCTGCCTAGGGGATGGTCCAACCGATCACCTATTGTCATGGGCTTATTCTGTGATAGGGGAGGCAAGGCCAGCAGCCAGGAGACCATGGGAAGATAGGTGGCATAAAGACCTGGATTTGGAGCTTACATCAGACGACTGGGAAGCGATCTACAAGGGGCTGCATAAAGGGGTGGCTAATAGCTCCCTACAGGAAACTAACTATAAAATTGCCACTCGTTGGTATAGAACTCCTGCAGGTCTCCATAGGATATTCCCGGAGGTCCCAGATCAGTGTTGGAGATGTGGCTCTCGGGGGGCCACGTTTATTCATGTATGGTGGTCATGCCCTAAAATTGCTACCTTCTGGGAGAATGTGCATGAGGTTACAGGGAAGATTTTGGGCGATTCCTTGGAGTGGGGCCCAGCTGGGTATTTATTGAACTGGTCTGCTGATGGGAAGGGGATAGGAGGAGTGAGCCCACTGGGGATACACCTTATGAACGCTGCTAGAGTCCTGATTCCTAGGAATTGGAAAACTGAGAGAACTCCCTCGCTTAGGGACTGGTTCATCCAGGTGGACCACATAGAGGAGATGGAGGAGATTCTTCTGACAAAACAGGATAGATTGGAACACTTTAGAAAGACATGGACCATTTGGGACCTATTCAAGAGCTCGGAGGTTTATAGGGAGGCTGTTGGACCTTGACATGGTGATCTGTGCCTTAGGCGGGATGGCACGTTGATTTCATGGGAGACCTGAGACTCTCGAGCTTGGGGAGTCGTTTGGGGGAGGTCGTAGAGGCTCTGCAGATCACTGGGGATTAGCCTGGTTTGACGAGGTGACCTGAAGCTCATGAGGAGTGTAGTGATGATGCGGAAATTCAGGAGGTGGGTGCTGGTTCTCCCTCCCCCCCTCTTCTTCTTTATCTTTATCTTCCTACCCACTCCTAGTCTATCCAGGCCTATCTTTTCCCTCACCTACCCGTTCTTGTTGATTCCTGATCCTCCCCCTCTGTCTCTCCCTTCCCTTTTGCCCCCCTGTCACCTAGGAGTTTATCGGACACCCATGTGTCGTTGGGCTGGGGTTCCCTGTGTCCTTCCTTTACCCCTCTCATATCCCCTACCCACTGCTAAGTTATGGGCCCCTCTTTCCCCCCCTCCTCGGGCTCCACTCCAGTCCATGGGCTGGGTGGGGAGCGGGGGGGATGGGATTGGACACGGTAGCCACTGAAGTCAGTTGGCACTACAGGACGCCTATGAAATGAGCACTTTCTGCGGATGTGGAGTTGCGGCAGCAGCGAGCCCCGGATTAGTACTGTGAATGGAAAGGGGAGACTTCCCCTTCATCTGATAGGGGACATGTAATGCTTACCTGCAATTTATTAGCCTCAGAATAATGTTACCTGTAAATCTGCAGATGATGTATTTTCGTATATGACATTGTATATTTGAGATGGGTGGCTGCTGTGTCCTACACAAGAGGACACTAGCCGCATGTTATAGGTTATAAGTACTAAGCTGTATACTTTATGATGTATGCTTTTCCTTGATCCCTTTGTCTTTCGCCTGATTGGGCACTTTGTACACTTTGATAACTTTAATAAACAAAGTATGTTTTAAAAAAGATAAAGAGAACATAAGGGCAGACTAGATAGACCGTATGCTCTCCTTCTGCCATCACCCTTATATGTTTCTTCAACTGCTCAGTGCCGATGACCTCCTGCCCCCCGGAGTGACCTAACCCCAGAGCAGCTTCTATGGGCCTGGTAGCAGCTGCCTCCCCTGCCTCCAATATATGTAGGCCAGTGCTCTGTTGGCCTTATGGGGGTTTCACTGTTCAGGTTCATCTTCCATCTTGCATGTCAGAAGCCCAGTTTCTCCTCTCTCAGTGATAAGTCAATGAAAAGCATAAAAATGACTGTAGCAACAAATTGGTAAAAAAAAAATACAATTCTGTGATTACTCACCTGTAGAATTGGTATTGTGAGTATACAGTACGTCCTGCTCCAGATAGATTACTTACACTTGGGTATTACTCCGCCAGATGGCGCTGGACTGCAAAGACATCGAAAACAGGCTCCTCCCGGCCCCTCAAATACCCAGGGACCTCCCACAATCCCCAGCATTGAAAAGCAGTTAACGAGAAGCTGGGAGAATTAAAACAAACCCAACTGGTAACTATAACAATGATAACAATCACCATACAGGGGATATCCAAGATAATACAAAACCAAGGGTGGGGTGGAGCAGGACGTACTGTATACTCATAAAACCAATTCTACAGGTGGGTATTTCACAGAATTGTATTATTCTTAGTATACAGTACGTTCTGTTCCAGATAGATTACTTACACTTGGGACATCCAATAGCAGTGTCCATAAAGTAGGGTGGGATCCCCAAAGGTAACAGCAGATAGGTCATACCACTGCCGCCTGCAGAACCTTTCGGCCAAAAGCAGCATCAGCTGAGGCCCTAACATCAACCTTGTAAAACTTTGAAAAGGTATGAACAGAAGACCAAGTAGCGGCCTTGCAAACTTGTTCAACAGAAGCCTGGTGCTGAAAAGCCCAAGAAGCACCAATAGCACGAGTAGAATGAGCAGTAAAGCGGAAGGGAGGATTCTTCCCCTTAGCAGAATAGGCCTGAATCACAGCCTGACGAATCCACTTGCTGATAGTAGACTTGGCAGGAGCCAAACCCTTCCTGGGACCAGAAGGGACCACAAAAAGAGCATCAGTTTTTCTGAAAGGTGTAGTAGCCACCAGCTAGTACTTCAGACACCTGACCACATCCAAAGAATGCAAGACCCTCTCCTTAGCATTACTAGGATTAGGGCACAAAGATGGAAGAACAATGTCCTGATTCAAATGAAAATCAGACACAACCTTAGGCAGAAAATCTGGCTTGAAGCGAAATACCACCTTGTCCTGGTGTCTCTCATAGTAGGGGGGCTGAATGGACAGCGCCGCCAACTCAGACACACGCCTGACAGAGGTGATAGCCACCAAAAAGACAACTTTGAGAGTAAGAATGGCCAAGGCAGCATCCTGCACAGGTTCAAAGGGAGCACCCTGCAAGGCTGACAAAACCAAGTTCAAATCCCAAACAGGCAACATAGGCTTACGTGGGGGACGCACATGGGTAACCCCCTGGAAAAAAGTCCTGATCAGAGAATGCTGAGCAAAGGACCAGAGTACTGAGTTGGAGCCCCATCTCCAACCCATGCTGCAGGAACTCCAGAAAACAAAGGGGGTCTCAATTTTGCTTGCCAGATCGCTTCAGCTATCTGTGTCTGCCGAAAGTGTGGACACAGAAGGACGATATATATTTTTGAAGGGCAGATTACCATCGGGGAAGCTTGTTACTGTCGCTAATATCTATGCACCAAACAAGGGTCAAAAGGGATTCATGTTAGCAACGCTGAAAAAACTGAGAACGTTTCAGGAAGGCATTCTGATTCTGGGGGGGGATCTGAATTGTGCACTAAATCCTTTGGTGGACACGTCAGATGCCAAATCAACTATCACATATAGAGCCCTAAAACAGATTAAAAGCTCCCTTTCAAATATTCAAGCTGTAGATACATGGCGATTGCTGCACCCCACCGGGAAAGACTACACGTTCTATTCCCCCATTCATGGCAAATATTCGAGGATAGATTACCTATTCCTGTCTCAAAGAGATTTAGATAAGTTAAAATCGGTCGAAATTGGATGTTCCTCTATTTCAGACCACGCAACCGTAACTATGTGTTTGGAATTTCCCGGGGGGGTGCAGAAGGAGTGGCATTGGCGGTTGAACGGGGGGATTCTAAAGGATAGCAGGGTAGTGGATAGGGTCAGGGAGAGCCTGTTACACTTTTTTAGGGAAAACATATCGGAAGACGTGAGTCCATTGACAGTCTGGGAGGCCCATAAGTGCACAATTAGAGGCATTTTAATCCAGGAAGGGACGAGACTCAAAAAGGAGAGTTGCCAAATTAGATGACTTGATTAGACAAGTGACATTGCTAGAAGCCAAACATAAAAAATCTTTGTTAGAGGCTCACCTCCAGGAACTCGAGGAGAAAAGGAGGGAACTTAAGGATTTAATGGAAAGAGCAGCCAGAAGATCATTTACATACAGGAGTGGTCTATACTATGAGTTGGGAAATAGACCGGGATACCTACTGGCTAGGGCATTGAATCCCAGAGGTGAGAGGAATAGGATAGAAGGGATACGAGATAGCAAGGGTACACTTCACCAGAGGGACAGGGATATTGCAGAGCAATTTCGAGCTTACTACACTACATTGTATAACTTACCAAGCCAGGGGCAGGGGGAGACCCTTCGGGCTAAGATGCTGTCTTACGTGAAGGATTCTGGAATGCCATGCCTGACAGAGGAATCGATTGCTTCACTAGAAGCCCCAATCACAGCTTTGGAGCTCCAAGAAGTAGTGAAGGGCCTGAAACCTGGAAAAGCACCCGGGCCAGACGGCTTTACAAGTCAATATTACAAGTCATTCTCTCCGCAACTCCTGACACACTTAGCCAAAGCCTTTGACACGACTGCTGAGACTGGGGTTCTGCCTTCCTCAGCCTTGGAGGCCCAGATTACTGTCATTCCTAAGGCTGGGAAGGAAGCTACAGATTGCAGAAACTATAGGCCAATAGCCTTACTAAACGTTGATTTGAAAATCTTTGCTAAGGCTTTGGCCACTAGACTCTCCAAACTTATGCCTAACTTGGTCTCACAAGATCAGGTGGGCTTCATCCCCTCACGGGAAGCTAGGGACAATGTAATTAAGGCCATAGATGTGCACTGGTGGGCCTCAAATCATGGATTCCAGGCTATGCTGCTCTCAACAGATGCCGAAAAGGCGTTTGATCGGGTTAGGTGGGACTGGATAAGAGTAGTTCTGGAACATATAGGCCTAGGGGAGGCAACCCTTAATAGGGTCTTGGCCCTCTACTCTGGTCCAGTTGCAAAAGTCAGGGTTAATGGTATATCTTCCCAAAGTTTTGATATAAGAAATGGGACGCGACAAGGGTGCCCACTGTCCCCCCTGATTTTTGCATTATCACTGGAGCCCTTTCTTAGAAAGGTAAACTTGAATTCAGGGATTAGGGGAATCAAGATTGGGGAGCAGGAAAGGAAAGTAGCAGCATATGCTGACGATATGCTTTTTTTCATTGAGTCTCCTAGGATCTCGATTCCATCACTTTTACAGGAACTAGCTATATTCGGCACCATCTCAAATTTGAAAATCAACTACAATAAATCCTCGGCCCTGAATATTTCTTTGCCCAAATTGGAAGCTGATGCTCTGAGAGGGGCCTTTCCATTCGCCTGAAAGGATCACAGCATAACATACTTAGGGATCCAGCTCCCCAGAGAACTGAATAGGCTGTTTCAGCTAAACTATGCCCCCTTGGGGACTCAGTTGAAGAAAGACCTGGAAATCTGGAGTAGGTTAAAGTTGTCTTGGTTTGGTAGAATAGCAGTCCTGAAAATGAATGTTCTGCCCAGGATTTTGTACCTCCTCCAGTGTCTCCCGGTAACAATACCCCCACAGTTTATTAAAACTTTGAATAAGGCTTTTAGGGAGTTTGTGTGGCACAAGACACCTGCCAGGATTAAGAGAGAGATTTTGATTTGTAGCAGGGGGAGAGGTGGCGCTGGCCTCCCCTGTGTTGAGAGTTATGTCAGAGCGGTCCACCTGGGTAGATTCTTGGACTGGCATCTTAATCACTCCCAGAAAGACTGGGTCAGAGTGGAAGATGAGGTGGGCAAATGGAAACTGAAGGACATCTGCTTCCTAGCAAAGAGAGATGTCCAGGACACTGTTAAGACACATCCATTGATAGGGGAGACATTGCGGAAGGTTAGACTATTGGGGAAACAGCATCCAGACTTGCTCTCAATACCGGGCCCATTAACCCCGACCAGGCACAACCCAGCTTTTCCCCTAGGAGTGGAGGGTGGCTTTTTGGCACAGTGTAGCAAAGTGCAGGATCCCAGAGTCTACAACCTATATGATAAGGGTAGATTTTTGGATAGAAGGGATCTACAGGAAAATTGGGGGGGTCCGATTCCTGCCTTCTCGTACTTTCAAATGCGCCACTTTGTTGGAAGTGGAGAGCTCAAGAGAGTAGGAGAGAGAGCCCCTTCAGAAGTGGAGAGAGCCTGCCTAGGGGATGGTCCAACCGATCACCTATTGTCATGGGCTTATTCTGTGATAGGGGAGGCAAGGCCAGCAGCCAGGAGACCATGGGAAGATAGGTGGCATAAAGACCTGGATTTGGAGCTTACACCAGACGACTGGGAAGCGATCTACAAGGGGCTGCATAAAGGGGTGGCTAATAGCTCCCTACAGGAAACTAACTATAAAATTGCCACTCGTTGGTATAGAACTCCTGCAGGTCTCCATAGGATATTCCCGGAGGTCCCAGATCAGTGTTGGAGATGTGGCTCTCGGGGGGCCACGTTTATTCATGTATGGTGGTCATGCCCTAAAATTGCTACCTTCTGGGAGAATGTGCATGAGGTTACAGGGAAGATTTTGGGCGATTCCTTGGAGTGGGGCCCAGCTGGGTATTTATTGAACTGGTCTGCTGATGGGAAGGGGATAGGAGGAGTGAGCCCACTGGGGATACACCTTATGAACGCTGCTAGAGTCCCGATTCCTAGGAATTGGAAAACTGAGAGAACTCCCTCGCTTAGGGACTGGTTCATCCAGGTGGACCACATAGAGGAGATGGAGGAGATTCTTCTGACAAAACAGGATAGATTGGAACACTTTAGAAAGACATGGACCATTTGGGACCTATTCAAGAGCTCGGAGGTTTATAGGGAGGCTGTTGGACCTTGACATGGTGATCTGTGCCTTAGGCGGGATGGCACGTTGATTTCATGGGAGACCTGAGACTCTCGAGCTTGGGGAGTCGTTTGGGGGAGGTCGTAGAGGCTCTGCAGATCACTGGGGATTAGCCTGGTTTGACGAGGTGACCTGAAGCTCATGAGGAGTGTAGTGATGATGCGGAAATTCAGGAGGTGGGTGCTGGTTCTCCCTCCCCCCCCTCTTCTTCTTTATCTTTATCTTCCTACCCACTCCTAGTCTATCCAGGCCTATCTTTTCCCTCACCTACCCGTTCTTGTTGATTCCTGATCCTCCCCCTCCCCCTCTGTCTCTCCCTTCCCTTTTGCCCCCTGTCACCTAGGAGTTTATCGGACACCCATGTGTCGTTGGGCTGGGGTTCCCTGTGTCCTTCCTTTACCCCTCTCATATCCCCTACCCACTGCTAAGTTATGGGCCCCTCTTTCCCCCCCTCCTCGGGCTCCACTCCAGTCCATGGGCTGGGTGGGGAGCGGGGGGGATGGGACACGGTAGCCACTGAAGTCAGTTGGCACTACAGGACGCCTATGAAATGAGCACTTTCTGCGGATGTGGAGTTGCGGCAGCAGCGAGCCCCGGATTAGTACTGTGAATGGAAAGGGGAGACTTCCCCTTCATCTGATAGGGGACATGTAATGCTTACCTGCAATTTATTAGCCTCAGAATAATGTTACCTGTAAATCTGCAGATGATGTATTTTCGTATATGACATTGTATATTTGAGATGGGTGGCTGCTGTGTCCTACACAAGAGGACACTAGCCGCATGTTATAGGTTATAAGTACTAAGCTGTATACTTTATGATGTATGCTTTTCCTTGATCCCTTTGTCTTTCGCCTGATTGGGCACTTTGTACACTTTGATAACTTTAATAAACAAAGTATGTTTTAAAAAAGATAAAGAGAACATAAGGGCAGACTAGATAGACCGTATGCTCTCCTTCTGCCATCACCCTTATATGTTTCTTCAACTGCTCAGTGCCGATGACCTCCTGCCCCCCGGAGTGACCTAACCCCAGAGCAGCTTCTATGGGCCTGGTAGCAGCTGCCTCCC
The DNA here is from genome assembly GCA_027917425.1 of Gastrophryne carolinensis. NCBI lineage: Eukaryota > Metazoa > Chordata > Amphibia > Anura > Microhylidae > Gastrophryne > Gastrophryne carolinensis. The sequence goes on along the minus strand of CM051235.1, from coordinate 30,331,948 downwards.
CTGCCTCCAATATATGTAGGCCAGTGCTCTGTTGGCCTTATGGGGGTTTCACTGTTCAGGTTCATCTTCCATCTTGCATGTCAGAAGCCCAGTTTCTCCTCTCTCAGTGATAAGTCAATGAAAAGCATAAAAATGACTGTAGCAACAAATTGGTAAAAAAAAAATACAATTCTGTGATTACTCACCTGTAGAATTGGTATTGTGAGTATACAGTACGTCCTGCTCCAGATAGATTACTTACACTTGGGTATTACTCCGCCAGATGGCGCTGGACTGCAAAGACATCGAAAACAGGCTCCTCCCGGCCCCTCAAATACCCAGGGACCTCCCACAATCCCCAGCATTGAAAAGCAGTTAACGAGAAGCTGGGAGAATTAAAACAAACCCAACTGGTAACTATAACAATGATAACAATCACCATACAGGGGATATCCAAGATAATACAAAACCAAGGGTGGGGTGGAGCAGGACGTACTGTATACTCATAAAACCAATTCTACAGGTGGGTATTTCACAGAATTGTATTATTCTTAGTATACAGTACGTTCTGTTCCAGATAGATTACTTACACTTGGGACATCCAATAGCAGTGTCCATAAAGTAGGGTGGGATCCCCAAAGGTAACAGCAGATAGGTCATACCACTGCCGCCTGCAGAACCTTTCGGCCAAAAGCAGCATCAGCTGAGGCCCTAACATCAACCTTGTAAAACTTTGAAAAGGTATGAACAGAAGACCAAGTAGCGGCCTTGCAAACTTGTTCAACAGAAGCCTGGTGCTGAAAAGCCCAAGAAGCACCAATAGCACGAGTAGAATGAGCAGTAAAGCGGAAGGGAGGATTCTTCCCCTTAGCAGAATAGGCCTGAATCACAGCCTGACGAATCCACTTGCTGATAGTAGACTTGGCAGGAGCCAAACCCTTCCTGGGACCAGAAGGGACCACAAAAAGAGCATCAGTTTTTCTGAAAGGTGTAGTAGCCACCAGCTAGTACTTCAGACACCTGACCACATCCAAAGAATGCAAGACCCTCTCCTTAGCATTACTAGGATTAGGGCACAAAGATGGAAGAACAATGTCCTGATTCAAATGAAAATCAGACACAACCTTAGGCAGAAAATCTGGCTTGAAGCGAAATACCACCTTGTCCTGGTGTCTCTCATAGTAGGGGGGCTGAATGGACAGCGCCGCCAACTCAGACACACGCCTGACAGAGGTGATAGCCACCAAAAAGACAACTTTGAGAGTAAGAATGGCCAAGGCAGCATCCTGCACAGGTTCAAAGGGAGCACCCTGCAAGGCTGACAAAACCAAGTTCAAATCCCAAACAGGCAACATAGGCTTACGTGGGGGACGCACATGGGTAACCCCCTGGAAAAAAGTCCTGATCAGAGAATGCTGAGCAAAGGACCAGAGTACTGAGTTGGAGCCCCATCTCCAACCCATGCTGCAGGAACTCCAGAAAACAAAGGGGGTCTCAATTTTGCTTGCCAGATCGCTTCAGCTATCTGTGTCTGCCGAAAGTGTGGACACAGAAGGACGATATATATTTTTGAAGGGCAGATTACCATCGGGGAAGCTTGTTACTGTCGCTAATATCTATGCACCAAACAAGGGTCAAAAGGGATTCATGTTAGCAACGCTGAAAAAACTGAGAACGTTTCAGGAAGGCATTCTGATTCTGGGGGGGATCTGAATTGTGCACTAAATCCTTTGGTGGACACGTCAGATGCCAAATCAACTATCACATATAGAGCCCTAAAACAGATTAAAAGCTCCCTTTCAAATATTCAAGCTGTAGATACATGGCGATTGCTGCACCCCACCGGGAAAGACTACACGTTCTATTCCCCCATTCATGGCAAATATTCGAGGATAGATTACCTATTCCTGTCTCAAAGAGATTTAGATAAGTTAAAATCGGTCGAAATTGGATGTTCCTCTATTTCAGACCACGCAACCGTAACTATGTGTTTGGAATTTCCCGGGGGGGTGCAGAAGGAGTGGCATTGGCGGTTGAACGGGGGGATTCTAAAGGATAGCAGGGTAGTGGATAGGGTCAGGGAGAGCCTGTTACACTTTTTTAGGGAAAACATATCGGAAGACGTGAGTCCATTGACAGTCTGGGAGGCCCATAAGTGCACAATTAGAGGCATTTTAATCCAGGAAGGGACGAGACTCAAAAAGGAGAGAGTTGCCAAATTAGATGACTTGATTAGACAAGTGACATTGCTAGAAGCCAAACATAAAAAATCTTTGTTAGAGGCTCACCTCCAGGAACTCGAGGAGAAAAGGAGGGAACTTAAGGATTTAATGGAAAGAGCAGCCAGAAGATCATTTACATACAGGAGTGGTCTATACTATGAGTTGGATAATAGACCGGGATACCTACTGGCTAGGGCATTGAATCCCAGAGGTGAGAGGAATAGGATAGAAGGGATACGAGATAGCAAGGGTACACTTCACCAGAGGGACAGGGATATTGCAGAGCAATTTCGAGCTTACTACACTACATTGTATAACTTACCAAGCCAGGGGCAGGGGGAGACCCTTCGGGCTAAGATGCTGTCTTACGTGAAGGATTCTGGAATGCCATGCCTGACAGAGGAATCGATTGCTTCACTAGAAGCCCCAATCACAGCTTTGGAGCTCCAAGAAGTAGTGAAGGGCCTGAAACCTGGAAAAGCACCCGGGCCAGACGGCTTTACAAGTCAATATTACAAGTCATTCTCTCCGCAACTCCTGACACACTTAGCCAAAGCCTTTGACACGACTGCTGAGACTGGGGTTCTGCCTTCCTCAGCCTTGGAGGCCCAGATTACTGTCATTCCTAAGGCTGGGAAGGAAGCTACAGATTGCAGAAACTATAGGCCAATAGCCTTACTAAACGTTGATTTGAAAATCTTTGCTAAGGCTTTGGCCACTAGACTCTCCAAACTTATGCCTAACTTGGTCTCACAAGATCAGGTGGGCTTCATCCCCTCACGGGAAGCTAGGGACAATGTAATTAAGGCCATAGATGTGCACTGGTGGGCCTCAAATCATGGATTCCAGGCTATGCTGCTCTCAACAGATGCCGAAAAGGCGTTTGATCGGGTTAGGTGGGACTGGATAAGAGTAGTTCTGGAACATATAGGCCTAGGGGAGGCAACCCTTAATAGGGTCTTGGCCCTCTACTCTGGTCCAGTTGCAAAAGTCAGGGTTAATGGTATATCTTCCCAAAGTTTTGATATAAGAAATGGGACGCGACAAGGGTGCCCACTGTCCCCCCTGATTTTTGCATTATCACTGGAGCCCTTTCTTAGAAAGGTAAACTTGAATTCAGGGATTAGGGGAATCAAGATTGGGGAGCAGGAAAGGAAAGTAGCAGCATATGCTGACGATATGCTTTTTTTCATTGAGTCTCCTAGGATCTCGATTCCATCACTTTTACAGGAACTAGCTATATTCGGCACCATCTCAAATTTGAAAATCAACTACAATAAATCCTCGGCCCTGAATATTTCTTTGCCCAAATTGGAAGCTGATGCTCTGAGAGGGGCCTTTCCATTCGCCTGGAAGGATCACAGCATAACATACTTAGGGATCCAGCTCCCCAGAGAACTGAATAGGCTGTTTCAGCTAAACTATGCCCCCTTGGGGACTCAGTTGAAGAAAGACCTGGAAATCTGGAGTAGGTTAAAGTTGTCTTGGTTTGGTAGAATAGCAGTCCTGAAAATGAATGTTCTGCCCAGGATTTTGTACCTCCTCCAGTGTCTCCCGGTAACAATACCCCCACAGTTTATTAAAACTTTGAATAAGGCTTTTAGGGAGTTTGTGTGGCACAAGACACCTGCCAGGATTAAGAGAGAGATTTTGATTTGTAGCAGGGGGAGAGGTGGCGCTGGCCTCCCCTGTGTTGAGAGTTATGTCAGAGCGGTCCACCTGGGTAGATTCTTGGACTGGCATCTTAATCACTCCCAGAAAGACTGGGTCAGAGTGGAAGATGAGGTGGGCAAATGGAAACTGAAGGACATCTGCTTCCTAGCAAAGAGAGATGTCCAGGACACTGTTGAGACACATCCATTGATAGGGGAGACATTGCGGAAGGTTAGACTATTGGGGAAACAGCATCCAGACTTGCTCTCAATACCGGGCCCATTAACCCCGATCAGGCACAACCCAGCTTTTCCCCCAGGAGTGGAGGGTGGCTTTTTGGCACAGTGTAGCAAAGTGCAGGATCCCAGAGTCTACAACCTATATGATAAGGGTAGATTTTTGGATAGAAGGGATCTACAGGAAAATTGGGGGGGTCCGATTCCTGCCTTCTCGTACTTTCAAATGCGCCACTTTGTTGGAAGTGGAGAGCTCAAGAGAGTAGGAGAGAGAGCCCCTTCAGAAGTGGAGAGAGCCTGCCTAGGGGATGGTCCAACCGATCACCTATTGTCATGGGCTTATTCTGTGATAGGGGAGGCAAGGCCAGCAGCCAGGAGACCATGGGAAGATAGGTGGCATAAAGACCTGGATTTGGAGCTTACACCAGACGACTGGGAAGCGATCTACAAGGGGCTGCATAAAGGGGTGGCTAATAGCTCCCTACAGGAAACTAACTATAAAATTGCCACTCGTTGGTATAGAACTCCTGCAGGTCTCCATAGGATATTCCCGGAGGTCCCAGATCAGTGTTGGAGATGTGGCTCTCGGGGGGCCACGTTTATTCATGTATGGTGGTCATGCCCTAAAATTGCTACCTTCTGGGAGAATGTGCATGAGGTTACAGGGAAGATTTTGGGCGATTCCTTGGAGTGGGGCCCAGCTGGGTATTTATTGAACTGGTCTGCTGATGGGAAGGGGATAGGAGGAGTGAGCCCACTGGGGATACACCTTATGAACGCTGCTAGAGTCCTGATTCCTAGGAATTGGAAAACTGAGAGAACTCCCTCGCTTAGGGACTGGTTCATCCAGGTGGACCACATAGAGGAGATGGAGGAGATTCTTCTGACAAAACAGGATAGATTGGAACACTTTAGAAAGACATGGACCATTTGGGACCTATTCAAGAGCTCGGAGGTTTATAGGGAGGCTGTTGGACCTTGACATGGTGATCTGTGCCTTAGGCGGGATGGCACGTTGATTTCATGGGAGACCTGAGACTCTCGAGCTTGGGGAGTCGTTTGGGGGAGGTCGTAGAGGCTCTGCAGATCACTGGGGATTAGCCTGGTTTGACGAGGTGACCTGAAGCTCATGAGGAGTGTAGTGATGATGCGGAAATTCAGGAGGTGGGTGCTGGTTCTCCCTCCCCCCCCTCTTCTTCTTTATCTTTATCTTCCTACCCACTCCTAGTCTATCCAGGCCTATCTTTTCCCTCACCTACCCGTTCTTGTTGATTCCTGATCCTCCCCCTCCCCCTCTGTCTCTCCCTTCCCTTTTGCCCCCTGTCACCTAGGAGTTTATCGGACACCCATGTGTCGTTGGGCTGGGGTTCCCTGTGTCCTTCCTTTACCCCTCTCATATCCCCTACCCACTGCTAAGTTATGGGCCCCTCTTTCCCCCCCTCCTCGGGCTCCACTCCAGTCCATGGGCTGGGTGGGGAGCGGGGGGGATGGGATTGGACACGGTAGCCACTGCAGTCAGTTGGCACTACAGGACGCCTATGAAATGAGCACTTTCTGCGGATGTGGAGTTGCGGCAGCAGCGAGCCCCGGATTAGTACTGTGAATGGAAAGGGGAGACTTCCCCTTCATCTGATAGGGGACATGTAATGCTTACCTGCAATTTATTAGCCTCAGAATAATGTTACCTGTAAATCTGCAGATGATGTATTTTCGTATATGACATTGTATATTTGAGATGGGTGGCTGCTGTGTCCTACACAAGAGGACACTAGCCGCATGTTATAGGTTATAAGTACTAAGCTGTATACTTTATGATGTATGCTTTTCCTTGATCCCTTTGTCTTTCGCCTGATTGGGCACTTTGTACACTTTGATAACTTTAATAAACAAAGTATGTTTTAAAAAAGATAAAGAGAACATAAGGGCAGACTAGATAGACCGTATGCTCTCCTTCTGCCATCACCCTTATATGTTTCTTCAACTGCTCAGTGCCGATGACCTCCTGCCCCCCGGAGTGACCTAACCCCAGAGCAGCTTCTATGGGCCTGGTAGCAGCTGCCTCCCCTGCCTCCAATATATGTAGGCCAGTGCTCTGTTGGCCTTATGGGGGTTTCACTGTTCAGGTTCATCTTCCATCTTGCATGTCAGAAGCCCAGTTTCTCCTCTCTCAGTGATAAGTCAATGAAAAGCATAAAAATGACTGTAGCAACAAATTGGTAAAAAAAAAATACAATTCTGTGATTACTCACCTGTAGAATTGGTATTGTGAGTATACAGTACGTCCTGCTCCAGATAGATTACTTACACTTGGGTATTACTCCGCCAGATGGCGCTGGACTGCAAAGACATCGAAAACAGGCTCCTCCCGGCCCCTCAAATACCCAGGGACCTCCCACAATCCCCAGCATTGAAAAGCAGTTAACGAGAAGCTGGGAGAATTAAAACAAACCCAACTGGTAACTATAACAATGATAACAATCACCATACAGGGGATATCCAAGATAATACAAAACCAAGGGTGGGGTGGAGCAGGACGTACTGTATACTCATAAAACCAATTCTACAGGTGGGTATTTCACAGAATTGTATTATTCTTAGTATACAGTACGTTCTGTTCCAGATAGATTACTTACACTTGGGACATCCAATAGCAGTGTCCATAAAGTAGGGTGGGATCCCCAAAGGTAACAGCAGATAGGTCATACCACTGCCGCCTGCAGAACCTTTCGGCCAAAAGCAGCATCAGCTGAGGCCCTAACATCAACCTTGTAAAACTTTGAAAAGGTATGAACAGAAGACCAAGTAGCGGCCTTGCAAACTTGTTCAACAGAAGCCTGGTGCTGAAAAGCCCAAGAAGCACCAATAGCACGAGTAGAATGAGCAGTAAAGCGGAAGGGAGGATTCTTCCCCTTAGCAGAATAGGCCTGAATCACAGCCTGACGAATCCACTTGCTGATAGTAGACTTGGCAGGAGCCAAACCCTTCCTGGGACCAGAAGGGACCACAAAAAGAGCATCAGTTTTTCTGAAAGGTGTAGTAGCCACCAGCTAGTACTTCAGACACCTGACCACATCCAAAGAATGCAAGACCCTCTCCTTAGCATTACTAGGATTAGGGCACAAAGATGGAAGAACAATGTCCTGATTCAAATGAAAATCAGACACAACCTTAGGCAGAAAATCTGGCTTGAAGCGAAACACCACCTTGTCCTGGTGTCTCTCATAGTAGGGGGGCTGAATGGACAGCGCCGCCAACTCAGACACACGCCTGACAGAGGTGATAGCCACCAAAAAGACAACTTTGAGAGTAAGAATGGCCAAGGCAGCATCCTGCACAGGTTCAAAGGGAGCACCCTGCAAGGCTGACAAAACCAAGTTCAAATCCCAAACAGGCAACATAGGCTTACGTGGGGGACGCACATGGGTAACCCCCTGGAAAAAAGTCCTGATCAGAGAATGCTGAGCAAAGGACCAGAGTACTGAGTTGGAGCCCCATCTCCAACCCATGCTGCAGGAACTCCAGGATCCTGGGAATAGAGAACACATGACAGGGAAGAGACTTAGACTCACACCAGTCAATGTAGGCACGCCAAACCCTGTAGTAAATGGAAGAAGAAGACTTCTTTCTAGCCTTTATCATGGTATCAACAACAGAAGTAGACAGCCCCTTCTCCATCAAGATGGAGGTTTCAGCAGCCAGGCCGTCAAAGCCAGAGTTTGTAAATTGGGATGGCGTAAGGGAGCCTAAGTGAGCAGGTCTGGCACCCTGGGCAGAACGTACTGATCTACTGCCAGCGGCACCACGTCTGCGAACCACACTCTTCTTGGCCACCTGGGGGCCACCAGAATTGCTGTCACCTCCTCCAGAGCAATCTTGCGCAGAACCCTGCCCAATAGGGGGAATGGAGGCAAGACATACAGGAGCTGAAAATCCTGCCATGACATCGCTAGAGCATCCGAGGTCAGGGCCAGAGGATCCTGGGACAGGGAGACAAAGGCCAGCAGCTTGCGATTGTGACGGGACACAGAGATTGAAACACCCTGTTGCAAAGGGACCATTCTCCCAGGCGAGAGGTCCCCCTGCTCAGAGAGTCTGCCTGCAGATTCTCCACCCCTGGGATGTACACAGCTGATATGCAGGGAACATTGGCCTCTGCCCAGGTCAGGATCAGAGACACTTCCTGGAGGGCCCTCTTGCTCCGGGTCCCTCCTTGATGATTGATGTAGGCAACTGCTGTCTGGTTGTCCGAGCGCACCAGAACAGGCAGGCCCCGAAAGTGATGAGTCAACTGAGTCAGAACCAACCTGATCGCCCGCAGTTCCAGGACGTTGATAGGTGTGTGGGCCTCCTGAGGGCCCCACCTCCCTTGGAACTGCAAGGACTTCCAGAAACCCCCCCAACCCGACAGACTGGCTTCCGTGGTGACCGTCTCCCAGGAGGGGGTCAGAAAGGATCTGCCCCCCAACAGGTTCCTGGAGTCCAGCCACCACGAGAGGGACCGTCTGACCAGGGGGGAAAGCGCAAAGACCTGGTCCAGGGACGCAGGATCCTTGTCCCATAGTGACAAGAGGTAGAGTTGCAGAGGCCTCATATGGAACTGAGCATAAGGGACCGCCTCAAAGCATGCCACCATCAGGCCCACCAGCTGCATTCCCTGCCTGATGGAGGGATGACGACAAGATAGCAGGAACTGGACCTGCAAAATCAGACTGTCCACCTTCTGCTGAGGAAGAAAAATCCTTGCGTGAACTGTATCCAGATTCATTCCCAGGAATGGAGTCACCAAGGAGGGAGACAGAGAAGACTTGGGATGGTTGATCACCCAGCCAAATGACTCCAGAGTGGACACTACCAGCTGGGTATCCAACTCTGCCTGTTGTAGGGACTGGGAAGTGATGAGAATGTCATCCAGGTAGGGCAGCACGTGGATGCCATGAAACCTGAGCAGAGACATCACTCCTGCCAGCACCTTGGTGAACACTCTGGGAGCTGAAGTGAGACCAAAGGGCAACGCCACAAATTGGTAGTGTTGATCCTCCAGAGCGAACCTGAGGAATCTTTGATGACCTGGAAACACAGGAATATGAAGGTAAGCATCTTTGATGTCCACAGACGTCATGAAATCCCCTGGACACAGGGAACTGATGGCAGAGCACAGAGTTTCCATACGAAAACGCCTGCACCTGACAAATTTGTTGAGGATCTTCAAGTCCAGGATGGGCCTGACTGACCCATCTTTTTGGGCACGGTGAAAAGGTTGGAATAGAAGCCCTTGCCCCTTTCTCTTAAAGGGACCTGGCAGATGACCCCCAGCTCCAGAAGGCTTTGCACCGCCTGCATTAGAGCCTGAGCTGACACAGGGTCCTGAGAAATCCGGGATCTGATAAATCTTGTGGGGGGGGGCAGCAAACTCTATCTTGTAACCGGAGGACACTACCTCCTGAATCCACTGGTCTGAGACATGAAGCCTCCAGACGTGAGCAAAGTGCTGAAGCCGTCCCCCCACCCGGATGGGTGAGGGGGCGCCCCATCATGCCTGAGGGGGCTTGGGAGAGGACTTAAGCTTGGAGCCCCAGGAGGAGCCAGGGCGTCCACGTCCTCTGCCCCTACCCCAGAAGTCTCCTCGGGCCCCAGTAAGGGAAACCCCCCTCCCTTGTCTAGCACCACGGTAGGGGAAGGAAAAAGAGCCCTGACCCCGAAAGGGCCGAGACTGCCGTCTGCGCTGGGGTAACCTGCCTCCCTTAGCCAACAGGTCCAGGCGGTCCCCAAACAGACGTATTCCTTTGAAGGGAAAACCGGTGAGGGCGTTGTCAGCAGCCAAACCGAGCAGCGTATAGCCACCACAAGGGCAGAGGTTCTGCCACACATTCTAATGGTGTCATCCAAGGCAGAGAGGACATAAGTCACAAAAACATCACAACGAGAGAGTGCATTAAACTCCTCACTAGACACATCATCAGGGGCACCATCAAGGATATTTCTGAGCAGGGTCCTAATAGCCACAGCCGTAATGGCAGAGGCACAGATCGGGCGCAACACCGTCCCCACACATGCAAAGGCATGGGACGCCAGCTGATCAATGCGCCAGTCCTCAGCATCCCGCAGCGTAGTAGAGTCAGGGGAATGCATGACAGAGGTGTTAGATAACCCTAGGACCAGGGCATCCACTTCAGGAGGGGATGACCAACACTTCACCACATCAGCCTCTTAGGTACACCGGGAAGCCTGCTGGGGCGCTCCCATTCCCTGAGCACGAGATTATTAAAATGGGCTTGCTCAGGAAATTCCAAACGTTACTTAGCAGTATGAAACAATTCCCCCTGTTGCCTGGGGGCTGCAACAGGGAGAGAAATAGACAGAACCTCAAAAATCTGAGCCACCAGTCTATCAGTATCATCTGGGGCCCAGGGGTCAGAGCCAGAATCGTCATGACCCCTGGGCCTCTCATCAGATGACCCTGAGTCAGAGAATAGCTCCCCTTCCTCCAAAAGGGTATAGCCAGACAGTTCCAAAAACTCATCAGCTTCCATAGGGAAAAGAATGACATCAGGCGTTAAGTGCCGCTTTTTAGCAGAGGCCTTACGCGCCAAGGTATTAGCAAGCAACTACTCAACACTGGCCAGTCTGGAAGACACATCAGGCTGAGAATCCCCACTGGTATGCAACTCAGTGGGAGTGAGATTTAAGCTTGGGGGAATAGGTGAAGCCAATACGAGGCGCAGGCCCAGCTACTGGTAAACCAGGCTGCAGCGCAAGCACCTGCTGGGCACAAGGTACACAGACCCGCACATTGTCAGCGCTAATAGGGAACACCCCATAAGCTACACACAGCCGGGCTTGTCCCGAAGGAACCCCAAGCACATTATCCTGAGATGCCTCCATATGGTGATTATAGCGGCACAATAGGCCGATAGGGATTGACGCTATAAAAGCAACCCGGGATGCCCCAATAACCCGCTAGGGAGTAATTAACACTAGGCCTCACAAGTTAATAACTAAATAGAGGGAGTAGGGCCGGGAGAAGCCAATAGGGTTCTGCCGCCTGAAAGACATAAGCAAAGGGAAACCGTAAGTGACATGTAAATGACAACGGTAAATAAAGCCGCCCGCGAGGGCACTCACGGACCGCGGTAGGTAGATGCCCGTCACGTAGCAGCCGGATCCAAGAAAAAATGGCGCCGGGTATACCTCGAGGGGCAGGCCGCAGAGACAGTGACGCGGAACGTGCCAAAAGCGCGAAGCCGTACACGTGACAAGCAGCCAAGCGCGGTAACGCCGCCGCCAAGCGCGGGACACAGTGGAAGAGTGTGCGGCGGCGGCAAATTTAAAAAAGAAAATCAGTGCAACCAAGTCAGCGCGGTGACTGACACCAATCATAAGAACCCCCGAGGGCTACAAGGGAGAGCGAGGGAGGACAGCGGCCACTTAACAGGACCCACCGATAGACAGGGGCAAGGGGCAATAGTGCGGGAGGGGCATCCCATGGAGGCTCACCATATGCCTATACCGCCTACCCTTTGGTGGGGGATTGCGGTGGAGCAGCGCTCCTAAGCACCTGACAGTGATGCTGCCTACCATCACCCGACCAGCGCAGCCAAGGCTGGGAGGCACATTAATAATGGAACGGGTGGGAATAGTCCTACAGGGCCGCAGGCTAATAGCCCCGCTTACCTGCGAGGAGAGCCATCTTCGTGTCCTTCGAAGTCCAGACTGCAGAGGAGATCTGGGGATTGTGGGAGGTCCCCGGGTATTTGAGGGGCCGGGAGGAGCCTGTTTTCGATGTCTCTGCAGTCCAGCGCCATCTGGCGGAGTAATACCCAAGTGTAAGTAATCTATCTGGAGCAGGACGTACTGTATACTAAGAATAAAAAAGTTGCTATGATAAAGTTGCCCCATGTTCTAACTTTCGGAACTGATGCAGCAAAAATAAGTTGTCCATATTTGGCTTTTTATTTTACCGGGTGCAGCTTTATCTTTCATTAGCCACCTTTCCCTGGGAGATCCCCTTTTAATTGACACTTCAGAAAGTGGTTGGATGATGTCATGTATTAAGATTCATCCCCAAACTTTCTCTGGTTATTCCGCTCATCATAGGGTGGGGGTCCTCCTGCCAGGCCAGGTAGGCCAGGAAGCTGTGGTGGGGACGCCCCCTTCCTCTCAGTATAAGGCAGCTTCATAGTCGCTCTTTGCACGTAGAGGAGCCGAGACGATACGAGCAATGCCAGGTCAATGCCTGAGACTTTTGACCATTCTTCTGGTCTTCCTGGCCCTGTGTGACCTGGTCATGGGCACCATCGTGAAGGTGAGGGTCTGCCAATAGTAAGTGGGGTGGGGTGAGTGCTGACAATAGATGGCAGATAATATTTGTGTGTTTAACCTTTAGCCGGTTTGGGTGCTCAGGAAGACATGACTGCTTGCTGAACAGGATGTGGCAAAATACTCTGCGATACTTGTGCTGATATAATGGCTGCAGAGTTCACTCCGAGTAGGGAAGGATTCAATTCAATTTATTGTTCGCCAAGTACATCGTGAGATGAACAAGGAATTATTTTTGGCATATACACAGTGCAACAGTTAACAGTTAACTACAGTTACAAAGAAAAGAGAACATAGAAACAGAGATACAGATGCTCTTCTATAGTGCAATTGATACAGGCTTTGAGCCTGGGCCTATGATGCTTGATTATTGTTCAGGATGCGGACAGCCAAAGGAAAGAAACGCAAGACGCCGCCCAGATGGTAAATACTGGAATAGGGTGCGTCCAGGGTGGGAGGGATCCCGAAGGATCTTTTCTGCCCTTGTTTTTGTTCTGTGTTTGTGCAGTTCCTGCAGGGATGGTAAGGGGGCTCCAGTTATTCTTTCTGCCATCTTTATTGTTCTTTGGAGTCTACATTTGTCTCTTTTAGTAGATCCCTCAAAACAGACAGAAAACGAAAAACATAGTACAGAACCAATGACAGCATTAAAGAAAAGCACTAGCAACCTTTTTGACAGACCAGCCTTCTTCAGTTACCTCTGGAAAAACAGTCTCTGTTGTGCTTTCCTTAGTAGAGCCGTGGTGTTCCTTTCCCAGCTTAGGTTGAGATGGTCACACCAAGGATTAGAACCTATTTACTATTTACATAAGCATACCCCCCAACTGTCCCGATTTGGGCGGGACAATCCCGCTTTGGGGCCCTTGTCCCGTTGCCCCGCAGGGCCCCAACATGTCCCGGAATCCTGTAAACTCACCGGCGAGTATGGCGGCGGCCGGGACACCGGGCAGGAGGTTGCAGCTCTCTGTGCAGCGTAAGAGCTGGAAGGAAGAGAAAGTGGCGGTGTCGGGGCAGCTGCAGGGGGTTGGGGGCGGAGTTAGATCGGGCAGTGAGGCTGTTTGCTGGCTCGCTGAACTGTTAACGGGGGTGGGTGGGCAGGCGCACGGGGGTGGGGGGGCGGGCGGTATGCTGGTTTGGGGATACGTACGCATGCAGGGGTGAAGGCAGCCGACATTGCTGGAGCTGGAGAGCGTGGCCGGGGCGTGACGGGGGCGTGGCCGGGGCGTGACGGGGGTGTGGCCGGGGCGTGACGGGGGTGTGGCCGGGGCGTGACGGGGGTGTGGCTGGGGGCATGGCTTGTCCCGCTTTCACGTTTTCAGAAGTTGGGAGGTATGCATAACTCCATTAAACGACAAACAACAGACAACAAAATTCAATGTTACTATATGATAGGCTATAAAAAAGAAATGTATACTAATATACATTATTAGGACTGAGCAGTGTCATAGAGGAAGGGTCTGTTGTGCGAAAACCAATGGCTTTGCAAAATACTCACCTCGATCCTACGGCACAGGTTCCATCCTGCATCAGCTTCCTTCCCGAGCATGAACGTCCGTGAGTGGAAACAAAAATGTGTGCGGATTGATACCTCTGTTTTTAACCAGATTTAGAGACAGATTATAGGTTGGTCTGTAAGCTAACAGGGTTGAGTGCTGCGGCTCCTTTAAGACTTGTGTATCCTAATTGCCCTGCTAACGTGCACCTCCCAGGTTAGTTATAAAATGGTCTGAGTGGCTGCCACCCCTACATTGTTTCCTTTGATTTTGTGCAAGCACATGAGGTGTGGGGTCTAAGGCTGTACAGCGAGGCCTTCTACCCTTCCAACCCATGGGCTGCACTCGAGATTATAGGGCAACCACAGGAAAGCTGCTCCCAATTTATCTATTGCATTGTATGTCCCAAATGAGGCTCACAGGGATTAGAGTTAGGACTGCACCTCACAGAGGCACCTTGGAGCTTGGTGGTGCAGCACTTCTGCAGATGTGTGTGTGTCCGAGTCCTCTGTTTTTAACCAGATTTAGAGACAGATTTTAGGTTGGTCTGCAAGCTAACAGGGTTGAGTGATGTGGCTTCATTAAGACTTGTGTAAACAAAAAAACGCCACACGTACCTTTTATCCCACGCAGACCAGCGCTGTTAGTCCAGTGCACTGACATTCAACTGATTGCCACTCGCTTGTCGCCAGACCAACTGTGTCATTGTCCATCGCTCACCTTCACCGTCCTGTACCGTTTGCACACAGGACCGGATTATGAGAGAGACGCAAGAGGCACACGTCCTGGGGTTATGGTCTGGTCCAGGAGGCTTTTGAGTCTTTGGTCTGACAGGCCGCGGGGCCAGCAACAAAGCTATCGGCGGCAGTGGGGCCCCCCCGCGCCTGGGCAAGACTTTTTTATGTTTTTGCAAACCTACAGCCAAAGCCACTACAGGGCAGGATGGAGAGTCTAGAGCAGCAAAGCCATCACCAGCAGCGCTACAGTGATGGGTGCAGAGCTGTCACTGCACATAAGCCACCAAGCACAGCCGCTGGCAGCTCAATGCAGGGAACTGTTTTCTGCTGGACCAGCCGGGCGATTACACCCCCCCCCCACCCAGAATGGCAAAGCAGGAGCAGCACGCACCCGCACAAGGGCGGCACAAGGGAATCGATCTGATGTTCCAGTAAGTAAGTGGGTGCCAGACAACCACCAAGTAAGTGGGTGCCAGACAACCACCAATCAGTTACTTGGCTGAACTATTATTTTAAAGGAAAAAAAAAAACTGTATCTGGGGCCTCCACTAGATTTTGTGCCCAGGGGCCTCCACCACACTTAATCCGGCCCTGATGGCACATGGCATGGCTTCATTGGCATGAATGGAGGGGGGCATGCCGTAGTTCCTGTGACAATGGTGCATTTTCTGAGCCTTTAAACATACAAGATGGCGGCACATGGAGCATCAGGCAGCCTGCAAACAGGAAGTGTCTTCTGACTGTGCCGCTCTGCATTCTGGAATTGCTGTCCTATTCCTGACCCCAACTCTGCTCTGTCTGTGCAAAACACATCTATAACCCACCCCCTGCACTTTTGCTCCCCTCTCCTCAGTATGTTAGGCATCTAAGGCAAGATGGCGGCGCCCGTATGCTAGAGTCCTGAACAGAGTTGCAGCCGAGTGGGGGAAAGAATAAAAAGTAAAATATATTAATTTTAGATGCTGGGGAACAGTTTTTGGGGCGTTTGGACTTCTCATTAAATGATGCTGAAGGTCCGGTTTAAAGCTGATTTCCAGTCAAGAAAATGTATTGATCAGTGAATAATGCTATTTGAGAGGGCTTGACTCCATGCAGATGTTGTGGAATAGCTGTGTTCCTAGATTTACATGGAAGCAGCCATCTTGGAATACACCTGAGAGCCCTGCTGGCACATAAGCATAAATGGGGGGGGTTGCCTTTGCTGGCACACAGACACACTGCAGATGAGGTGGGAGCTTCCTTAGGATTATCCCAACCAGCCAGAGAGAGACTTTATATGTTTCCACACAGAACATCTCTAGCCTCCTGCATTGATGTAGCATTGCTGCTTTTTACCTGTATGATATTGTTTCACCACACAGGGCAGGCTTTCTGGAGCTTGGGATTTTGCTATAAGCAGCCCACAGCTGACAGAGATTTACCTCAGAAAAGGGATCAGCATGTCTGTCATGTTACACACACTCGCTCACTGATCATCAGCTGCTGGAGGGGATCAGTGTAGCTATGTATCAATGTAAGTCAATGTAAGACTGAGCAATGCTGATTCATTACAGCTTTTTACTTCCAGATAGATATAAAGCATTATTTCAACGAGGTTTAGGGTTATGTTGACTGCAGGACTGATTTTTTCTTTCCAAGTTGAGGCAAGATGGCCATCCCCACAGTTCATGAGCATAGAAGCTGCCTGCTATTCCACAACATCTGTATGGAGAGAAGCCCTCTCAAATAGCTTACATCACTGATTACGAGAGAGGGGGTTTAGGGAGCAATTTACTAAACTTTGAATTTTTGAGTGGAGGTCCACTTTAAGATGGCTGTGGGTTTATTTGGGGTATAGATCACTCTGCCGCATTGCTGAGTACCAGCTGATAGGATGCCTATACCCAGGGGTGACCCAATATATCTGCTGCCTGAGGTGAACTATAGAAAGCCTCACCTCATGAGCCTAAGCAAGTAGTTAAACCAAACCAACATCCTGGCACAGTTGGAAAAGAAAGGTAGCGGCTATTTTGGAGCTTCCTCTCCCAGAATCTCAGCCATGCTGCTGTCTAGATTCAACGGACATAACTGACAATGCACAGTAACAGGAAGCCCAGCAGCACTTCCTGTTTGTAGGTGGCCTGCAAATGCATGAACCGCCATCTTGTTTTTAAAGCAGCAGGAGTTAGAAAAAGGTAAATGAAATTTTATGTGCAGCAATCTAAACTGGCCAGGGGAGGGCGGCATATGAGCATTGTTAGTCGTGTTGGTCTGGTTTAAAGTGGACCAACACCCAGGATTTACACTATCTACTACTGTTTCTGTTTCTACTATCTAACTACTGTTGGTCCACTTCCGCGGAGCACCCCGATCGGGGGTGCCCCGCTGTGTGAGACCCCCCAGAAAGCCCCTAAAAACGTACCTTATCGGCGACGGACAAGCGACGAATAAGCCGCCGCCGCCGCCTCTCGCGTGTCCCTCTTAAAGGGTGCGCGCCCACGCCGGCCATTCACAAACGGCCGGCGCGGGTGTGCGCCCTGCTGGAGGGACGCGCGGGAGGCGGCTTATCCGTCGCTTGTCCGTCGCCGATAAGGTACGTTTTTAGGGGCTTTCTGGGGGGTTTCACACAGCAGGGCAACCCGATTTCGGATGCCCCGCGGGGAGGGAGCTGATCGGCCCGGGAATCTTATAAATTCCCGGCCTGATCAGGGGTGGGTGTTGGTCCACTTTAAAGTGGAACAAAACCCATGCCGATCGGACCAGGAATCTATGAGATTCCTGTGCCGATCGATTCCCCCTAGGGGCATCCAAAATCGGGATGGCCCGCTGTGTGAAACTCTCCAGGTCGCCCCATTCACTTCACCAACTGTGCACGTGCGAGCCGCATCCCCGCTATTCCTCTAGCAGGGCGCATGCCTGTGCCAGGCAATTGTGAATGGATGGCGCGGGCACGCTCCCTGTTAGAGGGAAGCGGAGGATGCGAATGTCAGCGCGCTCAGAGCTGCTGCTCTTAGATGAAGCCTTAGATGACGTGACGTCAAGGGCCCCCGAGCGCGCTGACTGGACGAGCAGTTGCACCGTAGGACCAAGGCGAGGTGAGTTGCCTTAGGCCAGTAGTCCTCAAACTTCCTCCTCAAGGGCCGAGACAGGCCAGGTTTTGCAGGTCTCCACGCTACTCCACAGGTGAATTAACTGGTGCATAGACAGAGCTATAGCCCTAATTATTACATCTGTGCATCAGCATAGAGAGCTGCAAAATCTGGCCTGCCTCGGCCCTTGAGGAGGAAGTTTGAGGACTACTGCCTTAGGCAATCTGGGGGATTTCACACAGCGGGGCTCCCCCAATCGTGGTGCCCTGGGGGAAAGGACCAAAACCCAGGATAGTTAAAATCCTGGGTTTTGGCCCACTTTTAGTCATTTTTGACTGTTAGTGAGCTTTAAGGTTCATGCTGTATTTGAGATACTCAACCGATCCAGTGCAGAGGAGTAGAAGCCACAGAGCAAACTGTGGCAGGCAGCGCATTGTCCAAGTAAGTTTTTCCAAAACATAGCACGGCAGTACCTAGATGTGCTGCAGGTGCCGCCGCCGAACCCGTCACTACCTGAAAACTCTGTTGTTGTTTAATGTCAACGCACCACTGCTGCCCATTCCCCCGAAGCTTGTTGCGTCGCCCTTCTGCCTTCTAAGGCAGCTGCCTCACTAAAGTTGCACCCCGGTCTATACCATTAGTTTAGAACCCATGGTATAAAAGAAAGAGTACACTATACTAAAACAGAAAGAATTTACATAGCACATACTAACCAAACATAACAGAATTACCCATCAATCTTATCGAGTAGGTGGAGCCATGCAAATAATCTCTTGCCTCTTTTCCCCATAAAGAGCGCTGAAAATCACTGCAAAGCTCAGATGTGTTTTTTATATTTACCCCCCTTTCATTTCAAATACAGAGTTCCCCTTTAAGATGTGTACTTCTTGACCATCAATTATGGATTAGATGATTAGCCTATGCACTACGACGTGCATTAGAGTCACTTATAGAATGTCACATGGCTAAAAGTTTTATTGAACTGATGAGCCGGGTAAGAGGAAGGGCAGCGGGGGGGGGGGGGGGGGAGTGCGAGCATGGGCGCGCAGATCATTAATAACATTACCATCACATCAGGAGTCCAGGGCAGGCTGGCGGTGCATGACTCGGATCACTTAGTAGTAGAGGGAGAGAGAAAGATTTGCTGGATGAATAGTTTAAAATGTAGTTAGGCTGGACATTAATACTCAGGGCATAGGTTTCGCTTTATTATTTGTTTTTTACTTCCAGTTTTATTGTTATGTATATTTTATACATTATTCCCATATTACATTCAGAAGGAGGTTATTTTATGATAATCATTGCTTCAGCTTCTGATCGTTCAGTGAACACTACAATAGGATATAGATGGAGATTGATAATTAAAACTGATAATCATATTATCGGTTAGTGTGAGGATATATAAAATATATGGCCAGATAAAAATATGACCAAAACTATGGTTGTCAAACATACCTTGTCAATTCGAGGCATGCTAGTACATTTGTCTGGAGTTACCAACAGGAATCCATTTACATACGACAGGACAGAAGAACAATCCGTTTTGGAACCATGTGCTAACGGGCAGGCTGATTCATCACTAACGCCAGGTAGCGACAGATGAGCGTCTGTAGCAGGCATTTTCAGAGCGCCAGCTAGTAGTCACTGTGCTCAGCCGTGGGTCGCTACTTCATAGCAACTCAGTCGCTGTTCAGTAATGTTGAATACATTGTGAGGAGTCGCTATTTGACCAGTACAGCGCTGTATGGGAGTGCATGTTAGCAACTGCTCATAGCAACTGACTCACACCATATTCAGCAAAAAAACAGCCTCACAAATCTCTGGAGCTGAAAAATGCTTGTTTGAAGGCCAGAGTGCAGGAGGCAGTGTGTTTAAAGTCTGTTTTCCAGCATCTATCCACTAGTAACAAAGCGAAAACATATGGAATTACATTGTAGCAACATTCTAACATGAACACTTTAATGGCAGACCTGTAATGTCATTTCTGAAGTAATATATAACATCTGAAAAAATTGTGAAGAAAAGGTTCGTCCATTGAAATGTATGGGAGAGAGACAGGTAGCGAGAGGTCATACCTGGCGCTGTGCAAGGCTGAACGCCGGCGCTGTTCGCTGAGGCTGTGAAAATGATGAATCAGACGCTACATGGCGCTATCCCAGTCGCTAAACAGATTCTGCTTGATAAATGTGTAATTGCGTGCCGTGTCCTGCGTTCACCTGTCGCTACCTCTCATTAACAAGGCACTACCTGACGCTATCCCTTCTTAAATAAGGGCCTAGGTCTTGTGGCTGAGTCAAGTGACACCTCCCTATGTGGTAATTGACATCTACTTACTACAAAGCAGTGAATGAGACATTTGCTGCACACCTCTCTTCAAAAGAAAATAGACATTAAAGCATAACTTTTAACAATGGAATGCCCCTGAGACCCAATTAGCTACATCCAGCATGCTGCCCGCCCCAATAACCAGTTTAAAAATGAGAGAGGTGAGCACAGATGACATGACATGCCAGGGGATTGCTTCTAATAAGTAGGCTGTTATCATCACTTTCCGTGTACCCCTCACAGCAGGAAATTATCCTCACAAGAGGTAAAGGATTTCTGTTTATTTCTCCCTTTTATTTTATAAGCATCTCGCCATATTTTGTGTGTCTGTTATTTTTATTGTACATCTTTGTTTTACATGCACTGCCCCTTATGGGTGAACTAAACCCTAAAAATTTATAAAGTGGTCTTCTGTGTGCTAACCCACTTAACTTCAGGAGAGACATTGTATGTGTGCTAAATCTTGTGCCCTGTGTGCTTGCCTATCGCTACTAGTGCCTGTCTAGGGGTGTGAGATCACTTTACAATTGGTAAATCGGGGTGTGACTTTATAGTTGTATAGTCGGGCCGAGGCCCTATCGGTGTGATTGGGTATATTAACTGTATAAGGTGAGATCTTAGCTTGAGATCTGTGTATGTATGTGATGTCTGGCTTTTTAGGGCCAGTGGTGGCAGCTTTTCCAAACACCCGTGTGTGTGGGTAAAACGTTTGTAGGCAGTACGATCAAAATCCTGTCTGGATCAAGAACATCAAACCTCCTTGATTCATGACAGTTATGATTATGAAATATTGATAATTAATATTCATCTTAAAGTGGACCAAAACCCAGAATTTTGACTATCCTGGGTTTTGGTCCTATCCTTACCAATGTGGGGGGTTTCAAACAGCAGGGCACCCCCAATTGGGGTGCCCCGCTGTGTGAAACCCCCCAGATCGGCAATCGCAACTCACCTCTTCCCGATCCTACAGGAAGTCCAATCAGCGTGCTTGGAGCCACTGAGGTCACGCTAAGTCCAGCGGCTTTGAGCGCACTGGCGGCCGCATCCCCCGCTTCCCTCTAACACAGAGCGTGCCCGTTCTGGCCATTCACAAATGCCTGGCACAGGCACGCGCCCTGCTAGAGGGATGGCAGGGATGAGGCCGCAGCTTGTGCCTGCGCCTTTGGACCGGGAAGCAAGGTAAGCGAACAGGGCGACCTGGGGGGTTTCACACAGCGGGGCATCCTGATTTTGGATGGGAATCGATCGGCCCAGGAATCTATAAGATCGCGCTGGGTTTTGGTCCACTTTAAACATCCAAGAGTCTCAGGCTGCCTGCAAACAAGAAGTGTCTGCATTCTGGGATTGCTGTCTTTTTCCTGACCCCAGCTCTGCTCTGCAAGGCACAGCTATAACCCGCCCCCTGCACTTTTCACCCCTCTCCTCAGTATGTTATGCTTCTGAGGCAAAATGGCGGCGCCCGTATCCTAGAGTCCTGAGCAGAGTTGCAGTGGGGGAAAGAATAATAAGTAAGCAAATAAAAGCTTAAAATATATTAATTTTAGATGCTGGGGAATAGTTTCTTAAGGGTTTGGGCTTTTCATTAAAGGATGCTAAAGGTCCGGTTAAATATGCAGGGCATAGGTCCAGCTTTATTATTTTTAGTTTTTTTCTAAATGTTACT
The DNA here is from genome assembly GCA_027917425.1 of Gastrophryne carolinensis. Lineage (NCBI taxonomy): Eukaryota > Metazoa > Chordata > Amphibia > Anura > Microhylidae > Gastrophryne > Gastrophryne carolinensis. The sequence continues at coordinate 30,310,256 of CM051235.1, read as the reverse complement.
GTTATATATATTTAAGAAATTATCCCCATGTTAAAGTGGACCAAAACCCGCCCGCTTTTTTTTACCTAAAAAAACTACTGGGCAACATGCCCCAGAAACCGGCAATGAATGTTAATAAAAAAAAAAACTTACCTCCGAAGCTCCTGCACAGCATCACGTCCTTTTTTTTCTTCCGCCGCCATCTTGGATTTGTGTCTCTGAGGAAGTGATCCTTTGACCCCTTCCATGCGCAGTTGGTATAGGAAGCGCCGCTGACATCGGGAGCGAGCGGCGCTTCCCCGTACCATAGGCGTCGCTACTGTGCATGCGCTGTTTTTTTTTTTTACTCCCGATGATGACAAAAGAGCAGGAGAAGCGTGCACGCTCCCGAGAATTGAATTGAGAGAGGACGCCAGGAAGGCCACACCCACCCCGATGACATCACGGACAAGAAAGCACGCGATCGCAGAGACGATAATAAGACGAGGAATGCACGTCTAAGAAGAAGAGACGCCAGTCAAGCAACTTCTAAGCGGTGGAGGGCGGGACTTCCGGACGCGAATTTTGAAGAAATCGGGTTCTGCGGGGGACAGAAGGATGCGAGGGTGGTCTAAAGGTAAGTCTAATTTCATGTTTATTTTTTTGAGGGCCTGTGGTTTTGGTGGGTTTCATTCCATGATAAAGCGGACCTTCACCCTGAATAAGAACCTTATATCTAGATCTTATATGTTTCCCACACCCTGTACATACAGATTGCTCACATTAAAAATCATCCTACCTGCATCTACTGCATGTTATGAGCCTTTAAACATCCAAGATGGCAGCTCATGGAACATCAGGCAGCCTGCAAACAGGAAGTGCCTTCTGACTGTACTGCTTTGCATTCTGGGATTGCTGTCCTTTTCCTGACCCCAGCTCTGTTCTGTCTGAGCAAAGCACAGCTATAACCTGCCCCCTGTGCTTTATCCCACTCTCCTCTCCTCAGTATGTGTGATGCTTCTGAGTTAAGATGGCGGCGCCCGTATCCTAAAGTCCTGAACAGAGTTGCAGCCCAGTGGGGGAAAGAATAATAAGTGACTAAAAACTTAAAATATATTAATTTTAGATGCTGGGGAATAGTTTTTTAAGGATTTGGGCTTTTCATTAAATGATGCTGAAGGTCCGGTTTAAAGTGGACCAACACCCAGGATTTTCGCTATCCTGGGTTTTGGTCCATTTCCACGGGGCACCCCGATCGGGGGTCACTCCGCTGCATGAAACCCCCCAGATCGCCCTAACAAACTCACCTCACCCCGCTCCTACACGAGTGCTTGTCCAATCAGAGCGCTCAGAGCCGCAGTGGTATGTACGGACTAGCGACGGACAACCACAGCGGCTCTGAGCACGCTGGAGGCCGCATCTCGCGTTTCCCTCTAACAGGGAGCGTGCCCGCGCCGGCCGTTCACAAGCGGCCGGCGCGGGTGCGCGCCCTGCTAGAGAGAAGCGTGAGATGCGGCCGTGGCTGGCGCATGCGCCGTTGGAATGGGGATAAGGTAAGGTTTCTGGGCGTCCTGCGGGGTTTCACACAGCGGGGCATCCCGATTTTGGATGCCCCGCGGGGAGGGATCTGATCGGCCCGGGAATCTTATAGATCTCTCTGATCCCCCCCTGGGTGTTGATCCACTTTAATACGCAGGGCATAGGTTTAGCTTTATTATTTGTTTTTTTACTTCCAGTTTTATTGTTATATATATTTCATACACTATCCCCATGTTAAATTCAGAAGATTATTTTATGGTAATCATTGCTTCAGCTTCTGATCGTTCTCTGCTAGACGTATTAAACTGATTGCTGAAACTGTCATGGCTGAACAGGGGTTAAAATGTTCTCATTAAACCTCACAGCCCAGAGGAGCCATCCCTGAGAATTGGGGGCTGTTGGTAGGAGGACAATAGATGATATTTTATAAAGGTCCCATTTCTTCATCTGTTTCAGCAGCATATGGCAGGGGGCCGGGGGACTAAAGCACAGGAACAATGACTATTCTGGCATGGAAAAGCTGGAGGAGGTGGGTGTCAGAGAAAGGTAAATATCACATGGCTAAATATAATCGGGAGCTGAGAATGACACCCCCCAAAAATAGCTTAATAAACTTTTTATAGCTCAAGTCGATAATCTGCTTTTCCTGTTTAAAGCAAAACTGACTTAGCTAAACTACTCTGTGCAAATACTTTCCATTTTAGGAAAGCTCCTCTTTTCCTTTACCTAAATAGAGGGTTGTTGGTCTCTTTATCCCCCTATATTAAGCCTCTATATTAAGAGAGACATGGGTGTCGCCACATACTGGCTTGCGTTTTGGTACTCATTAGAGATGAGCGAACTTCTTGAAAGTTCGATTCGGGCGATTCGCCGAATTTCTCCAAGAAATTCGGGTTCGCCCGAATCGAACTTTCACGAATCGCTCATCTGAAAAAAAAAAATGCCGGCATGGTGGGAGCGGGCAGGTCGGCTACTCCTGTCAGCGGCGTAGCCGGCCTGCCCGCTCCCACCATGCCGGCATTTTTTTAAAAAGCAAACACTTACCTGCATGGTCGGAGCGTGGAGGCCGGCGCCGCTCTCAGCTGTCATCAGAGGACGCGTCATCAGAGGGCGCCTGAGAGTGGCGCCGGCCTCCACGCTCCGACCATGCAGGTAAGTGTTTGCTTTTTTAAAAAATGCCGGCATGGTGGGAGCGGGCAGGCTGGCTGCGCTGTCAGCGGGTCGGCTTCCGCCGCCCGCTGACAGCGTAGCCGGCCTGCCCGCTCCCACCATTTTTTTTTTTTATTTCAGGGAAAATTAGATCGTCACGAACCAAAAAAATTCGGGTTCGTGCTGAATCGAATTTTCCCAGAAATTCAGACCGAATTCCGGTTCGTCCGAACCGGTTCGCTCATCCCTAGTACTCATCAAGTCTCACTTCCCATACAGCAAGAAACATCCAGCCTAGTGCTGATGAGATCCTAAAGCTGGAAACACGTGTTAACTAGTTGGATGTGTCTGGCTGTGTAAATTTTAAGCTAATCCTTGGCATTGCACCCTTAGCGTTTCTAAGGGCCTTGGATCGCACAGAGACATAAAGAGATCATTTGCATAGCTCCACCTGTTGCAAGGATTGATGGGTAATGCCATCTGTCCTTGTATTGGGTACAGTGCAAATACTTTCTGTTTTAGGAAAGCTTCACTCTTCCTTTACCTAAGTAGAGGGTTTTTTGGTCTGTTTTGCCCTCCTATATTAAGCCTAACATGGGTCTCTCCACATACTGGCTTCTAAACTACTCTGTCAAACTCATTCTCATCCAGGGCCTGAACAGCATTATGGTTGTCTTCAGAGCCAACCTTTGGGGTGTGCAGAGTGTGCGACTGCACAGGTCGCCATCGTGATAGGGGGCACCACTGGGGAGGTTAAAAACTATTTATTTTAATAAAGACAGAGATGAGCTCACATTGGGATCTGTAGATAGGGAGCTGCAGGGCTGCCAAAGCCACCACAGGGCTGATGGAGAGTCTAGAGCAGCAAAGCCGCCATTAGGAAGTGATGGGTGCGTGCAGAGCTGTCACTGCACATAAGCCACCAAGCACAGCTGCTGGCAGCTCAATGCAGGGAACTGTTTTCTGCTGGACCAGCTGGGCGACTACACCACCCCCCACCCAGAATGGCAAAGCAGGAGTTCCCGAGCAGCACGCACCCGCACAAGGGTGGCACAAGGGACTCGATCTGACCTTCCAGTAAGTAGGCGGGTGCCAGATAACCACCGATCAGTTACTTGGCTGGACTATTTTAAAGGAAAAGAAAATACTGTATCTGGGGCCTCCACCAGATTTTTTGCCCAGTGGCCTCCACCACACTTAACATAAACATTATTCAGTTGTACTGTAGATGACTCAGTAATACGATAGATTATTTAGTAATATGCTATATTCCTCGGGGATATGCTAGATTACTCAATAATAGTCTTGATTAATAATATTCTAGAATACTTGTTAGGGCGAGTGCCGCGCACCCATCTTGCGGCGCTCCCCGCTCTCCCTCCTTAGCGGCTTCCGCTGCGGCAGTTGGCCGCGCGCCGACTGCTCACGCCCGTCCTCCGCCTCGCTCTGTCTCCTCCCTGGTGCGCGCACGTCCCCGTCCACTAGGGGGCGCGTGCACCGGTTTTTTAAAATTTAAAGGGCCAGTTCACCTTTGATTGGTGGCCACTCATTCCACTTCCCCTATTTAAAGGGGCACTTTCTTCCTTCTAGTGCCGGATCTTGGTCTTCCTATGGTTACTGAATGTCAGTTGTTTCCTGTATTGCTCACCCCTGTACCGACCTTTGCCTATCCCCGACTCTGGACCTTCTCTGCCCGTCCAGACCTTGGCTACTTCCTTCGACCTCGTGATTGTGCTGCCTGCCCTGACCTCCGCTTGAACTTGACTTCGCCTTTTGCCTGCCTCCTCGGTACCACGCATTACCTCGGCTGACTGTGTGTCTAAGCTGCTGTTGGGGGGTAGCGACCTGGGGGTCACTCGCCGCTACAAGTCCAACCTGCCTTGCGGCGGGCTCTGGTGAATACCGGTGGCCTCTTAGCGGATCCACACCTGTGCCACCACACCTGCCCGTGACAATACTCAGTGATACTCTGGAAGAAGAGTTCCTAACCAGTGGTACGAGTACCACTGATAGTACTTGAGATCCTATCAGGTGGTCAGGGGCAGGCTTATAAGATCTCGGGCCCCATACAAAGTTGTGTCTGGGGGTCCTAATCAAAGCCATTACTATATAACAAAATACAATAATAAAGAGTTACAAATGCCGGAGAGATGCAGATTTCTTTCTCATGCAGCCTCGGCACTGACAGCATCACCAGTATTACTCCAGTATTACACGCCAGCGTTCACTCAGAGTTCTGGGGGGCCCCTGAGAGGTGGGAGTCCCATACAATTGCATGGGTTTGTGTGGTGGCAAAGCACACCACTACAGGTGGTACTCTGCCACATTGCAGACTGGTCTATATCGCGACCTGATTGGCCCAGATTACACAACCCTGATTTGCTTTATAAGTAGCAAACTGCTACAAAAGATGAGATCTATATATACTCATTTTTAAGAAAAATCCCATACAATTTATACAGTTGTTTTGTATTTTTAACACCCTTTTAGGTGCTGACAACCCATACGTACCACCCAGGTGGCACTTGAGATATTTAGCAAATGGAAAGTGATACTTGAGGAAAAAGTGTTGGGAAGCCCTGCTCTAGGGTGTTCTCTACTTGCCTGTCCGATAGAAACAGACAGTAGGATTCTGTTATTGCTTCTCTTGATACCTGTGAGCTAGTTGACCTTCTCCAGGTCATCACTGGAAGTTGCCAAGGTCCTTCCGTTGTCCTTGGCCCAAATGACTTTCCACACTATACCTGGAGGTTGTTGGGATCCAGTCCTTAGTCCTTATATTAGTTGAGTTATGTACCAGTACCTTGAGGCCTCTGGGTTTAGTTTAGTTATTGCAACCTTCGATCATACTTCCAATCCTGTGGTTTTGGTTTACTTTTGCCTGAGGTTTGTTTTATTGCCCTGCTTACTGTATCTAATATTAGGGTTGATTGAGAGCCATCTTGCTACCAAATGAAAAATCACGCAAAATTCCTCGCAGAAAAAAAGGCTCTGCTGAATCAGACAAGGGGGGAAAAATGGACGAGAATAGAAATTTTCATGCAAAAAAAAAAAAAAATGGTGAGAAAGGGGCTTTGAATAAACCCTATTGTGTATTTTGTTGCATTTTGCTCTAAAGTCTTTTTGTTTTTTGTGACTTTATTTTTTATTTTAGTCCTGGCTTTGTAACCAAACCTTTGGTTCAGTTACAATAAGCTGGTCCAATTCTCATCTCATCTTTGGAACTCTCCCCAAAATACCATAAAATAATAAACTAGGGCCCATGATGCTGCCAACGGGGAGTAGAGCTATTGTATTTGCCATGATCAGCTTCGCCCCTCCTCCCACCACAGCAAGCTCTCCTTTCTTATCTTCATTGTGGGTCTTTTGGTCGTAATTACCCCCCTGGTGACAACCATTTAGCTGGGGCACTGCCGTGACTAGATAATGGTTACCTGCCCACCTCCCCCATCCAACTCTATGGTTAACAAAGGGACCTGCTTTACTGTTATGGGTTGTAGCCCCTATGAGGCTAATTAGTGCCAAAAGAGGCCAAGGTCTGCATTGTGGGTGAGTAAAGGAAGACAATGGGGTGGTTATAGTAACTGGAGCTGGGATTTGAGTATGAGAACCTAGATTGGATTTTTCTGTATTTAATTTATAACTATTTTAATTTTAATAATTCTTATAATTTTAAATTCAAAATGAACTTAGAAACATCTTTTTTGCAGGTATCCAGGACCAAGCCAAAAGGTAATTATAACATTAAATTACACAATAACCATTGCAAATCACGTTTCCTCATTACATCTTTCTTTAATAAATATTTAAAGGAGTGCTATTGAAAAATTGTGTAATATTTAAAATCTATATAGACACGTGGACTAATGAGAGGAGGAGTCACCTTTATACACCCGAGCTGAATAAAACTCCTGCCAAGCTTGTGGTTTTCTTCTCTTGGTAGGAACAAAATCCAGGGCTGACAGGTTTAGTTTATGAGGGGTGACAGAACCTGTCACCCGTGATTTCCTATTTCTACCATTAAATAAAAAAAAACCAACCTGGTTGGATATTTCTTGATGCTGTGTATATAAGTGACCCCTCCTCCCACCATCCAGCATATTTATATGGATTTTTATTATTGGGACATTTTTCTCAATAGTGCCCTTTAAAATAAAAATATTTACATGGCATATACAGATCAGGAACATCAAGCTAAATTAATTATTATCTGTGATTAGGTGGAGCCATGCAAATCATCTCTTTCTGTCTCTATGTTACCTCAAAGGAGCACTATCGCGAAAAAATGGCCCAATGATAAAAATCCATATAAATATGCTGGATGGTGGGAGGAGGGGTCACTTATACACCAGGCATCAAAAAATGTCCAGCCAAGCTTGTTTTTTTATTTTGATGGAAGGAAGGGAACATCTGGGGTGACAGGCTCACATGCTGTGAGGCGGAATACCCCCATAACAGGCTGTGAGGCAGAATCCCCCCATAACAGGCTGGGAGGCAGAATCCCCCCATAACAGGCTGAGAGGCAGAATCCCCCCATAACAGGCTGGGAGGCAGAATCCCCCATAACAGGCTGGGAGGCAGAATCCCCCCATAACAGGCTGGGAGGCAGAATCCCCCCATAACAGGCTGGGAGGCAGAATCCCCCCATAACAGGCTGGGAGGCAGAATCCCCCCATAACAGGCTGGGAGGCAGAATCCCCCCATAACAGGCTGTAAGGCAGAATCTCCCCATAACAGGCTGTGAGGCAGAATCCCCCCATAACAGGCTGTAAGGCAGAATCTCCCCATAACAGGCTGTGAGGCAGAACCCCCCCATAACAGGCTGTGAGGCAGAATCCCCCCATAACAGCCTGTGAGGCAGAAACCCCCCATAACAGGCTGAGTGGCAGAATCCCCCCATAACAGGCTGTGAGGCAGAATCCCCCCATAACAGGCTGTGAGGCAGAATCCCCCCATAACAGGCTGTGAGGCAGAATCCCCCCATAACAGGCTGTGAGGCAGAATCCCCCCATAACAGGCTGTGAGGCAGAATCCCCCCCATAACAGGCTGTGAGGCAGAATCCCCCCCATAACAGGCTGTAAGGCAGAATCTCCCCGTAACAGGCTGTGAGGCAGAATCCCCCCATAACAGGCTGTAAGGCAGAATCCCCCCATAACAGGCTGTGAGGCAGAATCCCCCCGTAACAGGCTGTGAGGCAGAACCCCCCATAACAGGCTGTGAGGCAGAACCCCCCATAACAGGCTGTGAGGCAGAACCCCCCATAACAGGCTGTGATGCAGAATCCCCCCATAACAGTCTGTGAGGCAGAATCCCCCCATAACAGGCTGTGAGGCAGAATCCCCCCATAACAGGCTGTGAGGCAGAATCCCCCCATAACAGGCTGTGAGGCAGAACTCCCCCATAACAGGCTGTGAGGCAGAATCCCCCCATAACAGCCTGTGAGGCAGAAACCCCCCATAACAGGCTGAGTGGCAGAATCCCCCCATAACAGGCTGTGAGGCAGAATCCCCCCATATCAGGCTGTGAGGCAGAATCCCCCCATAACAGGCTGTGAGGCAGAATCCCCCCCATAACAGGCTGTGAGGCAGAATCCCCCCATATCAGGCTGTGAGGCAGAATCCCCCCATAACAGGCTGTGAGGCAGAATCCCCCCATAACAGGCTGTGAGGCAGAATCCCCCCATAACAGGCTGTGAGGCAGAATCCCCCATAACAGGCTGTGTTGTGCCATAACTTAAAGCTTCAGTAGCCATAGACAAATCAGGATGTTCAGGAGTTAAAAGGCCTCATAAGTCAGGGGGCAGGGGGAAGCTCCGGTGCAGCTATAGAAGAACAATTGAGATGGAGGTTTCCTGAGGCCTATTTACCTCTTTTTGGCCGTATGAGATGGCGGCCCTCTGATTTCTATGGGGGCATTTTTATGTTCAATGTGATAAATATTTATTGGACATTTCCATGTTTAATATAACCGTTTGAGGAATGTTAAATGAGAGGAAATGATCTGACGTGACCTTTATTAGCTCTGAAAAATATGTTTCATCAAGCAGGAGCCAGTTGATGAATATTCAGTATTCTGTGTAAGACTATAATAGTAGCTGCTGCCATTAGATTATTAATCATGGTCATGGCTGGTCTTTGTCCGGACGTACAGGGTGCCATGCTTAAACCCTGAATAAGAGCCTAATATATATGTGTCCCCACCCTATACATACAGTTGCTCACAAAAAAAAACATCCTACCTGCATCTACTGCATTTTCTGAGCCTTTAAACATCCAAGATTGCGGCCTATGGAGTCTCAGGCTGGCTGCAGACAGGAAGTGTCTTCTGACTGTGCTGCTCTGCATTCTGGGATTGCTGTCCTTTTCCTGACCCCAGCTTTGCTCTGTCTGTGCAAAGCACAGTTATAGCCCCTGTAGTTTTGCCCCCCCCCCCCTCCTCTCCTCAGTTTCCTAGAGTCCTGAACACAGTCGCAGCCCAGTGGGAGAATGAATAATAAGTGACTAAAAAGTTAAAATATATTAATTTTAGATGCTGGAGAATAGTTTATTGAAGTAGACCAAAACCCTGCTGGATCGGCCAGGCCGATCCATTCCCTCTCTGCGGGGCATCCAAAATCGGGATGCCCCACTGTGTGAAACCCCCCAGGACGGCCACTACACTTACCTGAATCCCGGTCCAATCCAGCAGCTCCGAGCACGCTGGCGGGCGCATCCCATGCTTCCCACTAATAGAGAGCGTGCCCGCACCGGCCATTCACAAATGGCTGATGTGGGCATGCGTCCTGCTAGAGGCACAGCGGGGATGCGGCCACGGCCCGCACATGCGCTGTTGGGATGGCTAAGAAAGGTAAGTGAACTGTGCGACCTGGTTTTTTTTTTCAAAGTGGGGCATCCCGATTTTGGATGCCCTGGGGGGGGGAGGGAATCGATCGGCCTGGGAATCTTATAGATTCCCGGAGGTGATCGAGCTGGGTTTTGGTCCACTTTAAAAGCCAGGAAAATCACTGATCTGGGTTTTGTTCTGCTTTACAGGGGCATCTAGGATACCTGTGTGTGAAACCCCCTAGTTTGCCCTTTCACTCCCTCAGCACAAGGAAGGACTCTCATCTAATCAGAATTTACAGTTGTGCATATCAATGCCGAGTTCTGAATGATAGTCCTGTTCACTGTGGGCACCCTTCTGAATTGCTGGTAGGTTTGTGCACATGGGGTAAAGGAGAGCTGGGGATGCCACCAGAGGCCTGAACATGCACCGTGAGATCACTGCTCAAGAAGAGTATCTGGAGAAACCAGGGAGTTTCACATAGAGGGGCATCCCAAATCAGGATGCCCTAGGGTCAGGTTGTAACCCAGCCCTGAGGTCTTTTAAACTCAAGTGTCAAGTTACAAGGGTTTTGGTCTACTTTAAGGGTCAACCAGCCCACCCTCAATAAGCCAATGTTAACAGTGTAGTTGCCAATCCAGGGAGTCCAGATTTTGCAGACAATAACAAAGAAGATATCCGCACTCCGGTTTGATAGGGTGCACGATCCAGGGCAGTCCCAAGCCCAACAAGTAGCAGCAGAAAAAAAATCGATGGTGGATCCGCACTTCCTTAAAATCGTGTCTTTATTGTATACACATTAAAATCATCACCATCTCCAGAACGGTACAATTGACAGCAGCAACAAAGTATAATCCAATACAAGACTCGGGCAGAGAGATGTATGAGGTTCTCTGACGCGTTTCGGGTCCTTAAAGTGGACCAACACCCTCCACTGATCGGCCCGGGAATCTTTAAGATTCCCGGACCGATCAGTCCCCTGACAGCGGGGCACCCCGATCGGGGGTGCCCCACTGTGTGAAACCCCCCAGAAAACCCTAAATCCCTACCTGATCCTCGTTCCAGCGGCGCCCACCGCCACCTCCCGCGCGTCCCTCTAGCAGGACGCGCACCCGCGTTGGCCGTTTGTGAATGGCCGGCGTGGGCGCGCGCCCTGTAAGAGTGACGCGCGGGAGGCGGTGGGCGCGCTCGCTTGTCCGTCGGCGGAGATTGGCGGCAGCGGTCACGTGGGAGCAGGGAGAGGTGAGTTTTTGGGGCTTTCTGGGGGGTTTCACACAGCGGGGTACCCCCGATCGGGGTGCCCCGCCGAAGTGAACCAAAACCCAGGATAGTCAAAATCCTGGGTGTTGGTCCACTTTAACGGCCCTTAGTCATAGATGAAGTCCAGATTTTGATACATTTGGGAACAGCATTAAGTCAACATCCTTTCGTTACATTACAGATTACATCTATTCTTAAATTCCTGGAAGGAGAGATTAGAGGATTTCCAAGAAGAAGCTAAAATTAAACTCAGGCGAGACTGAAGTTTGGTTACAATCTTGAATTACAATCTAAAATTGATTCATTATGCAATGCTTTGGCCTGGCGCAGAATTTATCAGCTGGGATGAAGTCTGGTTTTCAAAGGATGGCACTATTAAAAGTTTCTATTACTGTTATTGGTGTAGGGTAATTTTAGATCAGCTTTTCTTATACTGATCCTAGAGTTTGAGATGGAAAAGTATTCTAGATCAGATACAGTACAGTAAGTTTTCCAACATAGAAAAAGTCCTCAATGAAGCTTTCTGAGACCTTGGCACTCTCCAGTTTAGTAACCCCCAAAAGTAGAATGCTATATAATGTATTTAAACATAACCTGTGTGGGGGCCTCCTACTACCCAATCCAAAAATATAGAGACATGAACCTAATACACAGAATACGCAGGTTCTCCTTTATCTGGCCAGTCCTCAGTGTCGGATTGGGAAACTTTGCACCAACCAGAGGAAATCACTCTTGGAACCCACCAGAGGCATTTGTTCTGGCCATCCATCAGCTGTATAGTAATAATGCAAGACCATAGCAAAGAGATACAAACCCTTACCACATACTGTCACTGACCTACACCATAAGCATAAGGTATCTGTGGAAACGTGTACAAACCGCCTTGGTGTCTAGCAGGTCGTCGCGTTTTCTGTTTACTAAAATGAATGATTTATAAAACATAGAACCCATTTTTTATGGTATTCTATTAATGGCCTTCTAGGAATTTGTATAGCAGAAATATGTATTTGTATAGCATGATGGCTCTAAGGCAAACGCAAAGTGAACTTATTTAGGAGTTACTCTGTTACAGCTTTTCTTTAGGTTTCTTTATTATTCTTCCATGTTCATGATGCTATAACTTTGTTTCCAGCACAAAAACACAAGAACGGCTCCAAGAAACCAGCAGCACATCTGATTGGTAAGTGCACATCACACCCTACTCTTGTAATATGGTCATGGTGCCATTCAAATTTCTCTATAGGGGGATTCAGGAGACCCTATTCAGACACCACATTAAAGAGAAAGTTCTCAGCTACCTATCTTTCTTTTCACACATTTTCTGCATTTTTTCGCCATATAAGACGCACCTAGGATTTGGAGGAGGAAAATAAGAAAAAATATTCTAAACTAAATGTTGTGCTAAAATGCCCCATTACAGGCAGTGTGGCATTCCCCCCCCCCCCCCCCAGCCTATTCCCCATAGGCAGTGTTGCATTCCTCCCTCTCATTCCTATACGCAGTGTGGCATTCCCCCCATCCCATTTCTCATATAGGCAGTGTGGCATTCCCCCTCCCATTCCCCCCTCCCATTCCCCATAGGCAGTGTGGCATTCCCCCCATCCCATTTCTCATATAGGCAGTGTGGCATTCCCCCTCCCATTCCCCATAGGCACTGTGGCATTCCCCCCTCCCATTTCCCATATAGGCAGTGTGGAATCCCCCCTCCCATAGGCAGCATGGTACCCCCTCCCATTCCCCTTAGGTAGTATGGCATCCCCCCCATCCCATTCCCCATATAGCCAGTGTGGCACCCCCCATCCCATTCCCCATAGGCAGTGTGGCGTCCCCCCCATGCCATTCCCCATGTATGCAGTGTGGAATTCCCCCCTCTCATTCCCCATAGGCAGTGTGGCACCTCCATCCCATTCCCCATAGGCAGTGTGGCATCTCCCCATAGGCAGTGTGGCATTCCCCCCTCCCCCCTTTCCCGCGGCCGCATCTCGCGCTTCTCTCTAGCCGGGCGTGCACCCGCGCCGGCCGTTTGTGATTGGCCGACGCAGGCGCGCTCCCTGTTAGACGGAAGCGCGAGATGCGGCCTCCAGCGTGCTCAGAGCCGCTGTGGTTGTCCGTCGCTTGTCCGTACATACCACAGCTGCTCTGAACGCTCTGATTGGACGAGCGCTCGCGTAGGAGCGGGGTTAGGTGAGTTTTTTAGGGCGATCTGGGGGGTTTCACGCAGCGGGGTGCCCCGCGGAAGTGGACCAAAACCCAGGATAGTGAAAATCCTGGGTGTTGGTCCACTTTAACAAGGCTGCAGACTGACCTGCACGCCAATCTGATCTGCCTATACTGTACTTTACCTTATTTGCTTCATAAGTACATAACTGCTCCTAAAGGTGCTAAAAACTATTTAAGTGCAACATTTGTGTGTTTCATGCACTTTTCAGTGTTTTTACTTTTCACTTTTATGGTGACTGACAGCCCAGGTGGTACCTAAGATAATTAGAAAATGAAAAATGGTACTTGGTCAAAAAAGGACCCCTTGAACTAGAGCAAGTTTCCATCTGAAGCTTGCAGGAATCTTATTATACAAATCAGAAGAAAGCCCAACTCCGGGAATATAAAGGCCCATGCTTGTAGTGTCGGGGAAATTGGCCATGTTTCCTTGATTATGTCATTGGTTGTTGGATTCAGAACACCAACACACAGACACAGCGTATGATACCATACTTCTGAGGGAGCGTCCGTCCTCTCCGTCCATCTCTTCTCAAGTTTATTTTATAGTCAAGCAGAGGACTAATTTTTGGAGACATAGGGGTTTATTCATCAAGGGATAGCGCCAGGTAGTGCCTTGTAGTGGCAGGCAGCGTCTGGTGAACGCTGGGCGCTGTACCTCATTTATGAAGGAGATTCTGGTGAGCAACTCTAACAGCGCCATGTAGCGTACGATTTATCATTACAGGTGGCTCAGCGTATAGCGCCGGTATTACCTGTCGCTCTCCCATACATTTCAATGGACATTACTTTTCTTCTGTTTAAACAGGGTTTTTTTGTTTCATTTTTTTTTTCTCTCAAATAGTTGTGTCACCTCTCCTGGCCTAGAAAAAGTCATTTTTGTAAACTTAGATTTTTTATATCTTTATGCAGAATTGTCATTACAGGTCTGGTATTAAAGTATTAATGTCACAATGATACAGCAATGTAATTCCATGTGTTTTCGCTTTGTTACTGGTAGATATGTAAAAAACAGACAAAAACAAAGACTTCAATCACACAGCGTCTGGCGCTCCAGAGCGCTGACGCTGTGTGTGTCTTTTTTTTGTTGAATAGAGTCGTTGAGAGTCGGTCGCACTGAGCTGGCACTACCTTTCGCTCGCTGCAACACTGTACTGGTCTTAGAACGCCCAACATACATCTCATTCATCAATGCCGGCCAGGTTACTAGAGCGAATGAGACACTCTGTTACAGCGCCCGATAGCCGATCACAGAGTACAATAGCGGTCGCTCTTAGCTCCTCTGTACAGACACTCATCTGCCGATACCTGGCGCTAGTAATGAATCAGCCTGCCCGTTTGTTGTATCCAATCACAGAGTGCAAGCTTTAAAGTGGACCAACATCCAGGATTTTCACTATCCTGGGTGTTGGTCCACTTCCGCGGGGCACCCCGATCGGGGGTGCCCCGCTGTGTGAAACCCCCCAGAAAGCCCAAAAAAACTCACCTCACCCGCTCCTACGGCGCATGCGCGAGCGCTCCGCCAATCAGCGCCCGCGGACAAGCTGGAATATGGACCGGACAAGAAGAGCGAGCCCGCCGCCGCCTCTCTCGCTTTTCTCTAATAGGGAGTGCACCCGCGCCGGCCATTCACAAACGGCCGGCGCGGGTGCGCGCCCTGCTAGAGGGAAGAGCGAGAGGCGTCGGCAAGGAAAAGGTAGGATTTTTGGGGGTCCTGGGGGGTTTCACACAGCGGGGCACCCCCGATCGGGGTGCCCTGCGGGCAGGGAGCTGATCGGCACATGACATAATACTTTTACATTTCTATACATCAGCATATGTACTATGTGATAGATGCATGAAATCTGTTCATATCTCCTTATGCAGGTTGTGCTATACAATTTCCTATAGCAAGGGTGGGTTATTTTTACAACCAGCTGCTACATGTAAGGGGGTCCTCTAGACCTCAGATTCTGCAGACTACAGATTAATATAGATCAGATTGAATTGAATGTGGATTTGGTCGAATTTTAAACCTATATTTCTTTATCAGCAGCATTGCTCATAGTTCTCTAGCTGAGAGCCAAATAAAAAAGTCGGAGAACTGCTGCTCATTGTATCAAAATTTGTGGGCAAGGGCTGGCTTTAGGCGAGACCAGAGGATGTCAGGATGGCAGATGAAGATTCTTGGGTCAAACATGGCAGTGTTCTTTTTCGCTTGAAACGCATAGCACTACAGCCATTATGAGATTTTAGTACCGTTACGATTAAAGGTTACATTTTCGGAGTTGTTGATTTTTTTAGTATTTGCATAGCAAGATTTTGGCAACCTTCGCCCCCCCAAATATCCTGGACAATAGTGTAATGAAGAAGTAGATGGTCCTCCCTCCTTCAGCATTAAAATCATAACATTTATTCAGATCCAATTAAAATCATCTCCATAGAAAAGCAAGCAAACCTTTAAAAGTCCATGTAGATTAAAGTCCTGGCACAGTTGGTATCAATATAGCCTCTAACGTGTTTCGGACCTTTTCCAGTCGTTAATCATAGATATACATAGCTAATTGAAGTTCTACTTATATAAAAGTATAGGTAAATTGTATTACTCACCTGCACATCATGACTGAAGCCCAACAACAGGAGGGTGAGTAATACAATTTACCTTATATATAAGACTTCACTTAGCTATGTATATCTATGATTAAGAACTGGAAAAGGTCCGAAACACGTTAGAGGCTATATTGATACCAACTGTGCCAGGACTTTAATCTACATGGACTTTTAAAGGTTTGTTTGTTTTTCTATGGAGATGATTTTAATTGGATCTAAATAAACTTTATGATTTTAATGCTGAAGGAGTGCGGACCATCTACTTCCTCCTTGTGTATATGGGATAGAGACTGCCCAGGATTGTGCACCCTGAATGCATGGTAGAACATTTACAAGTTATTTCCTTGTTTAATAATGTAATGAAACCAACTATACCTTAGCTGAAATGTCTAATTCGAACCAACTGTACCAGGAACCAAGTAATTCTTTACTCTCCCCTTTGGTGGTCTTTATATTGCACACGGACACAGCAAAACCTGAATTCTAAATCAGTTTTCTTTATCTGCAGGCAAAATGGCACCACTACAGGAAACAATGAGATGGACCTCTGATACTGAAGAGGCCTTCCTCAAAAATGTGACTCACTCTCCACTCACCACTCTGGTGACACAACGCAAAGGTCTCTACTACATCTACTGTCAGGTCGGGTTTGTCGGCAGAGTTACCAATGTAATGCTGTTCACTGAAGTTCTCACGTTTCACCAGTCTGTTAACGACAATATCACCCTGTTCGTAGGATCAGGAAGTGTACCTGGACCTCCTCCGAAGCACGCATTTTGGTCAACCAGCCTCAGCCAGGGTGGACTGGCCGAGCTGAGGGCTGGTCAAAAGCTTTACGTCCATGTTAACCATCCGGAACTTGTAGATTACTCTCACGGGAAAACATTCTTTGGACTTGTCATGTTGTCGTAAGTCCAGAATCAGTGGAAAAAAACCCAAAACCTTTCCCAACGCTCATACCCATGATTTAGTAGATGCGGTTGATGCTGGTCATCTACTTGACAGGTGATTGTCCATTCCACACACCTCATTCCTACTTCCTGTTCCTGGGACGTTTAGTTACCAACTATTGGAAGTAAAGATAACCGCTGGGTCCACAAGTGTTAACAGAACAATGTTTTTTTAAAAAGCTTAAAAGGAACAAAGCCCCCCTTGTGTCCATAAGGGTCTTGGGAGGTTGGTCTCCTTGGCATGATCCGCTGGGTGAAATCCCCTGAATTGCTAGAAACACTCACCTGTACTAAGAGGTCCTGACGCATCTCCACGCCGCAGCGGCTTCCCTAGCATGCTTCTAGCTAAATGCAAACACGTGCCAGGCCTTTCTGAATGGCCAGTGCAGGTATCCCGACAGATAGAGGCGAGGGCGGGGATACAGATTTATTTTCTGTACTGATGTCAGTGCGGCAAGGGAAATCTAAAGGAAGGATTGCCGTTGATTGGCTGAGCTGTCTGCGCATGCACCATAGGAATGAGGAAAAGATTAGTGTGATCCCGGGGGGTTACACACAGGGGGGCATCCCCAGTCAGGATGCCACACCAGAGAGAAACAAAGCCCAAGAAAGACAAACGCTTAGGTGTTGTTCCCCTTTAAGAACACTTGGAGAAAATAGAAGGTGCTTCCGGTTTTAAAGTGGTACAAAACCCACAGAGATCAGCCCAGGATTCTATAAGATTCCCTCCCCCTGGAGCATCCAGAATTGTGATGCCTCGCTGCTTGAAACCCCCCAGGTCGCCCATAACTCACCTTCTTTCCCAGTCAAATGGTGCATGTGCTAGCAGCGATGAATCCCCGCTAGCTCTCTAGCAGGGCGCGTTCCCTCGGCAGCCATTTGTGAGTCCCTGTTAGAGGATAGCCCCCAGCGTGATTGGATCTGCAAGACAAAGGCTTAGAGGAAGGGGCAGAAGCGGATCCGAGCGCGCTGATTGGACAAGCGGCCATGCATGTGCCGTAGGACCGGGAAGAGGTGAGCTTGTTCGGGTGACCTGGGGGGTTTAACACAGCGGGGTATCCCCGATCATGGTGCCCCCCGGGGCAAGGACCAAAACCCAGGATAGAAATTTGTTTAACTGATATAGAAAGGCAAAGCTTCTTAAACGGGTTCAAAAGACAATGAAAAGAAAACTATAGGTAAAAATGAACATCCTGCATTTAAAGGGACACTAAAGCCCTAATCTCTGCCGAGCCTAGGGATGGAGTAGAAGGAGCCCCGAACTAAAATAAGAAAAAAAAAAAAATACCTTGAGCATTGAGCCAGCTCCACTGTATTCAATTTAGGGGTTTATTCATCAAGGGATAGCGCCATGTAGGGCCATGTAGTGGCAGACAGCGTCTGGTGCGCTGTACGCAAAACCACGTTTATGAAAGCAAATCTGGTGAGCGATTCTAACAACGCCATTTAGAGTCCGATTCATCATTACGGGTGGCTCAGCATATAGCAGTTGGCGCTCTAGCTTCCAGAGAGCCAGGTATTACCTGTCGCTTCCTGTCGCTCTCCCATACATTTCAATGGCCGTTTATTTTTCTTCTGTTTTACATTTTTTTTTTTTTCTCAAATAATTGTGTGACCTCTCCTGACATAGAGTCATTTTTAGAAACATTTTTGATTTTTTATAATTTTTTGCAGAATTGTCATTACAGGTCTGGCACTAATGTATTAATGTCACAATGTTACAACAATGTAATTCCATGTGTTTTCGCTTTGTTACTGGTGGATATGTGTTCAAAAACAGACTTTAATCACACAGCGTCTGGCGCTCTAGGCTACAGCGACCAGATATAGAGCGCCGACGCTGTGTGAGTCTGTTTTTTTGTTGAGCTGGTGCTAACTCTTGCTCCCTGCAGCGCTGTACTGGTGTTACAGCGCCCTACATACATGTCATTCATCAATGCCAGCCAGGTTACTAGAGCGACTGAGGCGCTCTGTTACTGCGCCCGATAGCCGATCACAGCGTCTACTAGCGGTCGCTCTAAGCGACGCTATACAGATGCTCATCTGCCGATACCTGGCGCTAGTAATGAATCAGCCTCCCCATTGACGAAAAAGGTCCCGGTGGCCCCAAAACTTTTATCTGCAAAATTGTTTATCTTATGTTCGGAGATGGTGGTTGTTGCCGGCCTTTCCAGGCTCTCCCTTGTAGCTCAATAATAAAACGTATTCTCTATTTTTTACTTTTTATTTGTTTTGGCGTTTTATTTTGTGGCTGCAGTTAGTGCTCCCCCTAGCGGCCAAGGAAGGTCTGCTTTCGGGAATTAAAGCGGAAGTCCAGTGTACAATGCACCACCCTGCCTGCCTCCCTTCTAAGGCACTGAGGTAGGATTGGGGGGGATACAAAAAGAAAAACAGCTTACCTCGTCTGGGATCCAGCGATGTTCCCGCAGCACTTCTGTCCCTTGGTGCAGACATTTTGAAGAGGCTACACAGAGCGGCATCTGTGCATAGGCCATTCACTTGAAGTGGACCAAAACACAGCTGGATCTATAAGATTCCCGGGCGGATCCATTCCCTCCCCGCAGGGCGGGATGCCCCGCTATGTGAAACCCCCCAGGTCGCCCGCTACACTTACCTTAATCACGGTCCAACGTTGCATGTACAGACCGTTATCCCTCTAGAAGGGCGTGTGCCCATGTCGGTGATTTGCGAATGGCCGGCGTGGGCGCGCTCCCTGTTAGAGGGAAGCGTGAGATGCGGCCGACAGTGCGCTCGGCGCCGCTGAGCTAAGATGTCACTCAGACATGCATAGCTCAGCGGCTCCGAGCACGCTGATTGGATGAGCGGCCACGCATGCGTCGTAGGACCGCAGGAAGGTGAGTTGATACAGGGGAGTTTCACATAGCGGGGCACCCCCGATCGGGGTGCCCCGAGGGAGTGGACCAAAACCCAGGATAGTCAAAATCCTGGGTTTTGGTCCACTTTAAATAGGCAGATGGGAGTGATGCTGTTCTCTGTGCATCCACTGCCTGTGTGCCATTGACAGGGTTAGATTTCGAGCAAGGTGAGTTTTTTTTATTGTTTGGTAAATTGTACACTGAACAATTCCAAAGAGACATCCAAGAGAAAGTCCATATTTCTCTTGGAGCGATCTAGTATTTGCTCTTATGTTAGCGAATGTGTGTTTTATGAAAGCAGTTTTCACTACCCGCAATCTGTTGCTATTGGTAACTGTACACCAAGATCAACAAGAAGAGAGAAGAGAGTCCTGTACAAGCTGACAAGCCGACAAGCTGACACCACATATAGCATAATACAGGGCGGTTTCTAGGCCAAATGCTCCCATTGCGAGAGGGAAAAATAATACTCCTCACTCATTCTATGCTGCTGTCCCATACCGGTATATATCATACTGCGTCTCTTCTTAGCAGCATTTTTATGCAGAATTGTCATTACAGGTCTGGCACTAAAGTGTTAATGTAACAGTGTTAAAACAATGTCATTCCATGTGTTTTTTCGCTTTGTTACTGGTGGATATGTGTTCAAAAACAGACTTTAATCACTCAGCGCCTGGCGCTCTATGCTATAGCGACCAGATTTAGAGTGCCGACGCTGTGTGTGTGTAGTTTTTTGTTAAATATGGTGTGGAGCGCCGAGTGTCGGTCGCACTGAGCTGGTGCTACCTCTCGCTCAATGCAGCGCTATAATGTTGTTACAGTGCCCAAAATACATCACATTCATCAATGCGGGCCAGGTTACTACAGCGACCGAGACACGCTCTGTTACAAGCCCAATACCCGCTTACAGCGTCTACTAGCGGTCTCTCTAAGCGCTGCTATACAGACGCTCATCTGGTGATACCTGTCGCTGGTAGTGAATCAACCTCTTTGCCAATATTCATCATACATCCAACATTACGCCCATGTGTGGAGTGTCACACCACACTGCAAGGGGCCCACTGAGACGCTATAGCCCAGGGGCTCGCATTAACCTGGAGCCGGCCCTGGTCATATAGCACAAGGAGTTGTCATTGATCAAACTTCTCCTGACACCATTGCATGCTGGGTAAGTTTCTGCCTGTTTATCTTAGCAGTGCAGGTAATGTCAATACCAAATAGCCGACTCCGATATTGGAACCATATCCCCTAACCTACAGAGAGCCTCCATTGCGGTCCCCACATGACTGTATATATATACGCGGTGTGCTATTCTGATGCTTCTGGTTCCATGACACATGAAGGAGTCATATCTGACCCAGTTACTTGGAAGCCATTGCGTGGACGCGCTAGCGATGAAACCACATCCGTCCCTGTAGGTTTCAAGTAGGTCAGCCGCCATATGAGAACACACAGGAAAACTCACGCTGGCTTAGATGGCGATAGACGAATATTTTATATAGAGAATAATAAATAAGGACACTTAGAGAGACAGACTTAGAGAGATTTAATGGGGCTATTTAAAAAAATGTTATAAATGTATAAGCGATCAATATATGCCCATAAAGTGATCCTATAACCAGAAAGGAAATTTATGTAGTCACCTTCTATCCCCAGCTCAGTGCTAGTACCAGGGACGGCGCCAGCACATGGCAAACCTGGGCAATTGCCAGGGCCCCAGGCATTTTCAAGGGTCCACTCAGGCTCACACTTGGCCATGGTATTATTTTACAGTGGACCTGAACCAAGGAATGACGGGTGTTGTGTGCAGACCTGCTCATGGCTGGCCTCAGCAACAGGAGATGATCAGCAACAATGGAGAAAGTTGCATGGAATAGAGAGCAGGTGATGGAAGCTCAGAAGAGGGAGAGAACTGACAGCAAAAATGAAGTCTTCAGTGGCAGCGGAGCAAGCAGTAAGGGCTGATGGGTGCTTGGTGAAAGTAGAGACTGCAACAAGGACTAGAGGACGACTGGTGGCTATAGGGAAGGCAATAAGGACTGGAGGATGATTGGTGGCTATAGGGAAGGCAATAAGGACTGGAGGGTGATTGGTGGCTATAGGGAAGGCAATAAGGACTGGAGGATGATTGGTGGCTATAGGGAAGGTAATAAGGACTGGAGGGTGATTGGTGGCTATAGGGAAGGCAATACGGACTGGAGGATGATTGGTGGCTATAGGGAAGGCAATAAGGACTGGAGGGTGATTGGTGGCTATAGGGGAGGCAATAAGGACTAGAGGGTAATTGGTGGCTATAGGGAAGGCAATAAGGACTGGAGGATGATTGGTGGCTATAGGGAAGGCAATAAGGACTGGAGGGTGATTGGTGGCTATAGGGAAGGCAATACGGACTGGAGGGTGATTGGTGGCTATAGGGAAGGCAATACGGACTGGAGGGTGATTGGTGGCTATAGGGAAGGCAATAAGGACTGGAGGATGATTGGTGGCTATAGGGAAGGCCATAAGGGCTGGAGGACAATCAGCAGCAGAAGATGACCCATTTGTGGCAGTGGAGCTGAATGTGTCACATGATGTAACCTACTACTTTGGGGCCCACTAAGAATCTCCTGCCCAAGGGCCCCCACAAAACTAGAGCTGGCCCTGGCTAGTACTAAAGCCTTTCATGCAACAACAGGTTGCAGTGTGATGTTCGAATGGTGGCCATGTGGTTCCCTGGCCATGCGGCAGCGCCCCCTGGTGCTCTCCAGCCCTGAGTCACTCAGTCACACACAGCTCAGCATTGTGTGAGAGACAGGGGGGGGGGGGGGGGGGGCTGCTCACATTGGGGTCAATTCAGAGCCATGTGAACATTCTCACTCCTTTTTTTATGAGAGAAAACTGCCATTGACTTTCATCTCCTACGCGTGTTAGACGATGAAAGTCAGTAGCAGTTTTCTCTCCTAGAAAAGAGTGAGAATTCATCACCTGGCTCTGAACTGACCCCAATGGGAGGAACCCCCCCTGTCTCTCACACAACGCTGAGCTGTGTGTGACTGAATGACTCAGGGCTGGAGAGCACCAGGGGGCGCTGCTGCACGGCCAGGGAACCATATGGCCACTGGACAAAGGGTCAGTATAGCTGTTTTTTGGTTTTGCCTGGACAATCCCTTTAATAGTTGCAGCAATTTAGCACTGCACCCAAAGCACCTTTTTTAAAATGTGACACAATGTTAAGTGGATGGGAGCGGCGCAGACAATGTATCTCAAGTATCTCAGGCATCTTGCTCTTGGGCATCTTGCTTTTAATGAATATTGCCTTAAGCCCAATGCAATACGAGGCTGCATGAACTGCACCACCCTGCGATCCAAGCATCACATAACAATGCATGTTCAGGTAATTAAACAGACCTAACTGACTTCCCGCTTTAGTTAAACCGGACCAACAGCCTGGCACAGTTGGAAATGAAAGGTAGCGGCCTTTCTGGAGCTTCCTCTCCCTGCATCTCAGCCGTGCTGCTGCCTGGATTCCACTGACATAACTGACAATGTACAGTAACAGGAAGCCCAGCAGCACTTCCTGTTTGTAGGTGGCCTGCAAATGCATGAGCTGCCATTATGTTTCTAAAATTTACTGCAGCAGGAGTTAGAAAAAGGTAAATTAATTTTTATGTTCAGCAATCTAAATTGCCCCGGGGAGGGGGGCATATGAGCACTGTTTGTTGTGTTGGTCTGATATAAGTCATTTTTGACTGTTGGCCCGCTTTAAGACACACTTTAATGCATTTGTCTGATCGAGTCTAGGCAGTGACGGACTGGTTCCAAGAATCAGCCCTGGATTTTACCAGCCCCTGGTCGGCCATAGAAATCACTGCAGAGGTCCTCCCGAATAATGCTGGGGCTATAGCATTGGGGGCTGGGGTTCCTTGTGGGTACAGGGGGGCAGGGGTTGAATGTGGGTGTTAAAAGCAGCAGCGTAACTGGCTCCAAAGCAGTGCGGCCCACCAGGCATTGTCCCTGGTCTCCCTATGGCCAGTCTGCCCCCTGAGGCCAGGTGATAAAAATCTATACATGAGCTTTATTAACCCCTTAACGGACATTGAAAATATGAAAAAGCAGTTCTGCAAAAAAATTTTCTGCTGTTTTTTATTGCAGATATGAAATCTAGGTCTCATATTAATAGAGGCTGGGACATAACTTTGGTTTTAATTCCCGCGGTCAGGCGGTCAGGCGGGCAGAGAGATGGATGGGCAGACAGGTGGATGGATGGTCAGTCAGGTAGGTGGGCAGTGAGGCAGGTAGGTGGCTTGGTCATCAGGCAGATAAATGGGGGAGAGGCAGATAGGTGGGTGGGTAGATAGGTAGGTGAGCAGCAGGCAAGAAGGTGGGTGGGGGGGTCAAGCAGTTAGGTGTGCCGATGGGTGGGATCATCTTGACGGCCAGGGCCGGGGACCAGCATCATCTTGCCTGACAAGCTTTTCGCCTCACCACCACCACAGTTCCATAGGCGCAGCTCGGGGGTGTTGCAGGAGTGCAGCTAAGATTAGTGAAAGCCATGAAATCGAGGATCAAGGTGAATTTGTTAGGAAACCCAGAGGTTTCACACTCCAGCTGACTTAAGGAAGGCCGAATGATTTTTTTTTTTTAATGAGTTTTGGTCCCTTTTAAGGACATCTGAAAGCTGGATTCTGAGTACGGCATGCACTGGGACCTGGGTGATGAACTTTATATATACAACTAGAATACTGTGTGCAGTTCTGGAGACCTCACCTGCAAAAAGACATTATTCAAATAGGCCGGCAACAAAAATGGCAGAAGGAAAGACTTAAAGTGGACCAACACCCTCCCATGATCGGCCCGGGAATCTATAAGATTCCTGGACCGATCAGACCCCTGACTGCGGGGCACCCCGATGTGATACCCCCCAGAAACCCCTAAATCTCTACCTTATCCACGATCCAGCCGCGCCTGCCGCCGCCTCCCGCGCATCCCTCTAGCAGGAAGCGCACCCGCCGCTTCCTCCTGCTTGTCCGTTGGCAGCGGCGGTCACGTGGGAGCGGGGACAGGTGAGTTTTTCGGGGTTTCTGGGTCGATCGGGGTGCCATGCCAAAGTGGACCAAAACCCAGGAGAGTCAAAATCCTGGGTGTTGGTCCACTTTAAAGAACTTAATTTGTACAGTCTGAAGGAAAGAAGGGAGAGAGGGGACATGATTGAGACCTTTATATATGTGAAAGGATTGAATAAGGTTCAGGAGGGAAGTGTTTTCAAGAAGAAACTTAATGATAGAACAAGGGGGCACAACCTGAAGCTAGTCGGGGGGAAGATCAGGAGCAATGTTAGAAAACATTATTTTACAGAAAGAGTAGTAGATGCTTGGAACAAACTTCCAGCAGAGGTAGTTGAAAAATCAACAGTCACTGAATTTAAACATGCCTGGGATAAGCACTCATCTATCCTAAGATAAAGAGAACATACAGTATACACATAAGATAAAGAGAACATACAGTATACACATAAGATACAGAGAACATACAGTATACACATAAGATAAAGAGAACATACAGTATACGCATAAGATACAGAGAACATACAGTATATACATAAGATAAAGAGAACATACAGTATATACATAAGATACAGAGAACATACAATATATACATAAGATACAGAGAACATACAGTATACACATAAGATAAAGAGAACATACAGTATACACATAAGATACAGAGAACATACAGTATACACATAAGATACAGAGAACATACAGTATACACATAAGATGAGAACATACAGTATACACATAAGATACATAGAACATACAGTATACACATAAGATGAGAACATACAGTATACACATAAGATAAAGAGAACATACAGTATACACATAAGATGAGAACATACAGTATACACATAAGATAAAGAGAACATACAGTATACACATAAGATAAAGAGAACATACAGTATACACATAAGGTGAGAACATACAGTATACACATAAGATACAGAGGACATACAGTATACACATAAGATACAGAGAACATACAGTATACACATAAGATAAAGAGAACATACAGTATACACATAAGATGAGAACATACAGTATACACATAAGATGAGAACATACAGTATACACATAAGATGAGAACATACAGTATACACATAAGATACAGAGAACATACAGTATACACATAAGATAAAGAGAACATACAGTATACACATAAGATGAGAACATACAGTATACACATAAGATGAGAACATACAGTATACACATAAGATGAGAACATACAGTATACACATAAGATAAAGAGAACATACAGTATACACATAAGATGAGAACATACAGTATACACATAAGATGAGAACATACAGTATACACATAAGATGAGAACATACAGTATACACATAAGATGAGAACATACAGTATACACATAAGGTGAGAACATACAGTATACACATAAGATGAGAACATACAGTATACACATAAGATAAAGAGAACATACAGTATACACATAAGATAAAGAGAACATACAGTATACACATAAGATAAAGAGAACATACAGTATACACATAAGATAAAGAGAACATACAGTATACACATAAGATGAGAACATACAGTATACACATAAGATAAAGAGAACATACAGTATACACATAAGATACAGAGAACATACAGTATACACATAAGATACATAGAACATACAGTATACACATAAGATGAGAACATACAGTATACACATAAGATACATAGAACATACAGTATACACATAAGATGAGAACATACAGTATACACATAAGATAAAGAGAACATACAGTATACACATAAGATGAGAACATACAGTATACACATAAGATGAGAACATACAGTATACACATAAGATAAAGAGAACATACAGTATACACATAAGATACAGAGGACATACAGTATACACATACGATGAGAACATACAGTATACACATACGATGAGAACATACAGTATACACATAAGATGAGAACATACAGTATACACATAAGATGAGAACATACAGTATACACATAAGATGAGAACATACAGTATACACATAAGATGAGAACATACAGTATACACATAAGATGAGAACATACAGTATACACATAAGATAAAGAGAACATACAGTATACACATAAGATAAAGAGAACATACAGTATACACATAAGATGAGAACATACAGTATACACATAAGATGAGAACATACAGTATACACATAAGATGAGAACATACAGTATACACATAAGATGAGAACATACAGTATACACATAAGATAAAGAGAACATACAGTATACACATAAGATGAGAACATACAGTATACACATAAGATGAGAACATACAGTATACACATAAGATGAGAACATACAGTATACACATAAGATGAGAACATACAGTATACACATAAGATAAAGAGAACATACAGTATACACATAAGATAAAGAGAACATACAGTATACACATAAGATAAAGAGAACATACAGTATACACATAAGATAAAGAGAACATACAGTATACACATAAGATGAGAACATACAGTATACACATAAGATGAGAACATACAGTATACACATAAGATAAAGAGAACATACAGTATACACATAAGATAAAGAGAACATACAGTATACACATAAGATACAGAGAACATACAGTATACACATAAGATGAGAACATACAGTATACACATAAGATGAGAACATACAGTATACACATAAGATAAAGAGAACATACAGTATACACATAAGATAAAGAGAACATACAGTATACACATAAGATAAAGAGAACATACAGTATACACATAAGGTGAGAACATACAGTATACACATAAGATGAGAACATACAGTATACACATAAGATAAAGAGAACATACAGTATACACATAAGATGAGAACATACAGTATACACATAAGATAAAGAGAACATACAGTATACACATAAGATAAAGAGAACATACAGTATACACATAAGATGAGAACATACAGTATACACATAAGATGAGAACATACAGTATACACATAAGATGAGAACATACAGTATACACATAAGATGAGAACATACAGTATACACATAAGATAAAGAGAACATACAGTATACACATAAGATGAGAACATACAGTATACACATAAGATAAAGAGAACATACAGTATACACATAAGATAAAGAGAACATACAGTATACACATAAGGTGAGAACATACAGTATACACATAAGATAAAGAGAACATACAGTATACACATAAGATACAGAGAACATACAGTATACACATAAGATGAGAACATACAGTATACACATAAGATAAAGAGAACATACAGTATACACATAAGATGAGAACATACAGTATACACATAAGATAAAGAGAACATACAGTATACACATAAGATAAAGAGAACATACAGTATACACATAAGATGAGAACATACAGTATACACATAAGATGAGAACATACAGTATACACATAAGATGAGAACATACAGTATACACATAAGATGAGAACATACAGTATACACATAAGATAAAGAGAACATACAGTATACACATAAGATGAGAACATACAGTATACACATAAGATAAAGAGAACATACAGTATACACATAAGATAAAGAGAACATACAGTATACACATAAGGTGAGAACATACAGTATACACATAAGATAAAGAGAACATACAGTATACACATAAGATACAGAGAACATACAGTATACACATACGATACAGAGAACATACAGTATACACAAGATACAGAGGACATACAGTATACACATAAGATAAAGAGGACATACAGTATACACATAAGATAAAGAGGACATACAGTATACACATAAGATAAAGAGAACATACAGTATACACATAAGATACAGAGAACATACAGTATACACATAAGATACAGAGAACATACAGTATACACATAAGATACAGAGAACATACAGTATACACATAAGATAAAGAGAACATACAGTATACACATAAGGGCAGACTAGGTGGACCGTATGGTCTCCTTCTGCCGTCACCCTTCTATGTTTCTATATACAATGTCACTGCATTTCCACCCCTGGTTATGATCTGTCCCTGCAGTGTCATAGCCTCAGCTGCCGAATGCTCTCTTTGACTACTAGGAAGCACCCTGGGGGTGGGACTCAGCATCTCATAGGCTGGTCATCAACTAACCAAAACTAGTAAATTTCTGGCCTGATAGGTGGCAAGGATTTTACTCCATTTCCACCCCCTGAACATGATCTTCCCCTGCAGTGCCATAGCTTCAGCTGCTGAGCACACTGTCCCGTGGGGAAAGGGCTCAGCAGCTCATGGACTGGTCATTGGCTAACCAAGGCCGATACATTTCTGGGCTGATAGTCAATGAACTGTTTATATACAATTTAACTACATTTCCACCCCTGGGCATGATCTGCCCTGTCACGGAACAACAATCGAGCTACTACAATCACGCAGCCCACTTTCCCAAAGCACCATGCGTTCGCCCCTCTAGCAGGACCACCAGGCCCAGCAATGCCCCAGACACACAGATTCTTTGCTAAGGCAAAAAGATCTCTCAAGTTAAATAAAGGTTTTAATGCAATAGGCACACTAGGCAGTGATAACAAACATTTGACTATGGTGGAATGAATACAAATGCCGTTCTGAGATGTGGGTTGCCGGTTACAGTGAGTTACACAGAGATACAACAGTCAGAGTTACCTTAAAATGCAGATATATAGTAGTGATGATGAGCTCCCACAAGGCTGTATGTCAAGATGGTCTTCCAGGCTTACCTTTTAAGTGGACCAAAAACCCAGGATTTTGACTATCCCTGATCGGGGTTGCCCCGCTGTGTGAAACCCCCCAAATTGCCAAAGCAACTCACCCTCCAGTCCCTCCCAGCATGGCATCCAAAATCAGTATGCCCCGCTGTGTGAAACCCCCCAGGTCGCCCGCTACACTTACCTTAATCCCGGTCCTACGGCACATGCTTGGAAGATCTTCTAATCAGCACACTCGGAGACGCTGACGTCATGTCGTCTAGGGTCAGTGGAGGAGGAGCATGCTGGCGGCCGCATCCCCCTTTTCCTTCTAACAGGAAGCGTGCCCGCGGCGGCCATTCAAAAATGCCTGGTGCCGGAATGCACCCTGCTAAAGTGATAGCGGCCATGGCTCGCACATGCATGGTTGGATCGGGAAGCAAGGTAAGTGAATGGTGGAACCTGGGGGGTTTCACACAGCAGGGCATCCCGATTTTGGATGCCCCAGGGGGAGGGAATCGATCGGCCCGGGAATCTTATAGATTCCTGGGCCAATTGTGCTGGGCTTTGGTATACTTTAAGCTTGATCTCTGCCCCTCCACCCTCCCTCCTCCCAGACACAGTTCCTGGGGGATTCTTTTGCAGCACCACATACTATCACACCTCCCCAGCTAAGGAGGATCCTGGCCCTTTGATGTCTGACACAGGTGGTAGGGAAGCCGCAGGGGGGCTTTCATCCTAGAACTGCCTTTTCTGAGTGTCAGAACCTCATGCCATATATGGACTTCCTTTTCCTGCTAGCCTTGTAATAGTAACATTTGC
The DNA here is from genome assembly GCA_027917425.1 of Gastrophryne carolinensis. Taxonomy (NCBI): domain Eukaryota; kingdom Metazoa; phylum Chordata; class Amphibia; order Anura; family Microhylidae; genus Gastrophryne; species Gastrophryne carolinensis. Next base: position 30,280,360 of record CM051235.1, on the reverse strand, counting down.
TAAGAACAGAGAATCTTAAAGGGGGAGGGGCGGGCATCAGCGATAAAATGAAATATAATATTTGCTCTATTCCTCACATGCCCCTGAACTGTCAAAGCCTTAGCTGCCAAACTAGCCCTTTAAGTGCTAGAAAGCACACTAGGGGCGGAGCCTAGCAGCTCATGGGCTGGTCATTGGCTGACCAAGACCAGTACATTTCTTAGTTTATTGGCGATGATCTGTCTATATACAATTTTACTATATTTCCCCCCCTGTGCATGATCTACCCCGACACTGACAAAGCCTCATCTGCCGAAACGCACTCATTGACTGCTAGAAAGCCCCCTGGGGGCAAGACTAAGCAGATCATGGGCAGGACATTTCTAGGCTAATAGGTAATAAGCTGTTTATATACAAGTTAACTACATTCTTGCCCCTGGGCATGATCTACCCCTGCAGCGCCATAGCCTCAACTGCTGAATGCACTCTGCTATGAAGCTCCCTGGGGGCAGGGCTAAGCAACTCATTGGCTGGTCATTGGCTAAGCAAGAGCATTGAATTCCTGGGCTGATTTTTTATTCCAGTCCACCCCAGGTTGCCAGTAGGCTTTGGGTCCTGGCAGGGCTGGATTAAGTGTGGTGGCGGCCCCTGGCCACAAAATCTGGGGGAGGCCCCAGACACAGTATTTAATTTTCCTTTAAAATAATAGTCCAGCCAAGTAACTGATTGGTGGTCACCTGTGCATGCTGCTTGGAAACTCCTTGGGAACTCCTGCTTTTCCATTTGGGGCGGGGGGGGGGGGGGGGGTTGTGTAGTTGCCCGGCTGGTCCAGCAGAAAACAGGTCCCTGCATTGAGCTGCCAGCGATTGTGCTTGGTGGCTTATGTGCAGTGACAGCTCTGCACCCATCACTGTAGAGTTGGTGACGGCGGCTTTGCTGCTGTAGACTCTCCATCCTGCCCTGTGGTGATTTTGGCAGCCTAGGTGTGCGAAGGGCCCCCACTGCTACCAATAACTTTGTTGCCGACCCTGCTGCATGTCAGACCAAAGACTAAAAAGCCTCCTGGACCATACCATAACCCAAAGGTTAGTGGAGGCCTCCTTTGCAGGGCAAGTGGTGGAGGCCCCAGGGCTTTGCTGGATTTATGGGTCTTTACGGATCAGGTTTAGCTCTACAGGAATATTTCTATAAACAGCAGCATTCATGGCAAATATTGTTGTGCGTCGCTATGATTTTCCCTCAGTGCCACATGATTAATCGCGGTCATTGCTCCTGCATTGCATCACAGCCCTCCATTATTGCATCACAGCCCAGAATGATTTCCGCCGCACGGAAAACTAAAGCACCCCGAGGATACGCAGCTTATTATTTACGCCAATAGCGCTCCGGTGGGAATGTAATCCGCCACCCAGGGCCACCAGGCACATTGTTAAAGTCATTCTTGAACTCTGTGTCATTGCAAAAATAGAACAAAGCACAAGCTAGAAGGAAAAAGAAGAAAAAAAACGATTTAACAAGAAGGCAGCAGCAATTATAGCTGCAGGAACTCGGGTTTTGTGTAACTGCATTTTTTTTAACTCAGCCCCGTGACATAATCTTGCTGAAGCACAAAAATAGACGATCAGAATAGACGACCTTCAAATGATCTTGCTGATGAGATCGGGACAAAGAGAACAAAATACGCAGAACAACAATCTCTGCTGAATCCGAATGTCTTTATCCAGCTTTAATAGTGTGATCGGAAATAGAAATAGATACAGAAAAAAATAACAGTGAAAACAAAGCAGATACAGAAACGACTGTATTTCTAATTGGGCAAACCTAGGCCTGTGCCTAGGGCTGCCAGCTACAGGGGATGCTGCATAGGGGCACTTACTGCTTTAGGCTAAAAAAATAGTCCTGTTGCTGGTGTTTTGGTGCCTCCTCCTCATCGGGACCCCCCCCCCCCTTCCTACACACACAAAATGAGCTTTAGTAATGTGAGGAGCGAAAGTGGTTGAGAGCCTACAGCTGGAGTGTGCACACAGTGCTGTCAGGAGGACCTAATTTTCCAGCCCCCCTCCTGTCTTTCAAGTGATTCCTGCATGTAACAAGAGAGACTGGGAGCAGGCAAGAAGTATGTCCATGTTTGGTGGCTTTGCATTTAAAGTGGACCATAACCCAGGATTTTGACTATCCTGGGTTTTGGTCCTTTCCCCTGGGGCATCCCAATTGGGGGTGTCCCACTGCATGACACCCCCCAAGATTGCTGAACTTAATTCACCTGCTCCCAGTCCTACGGTGCATGCGGGCTGCTTGTCCAATGAGTGCGCTCGAAGCCGCTGACGTCCCGTCGTCTAAGACCAGCGACTCTGAGCGCACTGACAGCAGCATCCCCCACTTCCCTCTAACAGGGAGTGCGCCTGCGCCGGCCATTCACAAATGCCTGGTGTGGGCACATGTCCTGCTAGAGGGATAGCAGAGAAGTGGCCGCGGCTCACGCATGCGCCGTTGGACCAGAAAGCAAGGTGAGTGTAGGGGGTGACCTGGGGGGGTTTCACACAGTGGGGCATCCCGATTTTGGTTGCCCCGGGGTGAGGGAATCGATCAGCCCAGGAATCTCATATATTCCCGGGCCAATCGCAGTAGGTTTTGGTCCACTTTAACTCCTTGCACCCTTAATTCATCTCTTAATTCAAGTCTTCATCTACCCATTTGTGACCTCCCACACTGCCTGCATTTAACGCCTTGCAACCCCTGCTCTGCCTACATTTACACCCTTGTTCCCCCCCCCCCCCCCGAACAGCTATGGATCTTTCTGTGGTATCGGGGGGGCAAACTGTGGGGTGAGGGCAGTTGATTTTTGAGTGCTGGGGGAGAGTCCTTGCACATATATGACATATTTATGGGAGGAGAGGGGAGTGCTGTCCATGACCACTTGCGGACCTGCACCTGACCCTACAATAGAGGGAGCAAGAACTAAAAGTACTTAGGGAAGCCTGAACAGCAAATACAGCCCTGGATAAAGATGCACAAAAGATGTATTAGAAGATAGTGAGACCGAGAGGGATAAAATACAACAAATAAATCATAGAGTTTCTATACAGGTCACATCCAGCTGTAGCAGTTATTAAAACCCAGAATTTTGACTATCCTGGGTTTTGATCCTTGCACCCCGATCGGGGGTGTCCCGCTGCGTGAAACCCCCCAGATCGTCTAAGCCAACTCATCTCATCCCAGTCCTGCGGCGCAGGCACGGCCACTGATGTCACGTCGTCTAATGCTTCGTTTAAGGCCAGCGGCTCCAAGCACCCTGGCGGCCGCATCCCCCGCTTCCCTCTAACAGGGAGTGTGCCCACGTCGGCCATTCACAAATGCCTGGCCCTGCTAGAGGGATAGTGGGGATGCGGCCCTGCATTGTGCATACGCCGTTCGACTGCAAAAGAAGGTAATTGTATGTGGCGACCTGGGGGGTTTCACACAGCGGAGCATCCCGATTTTGGCGCACTTTAAAAAGGACCAAAACCCACCCTGGAGTCTGAGATTCCAGGGCAGGCACACTCGCTCCCCCCAGAGGGTGCCCAGCTGTCCGAAAACCCCCAGGTCGCCCGAAAACTCACCTTTGTTCCCGGTCCAGCGGCGCATGCGTGAGCAGGGGCTGCATCCCCGCTATCCCTTTAGCAGGGCGCGTCTTGCCCTGTGAATGGCCGGCGCGGGCACGCTCACTGTTAGAGCGTAGCAGGAGATGCGGCCTCCAGCGCTCTCGGATCTGCTCGTATTAGACGAGCTCCTGCTTGAGCAGATCTGAGCGCTGATTGGATGAGCGGCCTACCATGCGTTGTAGGACAGGGAAGAGGTGAGTTTGTTCGGGTGACCTGGGAGTTTTCACACAGCAAGGACCAAAACCCATGATAGTCAAAATCCTGGGTTTTGGTCCACTTTAACCCGAACTGTGTCAAACTACTGGACTAGAAAGTGGATCAACCAAATGGATCCAACCAGGGGCGTACCTGGGGGGCACTTGCCCTGGGTGCAGCAGATCAGGGTGGTGCCAAAAGAGGGCCTGAGCACAGTTGGGGGGCACCATTTCGAATCTTTGCCCCGGGTGCCAGAAAGCCTAGCTACACCTCTGGGTCCGACAATGACTTCAATGTGACTGAATAACGCGGTGCGACAGCTGTGAGAATTCAGTACATTTCCATAACATCCAACTTTTCAGGGTGGAAAAGAGGGACAATTGTTAAATTAGGCCACGCCCTCTCATTGAGGGATGGATAGGACATAGGTTGTAACAGTTACAACAATAGAAACACTTTCAAATAGGCAAATTAATCATTTATTGCTGCAGATATGCATGTTAAACCTCAAAGAGGGACAAATGGGAACAACGAGGGACAGGGGGACATGGACTCAAAAGAGGGACAGTCCCTCCAAATCAGGGACACTTGGGAGGTATGCATTTTCCCTTGGAGTAGTAGAGTAGATACCTGGTGTTAGCGTCCACAGTCTTCTCTTATTTTTTTTTTGGGTGTGATGGGATGTGATAACTAGAGATGAGCGAACTTTTGAAAAATTCGATTCGACTGATTCGCCGAATTTTCCGACAAAAATCGTTTTGCCCCGAATTTATTCGTGATGAATCGCTATTAAAAACGGCTATTTCTGAGCCTCCTAGAGCCTCAATAGGGTTGTAAACCATTCTGCCTTGCTGTAACACGCATAGGATGCGTGCTGGGTTAGTTAAATAATACTGTAAATAAATATCACATGCAGATCAGAGGCATCGCTAATAGAATCACAGAGCGGCACAATTGCAGAGAGTTGAAGTGGCATCACTATGAGGGGCAGGAGCCCAAACATTGCTTTAAAGAGACACTGGAGTTGGCAGCAGCAGGAGCCCAAAAATTGGATGAATCACACCCTGGAGTTGCAAGCAGCAGCAGGAGCCCAAACATTGGCTGAAAGAGACACTGGAGTTGGCAGCAGCAGGAGCCCAAAAATTGACTGGCACACCCTGGAGTTTCAAGCAGCAGCAGCAGCAGCAGGAGCCCAAACATAGCTTGAAAGAGACACTGGAGTTGGCTGCAGGAGCCCAAAGATTGGATGAATCACACCCTGCAGTTGCAAGCAGCAGCAGGAGCCCAAATATTACTTTAAAGAGACACTGGATTTGGCAGCAGGAGCCCAAAATTGGATGAATCACACCCTGGAGTTGGCAGCAGCAGCAGCAGTAGCAGGAGCCCAAACATTACTTTAAAGAGACACTGGGGTTGGCTTCAGGAGCCCAAAAATTGGATGAATCACACCCTGGAGTTGGCAGCAGCAGCAGCAGCAGCAGCAGTAGCAGGAGCCCAAACATTACTTTAAAGAGACACTGGAGTTGGCTTCAGGAGCCCAAAAATTGGATGATTCACACCCTGGAGTTGGCAGCAGCAGCAGCAGGAGCCCAAATATTACTTTAAAGAGACACTGGGGTTGGCAGCAGGAGCCCAAAAATTGGATGAATCACACCCTGGAGTTGGCAGCAGCAGCAGCAGGAGCCCAAACATTACTTTAAAGAGACACCGGGGTTGGCTTCAGGAGCCCAAAAATTGGATGAATCACACCCTGGAGTTGGCAGCAGCAGCAGCAGGAGCCAAAACATTACTTTGAAGAGACACTGGGGTTGGCAGCAGGAGCCCAAAGATTGGATGAATCACCTGGAGTTGGCAGCAACAGCAGCAGCAGCAGCAGGAGCCCAAACATTACTTTAAAGAGACACTGGGGTTGGCTTCAGGAGCCCAAAAATTGGATGAATCACACCCTGGAGTTGGCAGCAGCAGCAGCAGGAGCCCAAACATTACTTTCAAGAGACACTGGAGTTGGCTTCAGGAGCCCAAAAATTGGATGATTCACACCCTGGAGTTGGCAGCAGCAGCAGGAGTCCAAACATTACTTTAAAGAGACACTGGGGTTGGCTTCAGGAGCCCAAAAATTGGATGAATCACACCCTGGAGTTGGCAGCAGCAGCAGGAGCCCAAACATTACTTTAAAGAGACACTGGGGTTGGCTTCAGGAGCCCAAAAATTGGATGAATCACACCCTGGAGTTGGCAGCAGCAGCAGGAGCCAAAACATTACTTTAAAGAGACACTGGGGTTGGCTTCAGGAGCCCAAAAATTGGATGAATCACACCCTGGAGTTGGCAGCAGCAGGAGCCCAAAAATTGGCCTAAAGACATAAATATGTTTTGCACCATTTGGAAAGTGTAAAACGTGGCACCATGCTGAATCTAGTCGCATGCATCAGCCATTGGTGGGTGGAAATCCTGGCTGATCCATCCCTGATTCATTTTGACAAAGGTGAGTCTCCACATTTTTAGTTGACAGACGAGTTCTCCTCGCCGTAACTATGGCCCCCGCCGCACTAAACACCCGCTCAGATGGCACGCTACTTGCCGGGCAGGACAGCTTTTCCAGGGCAAACTCTGCTAGTTGCGGCCACAAATCAAGTTTGGCTGCCCAGAAGTCCAGCGGATCCTCAAGGTGTGTTGGCATAAGTATGACATGACCTGCTGGTTCAGGTCCTGCTCCAGGTCTTCCTGCTGCTCATGAGTAGCCTCACTATGCGGGTGTAGAAAGCTACTCATTAGCGACTGAAGACTGCTGCTGCTGCTGATGGAGCTGCTGCTGCTGCTCCTGCTAACACCGTGGCAGGAGCAGCAGCAGCAGCCATGACAGTGGAAGGTGAGCGCAGAGGTCCCCTCGAGTCAGACCTGCGAGAGTATGGACCATGGTGCAGATAGGCATTGGCCAACTGCCTACGTAGAATGTCTTTGTAGTAGTTCAGTTTGTCCTCCCTCTCGGTGGGTTTAAAAAATGCCCCCATTTTGTGCCGGAAGCGAGGGCCCAATAAGGTGGACAGCCAGAAGTCATCCCGCCAACAAATGGAAACAATTCTGGGGTCACTACGCAAGCACGTGAGCATGCTTCCTGCCATTTGCGCAAGTGACTCGGATGGACTACCTGTCTCCATCTCCACTGCATACTGCCACGGTGTGCCCGGGTCCTCTGTCTCGCCTTCCTCAAAAACCTCTAGCTCCTCTGGCTGCTCCTGCTCCTTCTCTCCTGTCCACAGACTAGATAAACCAGCCATTTCGCCAAGCCTAAACTGTGTTTCGCTGGGCAACTCCTCCTCCAGTTCAGCTCCAATGGGGTTCATGTGGGCGTAAGATGTAAACGCCATGTCTCCAGTGCCCTGACCAGCCATGGTTTCCAACATGTAATCATCCCGTAATCCTGCCGACTGACAAATAAAGTGGCTTCCTCAAAGGGCCTGAGCAAACGGCAGGTGTCACGTATGAGCTGCCATTGGTTGACATTGAAGTTACATCGGGGAGTCCCCCTATCTGCTTGGATCATCAGGAAATCCGTGATGGCTTTTCTCTGTTCATATAATCGGTCCAACATGTGAAGGGGGGAATTCCAACGGGTGGAAACAATCGCAAATCAGACTATGTTGGGGGATACCGTTCTGACGCTGTAGCTCAAGAAGGGTGTGTTTGGCGGTGTATGAGTGGCTGAAGTGCATGCAAAGTTTCCTTGAAGTTGTTAGGATGTCTTGCAGATGGGGGGAACACTTCAGAAACCGCTTGACAACCAGATTGAAGACGTGAGCCATGCAGGGGGCATGGGTCAGGCTTCCTTGGCGCAGCGCAGACAAAATGTTCTTCCCATTGTCGGTAACCATGATTCCCATTTTAAGTTTTCTTGGAGTAAGCCATGTTTGGATTTCCTGATGAATAAATGTAAGCAGTTCCTCACCTGTGTGACTCCGTTCGCCAAGACAAACCATGTGAAGCACTGCGTGACACCTCCGTGCCCTGCACACATGGTAGACTGGAGGGGCACTGAGACTTGAGCCTACAGTGGAGGGTGAGGAGATGGCGGAGGATGAGGAGGCCGAGTCGCACAGTGTCACAGGCCCAACGGGCAGGGAACGCGGAGGCCGAATCGGCGTGACCTGTCCAAGTTGCTGCTGCAAAGGGACCACATTCACCCAGTGGGCGTAGTTACAGCTCCAGACGTCGGCGCTGCCATGCACTTTGCTACACACCGACAGGCTCAAGGACTGGCCCACCGTCTGTTCAACAAAAGTGTGCAGCGCTGGTACTGCCTTCTTGGCAAAGAAATGACGGCTTGGGACTCTCCACCTCGGCTCGGCACAAGCCATCAGTTCTCTGAAAGGTGCAGAGTCCACCACCTGAAAAGGGAGCGACTGCAGCACCAGCAACTTGGACAGGAGCACATTCAGCTTCTGCGCCGTAGGATGAGTGGGCGCATACTGCTGTCTCTTGGACATGGCTTCGCTGATGGATTGCTGGCGGGATGCATGACTTGGAGGAGGAGGAGGAGGAGCAGGAGCGACAGAGGATGGGTATGACGCACAGCTGCCTTCGGCTGAGGTGCTGGATCCTTGGCTGGCAGAAATGGGGAGCGGCGTGCCACTCGGTGAGGAAGCAGTCTGGCCCACCTCTCCGGAGCCTAGGTTCTCCCAGGCCGCTTTATGGTGACGCTGCATATGTTGACGCAGGGCTGTGGTGCCAACATTTGGACCCTGGCCACGCTTCACCTTCTGCCTACATATCTTGCATGTGGCCATGTTACCCTCCTGCGGATGCTTCAGGAAAAACTGCCACACTGCCGAGTAGCTACTTTTCCCACCAACAGGCCTCACTGATTCGCTGCTATTGTCGCCAACTCCAGGAACCCCTGCCCCACTACCTCCCGATAAGGTAGCCTGCCGCGCAGCAGGTGCTCTACCCCGGCCCCGGCCCCATTTGGCTCCAGGCTTTACAATTGTGCCCCTATGCTGCCTGCCAACCATGCTGCTAACACCTTGCTGCCTGAGCTGCTGACTCCGGGGCAACCTGCGCCCCTCTTCTCCTGATGATGACGATGAAGCCCCTTCATCACCCGGCTCCCAAGTGCGATCGGCTTCATCGTCATCATCATTATCACCGAGTTGTGGCTGTACGTCACTGATGTTCGTGGATTCGTCAACAGTGTCTGGCGCAGGAGCTGGAACGCTCGCAGCACCCACGACACTGTCCACATCACTATTTTTCTGCCTAGCTAAAGAAGCCACCTCCATTTCTTGGCTGGGCAGTAACTGCTGACTGTCCTCTATCTGATCGTCCTCCTCACTAAAGAGTGGAGCTGAACCCAAAGCATAGGATACGTCGCTGGGGAAGGGAACGGCGTAGGACAGAGGCAATGGGAGGACAGGGACTGCTCTCGGGGCATGCCAATTCAGGGTTGTGTCAGAGGAACCTACCGACCCTAGACTGGGGGTCTCAGACGTAAGTTGTGATGATGTTGTTGATGAGCGCGTCAGCCAATCTACCACGGCAGATGCGTTACTGGTGGAGACCCGACCGCTAGCAGATACTGGCAGATTAGGTCTCTCAGCGTGACTCCTGCTGCTACTGGCCCCCAGTCTGCTGCGACCTATGCCTGCGGAATCTTGGCCTCTACCACTCCTCTTTTCACTTCCAGGCGCTTGTCTGCCCGACATAGTCTAACTGGCGTGGTAGTAGGTGATATTTTAAGAACCCCCAGGCAGCGGTGGATCTATATGAAACAGAATATAATGCACACCAAAAGTGAGCACTCAGCCTCCAACAGGCCTGCTTAGTGTAAATAAGAGAGCTGCTTAGTGTAAATAAAGAGGGGTATGGTATGTTACAGAATGGGATGCCCCAACCGGAGTGCACCTGGCAGCAGTAGTACTATGCACAGCAAAAGTGTCTTTATCAGGCCAAATTACTTTTAGAATAAGTGCAAAGGGTTATATTAAATAGAGGCTGGTGTAGTCACAGAATGGGATGCCACAACCGCAGTGCACCTGGCAGCAGTAGTACTATGCACAGCAAAAGTGTCTTTATCAGGCCAAATTACTTTTAGAATAAGTGCAAAGGGTTATAGTAAATAGAGGCTGGTGTAGTCACAGAATGGGATGCCCCAACCGCAGTGCACCTGGCAGCAGTAGTACTATGCACAGCAAAAGTGTCTTTATCAGGCCAAATTACTTTTAGAATAAGTGTAAAGGGTTATAGTAAATAGAGGCTGGTGTAGTCACAGAATGGGATGCCCCAACCGGAGTGCACCTGGCAGCAGTAGTACTATGCACAGCAAAAGTGTCTTTATCAGGCCAAATTACTTTTAGAATAAGTGCAAAGGGTTATAGTAAATAGAGGCTGGTGTAGTCACAGAATGGGATGCCCCAACCGGAGTGCACCTGGGAGCAGTAGTACTATGCACAGCAAAAGTGTCTTTATCAGGCCAAATTACTTTTAGAATAAGTGCAAAGGGTTATATTAAATAGAGACTGGTGTAGTCACAGAATGGGATGCCCCAACCGGAGTGCACCTGGCAGCAGTAGTACTATGCACAGCAAAAGTGTCTTTATCAGGCCAAATTAGTTTTAGAATAAGTGCAAAGGGTTATAGTAAATAGAGGCTGGTGTAGTCACAGAATGGGATGCCTCACAGCAGACTTGAGATCAGTTCAGTATATATGCACAGTAAGTGTATAAGCAGCCTGAAAACGCTAACAAAGCCAGTCAGCCAGCCAGTAACACTCAGGCTGGATGAAAAAAAAAAAAAAATCTCCCTGTGACTGCCTCCGATTTTTCTTAACTTTCCCTGCTTCTCGCTGACTTCCTGCCTGTCTCCTGCCTGTCCCTGTCTGTCTAACTGTCTCTCCCTGACTACAGCAGCGTCCTGTCTCTCACGAATGCAATAGAGAAATGAGGAAAAGCAAGATGTCCGCCGCCTTAAATAGCGCTGTGACGTCACCGGGCTTGCTGGCTGCTGATAGGCTGCATGTGACTGCCCCAGCTTGCACTGGTGCGGGGTAGATGTCTGGACATGTCCCGTCCGCCATCTTAGAATGCCTGTAATGTAAATGAATGGATGTTAAAGGAAAACTTCGAGCGATCGAAGCACGGGGAAATTCGGATTCGATCCGAATCGAATTTTTCATGAAAAATCGATTCGCTCATCCCTAGTGATAACCTCCCTTTTATCCACTTGATAATCACATATTTAGATAAAAAAACACAAGAGGTAAGGAAAACATGTACAGATACAGGGATTCCTTCATCACCCCAGCGTGATGGAAAGATGACTCACCTGGTAAGTGGACCTCAGTATTTTGGGATGCCCCTTAGATAGGAATTAGATCTGGTCCCTTTTAGTAACTGAACCTATTTGGTTTCCCACTAACAGGCATCTCCAACCCTTCTCCCCACCCAGACCCAGAGGAAGAACCCCACCTGGACCACGTTAACCCCCTTTCTACCCCTATGCCCAATAAATGTTTATTTAAAGAGGTTAAATCCTCCCTCAAACCTCACCAATCGGCCCCCCTTCCGGTTTTATCTTTGGGCAGTATTTACTCACCTCGCTGGGGGATCCATCTTCTGGGTCCCTCGGATTCCAGGCCACCTTCTGACAGGCGGTGCCGTCTTGCATCCCATAAGGCACTGCGCGCGGTCCCCGATCTTGCACCTGCGCAGTGCCCATGAATAGGATGCAATGGAGCCGCTCCGAAATCCCGCAAGACTTTGCTGAGCGGCGCGGGACTTTGAAGAGCATGGCTAAAGCGGCGCTGTCACTTACAGACGGCTAAGTCGGCGGGATTGAGGATGTCGCTGTAGCAGACAGCGGCGGCATCCAAAAGGTAAGTAGGGGCTGATGGGGGGGGGGGGGGGGGCGGATTGACACCTTTTTATTTTTGGTTTAATGTTCCTCTTTAAAGTGGACCAAAACCCATGCCGATCGATGCCCTCCACCCCCAGGGCATCCAAAATTGCCCTGATGTGTGAAACCCCCCAGTTCGCCCCATACACTTACCTTGTTTTCCAGTCCAATGGCACATGTGCGAGCTGTGGCCACATAACGCTATCCCTCTCGCAGGGCGGGTGCCCGCAGCAGGCATTTGTGAATGGCCGGCACAGGCACCCTCCCTGTTAGAGGGATAGCGGGGATGCAGCCTGGGGGGTTTCACACATCGGGCGCTCTGAGCAAGCCGATTGGACGAGTGGCTGCGCATGCGCCGTAGGACCGGGAAGAGGTGAGTGTTCACGGGGACATAGAGTTTCATACAGAGGGGCACCACCGATAGTAAAAAATCCTGGGTTTTGGTACACTTTTAGAAAAGGTTGGGGTGGGGTGTTTTATTTTACTTTTTTCTGTTACTACCACTCCACACCCCTGCCAGGCCCATCTTGGTGTAAGGTTCATGGAAGGATCATCATTGTTTTTATCAAGCAGTAGTCTTGCTTCTGTTTGTTGCATTGTAACAGTGAGTAATTTGGGACTGCACCTCAACCAATACCCCAGACCATACCCGGCGTCAGCACTCGGCAAGGTGGGGCAGCTGCCGGGAGACTCCGGCCTCCAGGGGGGCCCACTGACAGTGCCGGCCTTTTCTCAGGTCAGGTTTAAAGGGGTTTGGTGGGCTTCAAACTCCAGTTTTGGTCCAAATAGCATGATCCTAAGGGTGCATCTGGATTTGGGACGTTCCTCAGCGATGTGACGCAACTCTTCACCACAAAGGGGCCCACTGAGACCATGCCGCCTAAGGGCCACATAAACCTGGAGCCGGCCCTGCCCCAGGCATAGCCACTGTGTGGACAAAGAACCTCATTTGGAGGGACTGTCCCTCTTTTGAGTCCATGTCCCCCTGTCCCTTGTTGTTCTTATTTGTCCCTCTTTGATGAAGTGTAACATACAGATCTGCATCAATAAATGATACAACAATATAAACACTATAAATATGCAAATGTAAGAGTTACATCTTATCTCCTATCCATCCCTCAATAAGGGGGCGTGGCTTCATTTAACAATTGTCCCCCTTTCCCACCCTAAAAGTTGGGAGGTGTGTGTGCCTGTGTGTCTGGAAGAGAAAGAGACCCCTCACCTCCATGGTGGAGTTCTCCATATTTTGAACTATTGTGAACCCTGATGCAGGTGAGGTGAGAAATGTCTGGAAAATTCTCCTTAATCTTCGATCATTGGGAAACTTCCTGAAAGATGAAACCTGGTCCCTGTTTTGTGCCAAGATCAGTGATTGCCCCATGTTCAGGGCGGCCCATGTACGAGGGCAGTGTGCGCTCACCCTGAAGACCGCTCGGCGCTGAATGATGGACGTGCACATTGGGAAGCCTGTCCCTCAGCATTACTAGTCTCTTCTAAAGAACACACTGCTGCGTTACATTTCAACACAATGCAGGGGGTTTAAAGTAGACCAAAACCCTGCATTCTGACTCTCCTGGGTCACCCCAAACGGGGATGCCTTGCTGTGTGAAATCCCGGTCCTACAGCCCTTTCGTCCAATCAGCGAGCTTGGATCTTCTCCCACACTCTTCGTCTAAACAGGTGGACCCGTCCCTTCCCCACTACCCTCTAACAGGAAGTGTGCCGGCTAAAGGGACAGGGTGGAGGCGGCCAGTGCTCACGCATGCGTTGTTGGAAGAAGGTGATTTCCCGGGTGACCTCGATTCTGGATGCCGATTCTGGATGCCCCGGGGGGAGGAAATCTAGCAGCCTTGGAATCTTATAAATTCTAGGGCTGACGGCCATGGATTTTGGTCCTCTTAAAAACAGACTGATACCCATTCTTAAAGGGGATCAAAACCCAGGATTTTAACTATTGGGGGTGCCCTGCTGTGAGAAACCCCCCAGGTTGCCGAAACCAACCCACCTCTTCCCGGTCCAACGGCACCTGTGTGGCCGCTCGTCCAATCAGCATGCTCGGATCCCAAAACCCACGGTGATCGTCCCAGGAATCTATAATATTCCCGGTCCTATCGATTTCTAATTGCTAGTGCAGAGCACTAAATCTTATGTGCACCTCTGCTGCCCCATTGTGGTGAGTGTGTGAAACAACAGCAGGGAGTGTTTAAAGTGGACCAAAACTCAGGATTTTGACTATTCTGGGTTTTGGTCCTTGCCCCCGGGGTACCCCGATCAGGAGCACTCCGCTGCGTGAAACCCCCCAGGTCACCGAAACCAACTTACCTCTTACCCAAAAATCAGGATGCCCCGCTGTGTGAAATCTCCCAGGTCGCCCCATACACTTACTTTCTTTCCCAGTCCAATGGCGCATGCGCGAGCCACATCCCCGCTATCCCTCTAGCAGGGCCCGTGCTCGCGCCAGGCATTTGTGAACCTGCTTTGTGGCACGCTCCCTATTAGAGGGTAGTGGGGGATGTGGCCGTCAGCGCACTCAGAGCCGCTTGCCTTAGACAAAGGATTAGACGAAGTGGCGTCTGTGGCCAAGAGCGCACTGATTGGCCAACTGGCGCGCATGCACCATAGGACTGGGAAGAGGTGAATTGCTTTAGGCGACCTGGAGGGTTTCACACAGCAGAGCATCCCCAATTGGGGTGCCCCAGGGGCAAGGACCAAAACTCAGGATAGTCAAAAATCCTGGGTTTCGGTCCACTCCCTGCTGTTTCACAAGCTCACCACTATGGGGCAGCAGAGGCGCACATATGATTTAGTGCTCTGCACTAGCAATTAGTAATGAATAGCGTGGGAACCTTTTCTCTCCCGCACAGCGCTGATCCTTTAGGTAGATATGGGGTAAAAATGAAAGGCCCTTTATGTGCCAGGGTATCTCATTAGTAGCCAGTGATCAGTGTGCCGGAGTATCTCATTAGTAGCCATCTAGTGATCAGCATGGAGCATGTATGGATAAGTCAATGTACAGGAGAACATTTATCTGACAGTAACAGTAAGCTCTTGGGAGCAGTGCGCTCAATACGGTGTGCAGCGTATTTCATGGCCGCCGTCTGCCTCATTTCCTGTTTGCATCGCTCTGCAGAATATATCCGAACACTTTATAATTAAAACGCTTGTTTTCTCTGAAGGCATTGAGTCAGCAGGATTGGTTATTATGGCCGTATATTCTCTGTGCACACCCCCCCCCCCCCTTCCCACACTGCGCAGCAACCATCCCTGCCAAGTGCCGCCGTCATTCATGACTGCTTCTTGCTGTATTGCCAGGGCCTGATTCTGGCTGAAATGACTTTAGGTCTGCTTGACCCCCCTCCCCCCCCTCCTAGACATTAATACTCACCCTTCTGCAATCCTCTGCTGTGCAACTGTAGTCAACGTCCAGTGTGACTGCTTGCAATCTGGAATTTCTGGGCCCCATACAGCGGCAATGTCTGGGCCCAGGGCAGGCGTCAGCACTAGCATACCCGGGCAGGTGCCGGGGCCCCTGGACCTTCAGAGGGCCCACCTCATCCCCTCTAACCTGGGCAGCTCTTTTGCAGGAATTAGGGTCGTGCAATAACAAGGAATAAGGACTATTCTTTTTTCTTTCCTTCTATTCTTTGTCTTTGTTTTAATCTTCTGCCATTCCTTTTCTTTCTTTCTGTCCTTCTGTTCTATGTTTCTTTCCTTCTATCTTTTCTTTCTTTCTTTTTATTATTTCTGTCAGACGGGGAGGCCGATTCATTAATAGCGGCAGGTAGCGCCAGATGAGCGACTGTAGCGTGATTTTTTCAGCGCCAGCCAGTATTCGCTGTGCTTGGCCGGCGTTAGCTTGATGACAGCGACTCAGTCGGTGTGCGGTAATGTTGAATACGGGCTGGGGGGTCGCTGTTTCACAGGTTCAGCGTTGTATGTGAGCGCCTGACAACGAATGGCCAGAGCGAACGGCTAGCTTCATATTCATTAAAAAATGACGCTCCGAATGTGCTGTCGCTGTCCATTCCTTGTTTAAACCCCAGAGCGCTGGCGGCGATGGGTATTAACTAGTTTTTAACCCCTAAACAACCATATTTTTGGAATGTAACATTATACATGTGTTTAGAATCATTTTGTAATATGAATACATTAATCTCAGACCTGTTAGATCAATTCTGCACAAATTTATTTTAAATTTTTTTTTTACTTAAAAATAAATCCTAACATTGCAGAAGTGGCCTCCGAATTTTTGACATAAAAAAAAAAAATAAATAAATAAATAATACCAATTAATTATAGATTGCTCCATTGAAATGCATTGGACATCGCCAGGGAGCGTCATACCTGGCGCTGTGAGGGAATTTGCAGCGGCGCTGTTCGGTCCAGGCGGCTTCTCGCCGGCGCTAGCCTCATTTTGCTTGATAAATGCGTCATTGTGACCGCCGCCGGGCGTACTTGAGTCGGTAGTCGCCGTTAGCTGCCGCTACCTGGCACTCGTCAGACACTACCTGGCGCTAGCCCGTGATAAATAAGGGCCTTATTCTTTTTTTTTCTCTTTCTTTTTATCCATCTATTCTTTATTTTATCTGTTACTTCTGTCATTCCTTTTCTTTTTTCTGTCCTTCTGTTCTATGTTTCTTTCCTTCTGTTCTTTTTCTTTTTTATCCATCTATTCTTTGTTTCATCTGTTATTTCTGCCATTCCTTTTTCTTTCAGCGCTGCAGCGAGCGACAGGTAGCGCCACCATACTTATCAAAAAAGGACACACACACAGCGTCGGCGCTCTAAAGCTGGGCGCTGTAGCATAGAGCGCCATACGCTGTGTAATTAAAGTCTGTTTCTGAACACATATCCACCAGTAACAAAGCGAAAACAAATGGAATGACATTGTTTTAACACTGAGACATTAACACTTTAGTGCCAGACCTGTAATGACAATTCTGCATAAAAATATTAAAAGTAAAAAAAAATGTTTGTTTGCAGCCAGGAGAGGTCACACAATATATTGGGCAAAAAATAAATAAATAAAATTGGCAAACACGCTGTTTATACACAACTAATGAAAGCCCATTGAAATGTATGGGAGAGCGACACTGAGCGACAGGTACTACATGGTGCTCCTGAGCCTAGAGCACCGGCGCTATACGCTGAGCCGCCTGTAATAATACATGTGACGCTACATGGCGCTGTTAGAGTCGCTCACCAGATTCGCTTTCTTAAATGTTGTTGTGTACAGAGCCCAGCGTTCACCAGACGCTGCCTGCCGCTATGAGGCGCTACCTGGCGCTATCCCTTCTTAAATACCCCCTAAGTCTTTGGCCACAAGACAACCAGGCTTATATCAAAACCCAAACAGACTTTATATACAGTATAGAGACTGAGCCCCTCTATAACCTATATGTGGTGCTTGGGGCCTTACTGTAGCTTGACCTGGACCTTTGTCCCCAAGGGATCCAGATTTACCTTCTAATTCAGGCCATAAAGGAAACTGAAGATCAGACTAGGGGCCCAGCCATCACTAGGGGCGGACTGGCCAAAGAAAGACCCAGGACAATGCCCGGTGGGCTGCACTGCTTTGGGCCCGGTTGGGCTGCTGCTTTTAACACCCACATTTAATTCCTGACTCTTTAGTCTTCCTCTCAGCCCCCTATATCCAGGGCCACTATATCCACAAGCCAAGGAACCCCAGCCCCCAATGCTATAGCTCCGGCATTATGGTTGAGAGGCTTCAGCAGGGATGACTCCAGCCGGTGAGGGGCTGGTAAAATCCAGTGCTGATTTTTGGCCCCGGTCCACCACATTTTAGGTTTTGAGGGGCCCAGGCACAATATAAGCCCTATAGAGTCTGCCCCCCTCTCTTACCTATGCATATCTGCCATCTTTTCTGAGTGGGAAAAAGGGACATTTGTTAAATTAAATTAGGAATGGATAGAACAGTTAGAAAAATAGAAACACTTTGAAGCATGGCTGCTGAGAGACCAGAACTGGGGTGGCAACTACAGGCTTTCTGATTCCTGATGTGGCGTGGCTGCAAATAAAGCCCTTCGTTACAGCAGGGTTTGGAAATGTGGGAAACCCACCACCTCTGGAGGCCTGAGACCGGACTAGGGGTGGTAGCTCCAAGATTCACGTTTCCTTAAAAGGATTGGCCAGGAAAAAACACTAATTGATACGTACTCACCAATAGTCCCTCACAGCTGATCAGTCCCATTCCAGTAGTTTGAAACTTACCTTCATCGGAGAACCCTGTTCAGGCACCCCCGGTCCACTCTCAGGCTTCCAGGGGTGGTGGGTTTCCCACATTTCCAAACCCTGTTGTAACGAAGGGCTATATTTGTAGCCATGCGGCCACGACACATAAGGAATCAGAAGCCTGTAGCCGCCACCCCTGTTCTGGTCTCTCAACAGCCAGGTTACTAGAGGTGGAGGTTTCCCATGTTTCCTATCCCCCTGTAACAAAGAGCTTTATTTGCAGACGTGTGGCCACAACAGCCCACTTAGGAAATCTGAAAGCCTGGAGCCACCACTCCTGGTCTGGTCTCTGGACAGGCTTCCCGAGGTGGTGGGCTTGCCACATTTCCAATCCCTCTGTAACCTAGGGATTTATTTGCAGCCATGCGACCACAACAGTTCATTTAAGGGGATCAGAAAGCCTGTAGCTGCCACCCCTGGTCTGGTCTCTAGGCAGCCAGTCTTCCAAAGATGGTGAGCTTCCCAGATTTCCTGTACCCCTGAACAATTTGATTGCAGTTATGCGGCCACAACACTTGAGAAATTGGGAAGGCTGGAGCTGCCACCCCTGATCTGGTCTCGGTGCAGATAGGCTTCCTGGGGTTGTGGGCTTCCCAGGTTTCCTGCCCCCTTTAGAAAAAGGGTTTCATTTACGATATGCAGTCTCAACAGCCAATTTATGGAATCAGGAAACCTGAAGCTGCCACCCCTTGTCTGCTCTTTGGGCATCCAGGTTTACAGAGGTGGTGGGCTTCCCACATTTCCCACCCCCCTGTAAAAAAAAGCTTTATTTGCAGCAATGCAGCCTCAAGAGACTACTTACAGTGGACAAAAAAATGGATTTTGACTGGTTTTGGTCCTTGCTGTGTGAAACCCTCCAGGTCGCCCGAACAAACTCACCTCTTCTCGGTTCTACGACGCATGTGCGGCTGCTTGGCCAATCAGCGCACTCAAATCCAATCAAGCCCCTTAGTCCAGGAGCTTGTCTAATGCGAGCGGATCCAAGGGCTCTGGCGGCCGCATCCCCTGCTACCCTCTAACAGGGAGCGTGTCCGCACAGGCCATTCACATATGCCTGGCGTGGGCATGGGCCCTGCTAAAGGGATAGGGGGGATGTGGCCTTGGCTCGCGCATGCGCCATTGGACCGGGAAAGAATATGAGTTTCCGGGCGATTTGGAGGGTTTCACACAGCGGGGCATCCCGATTCGGGGCATTCAGTGGCCCTGAAATCTTATAGTTGATGGGGTGAGGGTTCAGGAATCAGGAAGCCTGGAGCTGTCACCCTCTGGTCTTTGGGCAGCCAGAGGCATACCTCCCAACTTTTCAGGGTGGGAAAGAGGGACAACCGTTAAATGAAGCCACGTCCCCTCATTGATTGATGGGTAGGAGATAGGGTGTAACAGTTACAAAAAAAAAAATCTTTGAATAGACAAATGGATCATTTATTGCTGCAGATTTGCATGTTACACCTCAAAGAGGGACAAATGAGAACAGCGAGGGACAGGGGACATGGACTTAAAAGAGGAACAGTCCCTCCAAATCAGAGATAGTTGGGAGGCATGCCAGAGGTCTTCCACAGAGCATGCACGGGCCTCCAGCCACATCACCTGCACCCCCTGAATAGCCAGCCGGATGCTATCTGCAATGTTCATTTATTGCCAGGCATTAACAAGCACAGCAATTAATGCTCATTGGTGGGGTCCTGTGCATGTGCTGTGGGAGCCGCTCACAGCCCTGCAGATCATAGAAATGCCCTGGTGGACACTAGTATTTCTTCACTTAGGCTACTGCAGGTTCCAATTCCAAGTATCAGTTTATAATAATGACTGGGTGCTTCCCCTGGGATTTCACCCCGGGAATGATTGCGTTGCAGTCCAGCAATGATGTCATATCATGATAGAATATTTATATAGCATGGGAGTGTGGCATCCAGATGTGGGGAAGTAAATGTGAACTCAAATTAAACAGGTTTCTATTTTTAGAACAAAGTATAAATGAAAGCAAGGTCAGAAGAAAGAGGAAAATCCCTTTGTCTGGTTTCTCATTAGCTAATTGAATCGCTCCGGATAAATAGGAAAAATACATTTAAAGAGGAGCAACCATCTACCTAGAGTCATAAGACTCTAGGGCTGGTAAAATTCCTTTTTATGGGGCATCCTGATTTGGGATACCCTCATGTGTGCATCCCCCCCACGACTCAGTTATCCTTTAATTTCACAGCGCAGGTGCAGGCCTTGGCTGCATCCCCACCATACCTCTATGTGTGCCACATATTCACAGCAAACATTTGTGATTAGCTGTCGTGTTATGCGGAGCCTGATCTGGGCTGCCCCACTGTCGCATATTAAAGTGAACCAAAACCCACACCGATCGGTCCGGGAATCTTTAAGATTCCCTCCCAGCTGGGCACCCTAAATCAGAATTCCCCGCTGTGTGAACCCCCCCATGTTGCCCCATACACTTACCTTCTTTTCTGGTCTAACGGCGTATGCATGAGCCACGGTCGCATCCCTGCTATCCCTCTAGCAGGGCGTGTGCCCAGGCAAGGCATTTGTGGCTGGACAGCGCATCCATCGTATCCCCCGCTTCCCTCCCTGTTAGAGGGAAGCGGGGGATACGGCCATCAGCTTGCTCGGAGCCGATGACCTTAGATGATTGGACGCTTATTGGACGAACAGCCGTGCATGCGCCGTTGGACCGGGAAGAGGTGAGTTGGCATCAGCGATCTGGGGGGGTTCACAAAGTGGGGCACCCCCAATCGGATTGCCCCGGGGGAAAGGACCAAAACCCAGGATAGTCACGATCCTGGGTTTTGGTCCACTTTAAAGAAGGACGCTGATCAATTCTAACCGTTGTTCCTCTTCAAGAGTAGAGGGGAAAATGTATAGAGGAACATTGTCTGGAGTCTAAAAGATGAGTTCCTTATCTCTGGGGCAACCCGTACTGGGATTCCCCAATGTGTGAAGCACCCAGCATCGCTGGGTATAGGGGGAGCGAAGAAAGAAAAAGAAAATAAAGGGAAGGTAAAAAAGAGAGAAAGAAGAAGGGTCTTGGAACTTAGATAAGGAAGCAGAAGAGACTGTAAAACTTAAGGGAATGTAAAAAGAATGAATGGGCGCTAATTGGCCTGCAACCCGTGCATGCACTGTGGAAATGCCAGAAGGTAGGTATTTACGGGCAATCCCTGGGGATACTCAGAGTACGACTTCCCAACTCAGGATTCTCTCTTAAAGTGGACCAACACCCAGGATTTTGACTATCCTGGGTTTTGGTCCACTTCCCCGGGGCACCCCGAACGCGCCCTGCTAGAGAGAAGCGCGAGTTGCGGCGGCAGCTTGGGCGTGCGCCGTTGGACCGGGTAAGGTAAGGTTTGCGGGTGTCCTGGGGGGTTTCACACAGCGGTGCATCCCGATTTTGGATGCCCAGCGTGTAGGGATTGGATCTTCCTGGGTGTTGGTCCACTTTAAGAGGGAGACCACTGACTCTAGAGTATAATTTGTTAAAGGTCCACTATCCTGCAGGTAGGTCCTTGTCCCTGGGGCATCCAAATTGTGTGTAAAACCCACCAGATTGTCCACGGTTCCCACAGTGCATGCATGGCTCTCATCCAATCAGCGCTTTATGCCATGCAAAATACTGCGTGGTGTTAAGCATTGGTTCAAACTAAGCATTGACATAGGGAATGGGCCGTCGCATCCCCAATTTCCTGACGCACGCACAAAGATAGCAAGAGCGCTCCTCAGCTACAGGGATGCCGGAGAAGTGCAATAGCTACGAGATACATGTGGAAAGGTAAGTGAATGTGCACCACTTTGGGTGGCTCATAGAGTGGGGCATGCCAAATCGGGATGCTCCAGGGGACACTTACTCAGCTGGACCTGGAGTCCTTTAGACTCTAGGGCCGGCATAGGCGGTGATTAGTCCACTTTAAGCACTAAAGATTTCCTGGCTGTGCCCCTAGTGGCGGCAAGGAGTTCCCTGAGTCTCACCCGGCAAATGTTAGCAGCGCTTGTGCTGTACAGTTAGGGCAGCAGTTTGTCATCCTGGGTGTCGCCTCCCCGGTAGCCGCACATTCCTGGAAGCTGTGTGTGTGTTGGGGAAGCAGGACGGCACTTGCAGTGAAATAATTACTACCTTGTATTAAACCTGTTTCTATTTTTAGATCTAGAGTCTAATAAGCTAAAAATAGATACAAAGAGTAAAAGTGGAAATTCCCTTGTTGGCTCCTCAGTAGCCGATTGGCTGAGCCTCCATCTCTGATCTGCGGTTTGCCGTCTCGGCCAGGCTGCGCGGCATCCCCTGATCTTTGTGCACAAGGGCTCATCCATTAATCTTTGATTATTATTGCAAAGTGTAGGGTAAATGTAAGTGTCCAATTTTCACTATGCTTGTTTCTCTTCAGGGGGGCGTCCTGATTTGGTATGCCCCACTGTGTGAAGTCCCCCAGATCTCCGTAAATACTCACCTCTCCAGCGATCCCACAGCGCCGCCTGACAAGGCAATTAGCGGCTCACACTCCATCCAGCTTTATAAAACCACTGTCACATCAGAAAGGATTAGTGAAGCTGAATGGGGAACAACTCGATTTATCATGGTTATTGTTGCTGTGTTAACAGCAGCAATTGGTAGCGTGACCCCGTCCTCAGGATTGGTGGGTGGGCTGCTACACACTCTAGGTTACTTTAATAGTAACAAACAAAAAGAACAGGTGGGTATAGGCCAATCCTATCTAGTCTTCACCTATGCCAATATGAACAGTAGATGGGATACCCAAATATCCCTCAATAATCCTAAATCAAATCCATATATTCATTTTTAATTCATTAGTGTGTTAAAAAGAACTACATAAATACACATAAATACAATACAATCACAAACACAAACTTTCTTAAAAAACATTTATACACAAGCCCGGCCACAGCGAGGAACCCTCATTACAATTCCCAAAATCCATACCATATGTGCACAATTTGCTGATTGCCAATAGAAACCCCTGTGCCTAACTAAAGTGCTAATGCCGAAAGTGCAATGTTACGGACAAAAGTGCTATAAGTGCTTAATGTGCAAAAAAATGTCCGCTTGTACCAAATAAACACAGAAAAACTATCTGGGACATAAGTGCAAAATCACCCCCGCTGGACCAGATGCAATATCTCACCACCCACGCGTTCCGTGGCCAGTAGTGCCACTTTCTCAAGGTGCCAAACATCATTGTACTCCACCACTCACCTTTTATAGTAGTGAGGAGGACAGCGAACCAGCGCAACCACGCCCCCCCCCCCCCCCCCCGGATGCAGCACGACCCCGTCCGGTGGCCACACAAACGCCGGAAGCAGAGTTCACCCCTCCCCCTTCCTCTGATGCAGCTCAAATGGTAAGACAGCTGAAGATCCGCCCGCACCCGCCCCCCCAGACCACGTCACATCCGCTCCGGGCGGGGGCAGCCAGACCTGACCCCAGCTGCATAGGTCTGCTACTGTGATTTTGGGTCCAGGGATTGGCACATTTGTTCACCTCAAGCTTATGTGAGGTAACTGCTTGCTGTACTGCACTGTATGCTGCAATCTTCTCTGAAGTTAAGAGATATTGGCTGTTGGAATTTTATTTTCAATAAAATGCTTATCATTTGAATAAGAACTGTCTTCTGAGTCATTGCCGTTGGCCCCAGATCCAGACAAAAAAAAAATATATATACACACCTCACCAGCTCTAGCAATGTCCAGGGTAGGATAATACAGCATACTGGAAGTCCTTGTTGTAACAGGTCCTCTTTTCAGGGCACACAAGTCCAGGTTGTTAATCCACAGGTTCCAAGATCGGATGACACAAAAAAGTCCTTCGGCTGCAATTCAGTATTGGGCGCAGCAAGGCCCAGGCTCCTCATCCCAGGCTGTCCACCAGCAAACTGGAAGCCTCAGCGGCTCCTTTTCTTAGGCTTCCTTGCAATTAGCCTCATCACCTGTGTGAGACCTGGGATTAGGGGAAAAACCCGTAGAGGACTGGAAATGTGGACTGGGGTCCTGTAAACCCGGCATGGATCGTGCCTGAAAAGCAAGGGAGAAATAGACACCATCCAGCACTTTCCAATACACTTTACCACAATATATATATATATATATATATATATATATATATATATATATATATAAAACATAAGATAGTGTTTCATCATGGCCCCCAGCAACAAAAGAAGGTGCTTCATGCATAGGGTGGGTGTTTCCAGGTTGTCTATAATGTAACCAGTTTATGGCTTAGTGATGGATTTTGTGAGAGACGCTGCAGTTAGCGGGTATGAGGTTTAGGGCCGGGTTGCCCGTTGTGGTGTCAAGAGGGTATCCTAATAGTGCCGGTTCAATTGCTGTAGTGCATCTTTGGTCGTGGGACGCTCTGGAAAAGCAGTGTGACCTCCAGCGTTTCCAGTGTGTCCCACGACCAACCGGGCTCTTACAAAGATGCAGTACAGCAATTGAACCGGCACTATTAGGATACCCTCTGACATGACAACGGCCAACCCAGCCCTAAACCTATTTTTATATGAGCCTACCTTAACTTGTTTTGAGGCGGGGTCGCACTCATAGGTGAACACTTGATGGGATTAGCCTATACACACCTGTTCTTTTTATTTGGATGGGGAACAAGCCCCTGGCTACTCCCTGGTGTCCCCATGTCAGCCTTTCAGAGATGCCTGGTGTAGGTACGCGCAATAGGCAAAAAACCCGGGTAATTGGTTATGTCTTGTTCATATACAGTTGCATACCTCCCAAGTGTCCCTGATTTTGAGGGACTGACTCTCTTTTGAGCCCATGTCCCCCTGTCCCTCGTTGTTCTCATTTGTCCCTCTTTGAGGTGTAACATGCAGATCTGCATCAATAAATTATTCATTTGCCTATTTAAAGTGTTTCTATTGTTGTAACTGTTACACCCCCTATACATCCCTCAATGAAGGGGGCGTGGTATAATTTAACAAATGTCCCTCTTTCCCACCCTGAAAAGTCGGAAGGTATGCAGTTGGATCACTGGTTTGGTGCGTTTTTACAGCCATCAGAGGGGATTTCACACGGGGTTATCCCATATCAGGAGGCCCCAGGAAAATACAATTCTGTGAAATACTCACCTGTAGAATTGGTATTGTTTGTATACAGTACGTCCTGCTCCAGATAGATTACTTACACTTGGGTTATCCTCCGCCAGATGGTGCTGCACTGCAGAGACCTGGAAAAACAGGCTCCTCCCGGCCCCTCAAATACCCGGGGACCTCCCACAAATCCCCAGCATTGAAAAGCAGTGAACAAGAAGCCGGGAGAATTAACCACCGAAACTGGTAACTATAACAATGGTAACAATCACCATACAGGGGATCCAGAATAATGCAAAAACCAGGGTGGGGTGGAGCAGGACGTACTGTATACAAACAATACCAATTCTACAGGTGAGTATTTCACAGAATTGTATTTTTCTTAGTATACAGTACGTCCTGCTCCAGATATAGTACTTACACTTGGGACATCCAATAGCAGTGTCCATAAAGTAGGGTGGGATCCTCAACAAAAAAGGCAACAGCAGACAGTTAAAACCACTGTCACCTGCATAACCATGCGGCCAAGACAGCATGAGCTGAGGCCCTAACATCAACCTTGCAATACTTTGAAAAGGTATGAACAGAAGACCAAGTAGCGGCCTAGCAAACCAGTTCAACGGAAGCCTGGTGCTGAAAAGCCCAAGAGACACAAAAAGCACGAGTAAAATAAGGAGAATAAGCGAAAGGAAAGATTCTTCCCCTTGGAGGAATAGGCCTGAGTAACAGCCTGACGAATCCAAACGCTAACAGTAGACTTGGCAGAAGCCAAAAACCCTTTCCCCTGAACAGAAGGAACCATCCCATCCAAGTAATGACCAGGGCCAAAGCCGCCTAACTCCCGAAAGCAGACGAGATCGGGCACATTCAGGATGGAGTGGTCGTAGGCCCAAAGGAACATCAGTTCTCCTAAAGGACACAGTGACTACCAAGGAAAAAACTTCCAACACCTGTTCAAGGAATGCAGAACCCTTTCCTCAGCGTTGCTAGGAATAAGACATGGAAGGAAGAACAATATCTTGAAAGAATGAACATAAGACACCACCTTAGGCAGAAAGTCCGGCTTCAGGCGGAACACCACCTATCCTGGTGTATCTCAAAGAATGGGGCTAGATAGCCAGAGCCGCCAGCTCAGACACATGTCTGATCGAAGTAACAGTCACCAGAAGGACAACCTTGAGGGTAAGAGCAGACGGACAGCATCCTGAATAGGACCAAAGGAAAAAACCCCGCAAGGCAGACAGAAACAAATACAAATCCCAACAGGGACCATAGGATTACCTGGGAGACGCACATGAGTACCCCCTGAAAGAAGTCTCAACCAAGGAAACTTGAACAAAAGACTTCGAAAGTAAGGCGGACAGGGCAGAACCTGATCCTTCAGAGTACTGAGTTGGAGAACCAACTCCAACTCATGCTGTAATAACTCTAGAACCCTGGCAACCGAGAACGCCCTACAGGGAAGAGACCTAGACTCACACCAATCAATATGGGTATGCCATACCCTATAACAGATGGAAAAAGAAGAAGCTTGCTCCTAGTCTTCCCATAGTCTCAATCACCGAGACAGATAAGCCTGTCTCCATCAAGATGGATGTTTCAGCAGTCAGGCCGTCTAGGCCAGAGTCTGTATATTGGGGTGACGTAAAGGGGGCCCTGAGTGAGCAGAGCTGGCACTCCTGGCAGAGCGTACAGAACTACTGCCCTCGGTACCACGTCTGCAAACCACACTCTATGAGGCCACCCGGGGACCACCAGAATCACTGGTCCCCCTTCCAGAGCAATCTTGCGCAGAACCCTGCCTAGCAGGGGGAATGGAGAAAAGACATACAGAACAGAACGCCCAGCCATGACGTTACTAAGGCATCCTGATCACGGCCAGAGGATCCTGGGACAGGGAAACAAGGGGCGAGAGCTTGTGATAGTGACGGGACAAACAGATCCACAACTGGTTGGACCCCATAGTGACACAGGGATTAGCACATCCTGTCGCAGAGGGACCCCCACCGAAGCGAATACCACTGATATGCAGGGAACATCGTCCTCCACCCAGATTAGGATCAAAGACACTTCCTGGAGGACCCTCCTGCTCCAGGTCCCTCCCAAATGATTAATGTAGGCCACTGTCGTCAGACAGACCGAGCGCCCCCGAACAGGCAGGCCCTGAAGAGGAGTAGTCAAGCGAGATAGAACCAACCTAAACGCTCACTGTTTCAAACATCTATAGGTGTATGACCCTTCTAAGGGCCCCACCTCCCCCAGAACCGCAGGGAGTTTCAGAAGAACCCCCCCTCTTCAACCTGATAGATTGGCATCCATGGTGACCGTCTCCAGGGCGGGGCAAGAAGGGAACTGCCCCCAGACAGGTTCCTTGAGTTCATCCACTCCAAGAGGGACCTCCTTACCAGGGGGGAAGGCACACAGACCCTGCTCCAGGGATGCTGGATCCCTTTCCTGTACTAACAATAGAAGTCGCAGAAGGCCCCAAGGGGAACTGAGCATAAGGGACCTCTTCTGAGCAAGCCACCAACCCACCAGCTGCATCCCTGCCTGGTGAAGGGACTGGGACAGCAATGAGGGACTGAGCCCATGCAACCAGATTGTCCACTTTATTGCTGAGGAAGGAAGATTCTTGTCTGAACCGAATCCAGATTCATTCCTAGGAATGGAGTTACCAATTAAGGGGACAATGAGGACTTGGGCTGATTGATCACCCATCCAAATGACTCCCAATGGACACCACCAGCCGAGTATCCAACTTAGCCTGACGTAGAGACTGGGAAGTGAAAAAGGAAGTCCAGGTAGGTCATCACGCGGACGCCCCTTGGTCTCATCAGAGACATCACCCCCGATAGCACCTTGGTGAGCACTCTGGGAGCTGCAGAGAGGCCAGATAACAAGACTACAATTAGCAGTGTTGGACTTACAACATGAACCTGAAGAGCCTCGGTGTCCAGAAGACACAGGGATGTGAACATAAGCATCTTAGAGCTCCACAGACGGCAAGAAGCCCCCTGGGCGCAAGGCGCTGATGGCCCATCTCAGAGTTTCCTTGCAGAAAACTGCCTGCAATTGGAGAATTGCCGAGAACCTATGAATCCAGAATGGGCCAGACTGACCCATCCTTTTGGGGGACTGTGGAAAGGTTATTGCAGCGGCCCCTGCCTCTGCCTGTTAAGGGCAATCTGCAAGTGACCCTCAGACCCCGCAGGCCTTGCATGGCCTGCGCCAGCACCTGAACAGAGGCAGGGACCAGGAGTACCCGGGACCTGATAATCTTGGGGGAGGACGCGCAGCAAACTCTATCTTGTATCCGGAGGACACTACCTCCTGAATCCACCAGTATGAGGCGTAATGCCTCCTGACAAGAGCAAAGTGCCACAGCCATCCCCTCACCCAGACGGGCGAGGGTGCCCCATCATGCTTGAGGGGGTTTGGTGGAAGATTTAGGCTTAGCCCCACCGGAGGGGCCAGAGCGTTGTCTGCTGCTCCCGGGGCAGGAGTCTGCGCAAGCCCCCACGAAGGACACCCCTGGTTCTTGTTTAACACTATGGTAGGGGGGAGGAGGGGTGCCCCTGCCGTGAGGGGGCCGAGGCGGCCGCCTGCGTTGGGGTGATTTACCCTTTTTACCAAACAGGTCTAGACAGGCCCCAAACAGGCGTAGCCCTCTAAAGGGAAGCCCAGTAAGAGTCTTTTTAGCTACATCGTCAGCACCTCACTGTCACAGCCAGACCAAGCGACGTATAGCCACCACAAGGGCAGAAGTTCTCGCACACATTTTAATGGTGTCATCCAACGCTAATAGGATAAATTTTACAAACACATCACAACTGGAGAGTGCATTAAACACATCCCAGGGGAGATCATCAGAGTGATGATCAAGCATCTTTCTGATGAGGGTTCTAGCAGACACTGCTTTAATAGCCACGGCACAGACCGGGTGCAGCGGCGTCCCTGCACATGAAAAGGCGTGGGAGGCCAGCAGATCAATGCGCCGGTCCTCAGCATCCCGAAGGGTAGTATAAGCAGGGGCTGCAATAAAGGGGGGATTAGGAACCCCTATGATCGGGGCATCCACCACGGGGGGGGATGACCAACAATTAACCACCTCAGGGGGACCCCTGGGACCCCTGGAAGTTTACTGGGGCACTCCCATTCCTTGTGCACAAGAGTATGCAAATGAACCTGCTCTAGAAATTCCAAACGTGTTGTCGCTGTATGGAAATGCTACCCTTTCTGCTTGGGAGCCTCACCAGGGAGAGAGATAGACAGAACCTTAAAGACCTTAATCAACAAATCTTCAGTGTCGCACTGGCCCCAGAATTCAGGGCCAGAATCATCACGACTCCTCGGCCTCTCATCAGATGAGCCTGAGTCACAGAAGAGCTCTCCTTCATCAGAAGGGGTATAGCCACACGGAGTAGTAAACTCCTCAGTTCCCATAGGAAAAGCAGTAACATGAGGGGTCAAGTGCGGCTTCCTACCAGGGCCCTTGCGCTCAGACAACCTCGCAACAATCTGTTCAGCCGTAGGCAGTCTAGAAGACACAACAGGCTGCAAATCCCCACTTGTATGCGACTCAGCAGGAGTGAGATTGGGGAAATAGGTGAATTGAAATGAGGTGCAGCCACTGGCAGACCTGATTGCAGAGCCAGTGCTTGCTCGGCACAGGGTCCGCAGACCCGTGCCCTGTCAGCATCAGCATGGGGTTGTCCACACGCTATACACAGCCGGTCTTGTCCCCGAGGGACCCCGGTCACATAATTCTGAGATGCCTCGATATGGTGATTATTAAGGCACAATATGCCAGCAGGGATTTACGCTATAGGCCACCCTGGATGCCCCAAAGACCCGCTAGGGAAGTGGGAGTATTTTACAAGGCCCGCTATAAATTACACTGGGCCGGGAGAAGCCAATGGTGTTCCCCAGTCTGAAAGACATAATGAGAAGAGAATGGTGTCAGAACCGAAACACTACAATGAGTATAAACCGCCCGAGAGGACACTTACGGTACCATGGTAAGCAGGAACGCCCCACGCGTCGCGCGCGAACAGACAAGATGGCGCCCGTGTACCTCGAAGGGCGGGCCAAAGCGTGCCATGACGCGGAGCACGCCAAACCAGACCCCGCCCTCCCGAAGAGCGCGAAGTCCAACATCAGCCAATGAGGACACAGAGGTATCGCTGCCGCCCGGCGCGGAACATCCAACGAAGGAAAAAAAAAAAAAACGCGCGCGGCGGTGGCAGTCATACGAGTAAAATACAAATAAATGCGCGGCGGCTGACACCATATCTATAAGAGTCAGACTAAGGCCATATACGTGCAACGATCATATACAGACCACACAGGCACACCCCCCCCCACTTTATTTCCCCCTACAACGGGGGGAACGAGGGAGGATGGCGGCCCTTCGTACAGGGCCCACCGCTACACGGGGCAATAAAGTGGGAGGGGCATCCCATAGAGGCTCACCATCAGCCTACACCGCCTACCCTTTGGTGGGGGACTGCGGAGGAGCAGCGCTCCATAAGCACGCACGGTGCTGCCTACCGTCACCCGACCAGCGCAGCCCAGGCTGGGAGGCACATCACAAGGAGGATGGGTGGGAATAGTCCAACAGGGCCGCAGGCTTTAATAGCCCCGCTCACCTGCGAGAGAGTGATACTTCATGTCTTCGCAGTCAGCACTGAAGAGAAATCTGGGGATTTGTGGGAGGTCCCTGGGTATTTGAGGGGCCGGGAGGAGCCTGTTTTGCATGTCTCTGCAGTGCAGCACCATCTGGTGGAGGATAACCCAAGTGTAAGTACTATATCTGGAGCAGGACGTACTGTATACTAAGAATAAGGAAATGGTTGGCCTTGGGGTTGTTCAACTTTACAGTGTTGTTCCACTTAAAAGTGGAAAAAAAAACAGTTTTTTCCACTCACCTAGGTTTTGGTCTGCTTTACTGGGACATTCCATGTAGAGTTGGCCCTGTGTGTGAAACCCCCCATTTCAGCTGGTATTCTTACCACTGTGGCAATCCCATAGTGCATGCATGGGCTCTCCTCCAATTGGAATATATTGCTGTGTGACCCCAGCTAGCTCTGAATATATTGTGTCACCCACCAACCTATTGTAAATGAATGGAATGCCGGGTGCCCCCCTTGTGTGGGTGTATACATCAGCCCTAGGCATGTGCCAGACTGGTCATTTTACAGGTGAACCAGGGTTTACACACAGGGGCATCCCTCTGTGGGATGCTCCAGAGACAGGGATTCGACAGACCTTGGAGTTCCTTAGACTCTAGGGCTGGGAAAAGAGGATTGGGGAGAGTGGGATGTTTACTGTTCTGGGTTTTGGTCCGTTTTACAGGGGCATTTTGATCTGTGTGTGCAATCTCCTGGATCGACAGTTATCTTAAGTCCACACTTGCACAGTGCCTGGGCAGGCTCTTATCTAATCAGAATAAAATTTGGTGCATATTAATGCCCGGCAATCTATTCTGAAATAAAAAAAAATGGCAATGATGCTTCCCGTTGGCTGCTCCTCTGCCACCAGACATTCAGATATGTCAGGCCGGGGTGCGCACAACAGATAGTGTAGTGTTGGGGACGCTGTTGGAGACTTGTGCATGTGCCAATGGAACCAAACTGCAGAAGGGGGTGTTTTACACAGTGGGGCATCTAAAATCAGGATGCCTATGGGGAGGGCTTTCTCCTGCCCTTCTAGTTTTTTTTACTCTAGAGCAGGCTGTATTGCGCTTTAGTCACATACAATGGTTAAAATTAAAGTGTACCTAAAATGTAATAAAATGCTAGGTACTCTTTACTCCTTCCTTATGTAACATGCTCCACCTGTTTTTAAAGTGATCCTAAAGTCTAAAAGTCGGGTCATAATCCCCCTTCGTGGACCATACTTACCACCCCATACCGGGCAGCATTAAATGGCTGTGGACAGGTACACGGGGAGGCTGAATCATTACTAGCGCCAGGTACCGGCAGATGAGCGCCTGTAGCGAGGCACTTAGAGCGACCGCTAGTAATCTCTGTGATCGGGTATGGGGCCGCTTTTACAGAGCGCCTCAGTCTCTGGCCGGCATTGATGAATGTTGTATGTGAGTCGTTCTAACACCAGTACAGCGCTGTATGGGAGCGAACGGTAGCGACTGGTCAGTGCAACCGACTCACACCATATTCATCAAAAAACAGCCTCACTCTTCTCATTCGGATCGCTGGGGGGATGGGCGCGGCCGCTATATACCGGATAAGGCAGAGGGATGGGCCCAGAGGTTGGAGTGTGGCCCCCTTTTTAGGTCGTTGACCCAGCGGGAGCGTTGGGCGTTGTTGGCCGCCCTGTGCCCGATCGTTCAGTGTGTCCCTAGGGGAGCGTGGTTCGTTCGGACCCACACCAACCACGAATGTGATGCTTTTGTTGAGATGCCGCGTCGTTTTCGCCCTGGGATCCTCTTTGTTATTGTCTCTATCCACTGTTTTGTAAAATTTGCAAAATTTCAATAAAGATATATTGAAGTAAAAAACAGCCTCACATAGCGCCGGCACTCAAAATGAGGTCGTTGTAGCCCAGAGCGCCAGAAGCTGTGTGATTAAAGTCCGTTTTTTGAACATATATCCACCAGTAACAAAGCAAAAACATATGGAATGACATTGTTGTAACATTGTGACATGAACACTTTAATACCAGACCTGTAATGACAATTCTGCATAAAAAAATTTAAAAAGTTTTAAAAAATGTATTCAAATTGGCCAGGAGAGGTCACACAATGATTTGATACAAAACTAAAAAAATTATTAAAATAAAGCCGTGTTTAAAGAGAATAAATGGAATGTCCATTGAAATGTATGGGAGAGCGACAGGTAATACCTGGCTCTCTGAAAGCCAGAGCGATGTCGGGATCCGCAGAGCCATTTGTGATGATGAATCGGTCGCTACGTGCCGCTGTTAGAGTCGCTCACCGCTTTGATAAATGTGGTATTGCGTACAGCGCCTGGCAGTCACCGTTCTCTACGTCGCGCTACCTATTGCTGCCAGTCGTTACCTGTCGCTATGGCTTGATGAATAAACCCCATAGACATGCTGCTGGGTACATGGCAGTATACTTATTAACGTACAGACGGTGCACTGTGGGAGCATGGAGGGAGATCAGCAATAGGCGATAATGGTAATGGGCATCAGTGGCTTTATTTATCAGCACACCAGGATGAATCCTCAGAGTGGTAGATAAGGAAACAATGGTTGGTTTGTATACTTAGCCTGGACAACCCTTGAAATGTATTTTTCGCTGTATAACATGCAAAATTGGGGGGAAAATGTCAGTGTGTGTTATTGGACAAATGTAAAAAAAATGGGATGGGGGAATGCATCACTGCCTATGGGAATGAGATCGGGGGATGCCACACTGGCTATGGAGAATGGGGTGGGAGTAATGGCAAGCTGCCTATGGGAATGGGGGAATGCCACACTGCTTATGGGGATGAGATTGGGGGGTGCCACACTGCCTATGGGAATGGGATGGGGGAATGACACACTGCATATGGGAATAAGATTGGGAGGTGCCACACTGCCTATGGGATTGGGGGAATGCCACACTGCCTATGGGAATGAGATTGGGGGGTGCCACACTGCCTATGGGAATGGGATTGGGGGAATGACACACTGCATATGGGAATAAGATTGGGAGGTGCCACACTGCCTATGGGATTGGGGGAATGCCACACTGCCTATGGGAATGAGATTGGGGGGTGCCACACTGCCTATGGGAATGGGATTGGGGGAATGACACACTGCATATGGGAATGGCATGGGGGAATGACACACTGCCTATGGGAATAAGATTGGGAGGTGCCACACTGCCTATGGGATTGGGGGAATGCCACACTGCCTATGGGAATGAGATTGGGGGGTGCCACACTGCCTATGGGAATGGGATGGGGGAATGACACACTGCATATGGGAATGGCATGGGGGAATGACACACTGCCTATGGGAATGGGATGGGGGAATGACACACTGCCTATGGGAATAGGAGGGGGGAATGCCACACTGCCTATGGGGAATGGGATGGGGGAATGCCACACTGCCCATGGGAATGAGATGGGGAAATGCCACATTGCATATAGGAATGGGAGGGGGGATGCAACACCGTCTATGGAAATAAGAGGGACAATAGCACATTGCTTATGGGAATGGGAGGGGGGATGCCACCCTGCCTGTTGGGATGGTATGGAGGAATGCCACATTGGCTATGGAGAATGGGGTGGGGGTAATGCCACACTGGTAATGGGAGGGGGGATGCCACACTGCCCATGGAGAATGAGGTTGGGGGGGATGTCACACTGCCTGTAATGGGGTGTTTTAGCACAACATTTGGTTAAGAATATTTGTATCCTTATTTTCCTCCTCCATATCCTAGGTGTGTCTTATAGGGGGAAAATCCGGTATGTTTTCCAAGATATGTAAACTAAAAAAATAATAGTATACTAAAGGAAAAGAAGGAAATGGAAAATAAATTTGAGTGAGAAAAAGGCTGTTAGGAGGAGACTCATGGGATGCAGGACATAATGTACCATACCCTGGGATGGATCACATGACCTAGGAATTTAGTCATGTCAGCTCTGTTCTTGTCTGTTCTTGAGCCCTTCACATCTTCATGCATCTCCAAGCTTGCGCAATCACCTGCTTAGCAGCTATTAAAATATGAATAAGCTTTATTTAAATATTCATCACAGCCGCTTGTGCTGAAATCTCAGTATTGCCGTGATACACTTTGATTAATGTTTTTACATTTTTTTTTCTTTTCAATAATTTTTATTGAAGATATCTATAAACACTTTTGGTATATCTGATATAACTAGAGATGAGCGAACTTTTGAAAAATTCGATTCGACTGATTCGCCGAATTTTCCGACAAAAATCGTTTCGACCCGAATAAATTCGCGACGAATCGCTATTAAAAACGGCTATTTCTGAGCCTCCTAGAGCCTCAATAGGGTTGTAAACCATTCTGCCTTGCTGTAACACGCACAGGATGCGTGCTGGGTTAGTTAAATAATACTTTGAAGAAATATCACATGCAGATCAGAGGCATCGCTAATATAATCGCAGAGCGGCACAATTGAATTCAAGAGAGTTGAAGTGGCATCACTATGAGGGGCAGAAGGAGCCCAAACATTGCTTTAAAGAGACACTGGAGTTGGCAGCAGCAGGAGCCCAAAAATTGGATGAATCACACCCTGGAGTTGGCAGCAGCAGCAGGAGCCCAAACATTACTTTAAAGAGACCCTGGGGTTGGCTTCAGGAGCCCAAAAATTGGATGAATCACACCCTGGAGTTGGCAGCAGCAGCAGGAGCCCAAATATTACTTTAAAGAGACCCTGGGGTTGGCCTCAGGAGCCCAAAAATTGGATGAATCACACCCTGGAGTTGGCAGCAGCAGCAGCAGGAGCCCAAATATACACTGGAGTTGGCTTCAGGAGCCCAAAAATTGGATGAATCACACCCTGGAGTTGGCAGGAGTTGACAGCAGCAGCAGGAGCCCAAACATTACTTAAAAGAGACACTGGGGTTGGCTTCAGGAGCCCAAAATTGGATGAATCACACCCTGGAGTTGGCAGCAGCAGCAGCAGGAGCCCAAATATACACTGGAGTTGGCTTCAGGAGCCCAAAAATTGGATGAATCACACCCTGGAGTTGGCAGGAGTTGACAGCAGCAGCAGGAGCCCAAACATTACTTAAAAGAGACACTGGGGTTGGCTTCAGGAGCCCAAAAATTGGATGAATCACACCCTGGAGTTGGCAGCAGCAGCAGCAGGAGCCCAAATATTACTTAAAAGAGACACTGGGGTTGGCTTCAGGAGCCCAAAAATTGGATGAATCACACCCTGGAGTTGGCAGCAGCAGCAGCAGGAGCCCAAATATTACTTTAAAGAGACACTGGGGTTGGCCTCAGGAGCCCAAAAATTGGATGAATCACACCCTGGAGTTGGCAGAAGTTGGCAGCAGGAGCCCAAACATTACTTAAAAGAGACACTGGGGTTGGCTTCAGGAGCCCAAAAATTGGATGAATCACACCCTGGAGTTGGCAGGAGTTGACAGCAGCAGCAGGAGCCCAAACATTACTTAAAAGAGACACTGGGGTTGGCTTCAGGAGCCCAAAAATTGGATGAATCACACCCTGGAGTTGGCAGCAGCAGGAGCCCAAATATTACTTTAAAGAGACCCTGGGGTTGGCCTCAGGAGCCCAAAAATTGGATGAATCACACCCTGGAGTTGGCAGAAGTTGGCAGCAGCAGCAGCAGGAGCCCAAATATACACTTGAGTTGGCTTCAGGAGCCCAAAAATTGGATGAATCACACCCTGGAGTTGGCAGGAGTTGACAGCAGCAGCAGGAGCCCAAACATTACTTAAAAGAGACACTGGGGTTGGCTTCAGGAGCCCAAAAATTGGATGAATCACACCCTGGAGTTGGCAGAAGTTGGCAGCAGCAGCAGCAGGAGCCCAAATATTACTTCAAAGAGACCCTGGGGTTGGCTTCAGGAGCCCAAAAATTGGATGAATCACACCCTGGAGTTGGCAGCAGCAGCAGCGGGAGCCCTAATATTACTTTAAAGAGACACTGGGGTTGGCCTCAGGAGCCCAAAAATTGGATGAATCACACCCTGGAGTTGCAAGCAGCAGCAGGAGCCCAAATATTACTTTAAAGAGACCCTGGGGTTGGCCTCAGGAGCCCAAACATTGGATGAATCACACCCTGGAGTTGGCAGAAGTTGGCAGCAGCAGCAGCAGGAGCCCAAATATACACTGGAGTTGGCTTCAGGAGCCCAAAAATTGGATGAATCACACCCTGGAGTTGGCAGGAGTTGACAGCAGCAGCAGGAGCCCAAACATTACTTAAAAGAGACACTGGGGTTGGCTTCAGGAGCCCAAAAATTGGATGAATCACACCCTGGAGTTGGCAGGAGTTGACAGCAGCAGCAGGAGCCCAAATATTACTTTAAAGAGACACTGGGGTTGGCCTCAGGAGCCCAAAAATTGGATGAATCACACCCTGGAGTTGGCAGCAGCAGGAGCCCAAATATACACATAGGAGTTGGCTTCAGGAGCCCAAAAATTGGATGAATCACACCCTGTGGAGAGTCATGTGGAGAAAAAGTAGCTTAGTTAGTAATATCTACATAAAATTATGAATAAACAAATGCAAAAGTATTGCCAAAGTGAAGTTTTGTTTGAGGGTGTGTTTCCACCTTTTAATTAAATCAGAAACAAGAAGGTATCATTGCCTCTGACTAATTAGCCCTCAAAAATTCTTGGAATTTTTAATCTGGAATCATGTCTGATCCGTCTTATCCGAAGAATATTAATAAAAAGTAAGCGTAACTTAAAGGATTTTTTATTAATACTTACTTGTGGTCCGATGCGGAGGAATGTCTGTAACTGGAGAGCAGCGCCTTAAATCTGTTTTGCACGATCCATCTTTCTTTAGTGTAGGTCTGGCCCCGTCATCAATCTACTGGAATACATCAGGCATTGTTGGGAGGAAAGCTTGGATGATCCATGCGCCATTCATTTCCACGCAGGGCAGTCTCTGGAAAAAAAAAAAATTTTTTCTTTTTTTCATATAAAAACAAATGGTTATTCTTGCTTTTCAACCATATGTTCCACAGCTTTACCAGTCATTGTGTCAGCCAATGAAGCAACTTTGTCTCGAAGTGCTGCAAAAGCAGTCCACTGCATCACAAGTGGCATCTGACACCCCCAGTCAACTGTCTGTCTGTTATGCTTTGGGTTCAGCTCCACTATCCATTGATGAAGATCTGATAATCATAAAATTCAGCAGCTACTGCCCAGCCAAGAAGTGGAGGAGACACTCGCCTCTTCTTCCACTAGCCGGCAATTAGTGATGAAGAGAGTGTCGTGGGAGGAGGTGTTGCAAGCCGAGGTAGTGGAAGAGGGTCCCTGGAGTCTGCGGTGGTGGCGGCGGCAGCAGCAGCAGCAGCAGATTATTGCGGACTGTTGTTCGGAAAAATCAGCTACTCAGCGATGTGGCAGTGTTTCATGCAGCATCCTGTGGAGAAAAAGTAGGTTAGTTAGTGTATATACATAAAATTATGAATAGACAAATGCAATGGTATTGCCAAAGTGAAGTTTTGTTTGAGGGTGTGTTTCCACCTTGTAATTAAATCAGAAACAACTAGCTATCATTTGCCTCTGAATAATTAGCCCTCAAAAATTCTTGGAATTTTTAATCTTGATGTCTGAGGGATTTCTCCTCTCAGACAGCGTCACCATAAGTCCAGCCTGCTGCATTACACTTGGAAGAACATCTTGTTTGCGCTGCGACAAGGAAGCCAGAGTCATGCGTCCTGACATGGCACACGTGTTCAGTCTAGTTGTCAAGCGTTTTCTGAAGTCTTGCCCCCATCTGAAAGACATCCGAACAACAGGAAAGAAAGTTAGCATGCACTTCTGGCACTCCTACACCACCAAGCACAACCTTATTGAGCCTCAGCGTCACAACGGTGTACCCCACCATAGTCTGATTTGCGATGTTTCCACCCGTTGGAATTCCACCCTCCATATGCAGGATCCACTATAGCAGTGGTCCCCAACCCTGTCCTCAAGGCCCACCAACAGGCCAGGTTTTGCAGATCTCCACAAAGATGCACAGGTGGAGTAATTAGTGCAGCTGCAGAGCAATAGAGCTGGCTATTTGGAGATCCAAAAAACATGACATGTTGGTGGGCCTTGAGGACAGGGTTGAGGACCACTGCACTATAGGAACAGAGAAAAGCCATCACGGATTTCTGGATGATCCAAACGGATAGGGGGACACCCCTGTGTAAATTCAATGTAAACCATTGGCAGCTCATACGTGACACCGACCGTTTGCTCAGGCCCTTTGAGGAAGCTACGTTATTAGTCAGTTGCCAGGACTATGAGATGAATGATGAGATTCCACTGCTTCATGTACTACAACACATGTTGGAAACCATGGCTGGTCAGGGCACTGGAGACATGGCACATACATTTCACAGCCACATGAAGCCTGTGGGGGCTGAAGTGGAGGAGGAGGGGGGTGGGGCACAGCAAAC
Organism: Gastrophryne carolinensis; assembly: GCA_027917425.1. Classification (NCBI taxonomy): domain Eukaryota; kingdom Metazoa; phylum Chordata; class Amphibia; order Anura; family Microhylidae; genus Gastrophryne; species Gastrophryne carolinensis. Next base: position 30,241,263 of record CM051235.1, on the reverse strand, counting down.
CACAGTTTAGGTTTCACAAAATGACCATTTTATCTAGTCATCTGACAGGAGAGGAGGAGCAGGAGCAGCCACAGGAGCTAGAGGGTTGTGAGTAAGGCGAGACAGAGGACCCAGACACACCATGGCAGTTTACAGTGGAGATGGAGACAGGTAGTCCCTCCGAGTCACTTGCACAAATGGCACGATGCATGCTCACATGCATGCGTACTAGTGAGCGCAGAATTGTCTCCATTTGTCAGCGGGAAGACTTCTGGCTCTCCAACTTATTGGACCCTCGCTTCCGGCACAAAATGGGGGCATTTTTTACGCCCACTGAGAGGGAGGACAAACTGACCTACTACAGAGACATCCCACGTAGTCAGTTGGGCGATGTCTATCTGCGCCATGGCCCATACTCCCACAGGTCTGACTCGGGGGGAAGTCTGCGATCACCTTCCACTGCCATGGCTGCTGGGGGGGTGGAAGGAGCAGCAGCAGCAGCTCCATCAGCAGCAGCCTCAGTCTTCAGTCGCTAGTGAGTAGCTTTCTACACCCGCATAGTGAGTCTACTCATGAGCAGCAGGAAGACCTGGAGCTGGACCTCAAACAGCAGGTCATGTCATACCTTGACATGACCATGCCAACACACCTTCAAGATCCACTGGATTTGCTGGGAAGCCAAACTTGACTTGTGCCCGCAACTAGCAGAGTTTGCCCTGGAAAAGCTGTACTGGCCGGACAGTAGTTGATTTAGATGGCAACTGGGCTGCTCTATATAACGAAGCAAAATGGCAAATTTACCTCACTATATAAGCTATTGCCCCTCAGATTTACACAGGGGCTGCTCTATATTATGCTGCAAAATGGCAAATTAACCTCACAATATAAGCTATTGCAGCTCTATATAAATAAAAATAAATAAATAAAAAAAAGGGCCCGTAGAAGCTTATTTAGTATAACAGATAGGGTGACATGTGCTGGTTTGGGATGCCCATATGGGCTAGTGTTTTGGCAGCAGTACAAAAACCAATGCAAAATGCAATAGCTTAATAAAGCTGATGCTGATCAACGCTTATTTAGTATAACAGATGGGGTGCAACATGCAGGTTTGGGATGCCCTGCGGCCTGGTGTATTTAAAGCAGACCAAAACCAATTCAAAATGCAATAACTTAATAAAGCTGAGGCTGTAGATGCTTATTTAGTATAAACAGGTAGGGTGCAAGGTGCAGCTTTGGGGTGCCCTGCGGCCTGGTTAAATGAAAGCAGTCAAAAAGGAAGTGCAAACTGAAGTAGCTTAATGAAGCTGATGCTGATCAACGCTTATGTTGTATACCAGATAGGGTGCAAGGTGCAGCTTTGGGGTGCCCTGCGGCCTGGTTTATTAAAAGCAGTCAAAAACAAGTGCAAACTGAAGTAGCCTGATCAACGCTTATGTTGTATAACAGATAGCATGTGCCTTGGGATGCCCGTGTGGCCTGTTATATTTCAAGCTGAACAAAAAGTAACAATAATCCAAGTATGAGACATCATTTTGACCTTCTTTACATCGCCATACTGTGAAAAAAAAAAATTAATTTCATGCCGATCAATCCAAAGGTCAATGCCCCTAACAAAAATAGTGTTCGGCATAAGTTTTCCTTCTGGAAGGACGTAACCTTTAGTTTACATGGTTGGGGTAGGTTATCTTACAAATTGGGATACCCCAGGCAGCAGTGTCATTGAAAGAGACAGATTGTAATGCAGGCCATACGCAAGCAGAGAAACTCAGGCTGCAACAGGCCTATTTAGTTTACATGGTTGGGGTAGGTTATCTTACAAATTGGGATACCCCACTGTATATGAAACCAAATATAAATGCACACCCAAAAGTGGACAATCAGCCTCCAAGAGGCCTGCTTAGTTTAAATAAGAGAGCTGCTTAGTATGGTAGGTAGGTTATGTTATGTTACAGAATGGGATGCCCCAAGCAGACTTGAGATCAGTATATGTGCACACAGCAGCAGTGTGTTAGCAGGCTCATACAGGCCAAATTTCTTTAAATAACTGTGCAGCTTACAGTTAATGCAGAGGCTAATGGTATGTTACAGAATGGGATGCCCCAAGCAGACTTGAGATCAGTATATATGCACACAGCAGCAGTGTGTTAGCAGGCTCATACAGGCCAAATTTCTTTAAATAACTGTGCAGCTTACAGTAAATGCAGAGGCTAATGGTATGTTACAGAATGGGATGCCCCAAGCAGACTTGAGATCAGTATATATGCACACAGCAGCAGTGTGTTAGCAGGCTCATACAGGCCAAATTTCTTTAAATAACTGTGCAGCTTACAGTTAATGCAGAGGCTAATGGTATGTTACAGAATGGGATGCCCCAAGCAGACTTGAGATCAGTATATATGCACACAGCAGCAGTGTGTTAGCAGGCTCATACAGGCCAAATTTCTTTAAATAACTGTGCAGCTTACAGTAAATGCAGAGGCTAATGGTATGTTACAGAATGGGATGCCCCCAGCAGACTTGAGATCAGTATATATGCACACAGCAGCAGTGTGTTAGCAGGCTCATACAGGCCAAATTTCTTTAAATAACTGTGCAGCTTACAGTAAATGCAGAGGCTAATGGTATGTTACAGAATGGGATGCCCCCAGCAGACTTGAGATCAGTATATATGCACACAGCAGCAGTGTGTTAGCAGGCTCATACAGGCCAAATTTCTTTAAATAACTGTGCAGCTTACAGTAAATGCAGAGGCTAATGGTATGTTACAGAATGGGATGTCCCAAAAACCAGAGAGCACCTGGCAGGCAGCAGTAAGACTATGCACAGCAAAAGTGTCTTTATCATGCCTAATTTCAATTAGAATAGGTGCAAATGGTTAGGTTCTTAAATAGAGGCTGGTGTAGTCACAGAATGGGATGCCCTAAAAACCAGCAGTAAGTACACCTGGCAGGGACAAGTAGTGCTATGCCCAGCAAAGTGTCTTTATCAGGCCTAATTTCAATTATAATAAGTGCAAATGGTTATATGGTCTTAAACAGAGGCTGTTGTAGTCACAGAATGGGATGCCCTGGCAGGGTCCAGAAGTACTATGTCGAGCAAAAGTGTCTTTATCAGGCCTAATTTCAAATATAATAAGAGCAAATGGTTATATGGTCTTAAACAGAGGCTGCTTTAGTCACAGAATGGGATGCCCCCAAAAAAGATCCAGTAGTACTATGCCCAGCAAAAGTGTCTTTATCAGGCCTAATTTCAAATATAATAAGAGCAAATGGTTATATGGTCTTAAACAGAGGCTGCTTTAGTCACAGAATGGGATGCCCTGGCAGGGACAAGTAGTGCTATGCCCAGCAAAAGTGTCTTTATCAGGCCTAATTTCAAATATAATAAGAGCAAATGGTTATATGGTCTTAAACAGAGGCTGCTGTAGTCACAGAATGGGATGCCCCCAAAAAAGATCCAGTAGTACTATGCCCAGCAAAAGTGTCTTTATCAGGCTAATTTCAAATATAATAAGAGCAAATGGTTATATGGTCTTAAACAGAGGCTGCTTTAGTCACAGAATGGGATGCCCCCAAAAAAGATCCAGTAGTACTATGCCCAGCAAAAGTGTCTTTATCAGGCCTAATTTCAAATATAATAAGAGCAAATGGTTATATGGTCTTAAACAGAGGCTGCTTTAGTCACAGAATGGGATGCCCTGGCAGGGACAAGTAGTGCTATGCCCAGCAAAAGTGTCTTTATCAGGCCTAATTTCAAATATAATAAGAGCAAATGGTTATATGGTCTTAAACAGAGGCTGCTTTAGTCACAGAATGGGATGCCCCCAAAAAAGATCCAGTAGTACTATGCCCAGCAAAAGTGTCTTTATCAGGCCTAATTTCAAATATAATAAGAGCAAATGGTTATATGGTCTTAAACAGAGGCTGCTTTAGTCACAGAATGGGATGCCCTGGCAGGGACAAGTAGTGCTATGCCCAGCAAAAGTGTCTTTATCAGGCCTAATTTCAAATATAATAAGAGCAAATGGTTATATGGTCTTAAACAGAGGCTGCTTTAGTCACAGAATGGGATGCCCTGGCAGGGACAAGTAGTGCTATGCCCAGCAAAAGTGTCTTTATCAGGCCTAATTTCAAATATAATAAGAGCAAATGGTTATATGGTCTTAAACAGAGGCTGCTTTAGTCATAGAATGGGATGCCCTGGCAGGGACAAGTAGTGCTATGCCCAGCAAAAGTGTCTTTATCAGGCCTAATTTCAAATATAATAAGAGCAAATGGTTATATGGTCTTAAACAGAGGCTGCTTTAGTCACAGAATGGGATGCCCCCCAAAAAGATCCAGTAGTACTATGCCCAGCAAAAGTGTCTTTATCAGGCCTAATTTCAAATATAATAAGAGCAAATGGTCATATGGTCTTAAACAGAGGCTGCTTTAGTCACAGAATGGGATGCCCTGGCAGGGACAAGTAGTGCTGTGCCCAGCAAAAGTGTCTTTATCAGGCCTAATTTCAAATATAATAAGAGCAAATGGTTATATGGTCTTAAACAGAGGCTGCTTTAGTCACAGAATGGGATGCCCTGGCAGGGACAAGTAGTGCTATGCCCAGCAAAAGTGTCTTTATCAGGCTAATTTCAAATATAATAAGAGCAAATGGTTATATGGTCTTAAACAGAGGCTGCTTTAGTCACAGAATGGGATGCCCTGGCAGGGACAAGTAGTGCTATGCCCAGCAAAAGTGTCTTTATCAGGCCTAATTTCAAATATAATAAGAGCAAATGGTTATATGGTCTTAAACAGAGGCTGCTGTAGTCACAGAATGGGATGCCCCCAAAAAAGATCCAGTAGTACTATGCCCAGCAAAAGTGTCTTTATCAGGCTAATTTCAAATATAATAAGAGCAAATGGTTATATGGTCTTAAACAGAGGCTGCTGTAGTCACAGAATGGGATGCCCCCAAAAAAGATCCAGTAGTACTATGCCCAGCAAAAGTGTCTTTATCAGGCTAATTTCAAATATAATAAGAGCAAATGGTTATATGGTCTTAAACAGAGGCTGCTTTAGTCACAGAATGGGATGCCCCCAAAAAAGATCCAGTAGTACTATGCCCAGCAAAAGTGTCTTTATCAGGCTAATTTCAAATATAATAAGAGCAAATGGTTATATGGTCTTAAACAGAGGCTGCTTTAGTCACAGAATGGGATGCCCCCAAAAAAGATCCAGTAGTACTATGCCCAGCAAAAGTGTCTTTATCAGGCCTAATTTCAAATATAATAAGAGCAAATGGTTATATGGTCTTAAACAGAGGCTGCTTTAGTCACAGAATGGGATGCCCTGGCAGGGACAAGTAGTGCTATGCCCAGCAAAAGTGTCTTTATCAGGCCTAATTTCAAATATAATAAGAGCAAATGGTTATATGGTCTTAAACAGAGGCTGCTTTAGTCACAGAATGGGATGCCCTGGCAGGGACAAGTAGTGCTATGCCCAGCAAAAGTGTCTTTATCAGGCTAATTTCAAATATAATAAGAGCAAATGGTTATATGGTCTTAAACAGAGGCTGCTTTAGTCACAGAATGGGATGCCCTGGCAGGGAAAAGTAGTGCTATGCCCAGCAAAAGTGTCTTTATCAGGCCTAATTTCAAATATAATAAGAGCAAATGGTTATATGGTCTTAAACAGAGGCTGCTGTAGTCACAGAATGGGATGCCCCCAAAAAAGATCCAGTAGTACTATGCCCAGCAAAAGTGTCTTTATCAGGCCTAATTTCAAATATAATAAGAGCAAATGGTTATATGGTCTTAAACAGAGGCTGCTGTAGTCACAGAATGGGATGCCCCCAAAAAAGATCCAGTAGTACTATGCCCAGCAAAAGTGTCTTTATCAGGCTAATTTCAAATATAATAAGAGCAAATGGTTATATGGTCTTAAACAGAGGCTGCTTTAGTCACAGAATGGGATGCCCCCAAAAAAGATCCAGTAGTACTATGCCCAGCAAAAGTGTCTTTATCAGGCCTAATTTCAAATATAATAAGAGCAAATGGTTATATGGTCTTAAACAGAGGCTGCTTTAGTCACAGAATGGGATGCCCTGGCAGGGACAAGTAGTGCTATGCCCAGCAAAAGTGTCTTTATCAGGCCTAATTTCAAATATAATAAGAGCAAATGGTTATATGGTCTTAAACAGAGGCTGCTTTAGTCACAGAATGGGATGCCCTGGCAGGGACAAGTAGTGCTATGCCCAGCAAAAGTGTCTTTAACAGGCTAATTTCAAATATAATAAGAGCAAATGGTTATATGGTCTTAAACAGAGGCTGCTGTAGTCACAGAATGGGATGCCTCACAGCAGACTTAAGATCAGTTCAGTATATATGCACAGTTAGTTAGTATAAGCAGCCTGAAAACGCTAACAAAGCCTGTCAGGCTGGATGAAAAAAAAAAAAAAAACTGACAGCCTCCGATTTTCCATTCCTTTCCCTGTTTTTCGCTGACTTTCTGTCTGTCTCCTGTCTGTCTCCTGCCTGTCTCCAGCTTGTCCCTGTCTGTCCCTGCCTGTCTAACTGTCTAACTGTTTCTCCCTCAGCTACACAGCGTTCTGTCTCTCACGAATGCAATAGAGAAATGAGGCAGGAAAGCAAGATGGCCGGCCTTAAATACCGCTGTGACGTCACCGGGCTTGCTGGCTGCTGATAGGCTGCATGTGACTGTCCCAGCATACACTGCCCCAGCTTACATGTCTGGACATGTCCCGTCCGCCATCTTAGAATGCCTGTAATGTAAATGAATGGATGTTAAAGGAAAACTTCGAGCGATCGAATCGCGGGGAAATTCGGATTCGATCCGAATCGAATTTTTCCTGAAATTCGGATCGAATCCGGGTTCGTCCGGATCGATTCGCTCATCCCTAGATATAACAGATCATAGACATCCTAATATAAACCAATTTGTGCACATAAACACATCATTTAAATCCTATATTCTAATTATAAAGTATAAAGGCTTATGTCATAAAAAACTAGACACAGTACATTTTATCAATTTCATTAAATCTAACCCCTTCTCCAAACATAAATTATAACAAAGAAATCAGCATATAACACAACCTTATAATAATAAAAGGTTAGAATCAAAATCGGAAGGTAAGAAATTTTCTATCCGCGGAGCCCAAACCTCTCGAAATCCCTCAAGATTCCCAATATTAATTGCTGACAGTTTCTCCATGGCCATAATATTATTAACTCTGTTGATATCACATCTTTTTTTACCCTTTTTCTCGCTTGCAATTAGGGGGGTTACAGATTGATGGGGCTATAAATGTCAATTTGAATCTAAGGCCCTTATTTATGAAGGAATAGCGACAGGTAGCGACTGGTGAGCGACCGGTAATGACGGGCCCCGCCACAAGAACGTCGGCTCCCCACCACAATCACACATTTATCAAGCCAATCCTGCTTAGCGACTGAGATAGCGCCAGATAGCCACTCATTCATCATTATTCCAGCCTCAGCCCACAGCGCCAGTGTCCGACCTTGAACAGCGACAGGTATGACCTCTCGCTACCTGGCGCTCTCCAATGCATTTCAATGGAACAATCTTTAAATATTCATAATTAATTGTTATTAATGTTTTTTTTTTTTTTTTTAATGTGAAAAATTCGGTGACCACTTCTGCCATGTTAGATAATTTTTTTAAGGTAAAAAAAAAACAAAACAATTGTGCAGAATTGAAATTACAGGTCTGATATTATTGGATTCATATTACTAAATTCTTAAAAAAAATAATTTATTTTTGGTTTCCAAAAATATGGTGGTTTGGGGGTTAAAAAACTACTTTTAACACATCGCCGCCAGCGCTCTGGGGTTTAAACATGCATTTCACAGCGCAAGAATATTTTGAGCGTGATTTTTTGAGGAATATGGTGGGAGCCGGTCGCTCTGACCAGTTGCTATCATGCGCTCCCATACAGCGCGGAACCTGTCAAATAGCGACTCCTCACCCAATATTCAACATTGCTGCACACCGACTCAGTCGCTATCAACAACCGAACAATGGCCAAGCACAGCGACTACTAGCGGGCGCTGTGAAAATACTGCTACAGTCGCTCAACTGTCGCTACCTGCCGCTATTAATGAATCGGCCTCTAAAACTACTCTATAAAAGCTCACAATTTGATGATATTGTAAACCTATCGGCAATAATAAGGCAGCAAGCAGCTCATCTGGTGCCTGTCCCATGTGCCCCTCCTCCATTTCCTGCAGCGAAGGGTACAAGCCCCTAGCAGAGACCCAAATTTTTCCCTCCTTTCAAATTCATTCCTCCAGGACCACGCAAAAAAGTGGTCTAACAGCCACTCTGTTCCTTTATGCTCTCAGTGTGAGCGAGCATGCCGTCCCTGACCACAGCAGAGCATGCTCAAGTCTCATAAAGCCGCGCCATGTCACAGCTTTCCCCGTTCAGCCATGGCCCAGTAATCGAATTAAAGAAAGCGGCTTCACGTAAAATACAAGGTATTTAAATATAATCGGACCGGTCTTTCCCTTCATGCGGGGAGCTCCAGTGAACACCAGGCCGGTCAGTAGACTCCCCACTCCGTAGTGGGTGTACTATGGTGGCCTCACTTCTTGGTTCCTGTCTGTCTCCAGTTCCCACAATGCGTCAGTAGGGATGAGCGGACCCGACTCGCAAAGTTCTCACCTGGGGATGTCATTACTGCAGCTTGAACCCCACCTGTTATATTGGACGTATTCTGGGGCTTATAGTCAGTCTGACACCTTTTAAAAAAGTAATATTTTAATTTATTTAAAGTGGACTTTCACCCGGATGAAGAGTCTATCTTATATGTTTCCCACTCCCTGAACATAGATTGCTCACATTAAAAATCATTCTACCTGCATCTACTGCATGTTATGAGCCTTTAAACATCCAAGATGGCGGCTCATGGAACATCAGGAAGGCTGAAAACAGGAAATGTCTTCTGACTGTATCACTCTGCATTTTGGGATTGCTGTCCTTTCCCTGATCCCAACTCTGCTCTGTCTGTGCAAAGCAAAGCTATAACCCGCCCCCTGCACTTTATCTGGCTCTCCTCTTCTCAGTATGTGATGCTTCTGAGTCAAGATGGCGGCACCCGTATCCTAGTCCTAAACAGAGTTGCAGCCCGGTGGGGGAAATAATAATAAATGACTAAAAACTTGAAATATATTAATTTTAGATGCTGGGAAATAGTTTTTTTAAGGGTTTGGGCTTTTCATTAAATGATGATGATGATGATATGAGTACTTCCCCCATCCCATTTTTTGCAGGGCAATTGCCCAGATGCCCCACCCTAGATTTGATCTCCAAAACATATATATATATATATATATATATATATATTTTGTTTTTTATTTTTATTTACTACTTTATTTATTTGTTTTCTGATATTGTTTTGACTACTTTCTCTACTCCATTTTGTGCAGGGCAGTCACCCTGGTGTCCCCCTCGATTTGCAGCCCTCTAGCCCTTGCTACACCCATTTTTCAGCCATTTTTGGGTCCCCACTGACCTCAATGGGGTTCGGATTCAGGTTGTGCTCGGGGACCCGAACCAAACTTTAGCTGCATGTTTAGGTGAACTTGGGATCCTGTCTGGCTCCTGCACTTACCCATACAGATGTGCTCCAGTACTCATTTCTAGACTCTCCAGCTTCTTCTGCTGTTGAGTCCTCCCTGTTATCCACATCAGGAGGGTCGCAGTGGGCACCATCGCTGGTGGTTGTGTTCCTCAGTCACCAGATCCCCTACAAGTACGTGACAGCTGGTCATGCCATTGTCAGGAACTGGCCATGGGCTGGTTGGGAGATTATTGGTCCCAAGTCTGCCACTGCCTACTTCTATTTGTAAAAGTATAGCATGCGCATAAGCCATATGATCTTCTAGCTAATTCATTCCTGCTCCCAGATAGAACATATATGCTTGGCATTGGTTTGCAGCTGCAATACTTTCTCTGTGATGAATATTTTAGATGTTATGAAAGATGAAATATCATTCTTATCACGGTCGGTTTTACCTCCTCAACGCCATCCTGCCAGTAGCCTGCAAAGAGAAGGGCTGCTGGGTTTCCTGCAGCTGTGCATTGTGGGTTATGTCAGCCCAATTCAGGCAGCAGAATGGATGGGATGCTGGGAAAGGAAGCCTCCAGGATGCTACAAGATGGCAATGACCAGGAGAAAATCAGTGTGGCGGCGTCTCAGCTTTGAGTGGATGCAGGAGGAGATGTAAGTGCTGATAATGACTTAGAGGCCGATTCATTAATAGCGGCAGGTAGCGACAGTTGAGCGACTGTAGCAGTATTTTCACAGCGCCCGCTAGTAGTCGCTGTGCTTGGCCATTGTTCGGTTGTTGATAGCGTCGGTGTGCAGTAATGTTGAATACAGGGTGACGAGTCGCTATTTGACAGGTTCCGCGATGTATGGGTGCGCATGATAGCGACTGGTCAGAGCGACCGGCTCCCACCACATTCATCAAAAAATCACGCTCAAAAAATGATTGCGCTGTGAAATGCATGAAATGCAAGAATTTAGTAATCTGAATACAATAATATCAGACCTGTAATATCAATTCTGCACAATTTTTTTTTTTTTTACCTTAAAAAAATTAACTAACATGGCAGAAGTGGTCACAGAATTTTTCACATTTAAAAAAAAAAAAAAAAAAAAAAAAAACAATAACAATTAATCATGAATATTTAAAGATTGTTCCATTGAAATGCATTGGAGAGCGCCAGGTAGCGAGAGGTCCTACCTGTCGCTGTTCAAGGTCGGACGCTGGCGCTGTGGGCTGAGGCTGGAATAATGATGAATGAGTGGTTATCTGGCGCTATCTCAGTCCCTAAGCAGGATTGGCTTGATAAATGTGTGATTGTGGTGGGGAGCCGGCGTTCTCGTGGCAGGGCCCGTCATTACCGGCCGCTCACCAGTCGCTATTCCTTCATAAATAAGGGCCCTAGTATCTTGCACGCAGGTGGAGCAGAAGGGAGTTTTGGGGAGTTTTTTTGCAATGTTGTTGGTCCAATTTAACCAGTACATTAAATATTACTGCATCTAATGCTCTTCCATAGACACAGCCAACAGACTACAACTCCTTGGCCCCAAAAGAATTATGGGGGTTATTTAAGAAGGGATAGCGCCAGGTAGTGCTTCGTAGCGGCAGGCAGCGTCTGGTGAACACCGGGAGCTGTACGGGAAACCACATATAAGAAAACGAATCTGGTGAGCCACTCTAACAACGCCATGTAGCGTCACATGGTGCTCTAGGTTCAAGAGCGCCAGTTATTACCTTTCGCTTGTGGCCACTCCCGGCCCCTTAAATAGCCAGGAACCTCCCACTAATTCTCAGTGTTGACAAGCAGTTATACAATAAACATAAACTGAACAATCACCATACAAAGGTAACCAAGAATAATGATAACAAGGGTGGGATGGAACAGGATGTGCTGTATACTTATAATACCAATTCTACAGGTGAGTATTCACAGAATTGCATTAATCCAAGTATACAGCACGTCCTGTTCCAGAATATTCCTTACACATGGGACATCCAATAGCAGTGTCCGTAAGGTAGGGTGGGATCCCCAAAGAGCAACGGCGAGCAGTTTAAACCACTGCCGCCTGTAGAAGTTTGCGGCCAAAAGCAGCATCAGCTGAGGCCCTAACATCAACTTTGTAAAACTTGGAAAAAGTATGAACAGAAGACCAAGTAGCGGCCTTACAAACTTGTTCAACAGAAGCCTGGTGCTGAAAAGCCCAAGAGGCACCAATAGCATGAGTAGAATGAGCAGTAAGGCGGAAGGGAGGCTCCCTCCCCTTAGCAGAATAGGCTCGTACCACAGCCTGACGGATCCACTTACTGATAGTGGACTTAGCCAGAGGCAGACCCATCCTAGGTCCAGAAGGGATAACAAAAAGAGCATCAGTCTTGCTAAAAGACTCAGTAGCTACCAAATAGAACTTCAAGGTCCTGACAACATCCAAAGAGTGTAAGACCCGCTCCTTAGAGTTACTAGGATTAGGACACAGAGAAGGCAAAACAATGTCTTGATTGAGATGAAAAGCAGACACAACCTCAGGCAAGAAATCTGGCTTGAACCGAAATACCACCTTGTTCTGGTGTCTCTCAAAGTAAGGAGGTTAAATGGAAAGTGCCGCCAACTCAGAAACACGCCTAACAGAATTGATAGCCACCAAAAAGGCTACCATAAGAGTCAAAATAGGCAAAGCAGCCTCACGAATACTCAAAAGGAGACCCCTGCATGGCAGATAAAACCAAATTCAAATCCCAGACTGATAACAAAGGCTTACATGGCGGGCGCACGTGAGTAACCCCCTGGAAAAAAGTCTTAACCAGACGGTGGTTGGCAAAAGACCTTTGGAAGAAAATAGCCAAGGCTGAAACATGGCCCTTGAGGGTACTAAGTTGAAGGCCCAAATCCAAACCATGCTGCAAGAATTCCAGAATCCTGGGAATAGAAAACACCTTACAGGGAAAGGACTTAGACTCACACCAGGCAATGTAAGCATGCCAGACCCTGTAATAGATAAAGGACAAGGACTTCTTCCTAGCCCTAATCGTGGTATCCACAACAGAGGCAGGCAGCCCCTTTTCCATCAAGATGGAGGTTTCAGCAACCAAGCCGTCAAAGCCAGCGTTTGTAAATTGGGATGGCGCAGCTGCCCCTGAGTGAACAGATCTGGATCCTTGGGTAGGACGTACTGATCTACTGCCAACTGCACGATGTCTGCCAACCACACCCTTCTTGGCCAACAGGGGGCCACCAGAATGGCTGGTACCCCCTCCTGGGCTATCTTGCGCTGCACCCTGCCCAGCAGAGGAAATGGAGGGAACACATGGAGGAGCCGAAACTCCCTCCAAGGCATTGCCAGCGCATCCGTGGCAAAGGCCAGAGGGTCCTGTGACAGAGACAAAGAATGGAAGCTTGTGATTGTGACGTGAAGCAAACAGGTCCATATCCGGCAAACCCCAGCGGTGGCACAGAGAGCGAAACACCCTGCTGCTGAGGGACCATTCTCCCAGACGAGAAGTCCCCCTGCTCAAGGAGTCCGCTTTCAGATTTTCCACCCCCGGGATTTACACTGCCGAGATGCAGGGAACATTCTCCTCCGCCCATGACAGTATCAGAGACACTTCCTTGAAGGCCCTCTTGCTCCGAGTCCCTACCTGATGATGATAGGCAACCGCTGTCTGATTGTCCGAGCGGATCTGAACAACCTGACCCCGAAGGTGTGGGGTCAATTGGGCGAGAACCAACCTTACCGCCCTCAGTTCCAGAATGTTGATAGGAGTATGAGCCTCCTGGGGGCACCACTGACCCTGGAATTTCAAGGACTTCCAGAAGCCCCCCAAATCTGTCAGACTGGCATCTGTAGTGACAGTCTCCCAGCAAGGGGTCAGAAAGGTCCTGCCCACCAAGAGATTCCTTGAGTCCAGCCACCACAAGAGGGACAGCCTGGTCAGGGGGGACAGAACAAACTCCTGGCACAGGGTCCCGATACCATACCGACAGTAGGTGAAGTTGAAGAGGTCTCATGTGAAACTGAGCATAGGGAACCGCTTTCGAAGCTGGACACCATCAGGCCCACCAGCTGCATCCCCTGCCGAATGGAGGGATGTGGACAAGACAGTAGTAATTGGGCCTGAGCTTGAAGATTCTCCACCTTCTGTTGAGGGAGAAACACCTTGACCTGTGATGTATCCAGAGTCATGCCCAGAAAGCACCAGAGGCGGGAACAGAGAAGACTTGGGATGGTTGATCACCCAGCCGAATGACTCCAGTGTGGTCACCACCACCTGGGTATCCAGCCCGGTCTGATGGAAGGACTGGGACGAGATCAGAATGTCATCCAAATAAGGGAGAAAGCGAATGCCCTGAGCTATCAGCAGAGCCATCACGCCCCCGCCAGCACCTTGGTGAATACCCTGGGAGCCGAGGTGATACCGAAGGGCAGTGCCACAAATTGATAATGCTGATCCACCAGAGCAAACCTGAGGAATTTCTGATGACCTGGAAAGATTGGTACATTAAGGTAAACGTCTTTGATGTCTACGGAGGTCATGAAGTCGCCTGGGCACAGTGAATTGACTGCAGAGCGCAGCGTCTCCATGCGAAAATGCTTGATTCTGACAAACTTGTTGAGACACTTTAAATCCAAGATGGGCCTGAGGGACCCATCCTTTTTGGGGACCGTGAAGAGATTGGAATAGAAGCATCTGCCCCTTTCCCTGAAAGGTACAGGGCAGATGACCCCGAACTCCAGAAGGTTTTGGACCGCAAGACACAAGCCCCGAGCTGACAGGGGGTTCTGAGCCATCCGGGATCTGATGAATCTTGGGGGTGGCCAGGCTGCAAACTCTATCTTGTAACCAGAGGAAACCACCTCCTATATCCATTTGTCTGCTACAAGTGGCCTCCAAATGTGAGCAAAGAGCCGAAGCCGTCCCCCCACCCGGATGGGTGAGGGCGCCTCCTCATGCCTGAGGGGGCTTAGGGGAGGATTTGGGCTTGGGACCCCAGGAGAGGCCGGGGCGGCCACGTCCCCTGCCCCAGTAGTCTCCACATGCTCCAGCAAAGGAAGCTCCTCGACCTGCCCTGGAAGAGCGGAAGGAGGGGAGAGAGGCACCAGTCCCCCAAAAGGGCCGAGATGGCCTCCTACGTTGAGGTAACCTACCACCCTTGGCAAACAAGTCCAAGCGTTCACCAAAGAGGCGCAGCCCCTTAAAGGGAAAACCAGTGAGAGCCTTCTTAGCAGCGTTATCAGCTACCTACTGACACAGCTAGACAGAGCGGCGTATAGCCACCAACAGAGCAGATGTCCTCCCACACATTCTAATGGCATCATCCATAGCAGATAGAACATATGCAACAAATTTATAGCAAAGCAGGAGAGATCTATACTCCTCTCCTCCTGCAACATCAGAGGCCCCGTCTAAAAGACTCTTAAGCAGTCCTTTAATAGCAATAGCTGCAATGGCAGAGGCACAAACCGGGCGCAGCGCGGTTCCCACACAGGCAAAGGCATGACAAGCCAGCTGGTCCATGCGCCGGTCCTCACCATCCCGCAGGGTAGTAGTGTCAGGAGAATGCATGACAGATGTATTTGACAACCCCAGAACGGGCGCGTCCACCTCGGGAGGACATGACCAACGCTTAATCACATCAGCAGGAAAGGGATACCTCTTGTCCCAACTCTTGGGCACCCCAGGTAGCTTGCTAGGCCGTTCCCATTCTTTGAGCACCAGATTATTAAAGTGAGTCTGCTCAGGGAACTCCAAGCGTGGCTTCACTGTATGAAAAAGCTCACCCTGCTGCTGCGGAGCCACTGCAGGAGGGGAAATACAAAGCACTTCAAAAATGTGAGACAACAACTTATCAGTGTGATCTGAGGACCATTGGTCTTCTCCAAAGGGAGACCTGGTATCACCATAAACCCTAGGTTGTTCCTCAGATGATTCTGAATCAGAGAATAGTTCCCCCTCCTCAAGGGGACCATAACCTGAAATGTCAAATTCCTCAGCCTCAACAGGGAAGAGGGAAACAGCGGGTGATAAATGCCGCTTCTTGGCAGAAGCCTTACACGGGCCCGGCCCAGCAATATGCTTTTCAATGCTGGCCACCCGTGCAGCCAAATCCGCTTGAGACTCACCGCTAGTATGCCCCTCGCTGGGGGTCAAATGCAAGCGTGGGGGGGTTAGGCGAAGCCAGAGGGGACCCAGAAAGCAGCGCAAGTACCTGCTGGGCACAGGTTACACATACCCTGACATCTTCGCTTATAGGGGAAACCCCACACACAACACACAGCCGGGCTTGTCCCAAAGGAACCCCAAGCACATTATCCCCAGAAGCCTCCATATGGTGATTTTTACAAAAAATATACACCATAGTCAGAACAGGGACACAGCTAAACAGCCACCCTATTTGGGATGCCCCCCGAAACCCGCTAGGGAAAGTGGGACATTGGCAATAGGCAGGGCCGAGAGAACCACAGTCAAGGGACCCGCCTGCAAGACACAATAATGTAAACCATAAGCATCCCCAGCCATACAATAATAAACCAAAGATAAAAAACCCCGTAAGGGACTCACGGACCAAGCCGACAAGTGCAAAAATAAGCTGGTCGCGGCACCGCGTCGCGGCACCGCAAAGGGCCACTAAATGGCGCCGACAGCAGTACCTAGAGGGGCGGGCCGCGTGCGCATGATGTGGAACGCGTCAAACCACGGTACCGCCCCCCCCCGAAGAGCGCGAAAACCAGATCACGTGACACGCCGGCGCCTTGACAGTGAAACAAAAAGGCACAGTAAAGGCGCCAACCACCGCGGAGCGCCGTACAATGGCCTCCACACACACAAACCAAACAAGAAGTGACAAAAAACACAGTAGAAAAACACAAGTGTACTCCCCGGGCCTCCCCTGGCGATCACGCGGAATGCAATGAGGGGGTCCTGCACAACCATCAGCGTGAAAAGGGAGGGAGGGGGGAAGGAGGGATAAATATCCCGAGATAAAGGGCTGGGGGCATGCCAATGAGGCTCACCATAAAAAGCCTGTCGCCGGCTACCCTTTGGTACAGGCTCTTGCAGCCCGGAGCAACGCTCCTTCAGCACCTGACCCTAGTGCTGTCCTACATTCACCCGTACCGTCAGCCATGGCTGGAGGCAATGGGTCCAGAACGGGTGGAAATAAGCCTGCAGGGCCCTAGCCCAAGCCCACTCCCTGCGCAGAAGAAGCCATCTTCATCTTCGCAGTCCAGACTGCAGAAAGACTGGGAATTAGTGGGAGGTTCCTGGCTATTTAAGGGGCCGGGAGTGGCCACAAGTCATTTTCTGCAGTCCAGCGCCATCTTGTGGATGTATTACCCATGTGTAAGGAATATTCTGGAACAGGACGTGCTGTATACTTGGAATATTAATATATTTTACGTTTTTAGTCACTTTTAATTCTTTCCACCACTGGGCTGCAACTCTGTTCAGGACTATCTTGCCAAAGAAGCATCACATACTGAGGAGAGGAGGGGACAGGGAGTGCAGGGGGCGGGGTTCTAACTGTGCTCTGCACAGACAGAGCAGAGCCGGGGTCAGGAAAAGGACAGCAATCCCATAATGCAGAGCGGCATAGTAAGAAGACACTTCCTGTTTGCAGGCTGCCTGATGTTCCATGAGCCGCCGTCTTGGATGTTTAAAAGCTCATAACATGCAGTAGATGCAGGTAGGATATTTTTAATGTGAGCAATCTGTATGTACAGGGTGGGGGAAACATATAAGATAGACTCTTATTTAGGGTGAAGGTCCGGTTAAAGAGTCTCTGTGGTTATTCCTGGACAGCATCACTGGTTCATGTGACCTGTTCAGGAATATGGGTTGAACGCAAGCTACAGTACGAGGCCCTAGATAGCTCATGGGTTGAATATCTGGTCTCAGCAAAATATTTAGGTCAAGCTCTTTATACCCTGGAAAGACAATTATTCTACTGAGGTTGGAAACTAGACAGAAAGTCAAGTTGTGGGTTTACATAGAGGCAAAGATGATTTCCTCTTTCCACTCACACTGACAACATGAAAGACAATAACCTTATTTATAGCTTAAATTTCAGCACCAACTCGGTTTTGCTAAAAAGAACCAAAAGTGTGGCTCGTTCTGCTCCTCCAGCGGGGGTCCGTGGGATGAAGGAGTCACTGCGCCTATAATTCTCATTTAACATGACCAATATTACGTATGTGTATTGTGGTCGTCAGCTCTAGAACCCAAGCCTTAATAGTCCATATCCCCGCAAAGGAAATGCCAGTACTCCAAGCCTCAAAGTGGACCAAAATCCAGGAATTTGACTATCCTGGGTTTTGGTCTTTGCCCCGATCGGGGATGCCCCACTGTGTGAAAACCCTCCAAGTTGCCCAAACTAACTCACCTTTCCCCGGTCCTATGGCGCATGCACAGCCTGCCGTCCAATCATTCTGCTCGACTGCATTGACGCAAGCTCATCAAGGATCGTCTAAGGAGCAAAGTCCAGCCTACCCTCGAACAGTGCCCGCGCCAGGTATTTGAAAATGGCTGGCCCGGGCACAAGCCCTGCTAAAGGGATAGCGGGGATGCAGGGCTGCTCACGGATGCGCCGTTGGACCGGGAGAGGAGATGAGTAAACGGGCGACCTGGGGGTTTCACATAGCGGGGCATCACGATTCTGGATGTCTATAGAATTATAGATGTTTTGGTCCACTTTAGCCCTTCAACTGCCAGCCTACCTAAGATTTTGTCACCCTCTGTTGCCAGTCCATATTTCAACAATTTGCGCTATATACGTTTTTTTTGGATGTCCTACATTAAGCCTGCCAAGCTGTTACCTGTGACCACAGACAAAATAGAGGCTGTCGTAAAAGCGCTCATGTAGTCGAATCTGCAGCAGCGCAAGGCCAACAAGCAGCAGCAGGAGACCAGCCAGCTTCTGTTACAATATGTGATGGTGTTACAAGCTGCAGGAGCACCCAAAAGTGTCCCCGACGCCCGGAAAGCTGCCCGCATAGCGATTACGAAGACCCCTTCGGATGATGTCGAGACCTACCTGGCGGTGTTTGAAAAGGTGGCTGCAAGACCACTTGCTGGCGGACATGTTCTGGAGGGCTTTACCACACCCTCTCCAGCACTGGGTTGGCCAGGTATCCCCCGGCAACGCTCTAGCGATGGTGGACCTAGTGGAGCGATATGAGGCCACCAGGAGCTTGCAAGGGGGTTCTACGGGGACGGATTAAGGGAAAACCTGGAGGTCCCCGCCCCAGCCCAGATGAGTGGTGTCCCCTAAGCCCCCTCAGGACCTACCCCCCAAAGTCCCTGCCCCGGTGTTGTGTTGGGGGTGTAAGTAGCCGGGACATATCAGAGCCAATTGTCCCCACCAGGGGGAGCCCATGGACGTAAACTTTGGTTACCGCCCCTCAATGTATGCCAGGAGACTGTGTGCCGCCGGTGCCCCTGAGGTTGTGGGGCAAAATCACCTCTGTCAGGTGAAGGTGGGGGATACCCTGGCTGTGGCCCTTTCCTCGCTTTGTGGTTCACCAGGGTATGCTGTACCAAGTAAACAAGGTACATGAAGAGGTTGTGGAACAGTTGGTGGTACCCAATCCTTATCGCAAGCTTGTGTTGGATTTGGCCCACCAACATGTTCTAGGGGGACACATAGGCCAGCAGAAAACCCAGAAGCGAATTCTTCAATGATTCTACTGGCCCAGTGTGTACAAGAAGGTGGAGAGTTATTGTGAGTCCTGCCCAACATGTCAGATAACCAGCCCCCAGCCTCATTATCATAGTCCTCTAGTTCCTCTCCCAGTTATTGAGGTGCCCTTTGAGCGGATTGCCATGGATCTGGTGGGTCCAGTGCCAAAATCCGCTACAGGGCACCAACATATTCTGGTAGTCTTGGACTATGCCACGCGGTATCCCGAGGCAGTGCCCCTGCGACACACCTCAGCCAAACTCATTGCTAAGGAGCTTATGGAAATGTTTTCCCGAGTGGGTATATCTAAAGAGGTCCTGACCGATCAAGGTACCCCTTTTACGTCCAAGGTAATGAAGGAGCTTTGTAAGTTGTTGCAGGTGAAACAATTGCGGACGTCCGTTTACCACCCACAAGCGGATGGCCTGGTAGAAAGGTTTAACCAAACTTTAAAAACCATGTTAAAACGGGTGGTCGCCAAGGATGGGAAGAATTGGGACTTGCTTCTGCCCTATCTGATGTTCGCAGTGCGAGAGGTGCCCCAGGCCTCTACTGGGTTCTCGCCCTTCGAGCTCTTATATGGTCAGCATCCTCAGGGCCTGTTGGATATAGCCAAGGAGGCTTGGGAACAGCAACCTACACCTCACAAAAGTGTGGTACAGTATGTTACTCAGTTACAGGAACGGATAGAGACCTTGTTGCTGCTGGTGAGGGAACATATTGAGGCAGCACAGTGGGCCCAAAGTAGGGTTTATAACCGACAGGCTAAGGTACGGAACTTTAACCCAGGTGACAGGCTTTTGGTTCTGGTGCCCACAGTGGACAGTAAATTTCTGGCTAGGTGGAGGGGTCCCTATGAGGTGGTTGGAAAAGTTGGGGAAGTGACTTACAAGGTACATCAGCCCGGGCGGAGAAAGCCAGAGCAGGTGTACCATGTAAACCTGCTGAAGCTGTGGAAAGACAGAGACCCCTGTGGGTGACAGTCCCCGACCAGGTATGCTAGGGGTGGAGCTTCCCGTCCCTCAGTCTGCTGTTAGAGAAGCGGTAGTTGAGGTGAGAGCTGGCGACAACCTCTCCTCCAAACAGGCCCAGGAAGCCAGGGAGTTTGTCAGCAGAAACATGGATGTATTTTCGGAACTCCCTGGGCACACTTCTGTCATCCAACATGACGTTGTCACTGAACCTCAGGTCAAGATCCGGTTGAAGCCTTACCGAGTACCTGAGTCCCGGAGACAAGCTTTTGTGAAAGAAGTGCAGCAAATGCTCAGGTTGAATGTGATTGAAGAGTCAAAGAGTGAGTGGGCCAGCCCAATTGTCTTGATTCCCAAGCCCGATGGTATGTTGCGGTTCTGTAACGATTTCCACAAACTTAACGAAGTTTCCAAGTTTGATGCCTACCCAATGCCCCGAGTAGATGAGCTTATTGAGAAGCTAGGCCAAGCCCGGTATTTTTCTGTTTTGGGCCTCACAAAAGGGTACTGGCAGGTACCCTTGACTGAGGCTGCCAAGGAGAAAACAGCCTTTATCACACCAGAGGGACTGTTCCAGTACAAGGTATTACCCTTTGGTTTACATGGCGCTTCCGCTACGTTCCAAAGGTTAATGGATATTGTCCTCCAGCCACATTGTCGGTATGCTTCGGCATATCTGGACGATATCATCATCCATAGTATGGTTTGGGAAAGTCACCTGCCCAAAGTCCAAGCCATAGTGGATTCCCTCAGGAGGGCTGGTTTGACAGCAAACCCAAAAAAGTGTGCCTTAGGCTTGGAAGAGACTAAATACCTGGGCTATGTGGTTGGGCGAGGAGTGGTCAAGCCCCAGGTTAACAAAATAGAAGCCATCCGTAGTTGGCCACGTCCTATCACTACCCCCCAAGTAAAGTCATTTCTGGCGTTGGCAGGGTATTACATGAGGTTCATTCCCAATTTTGCACCTTTGACAGACCTGTTAAAGGGATGCAAGTCTGTCATGGTGAGAAGGAATGAACAGGCTGAAAAAGCGTTCCCCACTTTGAAGTCTACCCTGTGTGGGTCCCTGGTGTTTATAGTGCAGACCGATGCCTCCGAGGTAGGTCTCGGTGCAGTACTGTCCCGTTGTCTACGTAAGTCGCAAGCTGACACCCGCAGAGACCCGGTATAGTATAGTGGAGAGAGAGTGCCTGGTCATTAGGTGGGCCCTTGAGTCTCTTCGCTACTACTTGTTGGGGAGAAGGTTTAGTTTGATTACGGACCATTCTCCCCTCAAATGGATGTGCCAGGCTAAGGACAGGAACGCCAGGGTCACCTGGTGGTTCCTGTCCTTGCAAAATTTCGAATTCTCGGTAGAGCACAGAGCGGGACGGATGTTGGGTAATGCGGATGCCCTATCCCGGGCACATTGTTTGTCATGTGTCCACCCCAGGGGCAGACTGGCCACAGGGAGGCCCGAGCAAATGCTTTGGGGCAGTCGGGGCTGCTACCTTTACTAACACTCCCATCCAATCCAGCCCCCCCCCCCATCCCCTTCCCCACTCTATCCCCTTCCCTACTCTATCCCCTTACACAAGCAACCCCAGCCCATGTCCTCCCCCTAATGATATAGCCTCAGTCTTGGAGCCAAGCAAACCCCAGCCCATGTCCTCACCCTACTGATACAGCCTCAGTCTTGGAGCAAAGCAAACCCCAGCCCATGTCCTCCCCCTTATGATATAGCCTGTCTTGGAGCCAAGCAAACCCCAGCCCATGTCCTCACCCTAATGATACAGCCTTAGTCTTGGAGCCAAGCAACCCCCAGCCCATGTCCTCCCCCTAATGATATAGCCTCAGTCTTGGGGCCAAGCAAACTCCAGCCCATGTCCTCATCCTAATGATATAGCCTCAGTCTTGGAGCAAAGCAAACCCCAGCCCATGTCCTCACCCTAATGATACAGCCTCAGTCTTGGAGCAAAGCAAACCCCAGCCCATGTCCTCCCCCTAATGATATAGCCTCAGTCTTGTAGAAAAGCAAACCCCAGCCCATGTCCTCCCCCTAATGATATAGCCTCAGTCTTGGAGCAAAGCAAACCCCAGCCCATGTCCTCCCCCTAATGATATAGCCTCAGTCTTGGAGCCAAGCAACCCCCAGCCCATGTCCTCCCCCTAATGATATAGCCTCAGTCTTGGAGCATACTGGTTGACTGGCCACGAAGCAGCAGATATGCCACTGGCTGGTCATGGGCAGGTGCTGGTAAAATCCCAGGCTAACTTATGGCCCCAGACCACCACTGTGTATATATATATATTTCCATAGATTCTTCAAACTATTTCAGTCATTTTCAGTATAGTTTATTTCTCTTTATAAATTTCCTCCTTCTTTCTCTCTTTTCACATTCCTTCCTCTTTGTTTCCACATTCCCTCCATCCCATTTTCTACTTTTCTTTGTCTCACTATTTGTCACATTCTTTCTCTTTTTCACTCCATCGCACCCTCTATTTTATCACCTCTCCTTCACTTTCTCTTCAACTCTCATCCTTTTCTTTTATTATTGTCTATAATGTCAATGTATAAGGACACCATCCTGACATTTTTCACAAGGCCCCTAGCCTAAGGCCCAGCCATTGCATTATATATATATATATATTTATTTATTATTTTTTGGGTGGAGGAGCATTCAATAAGTCTCTTTTTTTTGGGCCCTCTTAACCTAAAATATGATAGCTGGACCCCTAGTTTGAACTGAGCCTCAGACTGTAGTGATGGTAAGTGTGAAAGCATTGAATGCAGAGCTCTGGGCAGGACCAATCTAGCTGGAGCCTGGGACCCTCTTCATGATGGGGCCCCTGAGGGGCCCATACTGGAGTTTGAAGAACCAAGAAGACCGGCACTCCAGAGTTATGATGTAAAAGACTGACAGCAGATGTTGTCAGTCTACCTTGAGAAAGGGGGCTTCCTGACCCCCGAAACATTGGTACATAAGACTGCTGTTTGCCATTACACTTATACTGTTTATGCGAATATGATGGAATACTTCTATGACTGAATACAGTATTTTGCATCATAACTCTGGAGTGCTGGTCTTCTTGGTTCTTTTGGATTTAAAGAGGCGCCACCGCTGTCCGGGCACCCGTTGGAATGGTATTGGTAAGAGTGCACCAGCTTCTCCGAATAGCTGCTATAGTGGAGACTTGGCTGTCCTGTCCTGATGGCGGTCCTCGCCTTGTGATTTCTGCGCGCTGCATCGCAAACCACAAGCTTGCAGAAACCCTTTGCGGTGAGCTGGGAGGGCAGAGACGATGGCTGCTGAGGGAATTTTAGTGAGTGGGTGAGCCCGTTCTCGCGGCAGCAGGAAGCCGGGCCAGGTACCTGAAACTGTCCGGAGCGAAACACCTGGAGAACATCCTGCGCCTGTTTCCGGCAGCTCCCTAGATTACAGGCTTGCCAGCTTCTCCGGCGCGGCTCTGTCATGTCGTGTTTGTTCAGACATATGACTCAGTGTGACAGACTGATAAATACTTTATATTATATTATTATATAGCAAACAAGCAATATTTAACTCTTTACCTTCCATGTGTGTATCTAGTTAGGGGGTTATTTAAGAAACGCTAATGCCAGGTAGTGCCACGTAGCGTTGGGTGAACCCTGTGAGCAGTAGTGAAAATCGCTTATATGAAAGTCAATCTGGTGGGTGCCTCTAATAGTGACATGTGACGCTACATGAATCACTAGCAGTGGCTCAGTGTATAGCGCCGGCGCTCTAGGTTCAGCAGCGACATGTAGTACTTGTCGCTCATGATCGCTCTCCCATACATTTCAATGGGGTTTTATTTGGTTGTGTATAAATAGCATTTTCCTAAAGTAATGTTCTACATTTTTGGTTCAAATCATTGTGTGGCCTCTCCTGCCCGGCAACCAAACACTTTTATTGGAGTTTTTTTTTTTTTTTGCAGAATTGTATGTGCAGGTCTGACATTGCAGTTTCATTGTATTAAGGTCATTCCATATATTTTCGCTCTGGTGCTGGTGGATATGTGTTGAGAAACAGACTTTTATCACACAGCATCTGGCGTTCTATGCTAGAGCGCCCAGTTTTAGAGCGCCAGCGCTGGTTGTGTGTAGTTTTTTCTTAAATATGGGCTTCAGCGCGAGTGCCGGATGCACTTAAATAGCGCTACCTATTGCTCGCTGCAGCGTTGGCCTGTTAGATGTAGTGTAGTCTTAGGCGCTATAACCTCAGAACACCACCTAGCTTCTCCATTGGCTCTGCAGTGAATCAGGGAGAAGCTTCTACAGCGCCCTCCAGACATCACATTAAAGTGGACCCAATACCCAGGATTTTGACTATCCTGGGTTTTGGTCCACTTCGGCGGGGAACCCCGATTGGGGGTGCCCCACTGTGTGAAACCCCCCCCAGAAAGCCCCAAAAACTCACCTCTCCCCGCTCTCACGTGACCGCTGCTGCCAATCCCCGCCAACGGACAAGCGGGAGGCAGCGACGGACAAGAGAGCGCGCCCGTCACCGCCTCCCGTGCGTCACTCTTACAGGGAGCGCGCCCGCGCCGGCCATTCACAAACTGCCGGCGCGGGTGCGCGTCCTGCTAGAGGGACGCGCGGGAGGCGGCGGCGGGCGCCGCTGGATCGAGGATCAGGTAGGGATTTAGGGCTTTCTGGGTGCCCCGCAGTCAGGGGGCTGATCGGTCCGCGAATCTTATAGATTCCCGGGCCGATCACGGGAGGGTGTTGGTCCACTTTAATCACTGCTGGAGGGGATAGTACAGTGCCACACGCCCGCTAAGCTAGGTCACAGCGCCCCACATCAGCTTGCAGTGACCACTTGCAGACGCTCTAAGCGCCGCTACCTAGACGTTCAAATGGCAATACGTGGTGCTAGTCTTAAATTAGCCTCCCCATCATTCCAGTTTTGTAGTGGGAGAGAAATGGGGGCTGCAGCAGTTAATTGGATGGTCTGCGGGTCTTTATGGGACCTATAGGGATGCAAGCAGGGCCAGGATAACAAACTACATTTCTGGGTCCCCTTCTGTGAAGGTCCTGAGTGGGGCTGGGATGGGGTGGATATGGGCTGCATGAAAAATCTGTTAGCACCTGGAGCATGTCAGGCAGATATGGCCAATGTCAGCACTAATTTTACCGGGGGCCCTTGCACCTTGGGAGGGCCCACCGCATTCCCTCTACCCTGGGAAAATCCCATGCAGGACGCAGGGCAGTGCAGTAACCAGGACCAAGGACTGTCAGCCAGGGGCAGATTGGCTATTGCGAAAGCTTCTCTTTCTGTCAGTCCTTCTATTCTTTGATTATTCTATTTTTTTCTTCCATTCCATCCTTCTATTCCTTGTTTGTTTCATCTGTTCTTTAGGCCATTCCTTCTCTCTTCTTTCTATCGCTCCAAAACCAGGATGCCCCACTGAGTGAAACCCCCTAGGTCGTCCATACACTTATCATCTTTTCCGGTCCAATGGCGCATGCACGTGCCGCGGCCACATTCCCGCCACCTCTCCTGCAGGGTGCATGTCCGCGACAGGCATTTGTGAATTGCTGGCGCAGGCAAACTCTCTGTTAAAGGGTAGCGGGGGACGCAGCCGACATGGCGCTCAGAGCCGCTCATCTTAGACAAAGGCTAAAATGGAGGGACGTCAGCGGATTCGAGCGCGCTGTTTGGACAAGCAGCCGCGCATGTGCCGTAGGACCTAGAAGAGGTGATCTTGTTTCGGATACCTGGGGAGTTTCACTTAGCGGGGCATCCCCAATCGGGGTGCTCCGGGGGAAAGGACCAAAGCCCAGGATAGTCAATATCTTGGGTTTTGGTCGACTTTAAAGAATACTTTTCAGTAAACAGATAACATTAATTATAATAGACAATAGTGAAACAGACCTGTGGCTGATCATATTATTACAGTGTGATCCATAATAGGTTTTATCCCTAGTCACTGATTGTCACAATGTCTAGTGCTACTGAAATTTCTCAGATCAAACCTTCGAATGATCAAGGGTCATATAATCTGCAGTTTGGACAGTGCAGTCACCAAGGGGCTCATCCACTTACACTTTGGTGGTTTTTCTTGTCTACTCCACAATGGTAAAACATAAAAGAATAGAAGCTTTACAAATGCCGAAACAACAGAGGGTATTGTGGCGCAGGATTTGCATAGCAGGAAATATTGTATAACCACAAGGCTTTTCTCTGTGTCATTGTGCAGGTGATACGATGGCAGCCTCTGCTTTCCACTGAGCCACCGCCACACTCACACACATTACCCATGAGTCATCCTGGCTGCGTAGCGCTGGAAAACTCACACTTAAGCCCGCATGGACTGATAGTATTGAAATATTTGAGTTAAATTTCACTACCTTTCCATGTCCTGAATGTGACATCCTCCAGGCTGGAGGACCATCAGGACCTGGTCAATGAGGGTGGAGATTAGTGATGAGCTGAATCTGACTCTAAACTGGTGAAGTTCTCCCAAATAGTTTCCAATATTCTGGTTCTGCATTACAGTCTAATGGGGGGGGGTTATTTTCCATCTCAGAAAGAGACTAAAGCAGCCAAATGCCCCGAATTGCATGATGGGAAAAGCACAAAATCTAGGGACCATTCTTGTAATTGAAGCAAAAACATCAGAGGTCCACTTAACCGTAACGCCTAACCAAAAATGTAATCTTCGAGTGAAAGAATCTGTATATCAAACTAGAGCTCTCCTTCAAGCAGATCAAAACCCATCAGCAGGTATAGGATTCCAGGGCTGGCAGCCGGATAAAAATCTTCTTGCCGCACTCCAACGGCGCATGCGCTGGCTCTCATCCAATGAGAGCCGTCTGTTGTGACAACGTCATTCGGCAAGCGGCTCTCATTCAAACCTATAGGGAGGTCCACTTCCACTACAATTTTACAACTTTAAAATAGACCAAACCCCAGCAGGATTTTGACTATCCTGGATTTCGGTCCTTTCCCCCGGGGCACTCCGATTAGGGGTGCCCCGCTGTGTGAAACCCCCCCGATCGCTGAGCTCAACTCACTTCTTCCCAGTCCTACGGTGCATGCACGACCGATCGTCCAATCAGCGCGCTCAGAGCCGCTGACGTCACGTCATCTAAGCCTCGATCTAAGGCCAGCATATCGGGAGGGGAGTTAGATGGAGGGAAAATGACCAGTTCTGTCTTATCCATGTTTAGCTTGAGGTAGCGAGATGACATAAATGAAGAAATAGCTGCAAGGCATTTGGGGAGACGAGATAGGAGAGATTGGGGCCAGAGAGTTATATCTGAGTGTCATACACATAAAAGTTGTATTGTAAGCCCAGGGAAGTTATAAGTATACCAAGACCATAAGTGTAGAATGAGAAAAGTAGGGGGCCTAGGCAGTGGCGTAGCGACCCGGGGGCGGGGGGGGCGGACCGCCCCGGGTGACACCAGACCTAGAGGGTGACACCGCACTATAGCATTATGTCACCTCAATTATTGCCAGCCTGTGGCACAGAGCAGTCAGTTGTGGGGATGCTATGCCCTCACGGCGACACCTACGCATCTCTCCCACAGCGCTCGAGCGCCATTTGGCAGGAGGCGGAGCGGCTGCTGGTGCCTGTCCAGAATCTGTGGACCAATGGTGTGCGCGCACAGCAGGTCACGTGGACGAGGTGGGAGCTTTTGTTCGCTGTTGCTGAGAGCGCGCGCGGTATTCGTCGCCAGAAACAGGTGAGGGCGTGTGTGGTGTTGCTGGGGTGAGCGCACGCTGTTCCTGTTTATTCGGGGATTTATAGCTGTAACTGCTCAGTGGCGTGTGTGGTGGTGTTGCATGGTGGGCGCGTTACCTGGCGGGAGATGGGTGTTTTTAATGGACATAAAGGGAGCGTGCAGGCCGATGTATGTGTGCTAGTGAGGTACTGCACAACGCATAAGCGCCTCTGCTATCATACATTGATTATAATAGGCGCGCGCCCCGCTTTTGTTCAGGTGCGATGTCTGGCCCTGCCCCGACTCCTATTGGTTGCTGCCTGTCTGGCCCGCCCCTTTTCTCCTCCAGCTGTCTGTAATCGGTGTGCTCCTTTTCTCTGCCATTGAGTTCTTTCAACATACAAAAATTTTTTTTCTTTGGGGGGGGGGGGGGTGACACCATTTCCTACCGCCCCGGGTGACACCAGCCCTAGCAACGCCACTGGGCCTAGGACAGAGCCTTGCGGCACACCGTCAGAAAGAGAACAGGAGGATGAGACGTGTTAGAGTAGGATACACTGAATAATCTGTCAGAGAGGTGAGTGGAGAGTGCAAGACCTTAAACCCCAAGAGAGGAGAGAATATCAAGAAGCAGCGAGT
This sequence comes from Gastrophryne carolinensis, assembly GCA_027917425.1. NCBI lineage: Eukaryota > Metazoa > Chordata > Amphibia > Anura > Microhylidae > Gastrophryne > Gastrophryne carolinensis. The sequence goes on along the minus strand of CM051235.1, from coordinate 30,212,758 downwards.
GGTCAACAGTGTCAAAGGCTGAGGAGAGGTCAAGAAGGATGAGGATGGAGTAGTGACCTTTGGTTTTAGCAATGAGCAGATTGTTAGTGACTTTGGTGAGGGCAGTTTCAGTGGAGTGGTTACGGCGGAATCCTGATTGTAAGGGGTCAAGTAAGTAGATAAGTATTGTGCCAGTTCTGACTGGACATATTTAATAAGTTTGAAGGAGAAAGGGAGTAGTTAGATAGGACAGTTAGAAAGGGGCAGAGGGTTCCTGAGAGGACCCCTCTGTTTGTAGGAGGAAGGAAAGGTGCCAGTGGAGATGTGTAACAAGATGAATGTAACAAAAATAAAGACACATCATATTTGCAAGATCCGCTTGGAAACCTGCCAGAAGATTAGTGACTCACTGATTCAGATCTGATGCAATGTATAGTTGACACAAACTACTTGTGAATATAATACCAAAAAAAAGAATATTATTAATATTAATATTACATATAGTAATATTCTATACATTTATTTACAACTGCAGCAACTGACCCCACCAGGATTAATTAAGAGGCAATGTACAGGGATTAATGCTCAGTCCCCAATGCAGAGATAAGCTGCCTATTCACATAGGCTGTATATTATCCCCAACACTTACTATTGCCAATTAGGGGCTGATAATTAGATACCTGGGCTGAGATCTACTTCTTCATTAAGACCCAATCGTCATAAAAACTCACCTTTCTGGTAGTCCCAATGCACACGCACAGGCTCCTGTCCAATCAATGCTTCATGCTGTGTCGTGTAACATCTCACCTAACCCCTCCACCCCCTGCCACTGTCCTCTACTACTCACCTAACTCCTCCACCCCCTGCCACTGTCCTCTACTGCTCACTTAGAGGCCGATTCATTAATAGCGCCAGGTAGTGACAGATGAGCGACAGTAGCGTTATTTTCACAGCGCCCGCTAGTATTCGCTGTGCTTGGCCGTTGTTCGGCTGTTGACAGCGACTCAGTCGGTGTGCGGTAATGTTGAATACGGGGTTAGGAGTCGCTGTTTGACAGGTGCCGCGCTGTATGAGAGCGCATGACAGCTGACGGCCATAGCGAACGGCTCCCAGCATATTCATTAACAAATCACGCTCAAAAAATCTTGCGCTGTGAAATGCATGTTTAAACACCAGAGCGCTGGCGGCGATGGGTTAAAAGTAGTTTTTAACCCCCAAACAACCATATTTTTAGTAAAAAAAAAAACATGTTTTTCAAAACATTTTGTAATATGAATACATTAATATCAGACCTGTAATATCAATTCTGCACAAAAAAATCTAACATTGCAGAAGTGGCCACAGAATTTATGACATTTAAAAAAAAAAAAAAAAAAAATAATAGCAATTAATTATGAATATTTAAAGATTGCTCCATTGAAATGCATTGGAGAGCGCCAGGTAGCGAGAGGTCATACCTGTCGCTGTTCAAGGTCGCTCGCTGGCGCTGTGGGGTGAGGCTGGAATAATGATGAATGATTCGCTATCTGGCGCTCTGTCAGTCGCTAAGCAGGATCGGCTTGATAAATGTGTGATTGCGGAGGGGAGCCGGCGTTCTCGTGGCGGTGAGCATCATTACCGTTCGCTCACCATTCGCTACCTGGCGCTATCCCTTGTTAAATAAAGGCCTTAATCCCTCCACCCCCTGCCACTGTCCTCAACTACTCACTTAACCCCTCCACCCCTTGCCACTGTCCTCTACTGCTCACTTAACCCCTCCATCCCCTGCCACTGTCCTCTACTACTCACCTAACCCCTCCATCCCCTGCCCCTGTCCTCTGCCACTCATTTAACCCCTCCACCTCCTGCCACTGTCCTACTGCTCACCTAACTGCTCTGTCCCCTGCCACTGTCCTCTACCACCCACCTAACCCTTCTCCGCGGCCACTGACCCACACCTCTGACCCAAGCTAGCTGAAGGCCCAGCAGCAGCAGCAGAGTAGGAGAGGACAAAAACTAGAGGGCCAGATGGGGGCAGCAAGTACCAGAGGGAAATCAGCAGCAAAGCAGGGCCACTGATAAAGATCAGAAAGTGGTGGTGAGTACTAAGAGGCTGACCCACAATGCAGTGCAACGCAGGTAACTGGAAATAACCCTAGCCCAGTGAGCATACGAGTGAGGGTTAAAAAGGAACACTCACCAGGATTCTGACTATCCTTGTGATTATTCCTCTCAAGCAGGGCATCCCCATCCACAGAAATGCCTAGTGCGGGTGCGTGCATCATCAGAGGAAGCTAGAGATGGCAGCACAGCCCGCACATGTGCCATGGGAACCTTGCTGAAGTGAGTATAATAGGCGATCCTAAGCATTTCACACAAAGGCACATCACGATTTAGAAAAGGAAATCAGTGGGCCCTGGAGTCTTTAGGCTCCCTGATGACCAGGACCCCTCCCTCACACAAAGGTATTGGCCTATAGGAACCTAAAATACACCAAACTCACCCCTCTCCTGCCTTTTGTGATCATAATATTGAATGGATACTTATCTTTACATTTTTGATGCACTTTCTGCAAGGGGACTATGAAATGGCATAGTGTGCAGCAATTTCCAGGTCATCTTAAGCGTTAGGGGTGTGACATGGGCATAGCCAAGGGCATTGCTTAATTGCAAAAATTTTGGTGTGCGGCATGCGCCTATCCCCTTCCTCCTCTTTAACATTTTAAACAGTTGAGAGATATGCTTCTTCTGAGGTGACACACCTCTTCCAGGACCACGCTCCCACCCAAACCGGACCCCCCAGGGGGAAGATCAGGAGCAATGTTAGAAAATATTATTTTACAGAAAGAGTAGTAGATGCTTGGAACAAACTTCCAGCAGAGGTAGTTGAAAAATCAACAGTCACTGAATTTAAACATGCCTGGGATAAGCACACATCTATTCTAAGATAAAGAGAACATACAGTATACACATAAGATAAAGAGAACATACAGTATACACATAAGATAAAGAGAACATACAGTATACACATAAGATAAAGAGAACATACAGTATACACATAAGATACAGAGAACATACAGTATACACATAAGATACAGAGAACATACAGTATACACATAAGATACAGAGAACATACAGTATATACATAAGATACAGAGAACATACAGTATACACATAAGATACAGAGAACATACAGTATACACATAAGATACAGAGAACATACAGTATATACATAAGATACAGAGAACATACAGTATACACATAAGATACAGAGAACATACAGTATACACATAAGATACAGAGAACATACAGTATATACATAAGATACAGAGAACATACAGTATACACATAAGATAAAGAGAACATACAGTATACACATAAGATAAAGAGAACATACAGTATACACATAAGATAAAGAGAACATACAGTATACACATAAGATACAGAGAACATACAGTATACACATAAGATAAAGAGAACATACAGTATACACATAAGATACAGAGAACATACAGTATACACATAAGATACAGAGAACATACAGTATATACATAAGATACAGAGAACATACAGTATACACATAAGATAAAGAGAACATACAGTATACACATAAGATAAAGAGAACATACAGTATACACATAAGATACAGAGAACATACAGTATACACATAAGATACAGAGAACATACAGTATATACATAAGATACAGAGAACATACAGTATACACATAAGATAAAGAGAACATACAGTATACACATAAGATAAAGAGAACATACAGTATACACATAAGATACAGAGAACATACAGTATACACATAAGATACAGAGAACATACAGTATACACATAAGATACAGAGAACATACAGTATACACATAAGATACAGAGAACATACAGTATATACATAAGATACAGAGAACATACAGTATACACATAAGATAAAGAGAACATACAGTATACACATAAGATAAAGAGAACATACAGTATACACATAAGATAAAGAGAACATACAGTATACACATAAGGGCAGACTAGATGGACCGTATGGTCTCCTGCCGTCAACCTTCTATGTTTCTATGTAAAATACTGGGTGCACCGCTGCTCATACTGTACAATGAGGTCTTCTGCTGCTGTAGCTCATCTGCTTCAAGGTTGGACGTGTTGGGATTCTAAGATGTCTCTCTTTACCAGTGACCCAGTGATGTAACTAAAAGTGATGGGGCCCTGGTGTGGGGCATTAAATGGGGCCCTGTCATGGCTCATGCGGTGCCATTTTTCCTTATTACCATTATTTTAACTCCACTGGATACAACAAGGCAACTAAAGACTGAAACAGCTGCTTCCCTTTACATGATATGGTTTCAAGTTAACAGACCTGATAACTAAGGTGGAGGAGCAACAATGACGGGGCCCCACTGACATTTTGAGCCCTGGAGCGGTCACAACCCCTATAGTTACGCCACTGCTGTTGTACCGTGTTAGCCATTCGAAGCAGTAGAATAGAGGAGAAATAATAAATAATAACTTAGGCTGATTATAGTTAAGGTAAGCTTTCGAGAGAACTCCATTCTCTTCCTCAGGCATGATGTTATGACATTTTTTAAATTTCTTCTGTTCTCCCTTTCTTTCATTTCTATCATTCCTGCAATCCATCTATTCTCTCCTCCTTTTTTCATACCTTCTACTATTTCTTTTTTTCCTTCTATTCTTTCTTTTTTTTAATTAATTTTTTCTATTCTTTGTCAAGCAGGGAGCAATGCCAAGATGGGTGACTGAAACCTTGAGCTTCTTCATGACACATCACAAAGGCTCCACTGAGACTTTATTGGCCAAGGGCCAAAATAAACCTGGCATCACTATGCATCTCATAGCCTATTTTTAGCATCAAACTAACCCTTATAATAGACCATTACTTGAAATGTAACGTCATTGCCTAGTTTATCCCTAACTTTTTTGATCAAACCTATAAACATTGCTGAAACCCCAATACTAACCCTTAAACTCTGAACCCATTGGTGATGACCCCAAAACCTTACCTTTTCCTTTTCCAATCTAACACATAATTTAGCCCCTAAACCTAACAACATTAACAGTGTTGAGTGAACCTGAACGGCCAAGTTGGACTACAACCAGTCTGTGCTCGAGTTCAGCGTTCGGTCCAATCGTAGAAAAGCTGGTTGATCCAGTCTCTGGTCACAGTCGGTGTTCCTCTTTAAGGAGCACAATCTCAAAAAAATGGCCCAATGATAAAAATCCATATAAATATGCTGGATGGCGGGAGGAGGGGTCACTTATACACAGCATCAACAAATATCCAGCCAGGCTTTTTTTTTATTTTTAATTTTAATGGAAGGAATAGGAAATCGGGGGTGACAGGCTCCGTCACCCCTGATAGACTAAACCTCCAGGGGAAATCAGGGGTGACAGGCTCCGTCACCCCTGGATTATTTTCCACGACGAGAGAATAAACCACAAGCTCGGCGGGATATAATATTTTTATTATTACACCATTTCACAATAGTGCTCCTTTAAATGGTTTATGGCTGGGACCATGGCACCTAATTGAGCTCCCAAACATGTATAATCACTTATACACATGATCTGAATAAAACTCCATGCCAAGCCAGAAAAAAAATCCAGGGTTTGAGTGTATCTGCCCCCTGATGTCTGCTTCCTTTTGACTAAAAAAAAGAAAAACAAGCCTGGCTGAATATTTCCTGATGCCAGGTGTAAAAGTGACCCTTCCTCCCCCCATCCAGCATATTTATATGGATTTTTATTATTGGGCCATTAGAATAGTCCTCCTTTAACCCTTAACCAGACTTCTCAGTATGAGCATCATAATAAATGATTCTCATACACCTCAGTTTTACATAGAAACAAAGAAGGTTGACAGCAGTAGGAGACTATATAGACCATCTAACCTGTCCTTATGGTCCAAGTCCTCAAATCTTGGATTTTTGCATTTTTTAAAATGTCACACTGAATTTTTTTCTAATGCCAAATTCTCAGGAACAAAAATAAACAGCCTTTAGTATGTAAAGCATGCTCAAATGTGATGATTGCATATTAAACCAAAAATGGTTAGAGAGCCTCAGGGTAAGTTGTGAAATTCCCCCAGAATACAAGGCAGGTAATATATTTGGAGTAGGCTTGTGCAATCCGGGCTGCTGCTGTAATCTCTGAGCAATGTTGTGGCCTATACGTGTAATTATTGTTTTTTTTTATGTGGTTTATTAGCATAGCCTCTATTCTTCAACGGAGAAATACCCTTTCCCATTGTTTATAACTAGTCACTGATTCACTCAGTACAGGAACAAGAGTGATTCAATACCCACTTCCACCTCTCTGGCAGCATCGATGATGTGATTCAGTACAGTGCAATCCTTGGTGTTCATGATATTAATTGTTCACCATGCAAACCTCTAACTGTCTCTTAATTAGAGGAACAGTCCCTTTTTAGCCCCTAAATCCCTCTGGCCTCCCTTTCTTCTTAATTGTAATATTCCCAGATATACTCTAATGTACCTTCTCTATTGTTTCCATCCTATGGATTTAAATACTTTACGGACTCTTTGCTGCTGTAGGCTATATCTTGCATACTTCTAACTGCCACTTATTTGGAGGAACTCAGGAACAACAAACCAGCACCAGAATTAAAATTAAAACCTTCAGCATGCTTGGCCTTATTAGCACCATAGATAATTGTGAACTGAAGATCTTGCATTTGATTCACACATGGAGCACTGGTTCTGCTGTTTTTAAACTGACTTTAGTCTACCATGTTGGTATAATGGTTACAGTAGATGTCTTTCAAACAGTTTACCAGTGATTGAGTCCCAGTCCAAACACACCTGTAGTCTTTGTCCCTCTTGGTAATATGGTGGTGGAAAAAAGGAATTTCCAAACAGTTGACTAGGGCCCTTATTTAACAAGGGATAGCGCCAGGTAGCGACTGGTGAGCGAACGGTAATGACGGTCACCGCCACGAGAACGCCGACTCCCCACCACAATCACACATTTATCAAGCCGATCCTGCTTAGCGACTGAGAGAGCGCCAGATAGCGAAGCATTCATCATTATTCCAGCCTCACCCCACAGCGCCAGCGAGCGACCTTGAACTGCGACAGGTATGACCTCTCGCTACCTGGCGCTCTCCAATGCATTTCAATGGAGCAATCTTTAAATATTCATAATTAATTGTTAATATTTTTTTTTTTCTGCAATGTTAGTTTTTTTTGTAAAGGGAAAAAAAAAATTTGTGCAGAATTGATATTACAGGTCTGATATTAATGTATTCATATTACAAAATGTTTTTAAAAACTTGTTTTTTTTTCTTCCAAAAATATGGTTGTTTGGGGGTTAAAAAACTACTTTTAACCCATCGCCGCCAGCGCTCGGGGGTTTAAACAAGCATTTCACAGCGCGAGAATTTTGTGAGCGTGATTTGTTAATGAATATGCTGGGAGCCATTCGCTATGGGCATTCGCTATCATGCGCTCCCATACAGCGCGGAACCTGTCAAACAGCGACTCCTAACCCAATATTCAACATTACTGCACACCGACTGAGTCGCTGTCAACAACCGAACAACGGCCAAGCACAGCGAATACTAGCGGGCGCTGTGGAAATACCGCTACAGTCGCTCATTTGTCGCTACCTGGCGCTATTAATGAATCTGCCTCTAGGGTTCAGGTTCCAACCCAAACACATCTTGTTTGCCTTGGTAACTTGGTGGTGGGAAAAGATGAATTCCCAACTGTTGACCAGTATTTGAGTATCAGCCTAAACACACCTATGGTCTTTATCCAACATGGTGATATGGTGGTAAGAAAAGATGACTCCCAAACAGTTGACTAGGGTTTGAGTTTCAGCCAAAATACACCTATGGCTTTTGTCCCTCATGGTGGCATGGTGGTAGGAAAAGATGACTTCCACGCAGTTACATAGTTAATATGGTTAAAAAAAAAAACATTTGTCCCTCAAGTTCAACCAAGGGTGTAGTTATTTTTTATTTTATTTTTGGTAGGTTTGGTTTATTTTCGGGTAGGGGAAGTTATTTTATTTTATTTTATTTTTTTAAATGATAACAGCTAATAGTAACCGTTAATGTTATTTTCTTCTAAATAAGCATCTAAACCTTTTTTGAAGTTGTCAACGGTTGATGCTGTAGCAAGCTTCTGTGGGAGGCTATTCCACAGATTTATAGTTCTTATGGTAAAGAATGATTGTCGCCTCCGGAGAATGAATTTCTTTTTTTCCAGTCGAAGTGAGGGAGTGCCCCCTTGTCTTTAGAGAGGATTTTCCCTGAAATAGTGTTTCCCCATATTTTTGTATTGGCCATCTATATCTTTACACAAGTTCATCATGTTCTCCCTCAATCAACTCCTTTCAAGACTAAACAGATTTAATTCTCGTAATCTTTCCTCATAACTAAGATCCTTCATTCCTCCAATTAGTTTGGTGGCTCTCCTCTGCACCCTTTCCATAGCCAGAGCGTCCTTTTTATGAATTGGTGCAGAGAACTGGGCGGCATATTCCAGGTGAGGGCTTGTAAAGAGGCAAAATTACATCCCTATCCCATGGTTCCATGCCTCTTTTAATGCATAATATATTGGTGGCATCTGCTTAACATTGCATACTGTTATTTAGCCTGTGGTCTACCAGTACCCCCAAATCCTTCTCAAAAAGTGATTCTCCCAGTTTTACTCCCTCGAGGATATAAGTACATGGCTTTACATTTCTCTACATTGGAATTAATTTGCCAAGTAGATGCCCAGACACTCAACGTGTCCAAGTCAGCCTGAAGCTTGTGAACATCTTCAGTAGACTGCACTGTGCTACATATCTTTGTGTCATCTGCAAAACTAGAGACAGTGCTTTTAATTACAACTTCCATGTTGTTTATAAACAGGCTGAATAATAGAGGGCCCAGCACTGAACCCTGGGGTACACCGCTTACAACCGGTAACCATTCAGAGTAGGGATCATTAACCACAACTCTCTGCACAGGATCCTTCAGCCACTTTTCAGTTAAGTTACAAACTGTATTTTCTAATCCTGAAGATCTCAATTTCCCCAATAAGCGTCTATGACGTCTGTCCATGCTTCTACTTACCTCCTCATAGAAGCCAATCAGCTTCTGCCCTTAGTAAAACCGTGCTGGTTGTCACTTATAATATTATGGATAGTTACATATTCGTGTATATAGTCCCTTAATAGCCCCTCAAGCAATTTTCCCACAATGGATGTTATACTTACAGGTCTGTAATTGCCCGGAGAAAACCTAGAGCCCTTGCACCAATCCCTTAGCACTCTACCAGTTGTAAGTGAGTCTTTAAAGTGGACCAACACCCAGGATTTTGACTATCCTGGGTTTTGGTCCACTTCGGTGGGGCACCCCGATCGAGCCCCGCTGTCTGAAACCCCCCCGAAAGCCCAGAAACACTCACCTCACCACGCTCCCACGTGACCGCTCCAGCCAATCACAGCGCTCAGAGCCGCTGTGGTATGCGCGTCCAAGGCCGCTCGCTCTTCCCTCTAACAGGGAGCGCGCCTTCACAAACGGCCGGCGCAGGTGCACGCCCTGCTAGAGGGAAGCATGCGCCGATGGAACGGGGCTGAGGTAAGGTTTGTGGGCCTCCTGGGGGGTTCCTCCCCGCGGGACATCCCGATTTCGGATGCCCCGCGAGGAGGGATCTGATCGGTCCAGGAATCTTATAGATTCCCGGGCCGATGCCCCCTGGGTGTTGGTCCACTTTAAAGATCAGGAACAGGAGTGATGTTGACTGGGGTGTGTATCCCAGCCCGAACACACCTATGGTCTTTGACATTCATTGTGGTATTTTGGTGTGCAAAGCTGTCTTCCACACTCAGGATTTGAGTCCCAGCTCCAACACGCCTATTTGGTTGTCATCATCATTATGGTAGTGGGCATAGCTGCCTTCAGAAGTAGACCTGGGTGTGATTCTTGTCTAACCCACATCTATTATGTTGTAAACTGTCCATTAGCAGTTTATAATTCCACCATCCTGCATTACTCCTTAAAGCTGTCCCAAAGTCCTTTTCTGACCCCAAATTTCCATGGCTCTTGGGGCCACTGAATCTCTTAGCTGTAAACTGCAGTACAATCTAGCAAAATTCACTCCAGCATAGACTAAGCTGGAAGTCTGTTGTATATCCAACAATTAGGAGGGACTGTCCTTCTTTTGAGTCCATGTCTCCCTGTCTCTCCTTGTTCTAATATGTCCCATGCCGATCTGCATCAATAAATTATTAATTTACCTAATGTTTATATTGTTGTAACTGTTACAACCTATCTCCTATCCATCCCTCAATGAGGGGGTGTGGCTTATTTAAGAAATGTCCCTCTTTCCCACCCTGAATAGTTGGAAGGTATGAGTATAGGATACCACATTTCACATGCTCTACTCTCTGCACCACTAACAACCACCATAATCTGGACCTCTCACTCTCGTTTACAAGACTTCTCCCGAGCTGAAGAAATTCTATGGAATGCACTACCCCCAGCAATTAGATCATCTCACAACATCAATAGCTTTAACTGCTCCCTAAACACCTCTTTATAGGGCATCCTATCACCTCGAAATCTACTTCTACAACCCATCTTCTACAATATATTTCTGATCCATCCTCACGCAATATACACCACCACTTTTGCTCCCAAAAAGCACTAAGGGGGTTATTTAAGAAAGGCTAGCGTTCCCCTACTGGCTCTGCAGTGAATCAGGGAGAAGCTTCTACAGCGCCCACCACACATCATATTCATCAATGCCGGCCAGGAAACTACAGCGACGGCTATGCTAGGTTACAGCACCCGACACCGGCTTACAGTGTCTACTAGCGGTCGCTCTAAGCGCCTCTATACTGACGCTCAATAGCTATATGTGGCGCTAATAATAAATCAGCCTCTAAATCTTGGGGCTGGCCCATACAGCTAATATATACTGATTTTATTGATGAGATGGCTGCACCTTGGTACAAAGCCCTTATTACCTTTTGCCGCCCCCTTTCTCCTTTAGATTGTAAGCTTGCTATCAGGGGCATTATTCCTTTTGTTTCATTGTCCTACTAATTTTGGTGCTATGTAATTTATCACCCTGTATTATTGTTATTACTCATATCCTACCGTCCCTCTTTGTCCATAGTGATCATTATTCATCTGCATACATCCAGCTGCCTCACATTCAGAGAAACACAAATACAGCAAAACCAGTGTTAAGGTAATATCATATATTGGCTAACTCAATAAGATTGGAAATGCAAGCTTTGGAAGCAATTTCAATCTTATTGAGTTAGCCAATATATGATATTACCTTAACCTTGAATTTCCTGCTTACATCGATGGCTAACACGGTACAACAACTTGCTGACAGCAAAACCAGTGGAAATTGAACTCATGACATTCAATAGGCTCAATTCAGAGACAAATTCGTCTGGACTTCCGTAGCTGTCTGTGAAAGTTTTGGTGGGTGTTTCATTTTTTTGCTTTTTTTGTTCATTTTTCATTCGTACGAACGTCCGGGAATGCGCTTTCGATGAACGGAAGCAAATCGGAACATTTCCGTTAGTTCGGATCATTTTCCAAACAAAATCGGAAATTTTTCGTTCGTTCAGATAACTTCCGTTGCTGGGATGGGTTTCCTTTTGATTCAAAGAGCCGATTTCCGACGGACCACCACCCTATAAATCCGTTTCATTTCCGATCCACTTACGGGACCTTTCAGGGCTCGGATTGCTATTGTTGAACATGTTTTGCGGCTATGTGGAGGAGTCTGCGCGCCTTTAGCACCAAGGCATTGCATGTATCAGCATGGCCGAGGCCATAAATTGTATAGCAATGCATACCTGAATCAATACATTTCATGTATGCCCTATAGAAGCATTTTTATGCTGACCTTAATTAGTCCTTAGCATGTAAACATTTATTTTCCCACACATCCATATAATTGCTATATTTTTTTAGACATATGTCCTTTGTGAATTATATTTGGATTGTTGAACTTGAATCTTAATTTGTTGTAGGATTTCTTGTTTTAGTTGGTTACCTTTGCTTTGTGTAATTATTTTATATTTGGTTGCAGGAGCCGCAAGATGTGCCACTCGCCCTTGCTCCTGATGCCCGTTCTTTGCCTGCAGAATGCGGGCCAGGGGTTCTCTAATCGGGCACTATGCAAAACCCGGGCCGTGGTGGCGAGGGCCCTCTGGCTTTTGAAGTCCAGATTTAGGTGTTTGGACCATACGGGGGGGGGGGGGGGGGGGGGGAGCACTGCAGCATGACCCCAACAAGGTTAGACCAATATTTTAATTTATGTTTTTTAACAGGGACCACACGTGCCAGAGTGGCACAATTGAGTGTCAGGGTCCTTCAGTTGGTGGGCGAGATGTAGGAGCTGCGCAACTCGTTGGGGACCACAGATGAAGAATAATGTTCAGTGGCCTGCCATTGCTATGTATTTTATAGTTGTAAAAATTTGAAATTTTCAAAATTTTTTAAAAATGTTACATTGTCATTTCATTTACAAAATACATTAACACAAAACTAATGGGCCCAGAAATATTTAAAGATGAATATTCACATGACCGAGAAGTGACTTGGGTACGTTTTAGGGGGTTAAAATGGAAGAAGAACCTAACCGAGAAGTGATTTGGGTGAGCTTTAAGGGTCCAAAAGGGAAGATGGAGGACAGTGCTAAGTGATTTAGCTAAACATTGTAATAGAAGTGAGGGTGGCAAATATGTAGGCAAGCACTTTAATGAGTTAAGTTTGTAGTGCGCAGGCGCAAGATGGTAAGGATTTCCGTCTGGACGATTATTTATTGCAAAAGGGAAACAGAATCGAACGGGAAACGTAAAGGATTCGTTGGAGGATAAGATGGGAAAAGGGCAAAAACGAAAGCCTACGTTGTAACATGTGAAAATGAAACGGAAAAGTCTGGATGGAAAATGACATCCTCGTAATTCGTAATCTGCCGTACGAACGGACGGAAACTTTACAGAAGGTTTTCAATGCATGCATAGAATCGCTCGTACGCTCATACGAGGACTGAAACATTTCCAAAAAAAATGGATCGGAACTAAAACGGAAGTTTTTTTTGTCTCTCTGAATCGAGCCTATTGTGCTTGACCTTGTTAGTGCAACAAGTAGTACAAAAAGTTGTGATCTGTCACAGAACGTCGGCACTCTAAATCTGGGTGCTATAGCATACAGCACCAGACGCTGTGTGATTAAAGTCTGTTTTTGAACACATATCCATCAGTAACAAAACGAAAACACATGGAATGACATTGTTGTAACATTGTGACATTAATACTTTAATGCCAGACCTGTAATGACAATTCTGCATTAAAATATAAAAAATCAAAAAAGTTTTCAAAAATAATTAATTCCAAGCCAGGAGAGGTCAAAATATTATTTGAGAATAAAAAAAAATTAGGATCTGTAAAGAGATTAGAAGGAACGTCCATTGAAATGTATGGGAGATACCTATCGCTCTGGAAGCTATAGCGCCGATGCTATACGTTGAGCCGCCTGCAATGATGTACCATACACTACATGGCGCTGTTAGAGTCGCTCACCAGAATCGCCTTCATGTGGTTTTGCGTACACCAAACGCTGCCTGCCGCTACGAAGCACTACCTTCCGCTATCCCTTCATGAATAAACCCTTTAGCAGGGCCGGCTCTAGGGTTTTGTGGGCCCTTTGGTGACAAGGTCTCCAGTCCCGTGACAGGGTATGCCCTGCACTGTCCACAGTTCTCCTGTGACTGCCGCACAGACTATGCGCAGAGCGTCTTCCCCTGCTCTGTGTGCGTGCTGCGTGCTCTATTCAAGTGTATAGGTGGGTGGGGGCATGCACAGAGTGGGGGGGAAGCTGTGCATCAGAACCAAGATGGCTGCACCCATGACTATGTCATTCGTCAAATGGCTCTCATGGGCTAGAATAGGGAGAACGCACTGCCACATCCCCCGCACTGTCATGAGCAACAACGAGAGCCTCCTGCTGAATGATTCGGGATGCCCCTGGGGAAAAACCAGCAGCCATTCCATGGCCAGACCACATGGGTTTTGTTCTGTTTTCACACAGTAGAGCATCCCAGTTCGAGATGACCCAGGGAGAGGGAATCAGCCAGCCCTAGAGTCTCATTGGGATGCCTCGTTGTGTGAAACCCCCAGAACAACGCTATTCACTCACCTCTTCCGTGTTTCAACAGTGCATGTGTGGGCTTTCATCTAATGAGAGCTGTCTGCCTTGACTATGTCATTTAGCAGGTGGATCTCATTGGATGAGATCCCGCGCATGAGCCATTGGAGCAGGAAGAGGTGAGTTTTTATCGGCGCCTGGAGCAGCTAGCCCTGAAATCTTTTAGATTTCATACCGGCCGCTGCTGGGTTTTGTTCCACTTTAATTAGGGTTCCATCATCTAAACCATAGCCAGAGTGCTCAGTGCTTTAGTAAATAGTAAAAACATATCCAACAGACAAGTCCAACAGACAGAGAGAGAGACTCACACAGACACACACATAGACACACACACATACATAGACCATACACATACATACAGATAGACAAACACAGACAGACACACACACATAGACACACACACACAGACCATACACATACAGACACACACATACACAGACCATACACATACATACAGATAGACAGACACACTCACACACACGTGTCTGTCTGTGCATGTGTCTGTGTGTTTCTATGTGTATGTGTGTGTCTGTCTGTCTGTGTATCTGTGTGTGTCTACACAGACACAGATACACACACAGAGATAGACACATATACACATACACACACACACATATATATATATATATATATATATACACACAGAGACAGACACAGATACATATATATATATATATATATATATATATATATATATATACATATATATATATATATATATACACACACAAATACACACACATATATATACAGACATCCCTACCTTAGCAGTACTGGACACTCCCTCCTCAGAGCTCCGGAGACACAGGCAGCAGAATGATGATGTATCTGGGGCAGCAGAATGATGATGTATCTGGGGCAGCAGAATGATGATGTATCTGGGGGGCGGAGCCTGCTGCTCTCTGCCTGTGCGGCCCCAGCGGCAGCACAAACAGCCTGGCTCTTGCTTCCTCCTGTCCTGCTGGTGCCTTTGGACAACACAGCGCCCAGGTCAGTGCTACGCCCCTGCGCTCCGGGACATTGTGTCTCACCTCCCACCAGCACCAGTAGGCCCCCCTCCTCCCTTGGGCCCTTGGCAGATGCCCGACCCTGCCGGGTGCTAGCGCCGGCCCTGCCCCTTAGTGTATCCAACTGGACCCCCCAACCCCAAATGCTCAACCAAACACCTTAAAGTGGGCCAAAGCGCATGGCTGACGGCCCTGGAATCTATAAGATTATAATCCCTGATTCCCTTCCCCCCAGGACATTCAGATTTGGGAGGCCTTGGCTGTGTGAAACCCCGAGGTCGCCCAGTAAACTCATCTTCTCCCCGATCTGCCTGCTATACATTTAGCAGGCCGCGTGCCAGGCATTTGTGAATGGCTGGCGAGGGCACATTCCCTGTTAGAGGGTAGCGGAGAAGCAGCCACCACCGCACTTGGCTACGCTTATCTAGACTGGGCTTAGACAAGGAGGCGTAAGTGGATACTAGCGCGGTGATTGGACGAGAAGCCGCACATGTACCAAAGGACCGGGGAAAGTTTAGTTAGACTGGGCGACCTAGGGAGTTTCACACAGAGGGGAATCCCAGATCAAGGAACACCGGGGGCAAGGACTAAAACCCTGGATAGTCAAAATCTCGGGTTTTGGTCCACCTTAAAGTGGACCAACACCCAGGATTTTGACTATCCTGGGTTTTGGTCCACTTCGGAGGGGCACCCCGATCGGGCCCCGCTGTCTGAAACCCCCCCGAAAGCCCAGAAACACTCACCTCACCACGCTCCCACATGACCGCTCCAGCCAATCACAGCGCGCGTCCAAGGCCACTTGGACGCGCATAGCAGCTCAGCGGCTCTGAGCGCTGGAGGCCGCATCTCGAGCTTCCCTCTAACAGGGAGCGGGCCTGCGCCGGCCATTCACAAATGGCCGGCGCGGGTGTGCGCCCTGCTAGAGGGAAGCGCGAGACGCGGGCGTGGCTCACGCATGCGCCAATGGAACGGGGCTGAGGTAAGGTTTGTGGGCCTTCTGGGGGTTTCCTCCCCGCGGGACATCCCGATTTCCCTGGGTGTTGATCCACTTTAAAAACACATTAACCCTCACACATTTTTTCTTTTTTTCAGCGTCCTCTCAGAGAACATGGTGAGGGGGATGGTTAGAAAGCCTGGGGTAAGATGTGAAAATCCCCTGTAATACAAGGCTGTAACATACTTGTAAACGTCTTGTGCAATCTGAG
The DNA here is from genome assembly GCA_027917425.1 of Gastrophryne carolinensis. Classification (NCBI taxonomy): domain Eukaryota; kingdom Metazoa; phylum Chordata; class Amphibia; order Anura; family Microhylidae; genus Gastrophryne; species Gastrophryne carolinensis. Next base: position 30,196,370 of record CM051235.1, on the reverse strand, counting down.
CTGCTGCTGCAATCTTTCATCAATGTGTGGCCCATAAATATATTTCATTGTTGGGTTGATGCAATTTATTAACATGCCTTGTAATAACCAGCTGAAAAAACCCTTATCATTGGGTACAGCTAGTCTGTGATTTACCCTGTACATCATCATCATCAGTGCCAAAATCTCTACTCCTCAACCAAATACATTGGCCTTGATTCACAAAGAGTTGAAAAAAACTTTCATGGTAGTAAAAAATTCAATTCATGAGAAAAAAGCCTGAGAATGTCACTGTTACTGAATCACCAGATAAAAAGACCTTGAAAGTCAATGGCACTTTTTACTACAGGTAAAACGGTGTAAAAAGTTAAATACCTTTTTCAGGAGTAAAACAGTGCCATTGACTTTCATTGTCTTCCTATCTGGTGATTCACTAACAGTGACATTCTCAGGCTTTTTTCTCATGAATTGAATTTTTTACTACCATGAGAGTTTTTTTCAAGGCCATTGTGTGTTCCCTATTGCTTCCAACCCTTTTCCCCTTTAGATTGCAAGCCTGTATTGTGACGATTAGGGATGAGCGAATTGATCCGGACGAACCCGGATTCGATCCGAATTTCAGGAAAAATTCAATTCGGATCGAATCCGAATTTCCCCGCGATTCGATCACTCGAAGTTTTCCTTTAACATCCATTCATTTACATTTACAGGCATTCTAAGATGGCGGACGGGACATGTCTGGACATGTATCCCGCGCCAGTGCAAGCTGGGGCAGTCACATGCAGCCTATCAGCAGCCAGCAAGCCCGGTGACGTCACACAGCGGTATTTAACGGCGGCCATCTTGCTTTTCCTCATTTCTCTATTGCATTCGTGAGAGACAGAACGCTGTGTAGCTGAGGGACAGACAGGGACAGGCTGGAGACAGGCAGGAGACAGACAGGAGACAGACAGAAAGCCAGGGAAAGGTAGGAAAAAACGGAGGCTGTGACAGGGAGATTTTTTTTTTTTTTCATCCAGCCTGAGTGTTACTAGCTGGCTGACAGGCTTTGTTAGCGTTTTCAGGCTGCTTATAGTAACTAACTGTGCATATATACTGAACTGATCTTAAGTCTGCTGTGAGGCATCCCATTCTGTGACTACACCAGCCTCTGTTTAAGACCATATAAGCATTTGCTCTTATCATATTTGAAATTAGGCCTGATAAAGACACTTTTGCTGGGCAAAGCACTACTGGACCCTGCCAGGTGCACTCCTATTTGGGGCATCCCATTCTGTGACTACAGCAGCCTCTGTTTAAGACCATATAAGCATTTGCTCTTATCATATTTGAAATTAGGCCTGATAAAGACACTTTTGCTGGGCATAGCACTACTGGACCCTGCCAGGTGCACTCCTATTTGGGGCATCCCATTCTGTGACTACAGCAGCCTCTGTTTAAGACCATATAAGCATTTGCTCTTATCATATTTGAAATTAGGCCTGATAAAGACACTTTTGCTGGGCAAAGCACTACTGGACCCTGCCAGGTGCACTCCTATTTGGGGCATCCCATTCTGTGACTACAGCAGCCTCTGTTTAAGACCATATAAGCATTTGCTCTTATCATATTTGAAATTAGGCCTGATAAAGACACTTTTGCTGGGCAAAGCACTACTGGACCCTGCCAGGTGCACTCCTATTTGGGGCATCCCATTCTGTGACTACAGCAGCCTCTGTTTAAGACCATATAAGCATTTGCTCTTATCATATTTGAAATTAGGCCTGATAAAGACACTTTTGCTGGGCAAAGCACTACTGGACCCTGCCAGGTGCACTCCTATTTGGGGCATCCCATTCTGTGACTACAGCAGCCTCTGTTTAAGACCATATAAGCATTTGCTCTTATCATATTTGAAATTAGGCCTGATAAAGACACTTTTGCTGGGCATAGCACTACTGGACCCTGCCAGGTGCACTCCTATTTGGGGCATCCCATTCTGTGACTACAGCAGCCTCTGTTTAAGACCATATAAGCATTTGCTCTTATCATATTTGAAATTAGGCCTGATAAAGACACTTTTGCTGGGCAAAGCACTACTGGACCCTGCCAGGTGCACTCCTATTTGGGGCATCCCATTCTGTGACTACAGCAGCCTCTGTTTAAGACCATATAAGCATTTGCTCTTATCATATTTGAAATTAGGCCTGATAAAGACACTTTTGCTGGGCAAAGCACTACTGGACCCTGCCAGGTGCACTCCTATTTGGGGCATCCCATTCTGTGACTACAGCAGCCTCTGTTTAAGACCATATAAGCATTTGCTCTTATCATATTTGAAATTAGGCCTGATAAAGACACTTTTGCTGGGCATAGCACAACTTGTCCCTGCCATGGCATCCCATTCTGTGACTAAAGCAGCCTCTGTTTAAGACCATATAAGCATTTGCTCTTATCATATTTGAAATTAGCCTGATAAAGACACTTTTGCTGGGCATAGCACTACTGGACCCTGCCAGGTGCACTCCTATTTGGGGCATCCCATTCTGTGACTACAGCAGCCTCTGTTTAAGACCATATAAGCATTTGCTCTTATCATATTTGAAATTAGGCCTGATAAAGACACTTTTGCTGGGCAAAGCACTACTGGACCCTGCCAGGTGCACTCCTATTTGGGGCATCCCATTCTGTGACTACAGCAGCCTCTGTTTAAGACCATATAAGCATTTGCTCTTATCATATTTGAAATTAGGCCTGATAAAGACACTTTTGCTGGGCAAAGCACTACTGGACCCTGCCAGGTGCACTCCTATTTGGGGCATCCCATTCTGTGACTACAGCAGCCTCTGTTTAAGACCATATAAGCATTTGCTCTTATCATATTTGAAATTAGGCCTGATAAAGACACTTTTGCTGGGCATAGCACTACTGGACCCTGCCAGGTGCACTCCTATTTGGGGCATCCCATTCTGTGACTACAGCAGCCTCTGTTTAAGACCATATAAGCATTTGCTCCTATCATATTTGAAATTAGGCCTGATAAAGACACTTTTGCTGGGCAAAGCACTACTGGACCCTGCCAGGTGCACTCCTATTTGGGGCATCCCATTCTGTGACTACAGCAGCCTCTGTTTAAGACCGTATAACCATTTTCACTTATCATATTTGAAATTAGGCCTGATAAAGACACTTTTGCTGGGCATAGCACTACTGGACCCTGCCAGGTGCACTCCTATTTGGGGCATCCCATTCTGTGACTACAGCAGCCTCTGTTTAAGACCATATAAGCATTTGCTCTTATCATATTTGAAATTAGGCCTGATAAAGACACTTTTGCTGGGCAAAGCACTACTGGACCCTGCCAGGTGCACTCCTATTTGGGGCATCCCATTCTGTGACTACAGCAGCCTCTGTTTAAGACCATATAAGCATTTGCTCTTATCATATTTGAAATTAGGCCTGATAAAGACACTTTTGCTGGGCATAGCACTACTGGACCCTGCCAGGTGCACTCCTATTTGGGGCATCCCATTCTGTGACTACAGCAGCCTCTGTTTAAGACCATATAAGCATTTGCTCTTATCATATTTGAAATTAGGCCTGATAAAGACACTTTTGCTGGGCAAAGCACTACTGGACCCTGCCAGGTGCACTCCTATTTGGGGCATCCCATTCTGTGACTACAGCAGCCTCTGTTTAAGACCATATAAGCATTTGCTCTTATCATATTTGAAATTAGGCCTGATAAAGACACTTTTGCTGGGCAAAGCACTACTGGACCCTGCCAGGTGCACTCCTATTTGGGGCATCCCATTCTGTGACTACAGCAGCCTCTGTTTAAGACCATATAAGCATTTGCTCTTATCATATTTGAAATTAGGCCTGATAAAGACACTTTTGCTGGGCAAAGCACTACTGGACCCTGCCAGGTGCACTCCTATTTGGGGCATCCCATTCTGTGACTACAGCAGCCTCTGTTTAAGACCATATAAGCATTTGCTCTTATCATATTTGAAATTAGGCCTGATAAAGACACTTTTGCTGGGCATAGCACTACTTGTCCCTGCCATGGCATCCCATTCTGTGACTACAGCAGCCTCTGTTTAAGACCGTATAACCATTTTCACTTATCATATTTGAAATTAGGCCTGATAAAGACACTTTTGCTGGGCAAAGCACTACTGGACCCTGCCAGGTCCATTCCTGTTGGGGCATCCCATTCTGTGACTAAAGCAGCCTCTGTTTAAGACCATATAAGCATTTGCTCTTATCATATTTGAAATTAGGCCTGATAAAGACACTTTTGCTGGGCAAAGCACTACTGGACCCTGCCAGGTGCACTCCTATTTGGGGCATCCCATTCTGTGACTACAGCAGCCTCTGTTTAAGACCGTATAACCATTTTCACTTATCATATTTGAAATTAGGCCTGATAAAGACACTTTTGCTGGGCATAGCACTACTGGACCCTGCCAGGTGCACTCCTATTTGGGGCATCCCATTCTGTGACTACAGCAGCCTCTGTTTAAGACCATATAAGCATTTGCTCTTATCATATTTGAAATTAGGCCTGATAAAGACACTTTTGCTGGGCATAGCACAACTTGTCCCTGCCATGGCATCCCATTCTGTGACTACAGCAGCCTCTGTTTAAGACCATATAACCATTTGCTCTTATCATATTTGAAATTAGCCTGATAAAGACACTTTTGCTGGGCATAGCACTACTTGTCCCTGCCATGGCATCCCATTCTGTGACTACAGCAGCCTCTGTTTAAGACCGTATAACCATTTTCACTTATCATATTTGAAATTAGGCCTGATAAAGACACTTTTGCTGGGCAAAGCACTACTGGACCCTGCCAGGTCCATTCCTGTTGGGGCATCCCATTCTGTGACTAAAGCAGCCTCTGTTTAAGACCATATAAGCATTTGCTCTTATCATATTTGAAATTAGCCTGATAAAGACACTTTTGCTGGGCATAGCACTACTTGTCCCTGCCAGGTGTACTTACTGCTGGTTTTTAGGGCATCCCATTCTGTGACTACACCAGCCTCTATTTAAGAACCTAACCATTTGCACCTATTCTAATTGAAATTAGGCATGATAAAGACACTTTTGCTGTGCATAGTCTTACTGCTGCCTGCCAGGTGCTCTCTGGTTTTTGGGACATCCCATTCTGTAACATACCATTAGCCTCTGCATTAACTGTAAGCTGCACAGTTATTTAAAGAAATTTGGCCTGTATGAGCCTGCTAACACACTGCTGCTGTGTGCATATATACTGATCTCAAGTCAGCTTTTGGGCATCCCATTCTGTAACATACCATTAGCCTCTGCATTTACTGTAAGCTGCACATTTATTTAAAGAAATTTGGCCTGTATGAGCCTGCTAACACACTGCTGCTGTGTGCATATATACTGATCTCAAGTCTGCTTGGGGCATCCCATTCTGTAACATACCATTAGCCTCTGCATTAACTGTAAGCTGCACATTTATTTAAAGAAATTTGGCCTGTATGAGCCTGCTAACACACTGCTGCTGTGTGCATATATACTGATCTCAAGTCTGCTTGGGGCATCCCATTCTGTAACATACCATTAGCCTCTGCATTAACTGTAAGCTGCACAGTTATTTAAAGAAATTTGGCCTGTATGAGCCTGCTAACACACTGCTGCTGTGTGCATATATACTGATCTCAAGTCAGCTTTGGGGCATCCCATTCTGTAACATACCATTAGCCTCTGCATTTACTGTAAGCTGCACATTTATTTAAAGAAATTTGGCCTGTATGAGCCTGCTAACACACTGCTGCTGTGTGCATATATACTGATCTCAAGTCTGCTTGGGGCATCCCATTCTGTAACATACCATTAGCCTCTGCATTAACTGTAAGGTGCACAGTTATTTAAAGAAATTTGGCCTGTATGAGCCTGCTAACACACTGCTGCTGTGTGCATATATACTGATCTCAAGTCAGCTTTGGGGCATCCCATTCTGTAACATACCATTAGCCTCTGCATTTACTGTAAGCTGCACATTTATTTAAAGAAATTTGGCCTGTATGAGCCTGCTAACACACTGCTGCTGTGTGCATATATACTGATCTCAAGTCTGCTTGGGGCATCCCATTCTGTAACATACCATTAGCCTCTGCATTAACTGTAAGGTGCACAGTTATTTAAAGAAATTTGGCCTGTATGAGCCTGCTAACACACTGCTGCTGTGTGCATATATACTGATCTCAAGTCAGCTTTGGGGCATCCCATTCTGTAACATACCATTAGCCTCTGCATTTACTGTAAGCTGCACATTTATTTAAAGAAATTTGGCCTGTATGAGCCTGCTAACACACTGCTGCTGTGTGCATATATACTGATCTCAAGTCTGCTTGGGGCATCCCATTCTGTAACATACCATTAGCCTCTGCATTTACTGTAAGCTGCACATTTATTTAAAGAAATTTGGCCTGTATGAGCCTGCTAACACACTGCTGCTGTGTGCATATATACTGATCTCAAGTCTGCTTGGGGCATCCCATTCTGTAACATACCATTAGCCTCTGCATTAACTGTAAGCTGCACAGTTATTTAAAGAAATTTGGCCTGTATGAGCCTGCTAACACACTGCTGCTGTGTGCATATATACTGATCTCAAGTCAGCTTTGGGGCATCCCATTCTGTAACATACCATTAGCCTCTGCATTAACTGTAAGCTGCACAGTTATTTAAAGAAATTTGGCCTGTATGAGCCTGCTAACACACTGCTGCTGTGTGCATATATACTGATCTCAAGTCAGCTTTGGGGCATCCCATTCTGTAACATACCATTAGCCTCTGCATTTACTGTAAGCTGCACATTTATTTAAAGAAATTTGGCCTGTATGAGCCTGCTAACACACTGCTGCTGTGTGCATATATACTGATCTCAAGTCTGCTTGGGGCATCCCATTCTGTAACATACCATTAGCCTCTGCATTAACTGTAAGCTGCACAGTTATTTAAAGAAATTTGGCCTGTATGAGCCTGCTAACACACTGCTGCTGTGTGCATATATACTGATCTCAAGTCTGCTTGGGGCATCCCATTCTGTAACATACCATTAGCCTCTGCATTTACTGTAAGCTGCACATTTATTTAAAGAAATTTGGCCTGTATGAGCCTGCTAACACACTGCTGCTGTGTGCATATATACTGATCTCAAGTCTGCTTGGGGCATCCCATTCTGTAACATACCATTAGCCTCTGCATTTACTGTAAGCTGCACATTTATTTAAAGAAATTTGGCCTGTATGAGCCTGCTAACACACTGCTGCTGTGTGCATATATACTGATCTCAAGTCTGCTTGGGGCATCCCATTCTGTAACATACCATTAGCCTCTGCATTAACTGTAAGCTGCACAGTTATTTAAAGAAATTTGGCCTGTATGAGCCTGCTAACACACTGCTGCTGTGTGCATATATACTGATCTCAAGTCAGCTTTGGGGCATCCCATTCTGTAACATACCATTAGCCTCTGCATTAACTGTAAGCTGCACAGTTATTTAAAGAAATTTGGCCTGTATGAGCCTGCTAACACACTGCTGCTGTGTGCATATATACTGATCTCAAGTCAGCTTTGGGGCATCCCATTCTGTAACATACCATTAGCCTCTGCATTTACTGTAAGCTGCACATTTATTTAAAGAAATTTGGCCTGTATGAGCCTGCTAACACACTGCTGCTGTGTGCATATATACTGATCTCAAGTCTGCTTGGGGCATCCCATTCTGTAACATACCATTAGCCTCTGCATTAACTGTAAGCTGCACAGTTATTTAAAGAAATTTGGCCTGTATGAGCCTGCTAACACACTGCTGCTGTGTGCATATATACTGATCTCAAGTCTGCTTGGGGCATCCCATTCTGTAACATACCATTAGCCTCTGCATTTACTGTAAGCTGCACATTTATTTAAAGAAATTTGGCCTGTATGAGCCTGCTAACACACTGCTGCTGTGTGCATATATACTGATCTCAAGTCTGCTTGGGGCATCCCATTCTGTAACATAACATAACCTACCTACCATACTAAGCAGCTCTCTTATTTAAACTAAGCAGGCCTCTTGGAGGCTGAGTGTCCACTTTTGGGTGTGCATTTATATTCGGTTTCATATACAGTGGGGTATCCCAATTTGTAAGATAACCTACCCCAACCATGTAAACTAAATAGGCCTGTTGCAGCCTGAGTTTCTCTGCTTGCGTATGGCCTGCATTACAATCTGTCTCTTTCAATGACACTGCTGCCTGGGGTATCCCAATTTGTAAGATAACCTACCCCAACCATGTAAACTAAAGGTTACGTCCTTCCAGAAGGAAAACTTATGCCGAACACTATTTTTGTTAGGGGCATTGACCTTTGGATTGATCGGCATGAAATTAATTTTTTTTTTTCAAAGTATGGCGCTGTGAAGAAGGTCAAAATGATGTCTCATACTTGGATTATTGTTACTTTTTGTTCAGCTTGAAATATAACAGGCCACACGGGCATCCCAAGGCACATGCTATTTTAAACCTATCTGTTATACAACATAAGCGTTGATCAGGCTACTTCAGTTTGCACTTGTTTTTGACTGATTTTAATAAACCAGGCCGCAGGGCACCCCAAAGCTGCACCTTGCACCCTATCTGGTATACAACATAAGCGTTGATCAGCATCAGCTTCATTAAGCTACTTCAGTTTGCACTTCCTTTTTGACTGCTTTCATTTAACCAGGCCGCAGGGCACCCCAAAGCTGCACCTTGCACCCTACCTGTTTATACTAAATAAGCATCTACAGCCTCAGCTTTATTAAGTTATTGCATTTTGAATTGGTTTTGGTCTGCTTTAAATACACCAGGCCGCAGGGCATCCCAAACCTGCATGTTGCACCCCATCTGTTATACTAAATAAGCGTTGATCAGCATCAGCTTTATTAAGCTATTGCATTTTGCATTGGTTTTTGTACTGCTGCCAAAACACTAGCCCATATGGGCATCCCAAACCAGCACATGTCACCCTATCTGTTATACTAAATAAGCTTCTACAGGCCCTTTTTTTATTTATTTATTTTTATTTATATAGAGCTGCAATAGCTTATATTGTGAGGTTAATTTGCCATTTTGAAGCATAATATAGAGCAGCCCCTGTGTAAATCTGAGGGGCAATAGCTTATATAGTGAGGTAAATTTGCCATTTTGCTTCGTTATATAGAGCAGCCCAGTTGCCATCTAAATCAACTACTGTCCGGCCAGTACAGCTTTTCCAGGGCAAACTCTGCTAGTTGCGGGCACAAGTCAAGTTTGGCTTCCCAGCAAATCCAGTGGATCTTGAAGGTGTGTTGGCATGGTCATGTCAAGGTATGACATGACCTGCTGTTTGAGGTCCAGCTCCAGGTCTTCCTGCTGCTCATGAGTAGACTCACTATGCGGGTGTAGAAAGCTACTCACTAGCGACTGAAGACTGAGGCTGCTGCTGATGGAGCTGCTGCTGCTGCTCCTTCCACCCCCCCAGCAGCCATGGCAGTGGAAGGTGATCGCAGACTTCCCCCCGAGTCAGACCTGCGGGAGTATGGGCCATGGCGCAGATAGACATCGCCCAACTGACTACGTGGGATGTCTCTGTAGTAGGTCAGTTTGTCCTCCCTCTCAGTGGGCGTAAAAAATGCCCCCATTTTGTGCCGGAAGCGAGGGTCCAATAAGTTGGAGAGCCAGAAGTCTTCCCGCTGACAAATGGAGACAATTCTGCGCTCACTAGTACGCATGCATGTGAGCATGCATCGTGCCATTTGTGCAAGTGACTCGGAGGGACTACCTGTCTCCATCTCCACTGTAAACTGCCATGGTGTGTCTGGGTCCTCTGTCTCGCCTTACTCACAACCCTCTAGCTCCTGTGGCTGCTCCTGCTCCTCCTCTCCTGTCAGATGACTAGATAAAATGGTCATTTTGTGAAACCTAAACTGTGGTTTGCTGTGCCCCACCCCCTCCTCCTCCTCCACTTCAGCCCCCACAGGCTTCATGTGGCTGTGAAATGTATGTGCCATGTCTCCAGTGCCCTGACCAGCCATGCTTTCCAACATGTGTTGTAGTACATGAAGCAGTGGAATCTCATCGTTCATCTCATAGTCCTGGCAACTGACTAATAATGTAGCTTCCTCAAAGGGCCTGAGCAAACGGTCGGTGTCACGTATGAGCTGCCAATGGTTTACATTGAATTTACACAGGGGTGTCCCCCTATCCGTTTGGATCATCCAGAAATCCGTGATGGCTTTTCTCTGTTCCTATAGTGCAGTGGTCCTCAACCCTGTCCTCAAGGCCCACCAACATGTCATGTTTTTTGGATCTCCAAATAGCCAGCTCTATTGGTCTGCAGCTGCACTAATTACTCCACCTGAGCATCTTTGTGGAGATCTGCAAAGCCTGGCCTGTTGGTGGGCCTTGAGGACAGGGTTGGGGACCACTGCTATAGTGGATCCTGCATATGGAGGGTGGAATTCCAACGGGTGGAAACATCGCAAATCAGACTATGGTGGGGTACACCGTTGTGACGCTGAGGCTCAATAAGGTTGTGCTTGGTGGTGTAGGAGTGCCAGAAGTGCATGCTAACTTTCTTTCCTGTTGTTCGGATGTCTTTCAGATGGGGGCAAGACTTCAAAACTAGACTGAACACGTGTGCCATGTCAGGACGCATGACTCTGGCTTCCTTGTCGCAGCGCAAACAAGATGTTCTTCCAAGTGTCAGTCACCATGGGTCCAAATTTGCAGTTTTCGTGGATTAAGCAATGCTTTCATGGATTGAGTTCTCATTTTTAGTAGTTCCTCCCATGTGTGACTCTGATGGTCAAGGAAAACCATGTGAAGAACAGCGTGAAACCACAATCACCAAGGGGGCCTAAAAGGATATATATGGTCCACCATGAGTCTATAGTTACAGCTCCAGGCGTAGACAACACTGTGCACTTTGGTACACACTGACAGGCTAAAGGACTGGCCCACCTTCTGTTCAACAACCATGCCATGTGACTCTCCACCTCGGCTCGGCACAAGCCATCAGTTCTCTGAAAGGTCCACCACTGGGTAATGCAGCAGGCTGGACTTATGGTGACGCTGTCTGAGAGGAGAAATCCCTCAGACATCAAGATTAAAAATTCCAAGAATTTTTGAGGGCTAATTATTCAGAGGCAAATGATAGCTAGTTGTTTCTGATTTAATTGCAAGGTGGAAACACACCCTCAAACAAAACTTCACTTTCGCAATACTATTGCATTTGTCTATTCATAATTTTATGTATATACACTAACTAACCTACTTTTTCTCCACAGGATGCTGCATGGAACACTGCCACATCGCTGAGTAGCTGATTTTTCCTACCAACAGTCCGCAATAATTCGCTGCTGCTGTCGCCGCCACCGCCGCAGACTCCAGGGACCCTCTTCCACTGCCTCCCACGACACTCTCCTCATCACTAATTGCCGGATAGTGGAAGAAGAGGCGAGTGTCTCCTCCACTTCTTGGCTGGGCAGTAGCTGCTGAATTTTATGATTATCAGATCTTGGATATCAGATCAATGGATAGTGGAGCTGAACCCAAAGCATAACAGACAGACAGTTGACTGGGGGTGTCAGATGCCACTTGTGATGCAGTGGACTGCTTTTGCAGCACTTCGAGACAAAGTTGCTTCATTGGCTGACACAATGACTGGTAAAGCTGTGGAACATATGGTTGAAAAGCAAGAATAACCATTTGTTTTTATATGAAAAAGACCCTGGTTTATACAGACTTTTTTTTTCCAGAGACTGCCCTGCGTGGAAATGAATGGCGCATGGATCAGCCAAGCTTTCCTCCCAACAATGCCTGATGTATTCCAGTAGATTGATGACGGGGCCAGACCAAGAAAGATGGATCGTGCAAAACAGATTTAAGGCGCTGCTCTCCAGTTACAGACATTCCTCCGCATCGGACCACAAGTAAGTATTGATAAAAAATCCTTTACGTTACTCTTACTTTTTATTAATATTCTTCGGATAAGACGGATCAGACATGATTCCAGATTAAAAATTCCAAGAATTTTTGAGGGCTAATTAGTCAGAGGCAATGATACCTTCTTGTTTCTGATTTAATTAAAAGGTGGAAACACACCCTCAAACAAAACTTCACTTTGGCAAACTTTTGCATTTGTTTATTCATAATTTTATGTAGATATTACTAACTAAGCTACTTTTTCTCCACATGACTCTCCACAGGGTGTGATTCATCCAATTTTTGGGCTCCTGAAGCCAACCCCAGGGTCTGTTTAAAGTAATGTTTGGGCTCCTGCTGCTGCTTGCAACTCCAGGGTGTGATTCATCCAATTTTTGGGCTCCTGAGGCCAACCCCAGGGTCTGTTTAAAGTAATGTTTGGGCTCCTGCTGCTGCTGCTGCCAACTCCAGGGTGTGATTCATCCAATTTTTGGGCTCCTGAGGCCAACCCCAGGGTCTGTTTAAAGTAATGTTTGGGCTCCTGCTGCTGCTGCTGCCAACTCCAGGGTGTGATTCATCCAATTTTTGGGCTACTGAAGCCAACTCCAGTGTCTCTTTAAAGTAATATTTGGGCTCCTGCTGCTGCTGCTGCCAACTCCAGGGTGTGATTCATCCAATTTTTGGGCTCCTGAAGCCAACCCCAGTGTCTCTTTAAAGTAATATTTGGGCTCCTGCTGCTGCTGCTGCCAACTCCAGGGTGTGATTCATCCAATTTTTGGGCTCCTGAGGCCAACCCCAGGGTCTGTTTAAAGTAATGTTTGGGCTCCTGCTGCTGCTGCTGCCAACTCCAGGGTGTGATTCATCCAATTTTTGGGCTACTGAAGCCAACTCCAGTGTCTCTTTAAAGTAATATTTGGGCTCCTGCTGCTGCTGCTGCCAACTCCAGGGTGTGATTCATCCAATTTTTGGGCTCCTGAGGCCAACCCCAGGGTCTCTTTAAAGTAATGTTTGGGCTCCTGCTGCTGCCAACTCCAGGGTGTGATTCATCCAATTTTTGGGCTCCTGAGGCCAACCCCAGGGTCTGTTTAAAGTAATGTTTGGGCTCCTGCTGCTGCTTGCAACTCCAGGGTGTGATTCATCCAATTTTTGGGCTCCTGAAGCCAACCCCAGTGTCTCTTTAAAGTAATATTTGGGCTCCTGCTGCTGCTGCTGCCAACTCCAGGGTGTGATTCATCCAATTTTTGGGCTCCTGAGGCCAACCCCAGGGTCTGTTTAAAGTAATGTTTGGGCTCCTGCTGCTGCTACTGCCAACTTCTGCCAACTCCAGGGTGTGATTCATCCAATTTTTGGGCTCCTGAGGCCAACCCCAGGGTCTCTTTAAAGTAATGTTTGGGCTCCTGCTGCTGCCAACTCCAGGGTGTGATTCATCCAATTTTTGGGCTCCTGAGGCCAACCCCAGGGTCTCTTTAAAGTAATATTTGGGCTCCTGCTGCTGCTGCCAACTCCAGGGTGTGATTCATCCAATTTTTGGGCTACTGAAGCCAACTCCAGTGTCTCTTTAAAGTAATATTTGGGCTCCTGCTGCTGCTGCTGCCAACTCCAGGGTGTGATTCATCCAATTTTTGGGCTCCTGAGGCCAACCCCAGGGTCTGTTTAAAGTAATGTTTGGGCTCCTGCTGCTGCCAACTCCAGGGTGTGATTCATCCAATTTTTGGGCTCCTGAGGCCAACCCCAGGGTCTCTTTAAAGTAATATTTGGGCTCCTGCTGCTGCTGCCAACTCCAGGGTGTGATTCATCCAATTTTTGGGCTACTGAAGCCAACTCCAGTGTCTCTTTAAAGTAATATTTGGGCTCCTGCTGCTGCTGCTGCCAACTCCAGGGTGTGATTCATCCAATTTTTGGGCTCCTGAGGCCAACCCCAGGGTCTCTTTAAAGTAATGTTTGGGCTCCTGCTGCTGCCAACTCCAGGGTGTGATTCATCCAATTTTTGGGCTCCTGAGGTCAACCCCAGGGTCTCTTTAAAGTAATATTTGGGCTCCTGCTGCTGCTGCCAACTCCAGGGTGTGATTCATCCAATTTTTGGGCTACTGAAGCCAACTCCAGTGTCTCTTTAAAGTAATATTTGGGCTCCTGCTGCTGCTGCTGCCAACTCCAGGGTGTGATTCATCCAATTTTTGGGCTCCTGCTGCTGCTGCTGCTGCCAACTCCAGGGTGTGATTCATCCAATTTTTGGGCTCCTGAAGCCAACTCCAGTGTCTCTTTAAAGCAATGTTTGGGCTCCTGCCCCTCATAGTGATGCCACTTCAACTCTCTTGAATTCAATTGTGCCGCTCTGCGATTCTATTAGCGATGCCTCTGATCTGCATGTGATATTTCTTCAAAGTATTATTTAACTAACCCAGCACGCATCCTGTGCGTGTTACAGCAAGGCAGAATGGTTTACAACCCTATTGAGGCTCTAGGAGGCTCAGAAATAGCCGTTTTTAATAGCGATTCGTCGCGAATTTATTCGGGTCGAAACGATTTTTGTCGGAAAATTCGGCGAATCAGTCGAATCGAATTTTTCAAAAGTTCACTCATCTCTAGTGACGATTGAATGGGTCTTAGCCACCCACAACCACTTCCAGGCACAGGGCGATGGGGCGTTCTAGGCAAGTAGCCAGGCTCTTCAGAACTAGCGTGAGCTTTTTTAGATCCTTAATTCAGAGAATCAGTTACTCTCTGCTGCATTTTCAGAATTTGTTTTAAAAACACAAAACAACAAGAAAAGCGGTGCAAGGTGATAAAACAGGATTCACTATAAAACACGGTGCAAATAATAGATAGCACTACAAATAAAAAGGGGAAAATTCTGTCAGTCTGTCTGGGCTGCGGTTCAATCGAATCAATTGTCTGTCAGTCCTCACATGTCTCCTCCTTAGATGTTACAATGGAGCGTGTGTCACTCTTGATTGTAAGACTCAGGTGTCTGTGGCCAATCTTGCCATTCATGCTTATAGGCCACTAGAGGAGGGGGTCTCCCTACCCCTCCTACCAGGGGTCTGGGGTTGGTATCACAGCCTGTCTCAGAATATTCCAATCTCATTCTGATATTTGATACCAACTGAACACATTCCAAGGGAGGGGGTGACACAAACAGGAGAGGAACCTTGCTGTCTCACTTTGGGATCTATTGATGTGATTTGTTTATTTTGCTTTCCAACCACTCTGTAGTTATTACTGGAGATGGGTTCTGTCTCTGCTTTCCATGGTTGGGTGGTTTGTTTTGAGTTTTGTTGAGAGAAGAAAGTCATCTCAGCTGACCCTTTGTGTATGCAGGGGTTATATGGCGGGAAGGTAGGAGGGGGGAAGACATGAGGGGAGTTATACAGAGCAGGGGGGTCAGCTAGGCTGAAAAACAAACTATACATATATGTCTATGTAGATGTGTAGATACATATACATACACATATATATGTATATATACATCGATACACACATAGAGAGAATACACCTAGGCCCTTATTTAACAAGGGATAGTGACAGGTAGCGCCTGGTGAGCGACCGGTAATGACGGGCACAGCCACGAGAACACCGGCTCCCCACCACAATCACACATTTATCAAGCCGATCCTGCTTAGCGACTGAGATAGCGCCATATAGCGACTCATTCATCATTATTCCAGCCTCAGCCCACAGCGCCAGCATCCGACCTTGAACAGCGACAGGTAGGACCTCTCGCTACCTGGCGCTCTCCAATGCATTTCAATGGAACAATCTTTAAATATTCATAATTAATTCATATTAATGTTTTTTTTTTTTTTTAAATGTGAAAAATTCTGTGACCACTTCTGCCATGTTAGATTTTTTTTTTAAGGTAAAAAAAAAAAAAAAAATGTGTGCAGAATTGATATTACAGGTCTGATATGTATTCATATTACAAAATTATTTTAAAAACTTGTTTTTTTTGGTTTCCAAAAATATGGTTGGGGGTAAAAAAACTACTTTTAACCCATCGCCGCCAGCGCTCTGGGGTTTAAACATGCATTTCACAGCACGAGAATTTTTTGAGCGTTATTTGTTAATGAATATGGTGGGAGCCGGTCGCTATGCCCAGTCGCTATCATGCGCTCCTATACAGCGCGGAACCTGTCAAATAGCGACTCCTCACTCAATATTCAACATTACTGCACACCGACTGAGTCGCTGTCAACAACCGAACAGCGGCCAGGCACAGCGACTACTAGCGGGCGCTGTGAAAATACTGCTACAGTCGCTCAACTGTCACTACCTGCCGCTATTAATGAATCGGCCTCCTAGGATATGTTCTGTCACATGTATGGAAAGGTCTTCTCACGTATTGTAACCCATAAGGATAAGGACTATCAGCAAGCATTGCAAGCATTTCTCTTGGGAGCAAAACATTAATTTAGAAGAAAAAACATGAGAATTTCACTGTTGCTGAATCACTAGCTAGGAAGACAAGACTCACTAGTCCTTCAGCTCTTTGCTATGGTATTTAGGTATTTTATGCATGCTGTATAGGGCCATTGTATGCTTGCATGTGCATTTAGCCCAACCATGCAGCGTGACAAACACAAGCAGTGAGTGCACACATGTCCAGGGCGGTGGACTGCCCAATCTACGCCACATCTGTTCCACTAGGCCATGACTGCCCCTTAATTATGTTATAAATGTATTACATGATAGTACTGTATAATGGTGAGCACAGCTGTCATCCAAACAGTTGACTAGAGTTTGATTTCTGGACCTCTATGGTCTTTGTCTGCAGTTAGTGTTTTAGTGGTGGCATTCCTGGCAAACCTTTGTCTGCCATTGGTGTTATATTAGTGAGC
The DNA here is from genome assembly GCA_027917425.1 of Gastrophryne carolinensis. Lineage (NCBI taxonomy): Eukaryota > Metazoa > Chordata > Amphibia > Anura > Microhylidae > Gastrophryne > Gastrophryne carolinensis. The sequence goes on along the minus strand of CM051235.1, from coordinate 30,179,598 downwards.
ATACAGTAGCTCATAGAGACAGGGGCAAATGGTTAACATCAAAATGGTGCTAGGGAAGGCCCCATAAAGTCTTTTCCTTCCTTAGGGCACAAACTCTGGCCTGCCCATGAATCTGTTGGTCTTCTTTTATTCTGTCATCCGGGGTGTCTTGTGCTCCTCATTCTCTACATGGTTTACAGAAGCGCCTCCAGTAGGGATCAAAAGACACAACGAGGAACTATTAAAATAGCAGGAAGGATTATCGGTCTCCCACCTCCAGATATCAAAGACCTGTATCAAAGTAGGATCACACGCTGGGCAAATAGAATTATTGATGATCCCTCTCATCCAGGGAATGGCATCTGCCTTCAGGACGCTGCTACAGGATTCCAGCATGTAAGACCAACAGGATCCAAAAGAATGGCTTTACCAAGGCAAAGAAAGCCATAAATGATCCTCTGCTTTAATCTTGTTCTATTGGAATAACAGTGATCACTGACTATGTAGCTATGAATTCTGACCTTTTTTTTTCCAATTCCCGTTGCTTACCTATGCCCAGTATTCTTACCTTCACCTCGAACCTGTACCGGAAATGGAGTCCAGCGACTGGCCACCGGGCGGTCATGTGGGCCATGGTCGCATCCTCAGCTCCGTCCACTGGAACGCCCCACCCACGACCTGTACACGTGAGTCTGGCAGGCAATCGCGGGAGACCCTTTTCTGGCGCAGGCTAAAGGTGAAGTTAAGAATACCAGGCGTTCTAGGCGGGTTATGTGCGGGGTTTTAATGTGGTGTCAGCGAGACCAACACTTGTTAGAGAAAAAAATGAGCGTTGGTCTGGTTTAACTTAATTGCTACAGAGTTCACTATGCAGGACCACCACATCCAAGAGCAGCTTCTGCCCCTCTGCAATGTGCCTACTGAATGGTGCCTGTTCCACCATTGGGTCCTCAAGTAACAATGTGGACCAAGTGGCATTTAGACGGACATGAAGACATAGAACTGCTGCAGCCTATAACATAGCTCACCTGGAACATGAAAGTAATGTTGTCTCACGTCTGTCTTATTGTATTCCTTGTTCTGCTTCCCTGCATTGTTTGTAATAGGAACGGTGTAAACTGCTAAAAAGATTCCTTGTGCCCCCTATGTGTAAGGCTCTATTCTATTCTATAAGTAGAAATGCCCTGCAGGACTTATATCCATGAGTTGACAGAAATGACTCAAAAACCCATGAGTAATCCAGACTTCTGAACCATGCCCCCATCACATTGTCTAAGCTTCGCCTAAGGCCAGCGGCTCCGAGCGCGCTGGCGGCCGCATTCCCTGCTGCCCTCTAACAGGAAGCGTGCCCGCGCCAGCCATTTACAAATGCCTGACGACGACACGTGCCCTGCTAGAGGGATAGCGGAGATGTGGCCAAGGCTTGCGCTGTAGGACCAGCAACCAATGTAAGTGTATAGGGCGACCTGGGGCAGCGGGGCATCCCGATTTTGGATGCCCCAGGTGGAGGGAATCGATCAGCCCGGGAATCTTATAGATTGCCCGGGCCAATCACAGAGGGTTTTGGTCCACTTTGACCATAAGGACCTGTATGGTCCTGCAATCAGCGTTCTATGGCGCACATATGAATAAACAGCACAGAATACTGTATAGACAGCCGTCATCCCTTCGGCTGCTCCCATCTGTGTGTGTCATTTAGATAGGCCTGGTATGGGTACGGTGCGTATTAGCCAAAGGGATTCCGTGACTATAGCCAGGGGGTTTCTCAAATCGGGATGCCCCAGGAACAGTAAATCGGCCAACCCTTGAGTCCTATATATTCTAGGGCTGGACATACAGCGTCTTGGTCCACTTTAACTGTTCAAATCAATTGTAAAGTGTATGGAAAAGTGCTGGATGGTGTCTATATTTCCCATGTTTTTCTCAGCCAGGCACAATCCATGCCGGGATAACAGAGCTCCAGTCCACATCCCCAGTCCTCTACGGGTTTTTCCCCTACTCCCAGGTCTTTCCAGGTGATTAGATTAATTGAAGGAAGGAAGCCTAATTAAAGGAGCTGCTGAGGCTTCCAGTGTGGAGAAGGAGAGACTGGGATAAGGAGCCCGTGCCTTGCTGCTCCCAAAACCTACAGGTCTGAACTGCACCCAAAGGACTTTATGGGTTATGTTCTTGGAGCTTGTGGATTAGCAGCCTGGGCTTGTATGCCCTGAAAGAGGACCTGTGATATTGAGGATCTGCAATACTCTGTCAGACACTGGACATTGCTAAAGCTGGTGAGGTAACCGCTGACTGTACTGTATTGTACCCTGCATTATACTCTGAATTTAAGAGACTTTTCTTTGGACTTTGTCTTCAATAAACCACTTATTATTTCAACTAAGGAGTGTTTCCAGAGTCATTGCTGTTAGCACCCCAGATCCTAACACAATGTAGAGCAATCCAGAGAATTGTGATAAAATATAACTAGCGCTTGAATTTCAGATCGTATATTATAAAGAATTGCGGTGTCAGGAGATATGATGACGCGGGTCACATGCTGGAAACATTGACATTATAACGTTATCACTTTCAACTGTTTTCCATTATTTATTTTCCTTTTAGACTTTTTTAAATTGTCTGCTGCAATAAACTAATCACAAAACAGAATCCTTCCTGCAGAGGGCTGCTATCAGTTTATTCACTTGTTTCCCTCATTACGTGCAGAGCACCTTTCCTCCCTGCAGAGCCGTATGGCCAGATCCACAGTTAACGAGTGGATTTCCCCGGGCAGGAAATTCAGCACCAGGAGGGGGGGGCGGGGGGGGGGGGGGGGGTCTGTCAGCATAGAATGTCAGAAGTTTTATAGGACTTTGAAGCTCAGGTTGGACCCACAGCTGGTTGTCAGCTAACTCCAAAACATCCCGGATATTCCAGACACATGACACCCCGCTCTGTAAGGTTCGGATTGCAGATGCAAAAATGCCACTGAAATATGATGTAATAAATATCACTAATAGCTGCTGATGTAATGGTGACCCAATGGAGGGGTGATGAGGGCCAATGACGTTTCTTTTTAACAGTTTACCGGATACATTCTAGATATGTCAGGGACAGAAGGAGACCAGAGCTATCTTGCGGGCCATTCATTAAAATTTAGAGGGTCTCTCTTTATTTAAAGAGGACCAAAACCCATACCTCCCAAGTGTCCCGATTTGCCCGGGACTTTCACGGGAAGCCCCCCATGTCCCGTGGTCCCGCCCTTTCAAGAAATGTCCCGGCTACCGCCCCCGCTGTGGAGCGCTGTGCTTTGGTTAGTACCGTGCTATGCGCCGGCATCAGCAGAGGCAGAGCTGGTTTGTGGAGGCCCAATCGCGGCTGGGCCAATGATGGAGTGGGCGGGGCACAATTACGCTGTGCCCGGGCTCTGTGCTGAAGATAGGATGGCTGGAGAGAGAGGGGGAAGATAAGGTAAAAATCAAAAAGCAGCAGAGCTCCCGCAGCGCTCCCACCAGCCGCCGGGGACTTTCTTTTAAATCATGTTTGGCTGTCGGAGTGATTGATCTCTGCCCTCCTCCCCCGACTGTCAGTTCCAGAAGACTGCACAGGGGAGGGGGCTTGCCGAGTGAGGCTGCGCGCTGCGATGATCAGTGTCCTGGAGGTGTCAGACTTGCAGGACACAAGAGTAAAGTAGAGAAAAGGCAAGTGAATGATATATTAGTTGTGGCCAGTCTGCCTCATTCGCTTCTATTCTGGGTTTCCTTTCTATTCTCTGTCCTTTTCTCGCTTTATCACTGTTCTTTTTCTTTCCCCCTTCCTTCCCCATCTCTCTCTCTTTCTTCCTGCTTTAATTTTTTGAACTATCTTGCTTCTTTTATTTGTCCATTCCTTTATTCTTTTTCTCTTCCTTTATCTTTCCCCCTCCGCACATTTCTCGCTGTGTTTTTCTCTTTTTTTCTTCTCTGCCTTTCTTTCTCTCTCTCCACCACGCTTTATTCTATCTCGTTTTCAACTTTCCTTCTCTTTCTCTTTTGTTCTCTTTCCTTCATCATTTCCCTCACTCCTTCCTTTCATCCTTCCCTCTCTCCCCTCCTCTCTGCATTTCCTCTCTTTTTCCTTCTCCCACTCCTTCCTTCTTCCCTTTCTTTTTCTCACCTTTTCTTTCTTCCTTACATTCTTCCCTTTCCACCTTTCACTCCTTCTCCCTCACTCCCATACCGCCTTCTTTCTTCCTTTTGTTCTTTCACTCCCCCTTCCTCTTTCTTATCTGCTGTCCTTGCTCTTCTCTCTCTCCCTTTCTTCAATTCTCACTTCCATCTCTCTCGTTCCCTCCCCGTTTCTTTTCTTACTCCATTCCTCCTCTCCTCTTTTCATTCTGTCTTCTTCCCGTCTCTTTACTCTCTTTCTTTATTTCTTTCTCTCTCCCTCCTTTCTTTCTTTCCCTCCTTCCTCTTCCTCCCTTTCTCTTTTCTTTCACTCAGTGTTGCTATACATTTTTTCTCTCTTTTTCCATTACCTCTCCCACTTCTGTTTTCCCTCTCTTCCTTGCTTCACTCACTTCCTTCTTTTTATTTTTCCTTCTCTCTATTTCTCACCTTCTTTATCTCTCCTTTTTCTTTCTTTACTCGTCTTCCCAACCTCCTAACTTTCTCCTTTTTTCCTCTTACTTTCTTTTTCCCTCTCTCTCTTTCTTCCTCAATTTTCTCCTTTCTCTTGTCTTTCTCCCTTTTCTCACACTATCACACTATTGTATGCATGTGTGCGCGAGGGCTTGCCAGTTTTAATTTCATCATTATGTAATTTTTAGGTGGTGTTTCCCTTTATGGGCATGGCTAGGGGCGTGGCTTAATGGTAAAAAAAAGGCAACATTTGTCCCTCTTTCTTGCTTTCAAAAGTTGGGAGGTATGCCAAAACCCACTCTGCAGTGTATGAGACATAGAGGCATATTCGCTCACTCCGGGCCCCCCCCCATTAGGGGTGCACCGCTGTGTGAAACCCCCCCCAGTCGCCCAAAAACTCACCTTCATTCCCAGTCCAATGTCGCATACGCGAGCAGTGGCCTCATTCTCACTATCCTTTTAGCTGGGCACGTGCCTGTGCCAGGCATTTGTGAATGGCCGGCACGGGCACGCTCTCTGTTAGAGGGTAGCGGGGATGCGGCAGCCAGTGCACTCGTATCCGCTCGCATTAGAAGAGCTCCTGGGCGAAGAGGCTCAAGCGGATCCGAGCGTGCTGATTGGACGAGTGGTCGCACATGCCTCGTAGGAACTGGAAGAGGAGAGTTTGTTCGGGCAACCTGAGAAGTTTCACAAAGCGGGCACCCCACGATCGGGATCATAGACCAAAACCCAGGATAGTCAATTTTTTCTTTTTTTAAAGCAGGGAAAAACAACTTTTCAAAATTTTGTTACATTGAATTGGGATGCCCCGCTGTGTGAAGCCCCCAGAACGCCGCTATTCACTCACTTCTTCCTGGTTCCAACAGTTCATGCGCTGGCTCTCGTACAATGAGAGCCAACTGCCATGACAGTGTCATTTGGCAAATGGCTCTCATTGACTTGAATGCGGGGACGTAGCTAGGGCATAGTGGGGGGGGGCCTTTCCCTGGGTGCAGCATGTCGGGGGGCACCAAAGTGGGGCCTGAGAACAGGTGGGGGAGCCATTTTGAATCTTTGCCCCGGGTGCCAAAAAGCCTGGCCACTGCTCTGCCCAGAGTTCTCCTGGCCCGGCCTATGTGAATGGCTGGGACGGGAGTGCCCGCACGCCGGGGGGGGGATGCAGGTTAGAGATGAGCGAACTTTTGAAAAATTCGATTCGACTGATTCGCCGAATTTTCCGACAAAAATCGTTTCGACCCGAATAAATTCGCGACGAATCGCTATTAAAAACGGCTATTTCTGAGCCTCCTAGAGCCTCAATAGGGTTGTAAACCATTCTGCCTTGCTGTAACACGCACAGGATGCGTGCTGGGTTAGTTAAATAATACTTTTAAGAAATATCACATGCAGATCAGAGGCATCGCTAATAGAATCGCAGAGCGGCACAATTGCAGAGAGTTGAAGTGGCATCACTATGAGGGGCAGAAGGAGCCCAAATATACACTGGAGTTGGCCTCAGGAGCCCAAAAATTGGATGAATCACACCCTGGAGTTGGCAGAAGTTGGCAGCAGCAGCAGCAGGAGCCCAAATATACACTGGAGTTGGCTTCAGGAGCCCAAAAATTGGATGAATCACACCCTGGAGTTGGCAGGAGTTGGCAGCAGCAGCAGCAGGAGCCCAAATATACACTGGAGTTGGCTTCAGGAGCCCAAAAATTGGATGAATCACACCCTGGAGTTGGCAGGAGTTGACAGCAGCAGCAGCAGGAGCCCAAATATACACTGGAGTTGGCTTCAGGAGCCCAAAAATTGGATGAATCACACCCTGGAGTTGGCAGGAGTTGACAGTAGCAGCAGCAGGAGCCCAAATATACACTGGAGTTGGCCTCAGGAGCCCAAAAATTGGATGAATCACACCCTGGAGTTGGCAGAAGTTGGCAGCAGCAGCAGCAGGAGCCCAAATATACACTGGAGTTGGCTTCAGGAGCCCAAAAATTGGATGAATCACACCCTGGAGTTGGCAGGAGTTGACAGCAGCAGCAGCAGCAGGAGCCCAAATATTACATTAAAGAGACCCTGGGGTTGGCCTCAGGAGCCCAAAAATTGGATGAATCACACCTTGGAGTTGGCAGAAGTTGGCAGCAGCAGCAGCAGCAGGAGCCCAAATATACACTGGAGTTGGCTTCAGGAGCCCAAAAATTGGATGAATCACACCCTGGAGTTGGCAGAAGTTGGCGGCAGCAGCAGCAGCAGCAGGAGCCCAAATATACACTGGAGTTGGCCTCAGGAGCCCAAAAATTGGATGAATCACACCCTGGAGTTGGCAGGAGTTGACAGTAGCAGCAGCAGGAGCCCAAATATACACTGGAGTTGGCCTCAGGAGCCCAAAAATTGGATGAATCACACCCTGGAGTTGGCAGAAGTTGGCAGCAGCAGCAGCAGGAGCCCAAATATACACTGGAGTTGGCTTCAGGAGCCCAAAAATTGGATGAATCACACCCTGGAGTTGGCAGGAGTTGACAGTAGCAGCAGCAGGAGCCCAAATATACACTGGAGTTGGCCTCAGGAGCCCAAAAATTGGATGAATCACACCCTGGAGTTGGCAGGAGTTGACAGTAGCAGCAGCAGGAGCCCAAATATACACTGGAGTTGGCCTCAGGAGCCCAAAAATTGGATGAATCACACCCTGGAGTTGGCAGGAGTTGGCAGCAGCAGCAGCAGGAGCCCAAATATACACTGGAGTTGGCTTCAGGAGCCCAAAAATTGGATGAATCACACCCTGGAGTTGGCAGGAGTTGACAGCAGCAGCAGCAGCAGGAGCCCAAATATACACTGGAGTTGGCTTCAGGAGCCCAAAAATTGGATGAATCACACCCTGGAGTTGGCAGGAGTTGACAGTAGCAGCAGCAGGAGCCCAAATATACACTGGAGTTGGCCTCAGGAGCCCAAAAATTGGATGAATCACACCCTGGAGTTGGCAGAAGTTGGCAGCAGCAGCAGCGGGAGCCCAAATATACACTGGAGTTGGCTTCAGGAGCCCAAAAATTGGATGAATCACACCCTGGAGTTGGCAGGAGTTGACAGCAGCAGCAGCAGGAGCCCAAATATACACTGGAGTTGGCTTCAGGAGCCCAAAAATTGGATGAATCACAGCCTGGAGTTGGCAGGAGTTGACAGTAGCAGCAGCAGGAGCCCAAATATACACTGGAGTTGGCTTCAGGAGCCCAAAAATTGGATGAATCACACCCTGGAGTTGGCAGAAGTTGGCAGCAGCAGCAGCAGGAGCCCAAATATACACTGGAGTTGGCTTCAGGAGCCCAAAAATTGGATGAATCACAGCCTGGAGTTGGCAGGAGTTGACAGTAGCAGCAGCAGGAGCCCAAATATACACTGGAGTTGGCTTCAGGAGCCCAAAAATTGGATGAATCACACCCTGGAGTTGGCAGAAGTTGGCAGCAGCAGCAGGAGCCCAAATATACACTGGAGTTGGCTTCAGGAGCCCAAAAATTGGATGAATCACACCCTGGAGTTGGCAGAAGTTGGCAGCAGCAGCAGCAGGAGCCCAAATATACACTGGAGTTGGCTTCAGGAGCCCAAAAATTGGATGAATCACACCCTGGAGTTGGCAGAAGTTGGCAGCAGCAGCAGCAGGAGCCCAAATATACACTGGAGTTGGCTTCAGGAGCCCAAAAATTGGATGAATCACACCCTGGAGTTGGCAGAAGTTGGCAGCAGCAGCAGCAGGAGCCCAAACATACACTGGAGTTGGCTTCAGGAGCCCAAAAATTGGATGAATCACACCCTGGAGTTGGCAGGAGTTGACAGTAGCAGCAGCAGGAGCCCAAATATACACTGGAGTTGGCCTCAGGAGCCCAAAAATTGGATGAATCACACCCTGGAGTTGGCAGGAGTTGACAGTAGCAGCAGCAGGAGCCCAAATATACACTGGAGTTGGCCTCAGGAGCCCAAAAATTGGATGAATCACACCCTGGAGTTGGCAGGAGTTGGCAGCAGCAGCAGCAGGAGCCCAAATATACACTGGAGTTGGCTTCAGGAGCCCAAAAATTGGATGAATCACACCCTGGAGTTGGCAGAAGTTGGCAGCAGCAGCAGCAGGAGCCCAAATATACACTGGAGTTGGCTTCAGGAGCCCAAAAATTGGATGAATCACAGCCTGGAGTTGGCAGGAGTTGACAGTAGCAGCAGCAGGAGCCCAAATATACACTGGAGTTGGCCTCAGGAGCCCAAAAATTGGATGAATCACACCCTGGAGTTGGCAGAAGTTGGCAGCAGCAGCAGCAGGAGCCCAAATATACACTGGAGTTGGCTTCAGGAGCCCAAAAATTGGATGAATCACACCCTGGAGTTGGCAGGAGTTGACAGCAGCAGCAGCAGGAGCCCAAATATACACTGGAGTTGGCTTCAGGAGCCCAAAAATTGGATGAATCACAGCCTGGAGTTGGCAGGAGTTGACAGTAGCAGCAGCAGGAGCCCAAATATACACTGGAGTTGGCTTCAGGAGCCCAAAAATTGGATGAATCACACCCTGGAGTTGGCAGAAGTTGGCAGCAGCAGCAGCAGGAGCCCAAATATACACTGGAGTTGGCTTCAGGAGCCCAAAAATTGGATGAATCACACCCTGGAGTTGGCAGGAGTTGACAGCAGCAGCAGCAGGAGCCCAAATATACACTGGAGTTGGCTTCAGGAGCCCAAAAATTGGATGAATCACAGCCTGGAGTTGGCAGGAGTTGACAGTAGCAGCAGCAGGAGCCCAAATATACACTGGAGTTGGCTTCAGGAGCCCAAAAATTGGATGAATCACACCCTGGAGTTGGCAGGAGTTGACAGTAGCAGCAGCAGGAGCCCAAATATACACTGGAGTTGGCTTCAGGAGCCCAAAAATTGGATGAATCACACCCTGGAGTTGGCAGAAGTTGGCAGCAGCAGCAGCAGGAGCCCAAATATACACTGGAGTTGGCTTCAGGAGCCCAAAAATTGGATGAATCACACCCTGGAGTTGGCAGGAGTTGACAGCAGCAGCAGCAGGAGCCCAAATATACACTGGAGTTGGCTTCAGGAGCCCAAAAATTGGATGAATCACAGCCTGGAGTTGGCAGGAGTTGACAGTAGCAGCAGCAGGAGCCCAAATATACACTGGAGTTGGCTTCAGGAGCCCAAAAATTGGATGAATCACACCCTGGAGTTGGCAGGAGTTGACAGTAGCAGCAGCAGGAGCCCAAATATACACTGGAGTTGGCCTCAGGAGCCCAAAAATTGGATGAATCACACCCTGGAGTTGGCAGAAGTTGGCAGCAGCAGCAGCAGGAGCCCAAATATACACTGGAGTTGGCTTCAGGAGCCCAAAAATTGGATGAATCACACCCTGGAGTTGGCAGGAGTTGACAGCAGCAGCAGCAGGAGCCCAAATATACACTGGAGTTGGCTTCAGGAGCCCAAAAATTGGATGAATCACACCCTGGAGTTGGCAGAAGTTGGCAGCAGCAGCAGCAGGAGCCCAAATATACACTGGAGTTGGCTTCAGGAGCCCAAAAATTGGATGAATCACAGCCTGGAGTTGGCAGGAGTTGACAGTAGCAGCAGCAGGAGCCCAAATATACACTGGAGTTGGCCTCAGGAGCCCAAAAATTGGATGAATCACACCCTGGAGTTGGCAGAAGTTGGCAGCAGCAGCAGCAGGAGCCCAAATATACACTGGAGTTGGCTTCAGGAGCCCAAAAATTGGATGAATCACACCCTGGAGTTGGCAGGAGTTGACAGCAGCAGCAGCAGGAGCCCAAATATACACTGGAGTTGGCTTCAGGAGCCCAAAAATTGGATGAATCACAGCCTGGAGTTGGCAGGAGTTGACAGTAGCAGCAGCAGGAGCCCAAATATACACTGGAGTTGGCTTCAGGAGCCCAAAAATTGGATGAATCACACCCTGGAGTTGGCAGAAGTTGGCAGCAGCAGCAGCAGGAGCCCAAATATACACTGGAGTTGGCTTCAGGAGCCCAAAAATTGGATGAATCACAGCCTGGAGTTGGCAGGAGTTGACAGTAGCAGCAGCAGGAGCCCAAATATACACTGGAGTTGGCTTCAGGAGCCCAAAAATTGGATGAATCACACCCTGGAGTTGGCAGAAGTTGGCAGCAGCAGCAGCAGGAGCCCAAATATACACTGGAGTTGGCTTCAGGAGCCCAAAAATTGGATGAATCACACCCTGGAGTTGGCAGAAGTTGGCAGCAGCAGCAGCAGGAGCCCAAATATACACTGGAGTTGGCTTCAGGAGCCCAAAAATTGGATGAATCACACCCTGGAGTTGGCAGAAGTTGGCAGCAGCAGCAGCAGGAGCCCAAATATACACTGGAGTTGGCTTCAGGAGCCCAAAAATTGGATGAATCACACCCTGGAGTTGGCAGAAGTTGGCAGCAGCAGCAGCAGGAGCCCAAACATACACTGGAGTTGGCTTCAGGAGCCCAAAAATTGGATGAATCACACCCTGGAGTTGGCAGGAGTTGACAGTAGCAGCAGCAGGAGCCCAAATATACACTGGAGTTGGCCTCAGGAGCCCAAAAATTGGATGAATCACACCCTGGAGTTGGCAGGAGTTGACAGTAGCAGCAGCAGGAGCCCAAATATACACTGGAGTTGGCCTCAGGAGCCCAAAAATTGGATGAATCACACCCTGGAGTTGGCAGGAGTTGGCAGCAGCAGCAGCAGGAGTCCAAATATACACTGGAGTTGGCTTCAGGAGCCCAAAAATTGGATGAATCACACCCTGGAGTTGGCAGAAGTTGGCAGCAGCAGCAGCAGGAGCCCAAATATACACTGGAGTTGGCTTCAGGAGCCCAAAAATTGGATGAATCACAGCCTGGAGTTGGCAGGAGTTGACAGTAGCAGCAGCAGGAGCCCAAATATACACTGGAGTTGGCCTCAGGAGCCCAAAAATTGGATGAATCACACCCTGGAGTTGGCAGAAGTTGGCAGCAGCAGCAGCAGGAGCCCAAATATACACTGGAGTTGGCTTCAGGAGCCCAAAAATTGGATGAATCACACCCTGGAGTTGGCAGGAGTTGACAGCAGCAGCAGCAGGAGCCCAAATATACACTGGAGTTGGCCTCAGGAGCCCAAAAATTGGATGAATCACAGCCTGGAGTTGGCAGGAGTTGACAGTAGCAGCAGCAGGAGCCCAAATATACACTGGAGTTGGCTTCAGGAGCCCAAAAATTGGATGAATCACACCCTGGAGTTGGCAGAAGTTGGCAGCAGCAGCAGCAGGAGCCCAAATATACACTGGAGTTGGCTTCAGGAGCCCAAAAATTGGATGAATCACACCCTGGAGTTGGCAGGAGTTGACAGCAGCAGCAGCAGGAGCCCAAGTATACACTGGAGTTGGCTTCAGGAGCCCAAAAATTGGATGAATCACAGCCTGGAGTTGGCAGGAGTTGACAGTAGCAGCAGCAGGAGCCCAAATATACACTGGAGTTGGCTTCAGGAGCCCAAAAATTGGATGAATCACACCCTGGAGTTGGCAGGAGTTGACAGTAGCAGCAGCAGGAGCCCAAATATACACTGGAGTTGGCTTCAGGAGCCCAAAAATTGGATGAATCACACCCTGGAGTTGGCAGAAGTTGGCAGCAGCAGCAGCAGGAGCCCAAATATACACTGGAGTTGGCTTCAGGAGCCCAAAAATTGGATGAATCACACCCTGGAGTTGGCAGGAGTTGACAGCAGCAGCAGCAGGAGCCCAAATATACACTGGAGTTGGCTTCAGGAGCCCAAAAATTGGATGAATCACAGCCTGGAGTTGGCAGGAGTTGACAGTAGCAGCAGCAGGAGCCCAAATATACACTGGAGTTGGCTTCAGGAGCCCAAAAATTGGATGAATCACACCCTGGAGTTGGCAGGAGTTGACAGTAGCAGCAGCAGGAGCCCAAATATACACTGGAGTTGGCCTCAGGAGCCCAAAAATTGGATGAATCACACCCTGGAGTTGGCAGAAGTTGGCAGCAGCAGCAGCAGGAGCCCAAATATACACTGGAGTTGGCTTCAGGAGCCCAAAAATTGGATGAATCACACCCTGGAGTTGGCAGGAGTTGACAGCAGCAGCAGCAGGAGCCCAAATATACACTGGAGTTGGCTTCAGGAGCCCAAAAATTGGATGAATCACACCCTGGAGTTGGCAGAAGTTGGCAGCAGCAGCAGCAGGAGCCCAAATATACACTGGAGTTGGCCTCAGGAGCCCAAAAATTGGATGAATCACACCCTGGAGTTGGCAGGAGTTGACAGTAGCAGCAGCAGGAGCCCAAAAAATGGCCTAAAGACATAAATATGTTTTGCACCATTTGGAAAGTGTAAAACGTGGCACCATGCTGAATCTAGTCGCATGCATCAGGCATTGGTGGGTGGAAATCCTGGCTGATCCATCCCTGATTCATTTTGACAAAGGTGAGTCTCTCCACATTTTTAGTTGACAGACGAGTTCTCCTCGCCGTAACTATGGCCCCCGCCGCACTAAACACCCGCTCAGATGGCACGCTACTTGCCGGGCAGGACAGCTTTTCCAGGGCAAACTCTGCTAGTTGCGGCCACAAATCAAGTTTGGCTGCCCAGAAGTCCAGCGGATCCTCAAGGTGTGTTGGCATGGTCATGTCAAAGTATGACATGACCTGCTGGTTCAGGTCCTGCTCCAGGTCTTCCTGCTGCTCATGAGTAGCCTCACTATGCGGGTGTAGAAAGCTACTCATTAGCGACTGAAGACTGAGGCTGCTGCTGCTGATGGAGCTTCTGCTGCTGCTGCTGCCAACCCCCCCAGCGGCCATGGCAGTGGAAGGTGAGCGCAGAGGTCCCCTCGAGTCAGACCTGCGAGAGTATGGACCATGGCGCAGATAGGCATCGGCCAACTGCCTACGTAGAATGTCTTTGTAGTAGTTGAGTTTGTCCTCCCTCTCGGTGGGTTTAAAAAATGCCCCCATTTTGTGCCGGAAGCGAGGGTCCAATAAGGTGGACAGCCAGAAGTCATCCCGCCGACAGATGGAAACAATTCTGGGGTCACTACGCAAGCACGTGAGCATGCTTCGTGCCATTTGCGCAAGTGACTCGGATGGACTACCTGTCTCCATCTCCACTGCATACTGCCACGGTGTGCCCGGGTCCTCTGTCTCTCCTTCCTCAAAAACCTCTAGCTCCTCTGGCTGCTCCTGCTCCTCCTCTCCTGTCCGCTGACTAGATAAACCAGCCATTTCGCCAAGCCTAAACTGTGTTTCGCTGGGCAACTCCTCCTCCTCCTCTTCCTCCTCCTCCTCCTCCAGTTCAGCTCCAAGGGGGTTCATGTGGCCGTAAGATGTAAACGCCATGTCTCCAGTGCCCTGACCAGCCATGGTTTCCAACATGTGCTGTAGTACATGAAGCAGTGGAATCACGTCGTTCATCCCGTAATCCTGCCGACTGACAAATAAAGTGGCTTCCTCAAAGGGCCTGAGCAAACGGCAGGTGTCACGTATGAGCTGCCACTGGTTGACATTGAAGTTACACAGGGGAGTCCCCCTATCTGCTTGGATCATCAGGAAATCCGTGATGGCTTTTCTCTGTTCATATAATCGGTCCAACATGTGAAGGGTGGAATTCCAACGGGTGGAAACATCGCAAATCAGACTATGTTGGGGCATACCATTCTGACGCTGTAGCTCAAGAAGGGTGTGTTTGGCGGTGTAGGAGTGGCTGAAGTGCATGCAAAGTTTCCGTGAAGTTGTTAGGATGTCCTGCAGATGGGGGGAACACTTCAGAAACCGCTTGACAACCAGATTGAAGACGTGAGCCATGCAGGGGGCATGGGTCAGGCTTCCTTGGCGCAGCGCAGACAAAATGTTCTTCCCATTGTCGGTAACCATGATTCCCATTTTAAGTTTTCTCGGAGTAAGCCATGTTTGGATTTCCTGATGAATACATTTAAGCAGTTCCTCCCCTGTGTGACTCCGTTCGCCAAGACAAACCATGTGAAGCACTGCGTGACACCTCCGTGCCCTGCACACATGGTAGACTGGAGGGGCACTGAGACTTGAGCCTACAGTGGAGGGTGAGGAGATGGCGGAGGATGAGGAGGCCGAGTCGCACGGTGTCACAGGCCCAATGGGCAGAGAGCGCGGAGGCCGAAGCGGCGTGACCTGTCCAAGTTGCTGCTGCAAAGGGACCACATTCACCCAGTGGGCCGTAAACGACATGTACTGCCCCTGACCGTAGTTACAGCTCCAGATGTCGGCGCTGCCATGTATTTTGCTACACACCGACAGGCTCAAGGACTGGCCCACAGTCTGTTCAACAAAAGTGTGCAGCGCTGGTACTGCCTTCTTGGCAAAGAAATGACGGCTTGGGACTCTCCACCTCGGCTCGGCACAAGCCATCAGTTCTCTGAAAGGTGCAGATTCCACCACCTGAAAAGGGAGCGACTGCAGCACCAGCAACTTGGACAGGAGCACATTCAGCTTCTGCGCCGTAGGATGAGTGGGCGCATACTGCTGTCTCTTGGACATGGCTTCGCTGATGGATTGCTGGCGGGATGCATGACTTGGAGGAGGAGGAGCAGGAGCGACAGAGGATGGGTATGACGCACAGCTGCCTTCGGCTGAGGTGCTGGAGCCTTGGCTGGCAGAAATTGGGAGCTCACTTGGTGAGGAAGCAGACTGGACCACCCCTTGGGAGCCTCGGTTCTCCCAGGTCGTTTTATGGTGACGCATCATATGTTGACGCAGGGCCGTGGTGCCAACATTTGGACCCTGGCCACGCTTCACCTTTTGCCTACATATCTTGCATGTGGCCATGTTACCCTCCTGCGGATGCCTCAGGAAAAACTGCCACACTGCCGAGTAGCTACTTTTCCCACCCCCTGGCCTCACTGATTCACTGCTGCTGTTGCCAACTCCAGGAACCCCTGCTCCACTACCTCCCGATAAGGTAGACTGCCGCACAGCAGGTGCTCTACCCCGGCCCCGGCCCCGGCCGGCTCCAGCCTTTGGAATTGTGCCCCCATGCTGACTGCTACCACCTTGCTGCCTCAGCTGCTGACTCCGGGGCAACCTGCACCCCTCTTCTCCTGATGATGACGATGAAGCCCCTTCATCACCCGGCTCCCAAGTGCGATCGGCTTCATCGTCATCATCATCATCATCACCGGGTTGTGGCTGTACGTCACTGATGTTCGTGGATTCGTCAACAGTGTCTGGCGCAGGAGCTGGAACGCTCGCAGCACCCACGACACTGTCCACATCACTATTTGTCTGCCTAGCTAAAGAAGCCACCTCCATTTCTTGGCTGGGCAGTAGCTGCTGACTGTCCTCTATCTGATGGTCCTCCTCACTAAAGAGTGGAGCTGAACCCAAAGCATAGGATACGTCGCTGGGGGAGGGAACGGCGTAGGCCAGAGGCAATGGGAGGACAGGGACTGCTCTCGGGGCATGCCAACTCAGGGTTGTGTCAGAGGAACCTACCGACCCTAGACTGGGGGTCTCAGACGTAAGTTGTGATGATGTTGTTGATGAGCGCGTCAACCAATCTACCACGGCAGATGCGTTACTGGTGGAGACCCGACCGCTAGCAGATACTGGCAGATTAGGTCTCTCAGCGTGACTCCTGCTGCTACTGGCCCCCAGTCTGATGCGAGCTCTGCCTGCGGAATCTTGGCCTCTGCCACTCCTCTTTTCACTTCCAGGCACTTGTCTGCCCGACATAGTCTAACTGGCGTGGTAGTAGGTGATATTTAAAAAAACCCCGGGCAGCGGTGGGTCTATATGAAACAGAATATAATGCACACCAAAAGTGAGCAGTAACACTCAGCCTCCAACAGGCCTGCTTAGTGTAAATAAGAGAGCTGCTTAGTGTAAATAAAGAGGGGTATGCTATGTTACAGAATGGGATGCCTCAACAGAAGTGCACCTGGCAGGCAGCAGTAAGCCTATGCCCAGCAAAAGTGTCTTATAATATAAATATAATAAGAGCAAATGCTTATATGGTCTTAAACAGAGGCTGCTTTAGTCACAGAATGGGATGCCCCGGGCAGGAATCGAGCTGGCAGGGTCCAGTAGTGCTTTGGCCAGCAAAAGTGTCTTTATCAGGCTAATTTCAAATATGATAAGAGCAAATGCTTATATGGTCTTAAACAGAGGCTGCTTTAGTCACAGAATGGGATGCCCCGGGCAGGAATCGAGCTGGCAGGGTCCAGTAGTGCTTTGGCCAGCAAAAGTGTCTTTATCAGGCCTAATTTCAAATATGATAAGAGCAAATGCTTATATGGTCTTAAACAGAGGCTGCTTTAGTCACAGAATGGGATGCCCCGGGCAGGAATCGAGCTGGCAGGGTCCAGTAGTGCTTTGGCCAGCAAAAGTGTCTTTATCAGGCCTAATTTCAAATATGATAAGAGCAAATGCTTATATGGTCTTAAACAGAGGCTGCTTTAGTCACAGAATGGGATGCCCCGGGCAGGAATCGAGCTGGCAGGGTCCAGTAGTGCTTTGGCCAGCAAAAGTGTCTTTATCAGGCTAATTTCAAATATGATAAGAGCAAATGCTTATATGGTCTTAAACAGAGGCTGCTTTAGTCACAGAATGGGATGCCCCGGGCAGGAATCGAGCTGGCAGGGTCCAGTAGTGCTTTGGCCAGCAAAAGTGTCTTTATCAGGCCTAATTTCAAATATGATAAGAGCAAATGCTTATATGGTCTTAAACAGAGGCTGCTTTAGTCACAGAATGGGATGCCCCGGGCAGGAATCGAGCTGGCAGGGTCCAGTAGTGCTTTGGCCAGCAAAAGTGTCTTTATCAGGCCTAATTTCAAATATGATAAGAGCAAATGCTTATATGGTCTTAAACAGAGGCTGCTTTAGTCACAGAATGGGATGCCCCGGGCAGGAATCGAGCTGGCAGGGTCCAGTAGTGCTTTGGCCAGCAAAAGTGTCTTTATCAGGCCTAATTTCAAATATGATAAGAGCAAATGCTTATATGGTCTTAAACAGAGGCTGCTTTAGTCACAGAATGGGATGCCCCGGGCAGGAATCGAGCTGGCAGGGTACAGTAGTGCTTTGGCCAGCAAAAGTGTCTTTATCAGGCTAATTTCAAATATGATAAGAGCAAATGCTTATATGGTCTTAAACAGAGGCTGCTTTAGTCACAGAATGGGATGCCCCGGGCAGGAATCGAGCTGGCAGGGTACAGTAGTGCTTTGGCCAGCAAAAGTGTCTTTATCAGGCTAATTTCAAATATGATAAGAGCAAATGCTTATATGGTCTTAAACAGAGGCTGCTGTAGTCACAGAATGGGATGCCCCGGGCAGGAATCGAGCTGGCAGGGTCCAGTAGTGCTTTGGCCAGCAAAAGTGTCTTTATCAGGCCTAATTTCAAATATGATAAGAGCAAATGCTTATATGGTCTTAAACAGAGGCTGCTTTAGTCACAGAATGGGATGCCCCGGGCAGGAATCGAGCTGGCAGGGTCCAGTAGTGCTTTGGCCAGCAAAAGTGTCTTTATCAGGCCTAATTTCAAATATGATAAGAGCAAATGCTTATATGGTCTTAAACAGAGGCTGCTTTAGTCACAGAATGGGATGCCCCGGGCAGGAATCGAGCTGGCAGGGTCCAGTAGTGCTTTGGCCAGCAAAAGTGTCTTTATCAGGCCTAATTTCAAATATGATAAGAGCAAATGCTTATATGGTCTTAAACAGAGGCTGCTTTAGTCACAGAATGGGATGCCCCGGGCAGGAATCGAGCTGGCAGGGTACAGTAGTGCTTTGGCCAGCAAAAGTGTCTTTATCAGGCTAATTTCAAATATGATAAGAGCAAATGCTTATATGGTCTTAAACAGAGGCTGCTTTAGTCACAGAATGGGATGCCCCGGGCAGGAATCGAGCTGGCAGGGTACAGTAGTGCTTTGGCCAGCAAAAGTGTCTTTATCAGGCTAATTTCAAATATGATAAGAGCAAATGCTTATATGGTCTTAAACAGAGGCTGCTGTAGTCACAGAATGGGATGCCCCGGGCAGGAATCGAGCTGGCAGGGTCCAGTAGTGCTTTGGCCAGCAAAAGTGTCTTTATCAGGCCTAATTTCAAATATGATAAGAGCAAATGCTTATATGGTCTTAAACAGAGGCTGCTTTAGTCACAGAATGGGATGCCCCGGGCAGGAATCGAGCTGGCAGGGTACAGTAGTGCTTTGGCCAGCAAAAGTGTCTTTATCAGGCTAATTTCAAATATGATAAGAGCAAATGCTTATATGGTCTTAAACAGAGGCTGCTTTAGTCACAGAATGGGATGCCCCGGGCAGGAATCGAGCTGGCAGGGTACAGTAGTGCTTTGGCCAGCAAAAGTGTCTTTATCAGGCCTAATTTCAAATATGATAAGAGCAAATGCTTATATGGTCTTAAACAGAGGCTGCTGTAGTCACAGAATGGGATGCCCCGGGCAGGAATCGAGCTGGCAGGGTCCAGTAGTGCTTTGGCCAGCAAAAGTGTCTTTATCAGGCCTAATTTCAAATATGATAAGAGCAAATGCTTATATGGTCTTAAACAGAGGCTGCTTTAGTCACAGAATGGGATGCCCCGGGCAGGAATCGAGCTGGCAGGGTCCAGTAGTGCTTTGGCCAGCAAAAGTGTCTTTATCAGGCCTAATTTCAAATATGATAAGAGCAAATGCTTATATGGTCTTAAACAGAGGCTGCTTTAGTCACAGAATGGGATGCCCCGGGCAGGAATCGAGCTGGCAGGGTCCAGTAGTGCTTTGGCCAGCAAAAGTGTCTTTATCAGGCCTAATTTCAAATATGATAAGAGCAAATGCTTATATGGTCTTAAACAGAGGCTGCTTTAGTCACAGAATGGGATGCCCCGGGCAGGAATCGAGCTGGCAGGGTACAGTAGTGCTTTGGCCAGCAAAAGTGTCTTTATCAGGCTAATTTCAAATATGATAAGAGCAAATGCTTATATGGTCTTAAACAGAGGCTGCTTTAGTCACAGAATGGGATGCCCCGGGCAGGAATCGAGCTGGCAGGGTACAGTAGTGCTTTGGCCAGCAAAAGTGTCTTTATCAGGCTAATTTCAAATATGATAAGAGCAAATGCTTATATGGTCTTAAACAGAGGCTGCTGTAGTCACAGAATGGGATGCCCCGGGCAGGAATCGAGCTGGCAGGGTCCAGTAGTGCTTTGGCCAGCAAAAGTGTCTTTATCAGGCCTAATTTCAAATATGATAAGAGCAAATGCTTATATGGTCTTAAACAGAGGCTGCTTTAGTCACAGAATGGGATGCCCCGGGCAGGAATCGAGCTGGCAGGGTACAGTAGTGCTTTGGCCAGCAAAAGTGTCTTTATCAGGCTAATTTCAAATATGATAAGAGCAAATGCTTATATGGTCTTAAACAGAGGCTGCTTTAGTCACAGAATGGGATGCCCCGGGCAGGAATCGAGCTGGCAGGGTACAGTAGTGCTTTGGCCAGCAAAAGTGTCTTTATCAGGCCTAATTTCAAATATGATAAGAGCAAATGCTTATATGGTCTTAAACAGAGGCTGCTTTAGTCACAGAATGGGATGCCCCGGGCAGGAATCGAGCTGGCAGGGTACAGTAGTGCTTTGGCCAGCAAAAGTGTCTTTATCAGGCTAATTTCAAATATGATAAGAGCAAATGCTTATATGGTCTTAAACAGAGGCTGCTTTAGTCACAGAATGGGATGCCCCGGGCAGGAATCGAGCTGGCAGGGTCCAGTAGTGCTTTGGCCAGCAAAAGTGTCTTTATCAGGCTAATTTCAAATATGATAAGAGCAAATGCTTATATGGTCTTAAACAGAGGCTGCTGTAGTCACAGAATGGGATGCCCCGGGCAGGAATCGAGCTGGCAGGGTACAGTAGTGCTTTGGCCAGCAAAAGTGTCTTTATCAGGCCTAATTTCAAATATGATAAGAGCAAATGCTTATATGGTCTTAAACAGAGGCTGCTTTAGTCACAGAATGGGATGCCCCGGGCAGGAATCGAGCTGGCAGGGTACAGTAGTGCTTTGGCCAGCAAAAGTGTCTTTATCAGGCTAATTTCAAATATGATAAGAGCAAATGCTTATATGGTCTTAAACAGAGGCTGCTTTAGTCACAGAATGGGATGCCCCGGGCAGGAATCGAGCTGGCAGGGTACAGTAGTGCTTTGGCCAGCAAAAGTGTCTTTATCAGGCCTAATTTCAAATATGATAAGAGCAAATGCTTATATGGTCTTAAACAGAGGCTGCTTTAGTCACAGAATGGGATGCCCCGGGCAGGAATCGAGCTGGCAGGGTACAGTAGTGCCTTGGCCAGCAAAAGTGTCTTTATCAGGCTAATTTCAAATATGATAAGAGCAAATGCTTATATGGTCTTAAACAGAGGCTGCTTTAGTCACAGAATGGGATGCCCCGGGCAGGAATCGAGCTGGCAGGGTACAGTAGTGCTTTGGCCAGCAAAAGTGTCTTTATCAGGCCTAATTTCAAATATGATAAGAGCAAATGCTTATATGGTCTTAAACAGAGGCTGCTTTAGTCACAGAATGGGATGCCCCGGGCAGGAATCGAGCTGGCAGGGTACAGTAGTGCTTTGGCCAGCAAAAGTGTCTTTATCAGGCCTAATTTCAAATATGATAAGAGCAAATGCTTATATGGTCTTAAACAGAGGCTGCTGTAGTCACAGAATGGGATGCCCCGGGCAGGAATCGAGCTGGCAGGGTCCAGTAGTGCTTTGGCCAGCAAAAGTGTCTTTATCAGGCCTAATTTCAAATATGATAAGAGCAAATGCTTATATGGTCTTAAACAGAGGCTGCTTTAGTCACAGAATGGGATGCCCCGGGCAGGAATCGAGCTGGCAGGGTACAGTAGTGCTTTGGCCAGCAAAAGTGTCTTTATCAGGCTAATTTCAAATATGATAAGAGCAAATGCTTATATGGTCTTAAACAGAGGCTGCTTTAGTCACAGAATGGGATGCCCCGGGCAGGAATCGAGCTGGCAGGGTACAGTAGTGCTTTGGCCAGCAAAAGTGTCTTTATCAGGCTAATTTCAAATATGATAAGAGCAAATGCTTATATGGTCTTAAACAGAGGCTGCTGTAGTCACAGAATGGGATGCCCCGGGCAGGAATCGAGCTGGCAGGGTCCAGTAGGGCTTTGGCCAGCAAAAGTGTCTTTATCAGGCCTAATTTCAAATATGATAAGAGCAAATGCTTATATGGTCTTAAACAGAGGCTGCTTTAGTCACAGAATGGGATGCCCCGGGCAGGAATCGAGCTGGCAGGGTACAGTAGTGCTTTGGCCAGCAAAAGTGTCTTTATCAGGCTAATTTCAAATATGATAAGAGCAAATGCTTATATGGTCTTAAACAGAGGCTGCTGTAGTCACAGAATGGGATGCCCCGGGCAGGAATCGAGCTGGCAGGGTCCAGTAGTGCTTTGGCCAGCAAAAGTGTCTTTATCAGGCCTAATTTCAAATATGATAAGAGCAAATGCTTATATGGTCTTAAACAGAGGCTGCTTTAGTCACAGAATGGGATGCCCCGGGCAGGAATCGAGCTGGCAGGGTACAGTAGTGCTTTGGCCAGCAAAAGTGTCTTTATCAGGCTAATTTCAAATATGATAAGAGCAAATGCTTATATGGTCTTAAACAGAGGCTGCTTTAGTCACAGAATGGGATGCCCCGGGCAGGAATCGAGCTGGCAGGGTCCAGTAGTGCTTTGGCCAGCAAAAGTGTCTTTATCAGGCCTAATTTCAAATATGATAAGAGCAAATGCTTATATGGTCTTAAACAGAGGCTGCTTTAGTCACAGAATGGGATGCCCCGGGCAGGAATAGAGCTGGCAGGGTACAGTAGTGCTTTGGCCAGCAAAAGTGTCTTTATCAGGCTAATTTCAAATATGATAAGAGCAAATGCTTATATGGTCTTAAACAGAGGCTGCTTTAGTCACAGAATGGGATGCCCCGGGCAGGAATCGAGCTGGCAGGGTACAGTAGTGCTTTGGCCAGCAAAAGTGTCTTTATCAGGCTAATTTCAAATATGATAAGAGCAAATGCTTATATGGTCTTAAACAGAGGCTGCTGTAGTCACAGAATGGGATGCCCCGGGCAGGAATCGAGCTGGCAGGGTCCAGTAGGGCTTTGGCCAGCAAAAGTGTCTTTATCAGGCCTAATTTCAAATATGATAAGAGCAAATGCTTATATGGTCTTAAACAGAGGCTGCTTTAGTCACAGAATGGGATGCCTCACAGCAGACTTAAGATCAGTTCAGTATATATGCACAGTTAGTTACTATAAGCAGCCTGAAAACGCTAACAAAGGCTGGATGAAAAAAAAAAAATCTCCCTGTCAGCCAGCTCCGTTTTTCCTACCTTTCCCTGGCTTTCTGTCTGTCTCCTGTCTGTCTCCTGCCTGTCTCCTGCCTGTCTCCAGCCTGTCCCTGTCTGTCCCTGTCTCCAGCCTGTCTAACTGCCTCAGCTACACAGCGTTCTGTCTGTCTGTCACGAATGCAATAGAGAAATGAGGAAAAGCAAGATGGCCGCCGTTAAATACCGCTGTGTGACGTCACCGGGCTTGCTGGCTGCTGATAGGCTGCATGTGACTGCCCCAGCTTGCACTGGCGCGGGATACATGTCCAGACATGTCCCGCCCGCCATCTTAGAATGCCTGTAATGTAAATGAATGGATGTTAAAGGAAAACTTCGAGTGATCGAATCGCGGGGAAATTCGGATTCGATCCGAATCGAATTTTTCCTGAAATTCGGATCGAATCCGGGTTCGTCCGGATCGATTCGCTCATCCCTAATGCAGGTGATGGTTTGCTGAATAAGAGCTGTCATGGCAGACAGCTCTTATTGGACGGAGCACCCGCACATGTCCAGAGCGGGAAAAGGTGAGTATTTACGGGTGCCCCAGGGGCTTCACACAGCGGGGAATCTGGGCCAGCCCTGAAGTCAGTCAGCTCAGAATTCAGGCCGTGGGAGTTCTGTTCTGCATTAAAGGGTAATTCCACTTTCAATTACATTTTTAAAAGTTACCATCTTATCTATTTTTTCTTTTTCTTTTATTAATTTGTTTGCTCCTGTGTTTTAAAAGCAACAGTTTTCTCTAGCAACAATGTGTTTACTTTAGCAACCATATACTGGTGTGTTTGGAATACAGAGCAGAGACTTCCTGCCTCTGGTTTGCTAATCATCTGATTGGCTGAAGCATAGATGATGCTCCACACTTGTGAGCTCACAGGTTTTAACCCCTCCTACTCTAATTCGGCCTCTTCAGATGAGTGTTTCTCGCTATAACATTCCAGGGCCTCCTGATTCCCACTCCCCCGGGGCATCCCGATTTGTGATGTCCCCTGTGTGAACCTCCCTGAGTCTCCAGTAAAAGCTACCTGTCCCTGATCCAACGTGCCCACACTACGCTATACCTTTAGACAGGCACGCGTCTACCCTAGCAATTTGTTAATAACCGGTGCGGCAAACTCACTGCTAGAGGCTAGCGGGGATGCGGCCACCAGCACACTCGGCTGCATTCAGCTCTATTTGGCCCTTAGCCGATTCTTAGCAAAAAGGGCTGAATGTGGCTGCACGCCCGGGGACCGGACCGGCTTACCATGCATATGGTTCAGTAAAATTGTTTTTAAATTGGTTTTAAACAATATGCTACAATAAAATGGATTTATAAATTGATTGTTTGAGTGCAATAGTGAGTCTCTGTTGGGCTTTTTGGCAGGGGGTGTAGAGGTCACCCCAAACTAATACAACGGGGACCGGAGAAAGATTAGATTTTGTGGGTGACCTGGGGAGTTTCACACAGCGAGGCATCCAAAATTGGGATGCCCTGGGATTGAGGACCAAAACCCGGGATAGTCAAAATAAAAAAATAAAGTTTTGGTCCACTTTAATAATAGATGCACTTACAAAGATCCAGATAAAAGCGTATTTAAAGCAGTATGCTCAAATTCAACAATCCGCCAAAGGTACCAGCACCTCTTGAACCTTCGACCGTCAGGTAGAAGGAGGTTTAGGTGTGTCTTGGATATAAAAAACACTAATAGCAGTGGCACTGATGCTGCAGAGCCACTGTTAGTGGTTTTTAAAGAGGAACATCAGACCTAAAATAAAAAGGAGCCATTCCCCCCCCCCCCCCCCCCCCCATCGGCCCCTACTTACATTTGAGATGTCGCCACTCTCTGCTGTGGTGAGATCCGGCTGATTCAGGGTCCATCCTCACCCTGCCGCTCGCTTAGCCATCGCTAACGAACTAGCAGGGCTTTAGCCATGTTCTTATATGTCCCAAGCCGATCTCACAGCTCCTCGAAGTCTTGTGGGTTTTCGTGTGGCTTCATTGCATCCCACATTGCACAGGCATGAGATCGGGGGGCCACACGCAGTGCCTGATAGGATGCAAGATGGCGCTGCCTGTTGGGAGGTCGCCCTGAAGGTGGATGCCTTGGCGAGGTGAGTAAAAATTGTCCAAAGTTAAAACGAAGGGGGTGAGAATAAACAATGTAAAGGGTATCCGCACACTAGTAAGGCAGGGTGCCCGATTATGCAAAAGGATAAAGGGAATGGGTCCGCACACCTTAAAAATTGAATGGGAGGCCGATTCATTAATAGCACCAGGTAGCGCCAGATGAGCGACTGTAGCGTGATTTTTTCAGCGCCAGCCAGTATTCGCTGTGCTTGGCCGGCGTTTGCTTGATGACAGCGACTCAGTCGATGTGCGGTAATGTTGAATACGGGCTTAGGGGTCGCTGTTTCACAGGTTCAGCGTTGTATGTGAGCGCCTGACAACGAATGGCCAGAGCGAACGGCTAGCTTCATATTCATTAATAAATCACGCTCCGAATTTGCTGTCGCTGTCCATTCCTTGTTTAAACCCCAGAGCGCTGGCGGCGATGGGTGTTAACTAGTTTTTAACCCCTAAACAACCATATTTTTTGATTGTAACATTATACATGTTTTTAGAATCATTTTGTAATTTGAATACATTAATATCAGACCTGTTAGATCAATTCTGCACAAATGTTTTTTACAAATTTTTTTTACTTAAAAATAAATCCTAACATTGCAGAAGTGGTCTCCGAATTTTTGACATAAAAAAAAAAAAAAAAAAAAAAATTAATACCAATTATTTATGATTAATTATAGATTGCTCCATTGAAATGCATTGGACATCGCCAGGGAGCGACAGCTCATACCTGGCACTGTGAAGGAATTTGCAGCGGCGCTGTTCGGTCCAGGCGGCTTCATGATGAATGCCGCGCTAGCCGTCGCTCTCGCCGGCGCTAGCCTCATTTTGCTTGATAAATGCGTCATTGTGACCGCCGTCGGGCGTACTTGAGTCGGTAGCCGCCGATAGCTGGCGGTACCTGGCGCTCGTCAGACACTACCTGGCGCTAGCCCGTGAAAAATAAGGCCCTAAGTCTTTAATGAAAATTATTAAAATCATCTCCAAAAAAAAAAACGAAGGGGGGGGTTTGGGGGAGGTTTTAACACACGGGCACCTACTGCTATGGACGTGTCTTTGGAAAGGGCTCCTCTGCATTCGATGGGAACAAACAATAGAGTGAGACAGACCTGGAGCAGGAGCAGTTTAGCGGCCCGTATACATGGTGCAATGTAGACTGTGCTCACATTTTTTAAATGTATGTAAATAGGAGCTTCATATATATTTAAAAGAGATGATTCAGGCAGGCTGATTCATTACTACAGCCAGGTATCGGCAGATGAGCGTCTGTACAGAGGCGCTAAGAGCGACCGCTAGTAGACGCTGTAACAGAGCACCTCAGTCGCTGTAGTAACCTGGCTGGCATTGATGAATGAGATGTATGTTGGGCGTTCTAACACCAGAGCGAAAGCTAGCACCAGCTCATTGCGACCGACTCACACCATATTCAGCAAAAAGCACACAGCGTTGCTATAGAATAGAATGCCAGACGCTGTGTTTTTGTTTTTGAACACATATCCACTAGTAACAAAGAGAAAACACATGGAATGACATTGTTGTAACATTGTGACATTAATACTTTAATGCCAGACCTGTATAAAAATATAAAATTCTGCATAAAAATATAAAAAATCTAAAAAGTTTTCAAAAATGGCATTTTCTAGGCCAGGAGAGGTCACACAATGATTTGAGAGAAAAAAAATAAAAACATAAACCCTGTTTAAACAGAAGAAAAGGAACGTCTATTGAAATATATGGGAGAGCGACAGGTAATACCAGACGCTCTGGAAGCTAGAGCACCGGCGCTATACGCTGAGCCGCCTGTAATGGTTTAATAGCGCTACATGGCGCTGTTAGAGTTGCTCAACAAACGCCTTCATAAATGTGGTATTGCGCACAGACCCCGGCGTTCACCAGACGCTGCCTGCCGCTACGAGGCACTACCTGGCGCTATGCCTTGATGCATAAACCCCATAGTAAAGGAATGAATGGTATGATCAGTGTTGTCATCTGCCTTGGCCATTGCATTCCTCATATTCTATGAAGATCATGTCCAAGGTGGAATTCAATTAGAGCCACCCTTTGAGATGATCAGATGGAGTCACATGATTTTATCCCCTAGGTGCACCAATTGGGTGTCATACTTCTTTTTCTCATTTGGTAAGATGTTGTTTTTTTTAATGGACTGGCAACATTCGGTCCAGGTGGGGGCAAGAAGAGGGAAGGGGGCAAGCCCTGCTTAGCTCAGTCTCTGGCAGATTGATTTTTTTTTGGGGGGGGGGGTAAGCAGGGTTCACTGATGGGTGGATAGTGTATTTTTGCCCCAGGTGACGTGGGCACTGCCTACTCACCTCTGCCGGCCCTGACCTCATGCCATCCTGACCATCACTTCTGCCTCATTCCTCCTGCGACTCTTCGTTTTGGAGAGCTTCCTAACTTCCAGACATGAGCCTGACAGCACCTACAGCCCGGTCTGTCCTCCCTTGAAGGGGCTCCAGCGAAGGTCAGGTCTGTCAGCAGACTTTGGGCCCCGTCAGTTGGTTGCTATACTTGGCCAGGCTTCTCTGCACTCAGAGCTCCATTTTGAAATGTAACAGCACCATTTTGTAGGAATATTAGTGGGGGACGTTTTTTAGGTATTATAGATAATTTACAGGATAAACCCTATCACAACACATTTTCTGACTTCAGCATTAATTTATAAATTAGTGGTGGGGGGTCCATATATTTGTCTTTTTTTTGTCTTGTCTGCACTTTGCCCAGTGTGCCTTCCAAAGCTGGCTCTAAATTTAAACCCAGGAGACTGAGGCCTAAGAACAGAGCTTTGCATCGAAAAAAGGAGCTGATCCAGCTATGCCTGAGCAGGGCCGGCGTCAGCACCCTGCAAGGCGGTGCAGCTGCCGGGGCCCCCGGACCCCAGGAGGGACCCACTGACAGCTGGTACAATGTGGTTTAAAAAACAATAACATTTTTTTTGGAGGTTTAAATGGTGCTCAGCCTCCAATCTGCTGCTGTTATTTAAAGCAGACTAAAACCCAGGATTTCCAGCCTTGGTCTTTCTCAATTGGGTGTGCCCCTGTTTGTGAAAGAACCCCCCGGTTCGGCCACTAACTCAAATTAGCGGTCCGACAGTACATTGGCCAGTTCAAGTAAAGTAATGAGTGAACTGGGGGGGGGGGGGTCACAGACAGGGCCTCCAAAATTGGTCCAAATAGAATGATCCTTAGGCGGCATTCATATTGGGGATGCCCCTCAGTGATGCGACACGACTCTTCACCACAAAGGAGACCATGCTGCCCAAGGGCCCACATAAACCTGGAGCCGGCCCTGTGCCTGAGGGCACTTGTGGGCCACCTAAACCTCAACACACATACAGCAGGTGTTTTGCTGACTCCACTATTACTATACAACCAGCAGTAAAAACTAGGATCAGGAGTAGTGTAAACTGCTCTTGTGTGTTTGTAGAGCGGTGAGGTCTGAGGTCATCTTGTTACGACATGCTGAGGTTTTTCAAGTGAAACCTAAACAGAGTTATATTTTTGGCCTTGTTGGAAGAACAAAAGACTGTTGTTGGGAAGGGGGCAACGCCTGCTTGGCTTGGCTTCGGCAGATTGATTTTTTGGGGGGGTAAGCAGGGTTCACTGATGGGTGGATGGGGTATTTGTGACCCAGGTGTCGTAGGCTATGCCTATACATCTCTGCCAGCCCTGACCTCATGCCTTCCTGACCATCACTTCTGCCTTGTTCCTCCTGCGACTCTTTGTTTTGAAGAGCTTCCAGACATGACCCTGATAGCACCTGCAGCCCGGTCTGTCCTCCCTTGAAGGGGCTCCAGCGAAGGTCAGGTCTGTCAGCAGACTCTGGGCCCCGTCATTTGGTTGCTATACTTGGCCAGGCTTCTCTGCACTCGGAGCTCGATTTTGAAATGTGACAGCACCATTTTGTAGGAATATTAGTGGGGGACATTTTTTAGGTATTATAGAGAATTAACAGGATAAACCCTATCACAACACATTTTTCCCCTCAGCATTTATTTTTAATTTAGTGTTGGGGTGTCCATATTATTGTCTTTTTTGTCTTGGTGGGGGGGGGGGGGGGGGGCATCCAGCAGTCTTGCCCAGTGTGCCTTCCAAAAATGGCTCTAAATTTAAACCCATGAGACTGGGGCCTAAGATCAGAGCTTTGCATCGAAAAAAGGAGCTGATCCAGATATGCCTGAGGGAACTTGTGGGCCACCTAAACCTCAACACACATACAGCAGGTGTTTTGCTGACTCCACTATTACTATACAGTTTACATACCGCCCAACGTCCCGATATCCCGGGACAGTCCCGATTTTTGACAGTTGACCCTTTTTTTCTCTTTAATAATTTCATTGGCGATTCAGTGGGTGGGGGCTGAAGGTGGGCGGGACTCCAGGAAAGAGCCTCGCACAGGAGGGGAAATTGCCTGTACTGGTGTGTGTGTCTGTGTCTTTGTGTGTCTTTGTTGTGTCTCTCTGCATGTGTGTCTGTTTTTCTGTGTGTGTGTGTGTGTGTGTGTGTGTGTGTGTGTGTGTGTGTGTGTCTGTGTCGCCCCTAACTGGTTGTAATGAGGGATGCCCCTCACTGGCTGCAATGAGCGATACCCTATTTCATTCTTAGGCGGTGTTTCCCTTTAAGAGAGTGGCTGGGGGCGTGGCCGTAGGCATGGCTGGGCGTGGCTTCTCTTGTCCCTCTTCACGGCTTTCAAAAGTTGGGAGCTATGTATACAACCAGCAGTAAAAACTAGGATCAGGAGTAGTGTAAACTGCTCTTGTGTGTTTGTAGAGCGGTGAGGTGTGAGGTCGCCTTGTTACGACACGCTGAGGATTTTCAAGTGAAACCTAAACAGAATTATATTTTTGGACTTGTTTGAAGAACAAAAGACTGTTGTTGGGGACTTGAAAGTCACACTAGTTTTTCAACCCTCGTCTATAATCCGTACAATGCAACTGAAAAACAAACACAATCTTTTAAGCAGAAAAAAAATAGAAATAAGGAAATAAAGTAATGTGGTTGCATAAACATATACTGAATAATGAGCATATTTGTGACCAATGTATTTGCTCACAAGTGGTGTTCCCACAGATGTCACTTATTAAAATATATAAATATATACAGGTAGTCCTCGGGTTACGACGGTCTCGAGTTACGTCGTTTCGTGGTTACGACGCTTTATACGGCGTCTCATTCCGAGTACTGCACACTGTACCCGGTTACTGTACATGAGAAAAACGAGTCTCCTGCACGCCATAACACCCTTAATTATGGCTCCCAAACGAAAGGTAGACTCATCTGATACCAGTGCATCAAAGAAAAGGAAGGCCATCACCATGGATAGGTGTTTGGATAGGCTAAGTGTTTGCAGTACTGTACTGTTATTATGGTACAGTACTGTATGAACGTATGATCCGACATACGTCGAAATTCGGTTTACGACGCCGCGTAAGAACGGATCAACGTCGTAAGTCGAGGACTACTTGTAAGTATAAATATTACTAAATATCTCTATAAGTGTCTCCTGTGGCTCTAGCAACCGCAAAAAAAGTGCTTACATGGAGGCTGATTCATTACTAACGGCAGGTATCGGCAGATGAGTGTCTGTATTGCGGCGCTTAGAGCGACCGCTAGTAAATGCTGTAAATAAGTATTGAGCGCTGTAACAGAGCGCCTCAGTCGCTGTAGTAACCTGGCCGGCATTGATGAATGTTATGAATGTTGGGAGCTGTAACACCAGTACAGCGCTGCAGCGAGCGAAAGGTAGCGCCAGCTCAGTGCGACTGATTCTCGTCGCTCCACACCACACTTATCAAAAAAGGACACACACACAGTGTTGGCGCTCTAAATCTGGTTGCTATAGCATAGAGCGCCAGGCGCTGTGTGATTAAAGTCTGTTTTTGAACACATATCCACCAGTAACGGGGAGGCCGATTCATCAATAGCGCCAGGTAGCGACAGATGAGCGACTGTAGCGTGATTTTTTCAGCGCCAGCCAGTATTCGCTGTGCTTGGCCGGCGTTAGCTTGATGACAGCGACTCAGTCGGTGTGCGGTAATGTTGAATACTGGCTGGGGGGTCGCTGTTTCACAGGTCCAGCGTTGTATGTGAGCGCCTGACAACGAATGGCCAGAGCGAACGGCTAGCTTCATATTCATCAAAAAATCACGCTCCGAATGTGCTGTCGCTGTCCATTCCTTGTTTAAACCCCAGAGCGCTGGCGGCGATGTGTCTTAACTAGTTTTTAACCCCTAAACAACCATATTTTTTGAATG
Organism: Gastrophryne carolinensis; assembly: GCA_027917425.1. NCBI lineage: Eukaryota > Metazoa > Chordata > Amphibia > Anura > Microhylidae > Gastrophryne > Gastrophryne carolinensis. The sequence goes on along the minus strand of CM051235.1, from coordinate 30,148,319 downwards.
TAACATTATACATGTTTTTAGAATCATTTTGTTATATGAATACATTAATCTCAGACCTGTAATATCAATTCTGCACATATTTTTTTTTTTTTTTTTTTGACTTAAAAATAAATCCTAACATTGCAGAAGTGTTCTCCGATTTTTTGACATTAAAAAAATTAAAAAAAAAATTATTATCAATTAATCATGAATTATTATAGATTGCTCCATTGAAATGCATTGGACATCGCCAGGGAGCGACAGCTCATACCTGGCGCTGTGAGGGAATTTGCAGCGGCGCTGTTCGGTCCAGGCGGCTTCATGATGAATGCCGCGCTAGCCGTCGCTCTCGCCGGCGCTAGCCTCATTTTGCTTGATAAATGCGTCATTGTGACCGCCGCGGGCGTACTTGAGTCGGTAGTCGCCGTTAGCTGCCGCTACCTGCCGCTCGTCAGACACTACCTGGCGCTATCGCTTGATGAATAAGGGCAAAAGTGAAAACACATGGATTGACATTGTTTTAACACCGTGACATAAACACTTTAGTGCCAGACCTGTAATGACAATTCTGCATTAAAATTATCAAAAAAAATTTAAAAAATACTTTTTTCCAGGCCAGGAGAGGTGAAGCAATTATTTGGGAGGACAAAAAAAAACAATAAAGAGATTAGAAGGAACGTCCATTGAAATGTATGGGAGAGCGACTCTGGAAGCTAGAGCGCCAACGCTATACGCTGAGCCGCCTGTAATGATGAATCTTACGCTACATGCCGCTGTTAGAGTCGCTCACCCGAATCACCTTCATAAATGTGGTTTTGCGTACAGCACCCGGCGTTCACCAGCCGCTGCCTGCCGCTACGAAGCACTACCTAGACCTTCGTGAATAAAACCCCATAGTGCTATGAGTCCAATATTATCAATAGGAGGAGGAGACAGACAGTGAAAAACCTATACAACATGAAAAACATCACCTAAGTGCTGGTCCAGTTATGATGTCCCCAATACTCAGTCCGAGAGGTTGCTTCCCCCACGCGTTCCGTGCCTCCCCCCCCATAGCAGGCATCCATGTACTGACTACTATATAGAATCAGTTAAAATGTGGTTGGTTAATTATGAACACAACAACCTGCCCAATTATAAAAGGGTGCCCACAATGATTTAGCCACTTTATTTGCGTTTTGTTATTTATTTTCCCTGGTTGGCAGGCATGTGACTGCGCCGGCCAACATGCTAGATTTCTCAGGAGGATGGAGGAGAAAGGTAAGATTTCTTCTGTTCTGTGCCATTAAAGCATAGAGAGAGGCATCAGCAATTGGGATGCCTTCCTGAACCCGATACACCATTTTTAGTGAAAAATGGGTGGTGTTCCGGTTTAAGGAGGAGCATTGGGGAAGGCTAAAACCTGCCCCAAACCTCAACATCTGGACTGCTGCCCCCTCCCCTCCAGTTTCACATTTGGGCAATTTTTACTCACCTTGCCAGGGCATGCATCTTCTGGAGGAGGGGGGGAATCACCCCCCCCCACTTACCTTTCGGATTTCAGTGACCTCACGACGGGCAGCGCCATCTTGCATCCCATCAGGCACTGCGCACGGCCCCCAATCTCGCACCTACACAGTGACCATGAATGGGATGCAATGGAGCCGCCCGAAATCCCGCGAGACTTTGCGGAGCTGCGAGATCGCCGTGGGACATTGAAGAGCATGGTTAAGTACGTAAATCTCCTCCAAGATTGGGATGCCCTGGGGTTGAGGACCAAAACCCGGGATAGTCAAATTAAAAAATCAAGTTTTGGTCCACTCTTTAAGTGTTGTCCTCACTGTACTGCCATAACATAAGCTGGTACTGAAGCAGCACTTGGAATGAGGAAAGCTAGAGAGTGGGTCTGTTCACCATCTGCATTTAAATGTATGGGGGGGGGGGGCACTTGCTCTCAGCACATTCATTTCTTGGGTATGGGGTGGTGGAGATCTGTTATCTGCATATTCATTTATTGGGTCTATGGGGGTGGAGATCGGCTCACCATCTGCAAATGATATATGTAGCATGTTGTGATGCCAGATTTGCTGATGGGGGAAGGGGCTTTGTGCCAGAGCTATGGCTAGTACAGTACAGTAGAGCTCCTCTTTAAGGTTGACATACTGTATAACACCCAAGGAAAAGTCTGTAAAGGCAGGAGTGAACCAACTTCTTTTCTGTATGAGATGAAGTACAGAAAGGTGCCCTCCCTGCTTACCAAATACCAAAACTTTCAATCAATGGTCATTCAGCGGCCCTGGGTGGGGGGGGGGGGGGGGGGGGTGCTGAGCCACCAATGATTAAATGTATTATAAAAGCAACATGTAGGACTAATCTATTTTCTGATTTATAGTTAGTTTACTATTTGATTGGTGGGAAAGCGCCTTTCTATAGCTGAAATAAAATCATGATGTCATGCAGTGTTGCCCTGCTGAGCCACCAATAAACTGGTAACATATGTGGTAAAGTGTATGGAAAAGTGGTGGATGGTGTCTATATTTCCCTTGGTTTTTTCAGCCAGGCACGATCCATGGCGGGATAACTGCTGAACTGCTGAGGCTTCCAGTTTGGAGAAGGAGAGACTGGGATGAGGAGCCTGTGCCTTGCTGCTCTCAAAACCTACAGGTCTGAACTGCATCTGAAGGACTTTATGTGTTATGTTTTGTTATACCTGTGGATTAGCAGCCTGGGCTTGTATGCCCTGAAAGTGGACCTGTGATATCGAGGACTTGCAATACGCTGTAATTATCAGACACTGGACATTGCTAAAGCTGGTGAGGAAACCGCTGACTGTACTACATTGTACCCTGCGTTATACTCTGAATTTAAGAGATTTTTCTGTTGGACTTTGTCTTCAATAAACCGCCTATAGTAAAAATGGTTCACAAAAATGCAAACATTAATACATAACACTGCGCTCATTATTTAATTATAAGAGAGTTCAACAAAATGGATTAGCTTGATAGTGCTCAATGTGTGACTGTCCTTATTCCAGAAGGATAATATAAAGCATAAATGTATATAACACAGAGCACTGAAACTGGATGGTTGGTGAAATCAATGTCCCAAAGCACGTGCACTTCACACTGTAACGTGATTGAGTTTAATCCGCCACCAACAATGTAAACTCTTACCAGCTACAAGGAGAAACAAGCCTTCAACATATTCCAAAAATGGCTGCACACAATTCCAGGCAGGTTTCTTTTAAGGCACACGATCGCCAACAATAATGGTACGATGAAGGTCCAAGTTTTAACAAAACACATACAGAAAACAAAAGGACCAAATCTAGTGTAATTCCGCATTAATCAAATATTTAATCAAGTTAAAAAGAAATGCACTCACAAAACAGGGTTGGAAAAATAGCGTTGAATGAAATCCACAGTACGCCGGCCCTGGAATCCGACAGCCGCAGGGAGGCAAGACCTCAAAGAGCTTGGGTATCACTTTAAAACCTCCGCCAATCACCACCACCGACGCGTTTCGTCGCCACTAGGCGACTTTAACAAGGCTAGTGGTGAGGCAGAGTGGCGGGAGTTATATAGCAAAGAAAATCAAGGGGACTTACCCCAGAATGTAGAGCGGCAGCGTCCTGTGATTGCGCTTTTGCAATTACCTAATTAGTGCAAGCCTGGGACGTAAGGCATCAGAGAAACAGAGGGAGCGCGTCACCGCAACTACTGTGCCACGTGCCACTGGTGAAACACAGAGCCTCTGCGAGGCTCGGCTGATGCTAGTACGCAGAAACGCACTTGAATTGAAATGTCACGGAATCGCAACTAACGATCACGTGACTCAGTTGATTCCACAAGACCCACAAGATACGCGTTCCATTAGGAGGCCACTTGATATCCACAGTCGATCATGTGATCCAACTGGCATTAGGACGCAAAAGAGCGGTCATAAATCTATTAGAGCTGCCAACCAGATGATATAAAAAAAGGTTAAAAACTGGCCAAAGTGATAAACTAATAAAATGATCAAAGATGCTGTCATATGCAGACAATGTAGTATTAATAAAAATCAAAAATTAATAGCCAATTAAAAAGGACAAGCTGTCTGATTCCAGCGCCAGCGCACGTATATCACATAAACTATAAACAAATAAAAAACATTGCAGATCAAAAAATATTTAAAGATTTGAAAATTAGTTAAGACCAGTCAATAAAACAATTCAAGTTTAATACAACTAAAAACCGTTTCCAATGTCATTGCCGTTAGCACCCCAGATCCGGACACATAAAGAAACAGGTCCAGCGATCGTCACCACATCTAGATGGTGCTGCCAGGGGCGGCTTCCTCATCTGGCCTTGCTAAAGGTGCAACCCTTTGTATTGGGTATCAGGACAGTTTCTAGGCAAAAAAGGTTTCAGTGTGGGAAGGAAAAAATCTACCCCCTTCTTACCCATCCTATAATATAGTATTTCACCTATCAGTATTAATAATACCCCGGGGCGAGGAAGCAGGCTCAGTGGTGGCCTATGTGAATGGCTGGGTGCAGGGGCACGCCTTAGGTACACGGAAGCCAGGGATGTGGCCACCGGCAAAAATGGGAGCCGTTGGTAAAGGTGAATTTACCGGCAGCCCCCGGGAAGCATGACGATTATAGATGTCCTGGGAACAGGTTAGCAGTCGGCCCTGGAGCCCTTTAGAAACCAAGGCCGGCCGGCCAGCCTAAACATCCAAAGGTTAAAAAGGAAATTTACTGAAGTCTACTTTTTCCATGACAATATATATACTGTCAGAGACAATTATAGGGGCTGGTGTGCAGGGCTATTGCCTGGGTGGGGCGGGGGTTTGTGTTAGCAACAGGCATTGCCCCTCTGCCCATGACTAAGCTGGATATGGAGGGGGAAGGGGCCTGGACTGTTAATGTGATGGTAGAAATTAGGAGAGGTGGTACTTTTGAGCCACAGTCCTATATTACATGGGTCATTGTTTAGAGGAACGAATCCAGGGCAGAAGGGAGGTTTTTTAATACGTCTTTAATGTGTTGTCATTGTTGATGTTGTTTTTAATGTTTATGTGGATCTAATAATAAAAAATCTTTTGTGAATTTATCGGTTGTGCTCCTTTTGGTGCATCTTGGGGGAATTAAGTACCCCAGGCTCCATTTTTGATTGTGTAGTTAGGTGAGTTAAGTGAGCACGCCATTACTGGTTGTAATTAGTGGTGCACCATCTTTGTTTCGATTGGAGGGGGAAGGGGCCTGGCGTATGGTCGATAGCATCTGCAGAAAACAGGATAGCTGCGATAAATGCGCTCGCACATACACAAGGCTTTGCCACCCAGGGCAATCGCCCCGCTCACCTGTCCTAGAAATGATATATCTCCTTTATCAGCATTGTTGTAATTAGAGATGAGCGAACTTCTTGAAAGTTCGATTCGGGCGATTCGCCGAATTTCCCCAAGAAATTCGGGTTCACCCGAATCGAACTTTCACGAATCGCTCATCAGAGGACGCGTCATCAGAGGACTCCTGAGAGCGGCGCCGGCCTCCACGCTCCGACCATGCAGGTAAGTGTTTGCTTTTTAAAAAAATGCCGGCATGGTGGGAGCGGGCAGGCCGGCTTCTGCCGCCCACTGACAGCGTAGCTGGCCTGCCCGCTCCCACCAAGCCGGCATTTTTTTTTTTTATTTCAGGGAAAATTCGATCGGCACGAACCCAAAAAAATTCGGGTTCGTGTCGAATCGAATTTTCCCAGAAATTCGGAGCGAATTCTGGTTCGTCCGAACCGGTTCGCTCATCCCTAGTTGTAATGAAGATCAAATATCTGTCTGTTAAAATAGGTTGAAAATTTCCGAAGGTGCTCTTTTCCCTTGACCATATGTACTATCATTACAATTTCAACCAGCAGTGAAAATAATCAGCGGATTTAGATGCAGTGTAATGTAAACTCTTCTATTGTGCGTCGCAGAGCGGTGGCATGACCTCTTTCAGATGCGCTCATCGCTGTCAAATGGAAATACACAAACCAATCAGAGTTATATTCTAAGACGGAGCAAAGATCCGCTATTGAATTTCTCTGAGCCTCTCGTGTCATAGTGACACCTTTGTTACAGGATTTATAAATAAAAAGCGAATGGAAGAAACCAGGCTTTACCGATATAGAGATATGGAGGAAAAGTGGCCTATGCATCCCAGGAAGTTGTACCAAATCGTCTAGAATTTAGTGCAACATTATGTAGCTGGAGGCTGTTCCCTTGTTCCCCCCAATGCACATTTGGGTCCATGCCAGCAATTCCTTTAATTGGTACAAGGGGGATCGGGAATCTATAAGATTCCCGGGCCGATCAGATCCCTCCCCGCGGGGCATCCGAAATCGGGATGTCCCGCGGGGTGAAACCCCCCAGGAAGCCCACAAACCTTACCTCAACCTTGTTCCAACGGCGCATGCGTGGGCTGCGGCCGCGTCTCACGCTTCTCTCTAGCAGGGCGCGCCTGTTAGAAGGAAGCGCGAGACGCGGCCTCCAGCGTTCAGAGCTGCTGTGGTTGGACGCCGCTTGTACGTGCATACCACAGCGGCTCTGAGCTCTCTGATTGGATGAGCGCCCGCGTAGGAGCGTGGGGAGGTGAGTGTTTACGGGCGTTCTGGGGGGTCTCACACAGTGGGGCACCCCCGATTAGGGTGCCCCACCGAAGTGGACCAAAACCCAGGATAGTCAAAACCCTGGGTGTTGGTCCACTTTAAGAACGGATAGCGCCATGTAGTGCTTTGTATCGGCAGGCAGCATCTGGTGAACGCAGGGCGCTGTACGCAAAACCACATAACCACATGATGAAAAGCAAATCTGGTGAGTGACTCTAACAGCGCCATGTAGCGTCCAATGTATTATTACAGGCGGCTCAGTGTATAGCGCCGGCGCTCTAGGCTCAGGAGCGCCATGTAGTACATCTCGCTCTGTAGCGCTCTCCCATAAATTTCAATAGGGTTTCATTAGTTGTGTATAAATAGCGTGTTTGGCAATTTTATTATTTTTTTTTTCTTTTGCTCAAATCATTGTGTGACCTCTCCTGGCTGCAAATAAACACTTTTAGAAACTTTTTGGACTTTTTATATTTTTATGCAGAATTATCATTACAGGTCTGGCACTAAAGTGTTAATGTCACAGTGTTAAAACAATGTCATTCCGTGTGTTTTTGCTTTGTTACTGGTGGATATGTGTTCAAAAATAGACTTTAATCACACAGCATCTGGCGCTCTATACTAGAGCGCCCAGATCCAGAGTGCCCACGATGTGTGAGTCTGTTTTTTGTTGAATATGGTGTGATTCACTGAGCTGGCGCTACCTTTCGCTGACTGCAGCACTGTACTGGTGTTAGAACGCCCAACATACATCACATTCATCAATGCCGGCCAGGTTACTACAGTGACTGAGGCAGTCTGTTACAGCACCCGATACACGCACATAAGCGCCGCTGTGCAGGCGCTCATCTGATGATACCTGGCGTTAGTAATGAATCGGCCTCCACGTTACAGCAGCACGTACATGCAGGATGGTGGAGGCGCAGAACTTGTTTCCTTCCCGCAATGAAAGCTGTTTCGCCTAGAAACTGCCCTTTGTACTGTTATTAAAATTTAAACCAACACTTGCAATAACAACCATTTTAAATACAGTGTAAAGTGCTTCAGAGTAATGTCATGACCTTCAGATTTATTCTCCATTGCCAAATGGGAAAATCCAAAAACCAAACAGAGTTATATTCTTGGACTTGTTCTTTTTTGTTGTTGTTTAGAGAAACAAGGAACTGCCGCTTAATAATTTAATGATATATTGCTGCAGATCTGCATGTTACACCTCAAAGAGGGACAAATAGAAACAACGAGGGACAGGGGGACATGGACTCAAAAGGGGGACAGTCCCTCCAAATCAGGGACGCTTGGGAGGTATGTCTTCTCCTTTGGTTTACACAGCCTGAGAAGCTCCGTTATTGTCTCTCTTCTGTCCACAGCAGGGTAAGAGGCTGATTCATTACTAACGCCAGGTATCGGCAGATGAGCGTCTGTATAGCGACGCTTAGAGCGACCGCTAGTAGACGCTGTAAGCGCTGTAACAGAGCACCTCATTTGCTGTAGTAACCTGGCCAGCATTGATGAATGTGATATATGTTGGGCGCTCTAACACCAGTACAGCGCTGCAGCGAGCAAGAGGTAGCGCCAGTTCAGTGCGATCGACTCTCAGTGCTCCACTCCATACTTATCCAAAAAAGGACACACACAGCGTCGGCGCTCTAAAGCTGGTCGCTTTAGTATAGAGCGCCAGACGCTGTGTGATTAATGTCTGTTTTTGAACACATATCCACCAGTAACAAAGCAAAAACACATGGAATGACATTGTTTTAACACTGTGACATTAACACTTTAGCGCCAAACCTGGAATGACAATTCTGCATAAAAGTAAAAAGTCAGAAAAGTTTCTAAAAGTGTTTGTTTGCAGCCAGGAGACGTCACACAATGATTGGAGCAAAATAAAAAAAAACAAAATAAAAAATGTCAAACACGCTGTTTTAACACAAGCAAATGAGCGGATATTGAAATGTATGGGAGAGCGACAGGTAATATGTCAGGATCTGGAACCTAGAGCGCTGGCGCTATACACTGAGCCGCCTGTAATAATACATGCGACGCATCATGGCGCTGTTAGAGTCTCTCACCAGATTCCCTTTCATAAATGTGGTATTGCACACAGTGCCCGGCGTTCACCAGGCGCTACGAAGCGCTACCTGCCGCTATCTCTTCCTAAATAACCCCCTTTAGTGTCACCCCTATGCACAGTGACGGGCCTGACAATCAGGCTCGAGGTGATGGTAAGCATATTGGGCGTTCTGGGGGGGGGGGGGGGGTTATTTGCGGGGGAGGCTTTAGCATTCTGAATGCACCCGAGCTTATTTTTATGTGCTGTCAGTGGGAACAACATCCGTTACAGAGAAAAATGGATGTTGGCCCGGTTTAAATATAACTGCAGGGCTGGAAGGAGGCAGTATGTGGCCTAGGGCGCATTAAGAGCGCCTAGGGCAGCATGAACCTTAAAGTGGACCGAAACCCAGGATTTTGACTATCCTGGGTTTTGGTCCACTTCGGTGGGGCACCCTGATCGGGGGTGCCTCGCTGTCTGAAACCCCCCCTAAAAGCCCAGAAACACTCACCTCACCATGCTCCCACGTGACCGCTCCAGCCAATCACAGCGCTCAGAGCCGCTGTGGTATGTGCGTCCAAGGCCGCTTGGACGCGCATAGCAGCTCAGCGGATCTGAGCGCTGGAGGCCGCGTCTCGCGCTTCCCTCTTCACAAACGGCCGGCGCGGGTGCGCTCCCTGCTAGAGGGAAGCATGAGACGCGGCCGCGGCCTGTGCATGCGCTGTTGGAACGGGGCTGAGGTAAGGTTTGTGGGCGTCCTGGGGGGTTCCTCCCCACGGGACATCCCGATTTCGGATGCACCGCGGGGAGGGATCTGATCGGTCCGGTAATCTTATAGATTCAGGGGCCGATCCCCCCCTGGGTTTCAAGCCACTTTAAAGCGGTCCTTCACTCTGAATAAGAGTCTATCTTATATGTTTCCCACACCCTGTACATACAGATTGCCCACATTAATCCGGACCTTCACTCTGAATAAGAGTCTATCTTATATGTTTCCCACACCCTGTACATACAGATTGCTCACATTAAAAATCATCCTACCTGCATCTACTGCATGTTATGAGCCTTTAAACATCCAAGAGGGCGGCTTATGGAGCATCAGGCAGCCTGCAAACAGGAAGTGCCTGCTGACTGTGCTGCTCTGCATTCTGGGACTGCTGACCTTTTTGACCAAAGCACAGCTATAACGAGCCCTCCTGTACTTTATCCCACTCTCCTCTCCTCAGTATGTGATGCTTCTGAGGCAAGATGTCGGCGCCCGTATCCTAAAGTCCTGAACAGAGTTGCAGCCCAGTGAGGGAAAGAATAATATGTGACTAAAAACTTAAAATATTTTAATTTTAGATTCTGGGGAGTCGTTTTTTAAGGGTTTGGGCTTTTCAATAAATCATGGTGAAGGTCCGGTTTAAATATTGTTCAGGACGCGCCATGCTGGAGGTAGAGGGTCACAGCTTTCGCTGAGAGCGGGAACGTCCCCTAGTCTCCCAGCAGTCAGCACGCTCCTGCCCCCACCTAATCTGAATGCTGCCATCTCTTGCATCTTTCCCAGGCTGTGCACAGCCATGTCCACTGCAACTGAATGGCTGTGCGATATTAGTATGCTGCTGCAGAGCAATGCCACACGTGGATCGTGAGTGCGCCGACTAAGCTTCCTTTTAGTTTCTTTAGCCACATTGGGCAGGAATACAATGGCACTTGCATGGGCTGGAGCAGCATCCCTCCGGAAGCCGCGCACACATACAACAGGCTTTACTAAATGACTGGCACGGGTACATACAGCCGGAGGGAAGCAGCTGCTGGGATGCTTGCCACACCCATTCATTTAGTGTCTAAAATATTCCACCAGGGCCGGCTGCTAGCTTTTCCCTGGGGCATCCCAAATCAGGGTGCCCAGTCCAGTTGTGTAAAACCCCCCAAGGCTCCTTAAAGTGGACCAACACACAGGATTTTCACTATCCTGGGTTTTGGTCCACTTCCGCGGGGCACCCCGCTGCGTGAAACCCCCCAGAACGCTCAGCTCAACTCACCTCACCGCGCTCCTACGCGAAAGGCTCGTCTAATCAGAGCGCTCAGAGCCGCTGTGGTATGCACGTACAAGCGACGGACAACCACAGCGGCTCTAAGCGCGCTGGAGGCCGCGTCTCGCGCTTCCTTCTAACAGGGAGCGCACCTGCGCGGGTGCTGGAAGGAAGCGCGAGATGGAACGGGGATATGGTAAGGTTTCTGGGCGTCCTGGGGGGTTTCACCCCGCGGGGCATCCCGATTTCGTATGCCCCGCTGGGAGGGATCTGATCGGCCTGGGAATCTTATAGATCCCCCCTGGGTGTTGGTCCACTTTAAAATCTCCAGTGGTGCATGCGCAGGCTCTCATTCATTCAGAGACGTTTGCCTTTCGGCAAATGGCTCTGGTTGTTTACAATGGGGAGCACATGCTGACGCAACCCTGACGCCCATTGCATGAGGCACAGAGGAGCCCGGGTATTTCAATCGGAGCCCTTTGCTGAAAGGAAGTAGACACGGCAAAGGGCTCTGATTGGACGCAAGCCTGCGCATGCGTTGTTGGAGCGAGGTGCTTTCTGGGGATGTTCACAAACTGGGGCATCCTGATTCCTCCTGATCCTCAATTCAGGATTCCCCCGGGAACACGGAACAAAACTTGGGAAAGTCAAATTTCTAGGTTTTAATTCCACTTTAATATGCGCGACATGGAACGCTGATGCGAGGAGCCTGCACATGCACCGTGGTATTGCAGGGTGAGGGTGTTTTACAAAGTGGGGCATCCCAAATCAGGATGCCCAGGGGTCAAGAAAAAAAACCTGGGATAGTTAAAACCCTGTGTTTTGTCCCTCTTTAAAGTGGACCAAAACCCAGGATTTTTTGGTCCCCCAGGGCACCCCCCAGATTACCGAGCACAACTCACCTCTTCCCAGTCCTACAGCACATGCACGCCCGCTCATCCAGTTAGTGCCCTCGGACCCGCTGACCTCACAGCGTCTAAAACTTCGCCTAAGGCCAGTGGCTCTGAGCGCACTGGCAGACGCATTTTCCGCTTCCCTCTAACAACAGGGAGCGTGCCCGCACTGGCCATTCACAAACGCCTGGCGCAGGCACACGCCCTGCTAGAGGGATAGCGGGGAAGCGGCTGCTGCTCGTGCATGCACCGTTGGACCGGGAAGCAAGGGGCGACCTGCGGGGTTTCACACATTGGGACATCCCGATTTGGGGAAAGGGAATCGATCGGCCTGGTAATCTTATAGAATCCCGGGCCGATCGCGCTGGGTTTTGGTCCACTTTAACATTTCCAAGTTTCTGGTTCAGAAACACATAGTTTCCCTGCATGTTGGGAAATCAGGCAGGATAGACAGTAGTGCCTTACAGTATCAGAGGCCCGAACCTGGTTCCCATCTCATTGTAGAGGTGGTGTATTACTATGAATAACTGCTAATAGAAAGGTGATAATTATAGTGCGCTTCGCCAGTAGTAACAATAAACGTAGCATTTTTGTTATTGTTGTTTTTATTATACAGTTATACTGCGCAACAAGTCTGTACAAAGCACTCTGGGCATGTGTAAGTGTGAGTGAGCTCCCTCACCTCAGCAGCGGCCATAACAGTAGTGTTTGTTGGTGTACAGGGCTCACTGCTCTCTTTTTCTAGATCTTGGTAAAGACTTGCAGGCTGATTCATTAATAGCGCCAGCTATCGGCAGATGAGCGTCTAGTATAAGCTGTGATCGGCTATCGGGCACTATAACAGAGCGCCTCATTGGCTGTAGTAACCTGGCCGGCATTGATGAATGAGATGTATGCTGGGCGCTCTAACACCAGTACAGCGTTGCAGGGAGTGAAAGGTAGCGCCAGCTCATTGCGACCGACTCAGCAACTCACACCATAGTCAACAAAAAAACAGACACACACAGCGTCGGCGCTCTGGATCTGGGCGCTGTATAGCATAGAGCGCCAGACGCTGTGTGATTAAAGTCTGTTTTTGACCACATATCCACCAGTAACAAAGCGAAAACACATGGAATTACATTGTTGTAACATTGTGACATAAAACTTTAATGCCAGACCTGTAATGACAATTCTACATAAAAAGTATAAAAACAAGTTTTCAAAAATGACTTTTTCTAGGCCAGGAGAGGTCACACAATTATTTGAGAGAAAAAATTAAACAATGAAACACAAAAAAACCCTGTTTAAACAGACGTAAAGGAACGTCCATTGAAATGTATGGGAGAGCGACAGGTAATACCTGGCGCTCTGGAAGCTAGAGCGCCGGCGCTATACGCTGAGCCGCCTGTAATGATGAATTGTAACAGCCTGCTTTCGGTGATTTCCGGCCTCCGCGGACGGTGTCACTTCCTGTCTTGGTGGCAGGCATTGCCATTCAGACTTGGAGGTGACACCGCCCGGGGAGGCGCGGATCAGAATGCATTCTAGGAGGTGTGGTAGCCGGCCAGCAGAGACGTCACGCATGTGGAACCGGAGGCGGTGGCCGGCAGTGGAACCCCGAAATGTGAATTTGGCTAGCAGTCTAAAGCGATGGCCGGGCAGTGGCAGCGGGAGCGGTGGACTGGCGTGCGAATGGGAGCAGGGTACTGGCATGCTGTGACAGCAGAGGGCGCAGCAGTGGGTGCAGCGCCACCATTAACCTGTTGGTTATTTCCTTCACAAACCACCGCAAATAGGCCACGCCTCAAACCACACCTACATCATGCCCCATGTCACCCTATAAACTGGTCTCCGAAGGTTGGCGTCTCTGAATTCTTACCTTTAGCCTTGATCCTCGCCAGGAATCCAGTGCCGCGATTGGCTGCTGCCGATCATGTGGGCAGGCTATTCGCATACCTCCCAAGTGTCCCTCATTTGGAGGGACTGTCCCTCTTTTAATCCCATTCCCTCCCTGTCCCTCTTTGTTCTCATCTGTTCTCCTTTGAGGTGTAACCTGCAGATCTGCATCGATAAATGATTCATTTGTCTATTCAAAGTGTTTCTATTGTTGTAACTGTTACATCCAGGGCAGTATTTACCATTAGGCAACCCTAGGCACGTGCCTAGGGTGGCAACCTGGAATGGGGGGAGGACACTGCCCTTATTACAGTAGTAAAGAAAAGGAATTAAAAATCATCTAGCCAGAATATTAATGCCTCCTAACAAACACCTCCAGCCACAGAAGGATGCAGAGTGTATTTGTGTGAAAGGGGGTGTAATGGGTTTGATCACAGACCAGAGCATCTCCCCTCCACCGGTGTGGTCATGTGACTCCTGTATTTCAGAATGCAGTAAAAGATGGAACATGCTTGTCTGCTTCTCTTCATTTCCCCCCTTTGTGCCCTCTCCCTCCTCCACACACATTCTCTGCATCTAGCCCATTGCTCCATCCTACACACTTTTTTTTTTATGGACCGTGTCCTGAAAAAGGGAGCGCAAGCACTTAAAGTGGACCAACACCCAGGATTTTGACTATCCTTGGTTTTGGTCCACTTCGGTGGGGCACCCCGATCGGACAAGCGAGCGCGCGCGCCGCCGCCGCCTCCCGCGCGTCACTCTTACAGGGAGCCCGCCTGCGCCAGCCTTTCACAAACGGCCGGCGCAGGTGCGCGCCCTGCTAGAGGGATGCACGAGCGGGGATCGAGGAGCAGGTAGGGATTTCAGGGCTTTCTGGGGGGTTTCGGGACTGGGGTGCCCTGCAGGCCCGATGCTGATTGGCCCGGGAATCGTATAGATTCCCAGGCCGATCAGCATCGGGTGTTGGTCCACTTTAAAGTGCCTTTGGCACCGTGAACACCAAATACGGCCCTGGTTACATCCTATCTCCTATCCATCAATCAATGAGAGGGTGTGGCTTCGTTTACAAATTGTCCCTCTTTCGCAACCTGAAAAGTTGGAAGCCATGTATTCAGGGGGCCATAACAATGGCGCTGCTCACTACCCACATGAGCGTCGGGCAGCCAATTACTGTGTTGATTCCAGGTGAGGTTTTAGGCGAAGGTAAGGATTACAGGCATTCTGGTGGGTTATGTGTGAGGGGGGATCAGGCAATCTGGATGCCGCCCCATACTGTTTTAAAGTGGACCAAATCCCACCCTGTAGTCTATGAGACTCCAGAGCAGGCATACGCGGATCCACGTGCATTAGGCAAGCTTCTGGACGAAGGGGTTCAAGCGAATCAGAGCGCGCTGATTGGATGAGAGGGCTGCCCATGCGCCGTAGGCCCGGGGAAGGGTGAGTGAGAACAGGCAACCTGGGGGGTGGCACGCAGCAGGTGCCAGGGGGGCAAAGACCAAAACCCAGAATCAGAGGTGTAGCTAGGGGGGAGCAGGGGGGCACTTGTCCCGAGTGCAGAATGCCAGGGGGGCCTGAAAAACGGGTGGGGGTACCATTTCGAATCTTTGCCCCGGGTGGCAGAAAGCCCAGCTACTCCTGCCCAGGATAGTCAAAATCTTGGGTTTCGGTGCACTTTAAAGCAGCGCTACCAAGACCTGTGTCCGCACGGTGTTGTTCTGATTCAATGACATTCTTTTGGCACACAAAATATACACACTTTCAACAGTTGTTTATACTGATCATTACATCAGAACTGATAACTGTGAAACTAGGGAAAGGGGGATTTTGGCTCATAAGAGGGGCAGTCCCTGCAAATAAGCGAGACATGAGGGAGACTCGTGTTTGTTGTTGTATATAGTCACTATTATAATAAGCATTGTGCGTTAGAGGGAGATTTGTGTATGTTGTTGCATATAGTCACTATTATAATAAGCATTGTGCGTTAGAGGGAGATTTGTGTATGTTGTTGTATATAGTCACTATTATAATAAGCATTGTGCGTTAAAGGGAGTGTCATGTAACTGCACTTTACTATGTGTGACGGTGTGGCGTCACCTCTATCAGATACATCCCGGGCAGTGTATACTATACAATATGTGTCTGCCATTCAATAGTACTATACAGTATGTGAGTGTGAGGAAGGGTTAAGTCTCTCAAGTGTCTACGGAGTTTCAGAGGGAAAATCCCCGGGATTCCGATGCATGAGATCACGCTGTGTGACTTCAGGCGCTTTGTCTATATCATGTCAGTGTATCAGTTTTCAGAGGAAGATGTGGAAAACTTCTGCTTTTCTTGTATCACTCAGCTGCCACTCTGCATGACCACCGAGAAGGCACATGCAAAACATCTGATTAGGGCATATCAGGTTATCTGGAGGCAAGGTAGCGGGCAATACCGCTGTCACAAAATCGATCGTTCGTCGATTTGATCGAGCGATCTGCGACGTGGGTGTAGGCTGCTTCCAGCACAGAGAGCAATCACACCAGGAACACCCACACACCAATTACAACAAGCTGCCACCACCACCTTAACTACACTTTAAACAATTAGTTGCAATCGATCTTACAGTCTATGGGTTAATACACAATTGCGAGCGGTCATACAATCTTCAGAAAACCAGGGTCGTTTTTAGAGCTCCAAGTGAACCAGGTTAGAAGATTTCTAATTGCCATAAAGATAGGCTCCTGCTTAGTTGGACAGGAAGTCTTTAAATAATTCAGTTTATTTTCTTATTGGATGTTTGTAGGAATGAGGCAGAGGGGGAATCGTGATATAAATTAGGGTGCTCACACATTTGGCTGCTCACAAAGGGTTGCTAACTGCTGAGATTGGGTGGTGGGAGTTTCTCTGGGAGAACTGGGCAGTTTCACACAGCCGGGCATTTCACACACCCCGCTATGTGAGAGTAGTAGTAACCGCTTACCTCTTCCCGGTCCAGCGATGCATGCACAAGCTCTCGTCCAATCAGTGCCATTTGCCAAGCATAGGTCATTCGGCACTAAACATTTACTATGGGGAGTGAGAGTAGCCGCATCGCTCCCGTCCCAGCCATTCAGATATGCTGGGACAGGAGCGTGTATTGCTACTGGGAATGTGCCCGGTTGTGCTCCCATTGCAGATAGTGAGAGCTGTTTGCCATAATGACATAGGCACAGCAAGCAGCTCTGATTGGACGTGACCCCGAACATGCGCTGGGAAGAGGTACGTTGTTGCTGACGATCAGGGGAGTTTCACACAGCGGGGCATCACAATTCGGGATTTGGAGCAAAACCCGCTGTGAGTATAAAATACTGTCTCTTTTGTTAGGACACCCGCCATGTGGGAACCTTACTCCTGAGAGAAAATACACAGAGCGACATCCTCCACCTGCCTGAGAGGTGGGTTTTTGTAACTTCTGTGGGTGGGGGGGAGTTGCATGAACCCTGAACATCCCATTTAAATGGCCCAAAAAACAAAAACCTAAATTCTAAAAGATTCTAGGTACGGCTTACACTCCTTCCTAAGAAGACCTTCTACGTGAAATTTACCTGGTGCCAGTATCCCACAGAGGTTATATTCTGCAATCAGCAGAAACCTCTGCATTGCCAAAGCTTCCCTGCTCTACAGACCTGGCAGATATGAACGTCTACTGGTGGGTTAGTGGGTGCGCGCAGAGCAGAGGGAGCAGGGATGTCATAGCAGTGCAGAGTGTTCTGTGGGATCCACATTTGAGCTTTGCAGGATCCAGGGACTAGAGGAATTCAGCGGGACCCAGGGACGGACTGGCCATAGGGAGACCCAGGACAATGCCCCGTGGGCCGCCCTGCTTTGGGTCTAGATGGGCTGCTGCTTTTAACACCAACATTCAGTCCCTGCCCCCTTAGTCTCCCTCTCAGTCCCATGTACCCATAAGCCAAGGAACCCCAGCCCTGAATGCTATAACCTCATTGTGTTTGGGGGCCTCAACGGGAATGTCTCGGGCCGGCCAGGGGCTGGTAAAATCCAGGGCTGACTTTTGGCCCCAGTCCGCTGCTATGTGGCCCTATAGTCTTTTAAATAACTTGTTCATCTAAGGGTCAGTCATGGCCAAGTGGTAAGGATTCAGTCTTATGACTAGAGGGTTGCTCAGAGGAATATGAGGAAAACTTCTTCTGCTTCTATTATATATCTGTATTCTGCATGACCACAAAGGAAGCACATGAGAAACATCAGATTAAGGCATATCTGGAAGCAAGATAATGTTCAATAACAATCAAGATATCAACCCAGTAATCACCCCCTCACCCCAATCCATTTTAAGAAAATGTCCAACCTCCCAGTGCTGAGCCAGTACGGAGTAACAAAAACAAAAAAAGGCCTTACCCAACCCAGGATCCAGCACAATTTCCTCGACACCTTGAGACAAAGCACAGGGCAGCATCCCCCTCCAGCCATCATATAAACTAGCCTGAGTCGCCAATCTACTCCTAAAATATTAGCATATTACACCTATGGGGTATTTTCAAAAACCTTGCTCACACATTTGGGTGCTCAAAATGGGGTGTATGTGCGAATTGTCCAGTAAAAATATAAAATTTGTTGCTATTTGCCACTTTGGTTACTAGATGGGAGTATAATGCAACAAATGGAAAGAGAATTTATTCAGACTCCCAGAATTTTAAGTCAGAGTTGCCCTTTAGGATGCAAGATACATTTGGAGAACAACAGGAAACTGCTGAGATTGGTTGGGAGTTTTTGGGAGGCAAAACTACAAGCAACATTGTATAGAGCAGAGGTTTTATAACCACGGGGATAGACAGGGAGATCATCCATAACCCTCCAAAGAGGAAGACTGGAGTAGCCTCTCTGTGTGATACAGCTGCCGGGGCTACTACAGAGGAGAGGCCCAGGTGCAGTTGGAAGCGAGTAGGAGGACTTGACAGTAATGAAGCAGAGCCGCACTGAGTTGATGAGATATAGAGAAGACTGAGATGTGGGAAGTCCACGCAGAGAGAGGAGGACCCTGGCGGGGGAGAGAGAACCCAGGGGGAATTCCTGGTGGTACATATGACAGAGGAGGCACCCCTTAGGAATAGAGAGAGTCCAAATGCCGCTATGAGGAAGCCGCTGTGCCTGAGACTCCAGTAAGTTGTGGCTGCCCTTGTTGTGGGAGGAAGAAGCCCTTGTGTTAGGGAGTGGTACAGGCCTGGGTGCCTAGTGAAGAAAAGTTCGCCATGTTTCACTCGCTGGCAGCCCCGCTGCTGTTGTCGGACAATGCTGCATCCCCATAGATGGTCTCCACGAGGGGGTGCTCAACTTAAAGTGATCTGATGGCCACCTGAATCCCCCTCTGAAAGAAGGCCTACATTTAATTGGGAAATACAATGCTGCCTAGTCCTTATGCTGAGACCTGCTGACAAGTGAGAGTATCCGTGCTCGATGATGATGAACACAAGTCTGGCTTTCACTGAAACATTCTTATGAAGTGAGTGTGCCTGTGTTTGCTTTCCACAAAGCTATGCAAGTTTATTTGACCTGTGAACTGTGTATTTGACCGTGGTGTGGATTAAAGCATAGAACTTTCTTTTCATGGCCCTGCAATAATAAAACAAGCTGATGCTTTCACTTATCCTGCTTGCCCTTGAGTGTCTGTTTGCTGTGATACCATCTTGTTAGCTCCCCATGCTGTGTTTCCATTAATCCTTACCATACCTGTGTGCTGTGACCTTGCCTGAGATAAGTGGCACTGTGACATACTTTGGATTACAATTTAAAGCTGACCATGCTGTTGGTTAACCACGTTACACATATACTAACGTCTTAACCAAATGCCAAAACCTAAACATTCTCCATAAACATGGCAATAACATTTTGTCCAACCCTTAGGTATCAATATTTATGTCTGACATTACTGATGTACTTGTAGGAACAAGTAGATTGGAGAAAGAGTGATAACCATTAGAGTTGGGCAAACCCCCCAAAGTTCAGGTTTGGGTGACATTTTCAATAAATGTTCAGGTTCGGGGACCCAAACCTGATACCCATTGACATCAATGAGGACATGATCTTCTTCCTGTCCTGCGCTGCTAAAACTCACCCGATCCTCTTCCTGTCAGTACACAGCGGAGCTGTGGCAGAGGGCGGTAATGGCTTTTCAAACTGGCCCCAGCCGGGGCTACAGAAAGATGGCCACTGGCTCTCATAAGTGAGGGCACTTCTAGTGTCAGCACTAGGAGTGTCCTCACTCATGGGAGCTGGCGGTCATCTTTTTGTTACCCTGGCTGAGGCCAGTTTGAAACTTCGCTGCCCCTTCTGCCACTCCACCAAGCTGACAGGAAGAGGATGGGGGCTCGGGTGAGTTACAGCAGCATCCTGCTGCTGCAACCTTAGGTGAAGCCATCCCATCAACCAGCTTTTCCGTGTTCGGGCAGGACGCTGAACGTGAACACGGATTTCTGGCTGAAATCCGTGTTCAGGATTGGGAACCTGAACTTGCAAAGTTTGGTACGAACTGAAACTTTGCGGTTTGGGTTCGCCCATCACTATTGACCAGGCCTCCCTGGACCTACACAAGGTCCTGCCACCTGTCAGGATTCTAGGTTATAGATATAGACTAGACGTTTAATAAATGTCTTTGAAGGATTTAATTTATCATGGTATATCTATAGTATAGTCAGAAATCAAGGCAATTGACCTTGCTGTATATCTCTTTTAAGGTGTTCGTTGATTTAGGAATTGAGAATGTCGATCAAATGTTTAGTAGAACATACTGTAAGTCCAGTTGCCTCTGTCAGCCACCTGCCACCTGATACAGATATGGACCCCATCTGTTTGCTTTGAGCCCGATTCTCTACCAGGGTGGATTAAAAGGGGGAGAGGCCCCAGGGCACAAAATTTGGTGGAGGCCCCTAGTAAGGTATGTTTTTCTCTTTGAAAGTAAAAGTGCAGCCAAGTAACTGATCAGTGGTAGTCTGGTACTTGCCCACTAACTTAAATGTCAGATCATGTCCCCTGTGCCATCTAGGCTGCATTCCTGGTGACAGGAAGCCTTCAGGACCCCCTGTGATGCTGACACAGCTACTCCATTCGCAGAAATAGAGGGGACATGCCAGGTGTTGACACAACTGTCCACTGCAGTGAATGGGGGGGGGCATCAATATTATGACATAGCGGATGATCAGACCAAACGGGCTGGAAATCTAATTTGCAGATCAGAGTGTCAGAGCGCTAGACTAGCAACGATCATCTTCAGGGGTTAGGAGGTGAGTATAGCATTTTTTATATTACCGCTTGGACAATTACTTTAATATAGCTGGTCAACAGACTGTAAGATGTCCTACAATAATGTATGCATCTCCTCTCCCTCACATTTACTCTGCCCGGCCGCAGTGCTTCATAGAGGTAGTGATAGCTTATGGGCTGGCCTCTGGGGGAGAAAAAGCTCTGAAGTTTTTTATTCTACCCCATAGTGGCCTTGGTTGCAGTTGCAGATTTTCAAAAACAAACCAAGGCTTGCCCTAGCGGCCACCACCGCCAATAGCTTCATTGCTGGCCTGCAGCCTGTCAGACTGATAAACCCGGACCAGACCACAACTCAAAGGTTGGTGGAGGCCCCTTTTGCGTGTGCCCCTTGCACCCCTCATAATCCAGCCCTGCCCTCTGCCATGGATATCAACCTTGTTTGCCAGCCCAAGACCCTCTATTACAGATATGAACAAGGTCTGCCCGCTGCTTGCCCAAAAGCCTCTTCCATGGATACCAACCACATATGCCAGCCCCCAGCCTAGACTATACCAGTGATTGTTCCTCTCCCTCGGTATTGGGCACTATACTTACTTAGCTGGTGTTCCCATGTAGCCTTTTCAGCCCGTGGCCACATCCCTGTTAACCCTCTAGTTCAGTCGTGTACCCAAACCAGCCACTGACAAATGCCTACACGTCTCAGCTATTGTAAAGCTCGAGCAAATTCCAAATGGGAAATTCCTAGGCAGTACCTATCTACTGAACCAAGGAGCAAAATGATTATGACATAACTTGTCTCTTAGATTATCTGTAACTCTCCGGTCACATGATCAGTTTCCTAACCACTCGGCCATGACTGACCCACTTATAGAGCATAGAAAGCTTTATATGTGGGGCTGTACCTCACCGCTAAAGTGGCGTGGTAACCACAAGAACGTGGTGTCCTGCTGATGACATTAGGTTTGATTCAGAGACCCTTTCTCTAAATTTTTTTGGGTGAAAATTTCAGTTCCTTTTCATTTTTACCCCTCGTCTGATTCAGCAGAGCCTTTTTTCAGTGAGAATTTTTGCGTGAAATGTTTTTATTTTTGCACAATTTTTCGTTTGGCAGCAAGACCCCCAAGAAAACGGTGAGAAAAGGGCTCTGAATCAACCCTATTATTCCTATAGTGTTATTCTTTTGATTCCATCTGTTGCCTCATTCCCGCCGGCTGATTTATGTGATGATGTGTTTGTTTTTAGATTAGATTTTAGATTTGTTTTTAGATTGTGGTATTGCATTAACTGAATTTGCACAGGGTAAGGTGTCAATGAACTTTATTATTATCTTTATCGTGACTTATTATGGATTACTTTGTTGCACTGATCATGTTTAATTATTGACTTGTCTCATAATAATAGTTATTGTACTGTATACATTGATATTTCTCTATGGCACAGGCCAATATATTTATTTAAAGAGTGAAAAGGTGCATGTGCGCGGCCATTCGGCACACTCGGCTCCATTTGGTTTTTTTTTTAAACCGCCTTCCCTTTGTATTAGCTGAGCTGGGGGCGTGCCCGTGCCATGCCATTTCCAAATGCCTTGCACAAGCATGCACCCGGCTAAAGGTATAGCGGAGCGCAGCAGTGGCCTGTGCATGCACCGTTGCGTTGGTGGTCTGATACGTTTTACTGGCGATTTGGGGGGTGGGGTCCAAATAGAGATTTGGGATGCCCTGGGTACTGAGGATCAGGTGGTCCTGGAGTATTAATGACTTCAGGGATGCTTTTGGTCCACTTTAAACCGGACCTTCAGTCCTTCACCATGATTTATTGAAAAGCCCAAACCCTTAAATAACGATTCCCCAGCATCTAAAGTTAATATATTTTAAGTTTTTAGTCACTTACTTATTATTCTTTCCCCCACCGGGCTGCAACTCTGTTCAGGACTTTAGGATACGGGCACCGCCATCTTGCCTCAGAAGCATTACACTTACTGAGGAGAGGAGAGTGGGATAAAGTGCAGGGGGGCAGGTTATAGCTATGTTTTGCTCAGACAGAGCAGAGCTGGGGTCAGGAAAAGGTCAGCATTGGCCTTAAAGGAGCAGTATCGCAAAATTTGCATTAAAAAAGATAAATAATTAAATAGCCACACAACTGCTGGGTTGTATTTAGTGAGCTGCTTCATTTAGCCCACTGGTCTCCTAGCAACACTTTACCTCAGAGGCTGACACTGTAATCAGTGGTAACGGCTGTGTGTGTGTGAGGTGCTGCTTTTGTTATGAGACCAGGTGACTCAAATGTGTAAAATCTATACAAAATAAACTAAACTGACTGAAAATAACTGAAATTCTTCCTTGGATAACTGTGCAGGAAAATCTAAAGGAACAAAACCCTGAGTGCCCGACCCTGAAGTCTATAAGACCCGGCCATTGACCTTGCCCCTTGGGCATTCTAAATCAGGATGCCCACTGTGTGAAACGACCCCTGGATAACCACAGATCCCCCCATTTTTCTGGCGCGCTCACGCAGATAGTCATTTAGACAGGCCGGGCGGCCAGGAAGGTTACTGCTCAGGCTCCCCATCTGCGTGCAAACAGAGCTGATTGGATGAGAGCCTGCGCATGCGCCGTGGGACAGGGAAAGGTACGTTTTCACAGGCGAACTTGGGGATTTCACATATCAGGGCATCCCAAGTCAGGATGCCCCTAGGGGCACAAAACAAAACTCCAGATAGTGAAAATCCTGGGTTGGGCTTTGCTCAAAACACACAAAGCTGAAAGAAAGATCATATGGAAAAAAGAGAGAAAAACTGAAAGATTCTGCAGAAGAGCCAACATGAAGGGAAAACTGTCAAAATCAGCTAAATGACTTCTAGAGTTTTTCTCTCTGTTTTAGATATATAAGTCCTGGCCAGGCAATGTTGCAATGTTGTTATCTTATGCTGGACGGCTGCCAGCACTGAACAGCTGATACTTTGATACATTCTCCTCAGCATGGAACAGGCCAGAGTGTCGGGACCCGACATTCAAAAGACATAAACATGAGCTATTAGTCTCCAGCTGCTCAACACACACATCATTTTTTTCTAAATTTGTAATTCTTACTCCAACACCTACCTACATTCAAAGTACCATTTAAATATAAGTCACCAAGAAAAATTTGCGATACTGCTCCTTTAAGGACACCCCACAGCATGAATCACATAACTTATTTGGTGACATTTCCTATGCTGTTCACATGCTGGTCTGCAACTGTATCCCTGCTCTCTGTGGATCGGGCAGTGGGGCATACGTAGTAGAGTAGAGAGAGTGAGTTTGTGGCCCTATTGGGACCTAATAAAGAAGTAGATCTCAGCCCATGTATTTAAAATGAACCAAATTCTGGATTTTGATTATCCTGGGCTTTGGTCCTTTCCCCCGGGCACCCCGATCGGGGGTGTCCCGTGTGTGTAACCCCTCAGATCGCTCCCAGGACCCCTCCATCACCCAGAGGTCATGGCCTGTAAAAACCTAAAATGCACCTAACCTGCCCCCCTACTTCCATTACCTTTTTCTTTGATGGTCTGTCTTCAAGGGGGCTATGAAATGTCTGCCCTCATGTACAACAGTCACAGCCTCCAAAGGAAGGTGTGCTCTGTAGTAGCGTGCAGCCATTTCCAGGTCCTCTTGGAGTTAGGGGGGGCATAGGGGCATGATCAGGGGGTGTGGCTTAATTGCTAAAAATGCAAACGCCTTGAGCACACCTATTCGCTTCCCCCTCTTGGAAAGTTCCTCTTCCGGACGATGCCTCTTCCAGGCCACGCACCCACTGCCAAAACTCCCCCCACCAAGCCAAAATCCTGGGCACGCCACTGGATGTCACGTCACACATTTAAACACCTATTTTTCTGCTTTTCTAGCTACCGGTAGTTGTTTGAGTGAGCTTTGATGCGCCAGATTATGCCTGACTGTCCACTAAGATCCACCCCCCCATCCCGCCATTAGCATAGGCATTCCTTTCTCAAGACACCAGTCAGAGCCCTGCTTACCCACAATAAGTCATCCAGACCCTGTGACCATCTATAACATACCCAACACCCAGCTGCACAATGTGCATGCTAACCAAAGAAAGTTGCACAACCCCAGGTAAAAACAATGTACTTTATTACATTAACCTAAAATACATGACTCACAGGCCATAGAGCACACGTCAAACTATGGTCCGTAGACCAAATCTATATCTATGAGTGACAGTGATGTGTGGTTGCAAGTATTACCTTTAAACCACGTGCACAGCCGCCACACTTGCTGTCCAGCGTCATTAGTCCCTGAAAGGCTAGTTAACAAGACCACCAGGCAGCTGGATTGCACTTCCAGATTGCAGCCTAGCGGCCAGCGAGATTGCACAGAGCTTTAATGTAAAAAGGGTTACCAGGCTGGCTAGGAGGTGTTGCGATATGACGTGTATAATGTGAGCCGCAAGCTACGAACTGGAGAGGACACACGTGTAAGTCTTTCCTTATGTGTTGATGTTTATACAATTAATGCTGTTTGATTACTAATTACCTATTTACTGTGTATATATATATATATGAGGGTCAATATATGGAAAAATGTCATGATTAAGGGCATGTTGCCCGAAACGCGTCGGCGCTTTTCACTTTTTTAACATGTCTGCTGTATCGTGTATGGATATGGATTTTTAATTGTACTTCAAATAAACGGGACGTTTTATCACACAACCGGATGTCGGCTGGCTCTACTTGTTGTTATGGGACAGACCCAGTAAGAGGTGAGCACTCTTGGCCGTGCGGCTTCAGAGGTTGTGGGGAGATCGAGCAGTTCAGAGCTGGCAATCTTTTTCTCCTTTAATGTAAAATCCTGCCCCTAGTAGTAGGGAAGTACTTTCCACAGTGGATGGCAAATGCAACTGCCAATGAGGCTGAGATGGCTGCCATCTCCCACTACGCAGGATGGCGTCAAGCGGGCTCAGCCCAACAGTGAACCCTATCCCACCATGGAAAGTGGTATGCTGCATTAAAGAGGACCAAACACTTATTTGACTGGCCCTGGAGTCTAAAATACATGCTGACCTTTTCCAAATTGGGATGCCCTGCTTTGTGTACCCCCCCAGGTCAACCTATTCACTCCTGTTGTTTCCATGGTGCAGGTTCTGCTGAAACAGAGAGCACTGCTTGGCTGAGTGGCCTGCTCTGCCAATCAGCACTCTCAGTTTAACTCGGCTCCCTTTGGCTCTGTCAGTGGTTAAGCCGTCTGAACGGCTAAGCAGCCGAGCAGAACCAAAGGGAACCGAGTGCATCACCGGCCGCATCCCACTTTCAGCTCCTAGTGTCCGCACTGCTCATTCAGAAAGGCCTGGTGTGGGTGCATACACTGCTAGAGTAAGGGCAAGGGCTCTTGGAGAAGGTGAGTGTAATTGGGGGTTTCGCACAGCTGGGCATCCCAATTTAGGATGCCCCAAAGAGTGAAACCTGGATGGCCCTGGGCCCAGCATCAGAATGTGCTGTCCTAGTTGTATGCCAAATGATTTAGAACCCAACATAAAGAGGAACATCAGGAGAGGTTAAAACCTCCCCCAAACCTCACCGATCTGCCCCCCCCCCTCTGGTTTTACCTTTGAGCAGTATTTACTCACCTCGCCGGGGGGACCATCTTCTGGGTCCCTCGGATTCCGGGTGACCTTCCAACAGGTAGCAACATCTTGCATCTTATCAGGCACTGCGTGCGGCCCCCGATCTTGCGCCTGCCCAGTGCCCATGGATGAGATGCAATGGAGCCACCTGAAATCCCACGAGACTCAGCTGAAGCTACAAAAGGGCTGTTACTTAGAGACGACTAAGCCGGTGGGGGGCAGAGAATCGGTCCCTGAATACGCCGGCTGTCACCGCTGCCTACTACATCCAAAAAGTAAGTAGGGACAAAAGGTTAGCTGTTCCTCTTTAAACCATGAATATACAGTGGGAAGAATACTGAGCAAATATTTACAAAAAATCTTTAAAAAATTCTCAGTAGAGTCAAAGATTATAAAGCGGGTGCTCAACGTGAAAATGCTCCTCAATCCAAAGAGCGTCATGGTAATATGTAAACACAGAGCTCCCTTCTGGTCAATCTGCAATCGACAGCCAATCCCAAAGCACATGCACTTATGAAGTATTCAAGTGTGTCCTCCACCGGAGTGCCAAAACTCTTACCAAAGTTCACATCAAGGTGGGCTTATAAGTTGGCCACTTAGGCTTCCCTCTGGTTCTTCCAAACTCTCATGAAATCGGTGCAACCATGTATAGAGGGAAAGAGATAAAAATACCACACCTAGTGTAATATTGTCTTATAAGCGCAACCTTTAATCCTAGAAACGCACTTACATTAAAAACAAGTTTGTACAGCTTTAAGAACTGATGAGTGACTCTCACCAACTCCAAAAACGCTAGACCTGGCCAGATCCAAAAATATCCAAAAGATGCATAAACAGACCAACTGCTGCCGCCGACGCGTTTCGTTGCTCCTGGCAACTTTAACGAGGAGCCTTTTAAGACAATATTACACTAGGTGTGGTATTTTTGTCGCTTTCCCTCTATACATGGTTGCACCGATTGATGAACGTCATGCATTTTCAACATATGATGCTTTGGTGTGATTTTTTATAATCTTCATGAGAGTTTGGAAGAACCAGAGGGAAGCCTAAGTGGCCAACTTATAAGCCCATCTTGATGTGAAGTTTGGTAAGAGTTTTGGCACTCTGGTGGAGGACACACTTGGTGCAATACTTCATAAGTGCATGTGTTTTGGGATTGGTTGTCGATTGCAGATTGACCAGAAGGGAGCTCTGTGTTTACATATTACCTCTTTAAACCATATCCTGTAACATAACTATAGTTTCTTTTGACTGTCGGGTAAAATGGGGTGTCAGGCTGAGTTACAGGTTTATATATGATTCTGGCAAGTTCCTAATTCAGAAATCCTATTTAGTAATAAAGGACAATGTATATTGACCAATATCTGAAATGCAGCCCTAATTGTGGTGGACGGTAGCCGAGCTGTAGAGTAGACAAACCGGTGCAGCTGGGAGTCATGAGATGACATGTGATTCCTGTTTATACAAGGAAGAAGTGAAAATATGAGGAAATTCCCCGTAAACAAGAGTGTTAAGAAGAGGAACCGTGCCGTGCCCAAGCTAAAGAAGATATAAGGTCCATTGACTGACAGCTTTTCTTAGCTCTTGTTTGCTAGGACTTGCCATCTAATATAAACAGAAGCGGGGAATGCTAGGGCAGAGGCGTGCGACTGGATGTACATTTTCCAGAGCCAAAGTCATTTACGGGGAGGCCGATTCATCAATAGCGCCAGGTAGCGACAGATGAGCGACTGTAGCGTGATTTTTTCAGCGCCAGCCAGTATTCGCTGTGCTTGGCCGGCGTTAGCTTGATGACAGCGACTCAGTCGGTGTGCGGTAATGTTGAATACGGGCTGGGGAGTCGCTGTTTCACAGGTCCAGCGTTGTATGTGAGCGCCTGACAACGAATGGCCAGAGCGAACGGCTAGCTTCATATTCATCAAAAAATCACGCTCCGAATGTGCTGTCGCTGTCCATTCCTTGTTTAAACCCCAGAGCGCTGGCGGCGATCTGTATTAACTAGTTTTTAACCCCTAAACAACCATATTTTTGGAATGTAACATTATACATGTTTTTAGAATCATTTTGTTATATGAATACATTAATCTCAGACCTGTTAGATCAATTCTGCACATATTTTTTTTTTTTTTTTTGACTTAAAAATAAATCCTAACATTGCAGAAGTGTTCTCCGATTTTTTGACATTAAAAAAAAAATTTAAAAAAATAATACCGATTAATTATGATTAATTATAGCTTGCTCCATTGAAATGCATTGGACATCGCCAGGGAGCGACAGCTCATACCTGGCGCTGTGAGGGAATTTGCAGCGGCGCTGTTCGGTCCAGGCGGCTTCATGATGAATGCCGCGCTAGCCGTCGCTCTCGCCGGCGCTAGCCTCATTTTGCTTGATAAATGCGTCATTGTGACCGCCGCGGGCGTACTTGAGTCGGTAGTCGCCGTTAGCTGCCGCTACCTGGCGCTCGTCAGACACTACCTGGCGCTATCGCTTGATGAATAAGGGCAACAATCTACAAGTCATGCGTTGACTGAACTAAGGCACTGATAGCTGCAAGATGATTGGACAGTGTAGCCAGGCAGTGGGAAAAGCAAGCAGGATGCTCGGCTGCATAGCTCGAGGCATCACCAGTAGGAAGAGGGAGGTTGTGATGCCGCTGTATAGAGCCCTGGTGAGGCTACAGCTAGAATACTGTGTGCAGTTCTGGAGACCTTACCTGCAAAAAGACATTATTCAAATAGAACGGGTCCAAAGGCCGGCAACAAAAATGGTGGAAGGACTTAAACTTAAAACATATCAGGAGAGACTTAAAGAACTTAATTTGTACAGTCTGGAGGAAAGAAGGGAGAGAGGGGACATGATGGAGACCTTTATATATGTGAAAGGATTGAATAAGGTTCAGGAGGGAAATGTTTTTAAGAAGAAGCTTAATGATAGAACAAGGGGGCACAACCTGAAGCTAGTCGGAGGGAAAATCAGGAGCAATGTTAGAAAATATTATTTTACAGAAAGAGTAGTAGATGCTTGGAACAAACTTCCAGCAGAGGTAGTTGAAAAATCAACAGTCACTGAATTTAAACATGCCTGGGATAAGCACACATCTATCCTAAGATAAAGAGAACATACAGTATACACATAAGATACAGAGAACATACAGTATACACATAAGATACAGAGAACATACAGTATACACATAAGATACAGAGAACATACAGTATACACATAAGATACAGAGAACATACAGTATATACATAAGATACAGAGAACATACAGTATACACATAAGATAAAGAGAACATACAGTATATACATAAGGGCCGACTAGATGGACTGTATGGTCTCCTTCTGCCGTCAACCTTCTAAGGCCATGACCATTTCCAGGTCTCAGGAAAGAAATGGATCTCAGACCACAGGTAATCTGCAATATGAGAATGGTCTAGCTTTGAAGAGAGGGATGGCAGCAGTGCACCATGGGATTAGATAATATTCTGCCAAGAAATAAGGTCTATCAGAGTATCACAGGCGTTGTCACAATACTGGCTTCCTGTTTGTTGAGGGAGCAGTAGAATAGGAGGGCCCATCAAGCAGAGCTTTCAGCTTTCATGGTGGGAAAGAGGGACAGTTGTTAAATGTGTTAAATTAAGCCACACCCTCTTATTGAGGGATGGATAGGAGATAGGGTGTCACAGTTACAGTAATATAAACACTTTGGAAATGTTAAACCTAAAGAGGGACACATGAGAACAACAGGGAACAGGGGAACATGGACTCAAAAGAGGGACAGCCCCTCCAAATGAGTTCCCCTGCACACCCATGCTGTGATGGGTGTGTGCAGAGCTGTCACTGCACATAAGCCACCAAGCACAGCCGCTGGCAGCTCAATGCAGGGAACTGTTATTTGCTGGACCAGCCGGGCGACTGCACCACCCCCCACCCAGAATGGCAAAGCAGGAGTTCCCGAGCAGCACGCACCCGCACAAGGGGGGCACAAGGGACTCGATCTGACGTTCCAGTAAGTAGGCGGGTGCCAGACAACCACCAATCAGTTACTTGGTTGGACTATTTTTTTAAAGGAAAAACAATAACGGAATCTGGGGCCTCCACTACACTTTATGTGCCCCTGGCCTGTTATTTTGAATGTTTGACACCACCATTGGATCGGCTTCCCTTTCTGACTTAACTACTACTGCATTACTACAAGATTCACTTGCCCATTAGCTCAGCCTGTCTCGGGACCACCAACCAAATCCACCTGTCCACAACCTTTTCTGGCAGGTACCTGACTACAAACCTATTCTACCAGCCACTGGCCTTGGCATGTCTTCTGGCCAAGTCCTGCTGGTCTCTGACCTGTGCCATCAGCAGTCTGTGCTTTCTCCTAATGTCTATCCCCAACATCAGGCGCAAGTGGGGGCAGACTTAGAGGCCGATTCATTAATAGCGCCAGGTAGCGACAGATGAACGACTGTAGCAGTATTTTCAGAGCACCCGCTAGTAGTCGCTGTGCTTGGCCGTTGTTCGGTTGTTGACAGCGACTCAGTCGGTGTGCGGTAATGTTGAATATTGGGTGAAGAGTCGCTATTTGACAGGTTCCGCGCTGTATGGGAGCGCATGATAGCGAATGGCCATGGCGAACGGCTCCCACCATATTCATTAACAAATCAAGCTCAAAAAATTATTGCGCTGTGAAATGCCTGTTTAAACCCCAGAGCGCTGGCGGCGATGGGTTAAAAGTAGTTTTTTAACCCCCAAACAACCATATTTTTTGAAACCAAAAAAAACAAGTTTATAAAAACATTTTGTAATATGAATACATTAATATCAGACCTGTAATATCAATTCTGCACAAATTTATATTTTTTTTATTTTTTTTTACCTTAAAAAAAATATCTAACATGGCAGAAGTGGTAACAGAAATTTTCACATTAAAAAAAAAAAAAAAATAATAACAATTATTTATGAATATTTAAAGCTTGTTCCATTGAAATGCATTGGAGAGCGCCAGGTAGCGAGAGGTCATACCTGTCGCTGTTCAAGGTCGCTCGCTGGTGCTGTGGGGTGAGGCTGGAATAATGACGAATGATTCGCTATCTGGCGTTCTCTCAGTCGCTAAGCAGGATTGGCTTGATAAATGTGTGATTGTGGTGGGGAGCCGGCGTTCTCTTGGCGGTGACCGTCATTACCGCTCACCAGTCGCTATCTGGCGCTATCCCTTGTTAAATAAGGGCCTTAGTCCAAAATTCAGCCTGGGATTTTACTGTCCCGGCCAACCCACGAGCGTCTGAGCCTCGCCCCACAATGAGCTTTATAGCTGGTCAATGAATGTGTTTGCTGAGGCTATAGCATTGCAGGGGGCAGATGATGGACAGGGTGGTTATGGTTACTCTTAAATTGAAGCTTTAATATGGTGAGGTAAGATATTGTGGTAAGGGTGGGTATGACCCCCACAGCCATGATGTTGAGGTTTTAGCATTTCATGTTCAGAATGTGGGCTGGAATGTCTTGGCTGGAGCCAGGGGCGCACTGGCTGTAGAGCGCACCGGGAAAAAAACCCGTTAGGCCTTCCCCCTAGCAGACAGCCCAGTAGCCCTGAGAGTCGACCACTGAAAGGCATCTTGGAAGCAGGGCCAGAGAATTTAAAAGATTCCAGGGCCGGCTTCTGGCTTTTCCCTGGGGCATTCCGAATTGGGATGCCCCGCTGTGTGAAACCCCCCAGGGCGCGGGTATTAACTCACCTTTCTGTGGTCAAGCGGCACATGCACAGACACTTGGTACATGGCTCTGATGGTTTACAATGGGGACACCCCGCGCAACCCTGGCAACATGCGCGCACTCCAGCGCTCCCGGCATTCAGATAGGCCGGTGTGGGAACGAGCAAGCCATACAGCACAGGATACAGCTGTGCACGCTCCCCGCTGAAGCAATAGGAGCTCTTTGCTGAATTATGGAAATATGGCAAAGGGCTCTAATTGAACCACTGGACCGAGCAGAGGTGCGTTTTACTGGGCGAACTGGGGGGTGGGAGGCACAGAACAATCCATGAAAGGCAAATTCACAGGTTTTTGTACCACTTTAAAGGAGTTTCTTAGGATTTATTAAAAAGTCTGGCACAGCCATGCAAATCACTTTTCCACTAAAATCAGTATTCTGGGAAATGATGAGGTTTCAGAGAGGGAGCTGCTGTAGCAAAGTAGCAAGCCATTCAAATTCCTTTCTTTATTTTTCTTTCTTTCTTTCTTTCTTTCTTTCTTTCTTACCTTCTTTTCTTCCTTTACTTCATCCCTTTTATTATTTTTGAAATATCTTATATTCTTTCCTTATTTTTATTCTTTGTATCTTGCTTTCTTTTTATCTCATTCATTACTGATATTCTATTTTCCTTTTCAGGGCAGGATTGGAGATTGAAACCTGGAGCTTTTTCATGAAGCAGCACAAGGAATTCACGGGCAGGCTGATTCATCACTAACGCCAGGTAGCGACAGATGAGCGTCTATAGCAGCCATTTTCAGAGCGCCCGCTAGTAGTCACTGTGCTCGGCCATGGGTCACTAGTTTTTAGCGACTCAGTCACTGTACAGTAATGGTGAATACATTGTGAGGAGACAATATTTGACCAGTACAACACTGTATGGGAGCGCATGTTAGCGACTGGTCAGTGCGACCGACTCACACCATATTCATTATCAAAACATCCTCACAAAACTCTGGCGCTGAAAAATGCTTCTTTGAAGCCCAGAGCGCCGGAGGCTGTGTGTTTAAAGTCTGTTTTTCAGCATCTATCCACTAGTAACAAAGCAACAACATATGGAATTACATTGTAACAACATTGTAACATGAACACTTTAATGGCAGACCTGTAATGTCATTTCTGCAGAAATATATAAAAAATGAAAAATGTGTGAAAAAACAGCTTTTTCAAGGCCAGAAGAAGGTCACAACATTGTTTGAGATTTTTTTCCCCCAAAAAACAACAAAATATACCCTGTTTAAAGAGAAGAAAAGTGTCGTCCATTGAAATGTATGGGAGAGCGAAAGGTAGCGAGAGGTCATACATGGCGCTGTGCTAGGCTGAACACCGGCGCTGTTCGCTGAGGCTGTGAAAATTATAAATTGGACGCTACATGGCGTTATCCCAGTCGCTAAAAAGATTCTGCATGATAAATGTGTAATTGCGTGCCGTGTCCGGCGTTCACCAGTCGCTACTTGTCGCTACCTGTCATTAACCAGCCACTACCTGACACTATAGCCCGAAACTCGTTACGGGATTCTAGTGGAGGAAATGGGTTGCGATATTTAAATGTTTGTTGACACATGGATTGGACTGTATTGTATGGATCTACACTATTTTAAGCGACTTTAGTAAAAGTTAAGTTTTAACCCTTTGACCTTTGACACCTTTGCTTTTGCATTTTGGAAGTGATTCAAGAGGTTTTATGGTCCGGGCTGGAAAGGATATAAATAGAGATGAGCGAACTTCTTGAAAGTTCGATTCGGGCGATTCGCCGAATTTCCCCAAGAAATTCGGGTTCGCCCGAATCGAACTTTCACGAATCGCTCATCTGAAAAAAAAAATGCCGGCATGGTGGGAGCGGGCAGGCCGGCTACGCTGTCAGCAAACACTTACCTGCATGGTCGGAGCGTGGAGGCTGGCGCCGCTCTCAGCTGTCATCAGAGGGCGCGTCATCAGAGGGCGCCTGAGAGCGGCGCCGGCCTCCACGCTCCCACCATGCCGGCATTTTTTCTTTTTTATTTCAGGGAAAATTCGATCGGCATGAACCAAAAAAAATTCGGGTTCGTGACGAATCGAATTTTCCCTGAAATTCGGAGCGAATTCCGGTTCATCCGAACCGGTTCGCTCATCCCTAGATATAAAGGGTGAGCTGGTTACATTGCAACTGTCTTGGACTACCTAACGCTATCCCTTCTTAAAGTGGACCAACACCCAGGGTGATCACCTCCCACCCCGCGGGACATCCGAGATCGGGATGTCCCGCGGGGTGAAACCCCCCAGAAACCCCAAAAAGATCTTACCTGATCCGCCGCCACTTCCGCCGCCGCCGCCTCCCGCGCGCCCCTCCAGACGTGCGCGCGCCCGCGCCGGCCCTCTGTGAATGGCCGGCGGGGGCGCGCGCGCGCCGAGAGTGACGCGCGGGAGGCGGCGGCGGCGGAAGCCCCGCCGAAGTGGACCAAAACCCAGGATAGTCAAAATCCTGGGTGTTGGTCCACTTTAAATAAGGCCCTAAGACTCTGTCACCCAAGGTCCCACATAAACCTGACGCCGGCCCTGCTACAGATTCCCTTTAAAGCAAAGCAAAACCCAGGACCTGCTGCTGGCAAACCCCCGATTGGGATACCCCACTGTGGGAAACCCCCCAGATTACTGGTATCAGCTAACTTTTCCCCCGTCCAATAGCGCAGTCCAGTCACAGGCATTTGCTGTGCCCATGTAATTTGGCAAATGACTCTGATTGTTTACAAAGGGGATCGCGAGCAGTCGCATTGAATGCATCCTGGGCTTTGTGCATTCCTGCCCCAGCCATTCAGATAGTTAGGGGAGGGAGCACGCCCTTCGCTGGTTATACGTCCGCTTGCACTCACCATTAAGTTCTATCAGAGCAGTTTGCCAAATGACCTAGTCACGGCAAAAAGCTCCAATTGGACGAGAGCCCGCGCATACGCCATTGGATCAGGAAGAGGCAAGTTTTTCTGGGCATTTTGGGGGGGTTCACACAGCGGGCCATCCTTATTCGGGGTGCCCCCGGGCGCAGAACAAAACCTGGGATAGTCAGAATCCTGGGTTTTGTCTTGCTTTAAAGCAGACCAACAGCAAAAAATAACTTTATGTCCTTTTTAACACTCTCCTCTAGAGCATAGATGCCCCCTACAAAAAAAAAGCCAAAACCAGACTTTGCATGACCCCAAATTTTGGATATTACCATGTGCTATTTATGCCTTAAAGTGGACCAAAACCCAGAGTATCCTGTGTTTTGGTCCTTGCCCCTGTAGCACCCCGGCCGGGGATGCCCAGCTGTGTGAAACCCCCCAGGTTGCGGCGCATACGCAGGCTCACGTCCAATCAACTCGCTGGTGGCTGCATCCCCCGCTATCCTTTAACAGGGAGCGTACCCGCACTGGTCATTCACAAATGATAGCAAATGATGATAGTGGGGATGTAGCCGCTGCTTGTGCATGCACCGTTAGGTGAGTTTCTAGCCGTCCTGTGGGGATTCACGCAGTGGGGCATCCTGATTCTGGATGCCCCGGGGGAGGGAATCTAGCCGCCCTGGAATGTTATAGCTTCCTGCACTTTTGGGGTGTGGGTTTTGGCCCACTTTAATAGTCACATTTTAACAATTTGGAGTACTGGCTCACCTTGGAAACCTGTGTACACTGTGTTGCCACCATGGGCCGTAGCATCCACCTATGGATTATTGACATCTACCCTTTATGATGGGGACAGATATTAGCTGTGTACTTCAGTGACGCATGTCTGCTATTGGATGAGCTGCAGATTCCACACATGTGTGTAGCTATTATAACTGTCCCCTGATGGATGCAGCTCTGCTAGAAAAAAGTCAGTAACTCTCTGACTGTAGGGCTCCCTGGTGGTGTGAGGGGATAGGTCAGGGGCGTAGCTAGGGGGGAGCAGGGGTTCAGCGTGTCTGGGAGCGCCTAAGCACAGGTGGGGGGTGCCATTTTGAATCTTTGCCCCGGGGGCCAGAAAGCCCAGCTACCCCCCTGGGATAGGTGAGGTTAGTTTAGTGCCCCTTGTGAACCAGAACCCACCCTGGCACATAGTTGCAAGGGAGAGTTTAGGTCCGCTTTAACCTCTACACTGGTGTCACAGGCACCACAAAGTGCAACCAATTACAGGTAACCCTCCCTAAAATCCAAATAATTTTTTTAAGCTAGACCAGCCATACTCAACTGGCGGACTGGGGTCCGAATGCGGACCTCGGCGCCAGATTTCGCCATGTGTCGGTGACCAGCGATCGAGTGTGACCAAACCGGTATTGAATGTGTCTGTCATATATATATATATGTATGTATGTATGTATGTATGTATGTGTGTATATATATATATATATATATATATATATATATATGTATACGGACCTTGGCTGCTTGATGTAAACCACTCATTTCTTGTCCCCCCTCCCACTTGGGTTTCACCTTTATCTCGCCCTCAAATGTGTCCTCTCGTACTCACTTCCTCCCCCATCCCACCGCTGCCACCAATTTGTGACGATTGCAGGGGTTGATCAGACCTCTTGACCGTTCATCCGATCAAACCGACCAATCGCACCCCACGTGTGTCACCGCAATTGTTCAATTGGCAACACGCGTGGCTGTAAACTGCTGCCACCAGAACACAGTGTTCACCTCTATATAAGCCACAGACAACACAATTAGATCGAACGGATCGATCGACCCACAACCTCCTCCAGGCAGGGGACGATCGAGCGCCACCCAGGCAAGTAAGGTAGCCAGGCTCTTCAGAAATAGCGTGAGCTTTTTAGATCCTTAATTTAAAGCATCAGTGACCCAGGCGATCTCTTGGGGGTGGGGGGTGGGGTTTGCACACATAGTGGGGCATCGGGGGCACCTAGTCAGCCAGCCCTGGAGTCTTTTAGACTTGAGGGCAGGCATATGGGGTGAATGGTCAATAAAGGGGCGATCAGCTTGGTACGAATGCTGACAGCTCTATTAGAAAGCATTGTACTGATTTGTAAAGAT
The DNA here is from genome assembly GCA_027917425.1 of Gastrophryne carolinensis. Taxonomy (NCBI): domain Eukaryota; kingdom Metazoa; phylum Chordata; class Amphibia; order Anura; family Microhylidae; genus Gastrophryne; species Gastrophryne carolinensis. The sequence continues at coordinate 30,111,309 of CM051235.1, read as the reverse complement.
GAAGTGTCACTGCGCAGATGGAACATGATGGCGTTTATATACACATCCTATTTATTCATGTACAGCGCTAAATATAGAACGCTGAGCAGGAAATGATTAATGGATTGTATCACACAGCCGGATGGATTAGGAAATGTCTCTATGAAGCGCGAGGCATATAGTGTGGGCGGGCTTATTAATAGAGTAAGATGGGATCAGCCAAGGAAAGGTGCGGGCGAGTATCTATGGGGAGGGGACATGCTGGGGGCGAGGAAGCGCCCGAGACCAAGGTGCCTACAGACCGGCCTGGTTTCATCATTATCATCATTATCATAAGTTGGCATCTTTTCCTATCGCCCCGGAGGAAGCAGAGGTCTAGCCAATGGTTTCATTGCCTCCGTGTCTTCATATGACTAATGTCGAACATACAACACCTGCAAAAAATTATTCGCCCCCCTATTTGGAAGTTTTTTAGTTTTTGTTATTATTATATAACTCTGAATCACACTGGAACAGAAATAGATTCTTTCACGTCGTATTGCAAGCAGTGATTTATACACCAAATACCTGACTGCCAAAGTCTCCACTTCACTATTTACAGGCTGATTCATTACTAACGCCAGGTAGCGGCAGATGAGCGTCTGAAGCGCGGCGCTCAGAGCAACCGCTAGTGGTCGTCATGATCGGCTGTGGGTCACTATTACAGAGCGCCTGTAGTAACATGTCCGGCACTTATGAATGTGATGTATGTTGTGCACTGTAACACCAGTAGCGAACGGCAGCGACTGCTCAGTGCGACCGACTCTCAGCAACTCACACCATATTCACCAGAAAATCACCCTCACACAGCGTTGGCGCTCAAAATTGGTTTCGCTATAGCATAGAGCGCCAAATGCTGTGTGATTAAAGTCTTTTTTTGAACACATATCCACCAGTAACAAAGCAAAAACACGTGGAATGACATTATTTTAACATTGTGACATTAACACGGGGAGGCCGATTCATTAATAGCGCCAGGTAGCGACAGATGAGCGCCAGTAGTGTGATTTTCACAGCGCCCGCTAGTATTCGCTGTGCTTGGCCATTGTTCACTTGTTGACAGCGACTCAGTCGGTGTGCGGTAATGTTGAATACGGGGTTAGGAGTTGCTGTTTCACAGATTCCGCGCTGTATGGGTGCGCCTGACAGCGAATGGCCAGAGCGAACGGCTCCCAGCATATTCATTAACAAATCACGCTCAAAAAATTCTCGCGCTGTGAAATGCTTGTTTAAACCCCAGAGCGCTGGCGGCGATGGCTTAAAAGTAGTTTTTAACCCCCAAACAACCATATTTTTGGATTAAAAAATTAAACAAATTTTTCTAAACATTTTGTAATATGAATACATTAATATCAGACCTGTAATATCAATTCTGCACAAATTTTTTTTTTTTTTTTTACCTTAAAAAAAATATCGCCGTAGTGGTCACAGAATTTTTGACAGATTAAAAAAAGAAAAAAACACTCATATCAATTAATTATGAATATTTAAAGATTGCTCCATTGAAATGCATTGGAGAGCGCCAGGTAGCGAGAGGTCATACCTGGCGCTGTGATGGGATTAGCAGCGGCGCTGTTCGTTGCAGTCCGCTACATGATGAATCCCGCGCTAGGCGATGCTCTCGCCGGCGCTAGCCTCATTTAGCGTGATAAATGCGTGATTGGGCCATCAGGAGTAAAGTTAAACTGGACCTTCACCATGATTTATTGAAAAGCCCAAACCCTTAAACAACAATTCCCAAGCATCTAAAATTAATATATTTTAAGTTTTTAGTCGCTTATTATTCTTTCCCCCACCGGGGTGCAACTCTGTTCAGGACTCTAGGATACGAACGTCGCCATCTTGACCCCGAAGCATCACACATACAGTACAGGGGCGGGATTATAGCTGTGCTTAGTACAGACAGAGCAGAGCTGGGGTCAGGGAAAGGACAGAAATCCCAGAATGCAGGGCGGCACAGTCAGAAGACACTTCATGTTTGCAGGCTGCCTGATGCTTCATGAGCTGCCATCTTGGATGTTTAACCCTTTAAGTGCCAGCCTACCTGGAGTTTTTGTCACCCTTTGTTGCCAGACTATTTTGCACTATTATGCGCTCCCCATGTTCAAATGTGATTTTTGAAGGGATTTCCCAGGAAAATTATATATTTTTTTTTTCAGCAGAGTCTGGGCTTAACATGAAATGTCTTGTTTGTCATTTTTTAGGTGTATTCTCAATATTTTTGGCGACAGAGCAGCCCGGCGGAGGAGTCGGCGGAAGAGCCGCAACTGGGAGACAGAAGAGCCCCGCAGGGAGCAGCCTACACCCAGGTGAAGGTGGGTGTACAAAGATGGCGGCAGCTTGTGCTGGGCAGGGCCGGATTAACGTAGGGGCGGATGGAGATGGCGCCCGCACCAGAGAGCGAAGAAGAGAGCACTGTGGAGGAACAACCACTCACCGGTTCGGCGGGTGAGGGGTCTGAGGTCAAGCGGAGAGGCGGCGGCGACTCGCAAAGCAGCCCGGCGGAGGAGTCGGCGGAAGAGCCGCAACGGAGACAGCAGAGCCCCGCAGGGAGCAGCCTACACCCAGGTGAAGGTGGCGGGTGTACAAAGATGGCGGCAGCTTGTGCTGGTATAGAGTGAACAAGTTGCTTTCAGTGTTTATCCATACAGTCAATTTGTGCCAACGCTGGGATAAGATCTTTAATCTTGTTCTTGTTCTTATTTATGAAGTGCTTAACGGTACTTTAGATCTGTTAAGTTCTCTATTCATATCGGCAATGCTGTCTGGCAATAGTAATGCATCAATTCCATGACCCTCAAGAAAATGTCACTTCACAACCCTTTGTGACATGCATGGAGTACTTTTGTACATGAAGATAAAGTGGCCTGTCCCTATAAATCCCAAATTCTGTGCCCAGTCACACAGCTAATGCATCCGTTCTTGCTTTAGTATGGTGCATGGTGTATTGCTGCTTCCACTTCATATTACCTTAAACAATGTAAAGGCTGTCTGTCTCAAGGACACTTTGAGGATCCATATCATGACATGATTAGGCTGCTTCATTTGCTGAATGACGCAGTCTTCCCTCATTTGTTCTCTAGGATGTTGTGTGACATATGTTATGTCTGGAGAACAAATGAGGGAAGACTGCAAAACAAAGTGTATTTAGTGTTATTTAGTATGCCTGTATGAAAACTTTAAAAAATAATATGAAGTTTACATTAGCTAGAGCTGCCCGTTCCCCTGCCAGGAGCTGCGTCTCTGCCTTCTGGGTCCCACCCAGTGCCAATAGGCAGCCAATAGGTGTGCATCAGCCCCGCATTGGCGTTAGCATTTTATTAGTTGTTAATTTGTACACTGAGTGCCACTCAGCAGGGAAAAAGCACTAAGCCGGTCAAACCGGCATCTCATATTTGCTCAGAGCGCAGTGCTGCCGGGGGAAGTGTAATGGGCCCCCTCCACATTGTTGTTAGCAGTGACACTGGGGGCGAGGTGAGGGGAGAGACAGGACACCAGGGAGAAAGCAAGAAAGGAGGAATTTATTTAAGGAGGAATTTAATCCCAGTTACCAGGAATGCAGCAGGAGCCACTTAGATCACATAGTATGGCCTATATGTGACCTCTTATACACTCTCAACCCCCCAGAACCTGCATTTCCCACCCTAGGCTTATACTCGAGTCAATAACTTTTCCAGTTTTTTGTGGTAAAATTAGGTGCCTCGGCTTATATTCGGGTCGACCTATACTCGAGTATATAGTTTGTCAATAAAATCTTATTGTGTGTGAAATCCTCATTTCTCCCGGTTACAGCGGTACCACATATGTATAGGTAGACACCCTTTCCTGCCCAGGAGACTCCCCAAAACTGAAACAGCGCTTTAGGGGATTTTCAGATAAAATACAACTATGCTATGCGCTATGCGCACCTTGCAGTTTTTCCAGAAAAACAACCCTTTACATTTGAAATACCCCCAACAAACTATATATTCTCTGGACGTACACACCTCAGGCTTTCTAGGTGTACCAGGCTTGTTGATGTGGCCATAGTTTTCTGGAAGTAATCCCTCAATGTATTCTTTAGTTGCAAAGAGTTTCCCTAAAAAAAGGATAAAAAAGCAGAATCAAAGCCACATTTTCCTAAATAAACTATATACAAACAAGAAAAAACAAGTTTAATCTGAAAAAGCAACATCCCCCGAACAGAACAATACCCAACATGCATAGCTACTGTCAAGGGAAGAGTTGCCAAACACCACAAAGTAAAGCATGTGCGTAACGGCAATTTTACTTGAAAATTTCAGCTCTGCAGATAAAGTGCGCACCTTGCGATTTTTCAATCAAAACAACCCTTTACATTTGGAATATCCTCCATAATAGGGTTAATGGTTGGTAGTTGGCACACCATATGTATTGAATCACAGAAAATTAGTGAGGGTGCTCATAGGATCCAGGGGACATCGCCACATCTATCCCCAACTAAACAGACTCAACAATATGTTTTTGGATCAAAGGCACACCAATACGCAAAATTAGTTTGCAAGTAAAAGTTGTATTAAAGATAAATATATACACGCAAATAATGTTGAATTTCTAATGTACAACACGTTAATCAAGAAATAAAGGATACAATGGGATAGCTCTGTGTGAGCGAAGGTCAAGCTGTCATCAGGAGCGTTTGTACACCTCATGCAAAGAAAGCATAATACTTACCGTTTCTGCTGGTTACTATGGCTATAACGTGGTAAACATGAATTACCAATAGACTATGAGGTGCTTCTATCACGGACCTGATGAGTGGTATGTGGGATGCAGGCTGAGTCCAATCAGTCAAGGAAAAGAAGAACAAATGGCATACAATGAATACATTGGCCCTTATTTATCAAGGGCTAGCGCCAGGCAGTGTCTGACGAGCGCCAGGTACCACCAGCTATCGGCGGCTACCGAATCAAGTACGCCCGGCGGCGGTCACAATGACGCATTTATCACGCTAAATGAGGCTAGCGCCGGCGACAGCGTCAGCTAGCGCGGGATTCATCATGTAGCCGACTGCAACGAACAGCGCCGCTGCTAATCCCATCACAGCGACAGGTATGACCTGGCGCTCCCTGGCGTGGTCCAATGCATTTCAATGGAGCAATCTTTAAATAATAATAATTGCTATTACTGTTTTTTTTTTTTTTTTTTTTAATGTCAAAAATTCTGTGACCACTTCTGCAATGTTAGGTTTTTTTTTAAAGTTTAAAAAAAAAAAAAAAAAAAAAATTGTGCAGAATTGATATTACAGGTCTGATATTCATGTATTCATATTACAAAATGTTTAGAAAAACTTGTATAATTTTTACATATAAAAAAAAGGTTGTTTGGGGGTTAAAAACTACTTTACACACATCGCCGCCAGCGCTCTGGGGTTTAAACAAGGAATTCACAGCGCGAGAAATTTTTGAGCGTGATTTTTTAATGAATCTGCAGCAAGCCGTTCGCTCTGGCCATTCGCTGTCAGGCGCACCCATACAAGCGGAACCTGTGAAACAGCGACCCCTAACCCCGTATTCAACATTACCGCACACCGACTGAGTCGCTGTCAACAAGCAAACCCCGGCCAAGCACAGCGAATACTAGCTGGCGCTGTGAAAATCATGCTACTGGCGCTCATCTGTCGCTACCTGGCGCTATTAATGAATCGGCCTCTATGATAATATCCTGGTCAGTACATAAACTCCATGCCCTGCATCATACCAGAATGTGACCTTCCACATATACATACAGTTTAAATCATGACGTGAACAATGGTCATATTGTATAATACATGATATGTATATTACCAAGTGGCAGTACAAAAGTGCAATGATCGCGGAACCACGCGCCCACGTTCCGGAGCTCACGGCTCCTTTCTCAAGGCAAGCGATACCCTTGTTACCTGTTAGGTGCCTCTTATTCTGTCCCCCCTGGCCGGCCAGTGTGGCGTTTCCGGGCGCGCTCGGAGAGCGCTGCCCGTAACGTCACTTCCGGTTCCGGGGTCCCGGCTGACGTCACATCCGGCGCTGGCTGGCCAGAGCAAGTGCTGCCAGCCAGCAGCGGAAGCAGAGTCAGCGCTCGGGGCCTCCAGTCCCGGAGTCTGCGCATCGCTGGAACTAGATAAGGTGAGTATACAAGTGAAAATAAGTATACAGAAATAAAATAAAAGCGTGGAGTTCAGCGATGTCAGTGAGGACGTCTTAATCCTTAAGGCGGGGGAGGGAGTCGTAGAAAATGCGCAGGCATGGCACCATATTGATAGTCTGTAACAGACAAACATAAAAACCAGTTAAAAGACGTTAAAAACAAGCGCAATCATTGCCATTTACCCCTAATATGAATAATGCCTGTCGTAAGACAGGAAAGAATATGACTTCATTAGACTTGCCTATTATTAGTCTCAAATGGAGGGAGTGCTGGCCCGGGGCTTCCCAGTATGGGATGCCCTACTTGCTCTAAGTAAGGAATTCTACAAGCTTCATCAGATTTGCCTATTATAAGTCTCTAGCAGAGGGAGTGCTGGCCCGGGGATTCCCAGTATGGGATGCCCTACTTGCTATAAATAAAGAGTTTAACAGACTTCATCAGGCTTGCCTATTATAAGTCTCTATTATAGGGAGTGCTGGCCCGGGGCTTCCCAGTATGGGATGCCCTACTTGCTATAAGTGAAGCGATGTGGAAAACATTATGTATTCTTATTAGGGTCGTGGTGATCTAGGGGATCCCTACATGGAATGCCCTCTGTCAATGGCCTTAATGGCACATGGATTATAGAAGAGCAGTGAGTACTGCAAAGAGGGCTATGAGTTTTAGCAGTGTGTGGACATATTTGGGGCTAACATACTGTGTTGAGATGAATTAAAGGGGCATAGACCTCTGTTTTAATACCTCCAAAACTCCTCCACCTATAATGAGACGGGATGAAACTTCATCTGGCTTACATGTTATGGATCTCTATCAGGAGGAGTACCGGCCCGGGGATTCCCAGTGTGGGATGCCCTACTTGGTATGATTCAGAGAGGTAAGAGGAGCCTTCTAGAAACATATTGTGGGTGTAATGTGCTTGGGGATCCCTACATGGGATGTCCATAGTCTGTAGCCTTGTTGGTGATTCAGATGTGGGTCCAAATAGTTATCATTGGATCTAGGTATGAGTCACGTCTCTCCAACAGGAGCCTGGATATGAGGTCTTGTAATGTGTCTGTGGTCATAGAAAGCAACTACGGGGGACCTCACATGGAATGCCCTCCCCTTCAAAGTGTTGATAGATAGATTGTAGAGAAGCAGTGGATGCTGTGAAGAGGACTACGGAATATATATATATATATATATATATATATATATATATATATAGAGAGAGAGGCTTCAAATTACCTCCATGAGTCTGCTGAAGTAATCGTCCAAGGGAAGGATAGTATGTGGAGCCCGAACAGTCCTAGTAGGCATTTCTGGTGGAAGATATGGAGGGGATATAACGGAGAGGCCTACGGAAAAAAGGTATATTAGTATATCTTATTGTGAATTACCTGGGGTCCCATACCTAACCCCTTGTGTTTTATAGATTTAAATGAAGGGTGAATAGTCAAATTCCTCGTTCAGGCCCCTTGGGGCCCTGGTTTGCAGTGTATGGATCCAATGTAATTCTCGACGGAGTAAGGTTTTATTTCTATTGCCTCCCCTGTGTGGGGGTGGTACATGGTCCACCGCCTGAAAGCGAAGCTGGGAATCTTGGTGGCCTGCTGTAAGGAAGTGGCGAGTAAGTGGTGATTCCAAGTCGGATCTGCGAATTGCACTCCGGTGTTCGCTAATTCGTGTGCGGAGTGGTCTAGTGGTCTTGCCTACGTATGCCAGCCCGCATGGGCATTTAATGAGATAGATGACATGATCTGAGTTACAATTTAGAAAGGATCTGATGGGGATCTTACATCCCGTATGGGGATGTGTGAAATGGTCCCCTTTTGTTACAAACCCACATTGGGCGCAATGGCCACATGGGTACATTCCCTTGACAGGTGGTAGGGAGCTGAGCCATGTATGCTTGAACTCTGTCTGCTGTTGACGTTTGGTTTCAGCCCGTATGAGGTTATCCCTTAGGTTTTTGGGACGTTTTCGGACAAACAGAGGAGGTGAGCTAAAGGTAGTTTGGAGCCGTTCGTCTCCTTTCAGGATATGCCTGTGTCTTTTAATAATCCGTTCAATCTGGGGTGTCATTCTTGAATATGTCAAGATGGCTGGAATGCGGTTAATCGTGAAGTTTCTTATCTATAATGCCACTGGAGAGTGCTTGTGAGATAAGTGTGTTGATCTCCTTCTGAATGTCAGGTAGTGGGTCATGTTTCAACTTGCGATAGATCTGTGTGTCGTTAAGTTGGGTCTTGATTGTCATGTCATAAAATGTATGGTCCATAATGACCGTTGCTCCCCCCTTATCAGCAGGTTAGACTCAGACGGATCATCTCTGATGACCAGACTTTTCTGGAGAGAGCTGAGACCCTTATGCAGGAGTTCTTGGAACGCGGTTATCCCCGTGATATCTTAGAAACAGCCAAATCAAAAGCATTTGCACTAACTAGAAATTCCCTCTTAACCTAGAAGCCCAAACAGACCACTAACCGCATTCCAGCCATCTTGACATATTCAAGAATGACACCCCAGATTGAACGGATTATTAAAAGACATTGGCATATCCTGAAAGGAGACGAACGGCTCCAAACTACCTTTAGCTCACCTCCTCTGTTTGTCCGAAAACGTCCCAAAAACCTAAGGGATAACCTCATACGGGCTGAAACCAAACGTCAACAGCAGACAGAGTTCAAGCATACATGGCTCAGCTCCCTACCACCTGTCAAGGGAATGTACCCATGTGGCCATTGCGCCCAATGTGGTTTTGTAACAAAAGGGGACCACTTCACACATCCCCATACGGGATGTAAGATCCCCATCAGATCCTTTCTAAATTGTAACTCAGATCATGTCATCTATCTCATTAAATGCCCATGCGGGCTGGCATACGTAGGCAAGACCACTAGACCACTCCGCACACGAATTAGCGAACACCGGAGTGCAATTCGCAGATCCGACTTGGAATCACCACTTACTTGCCACTTCCTTACAGCAGGCCACCAAGTTTCCCAGCTTCGCTTTCAGGCGGTGGACCATGTACCACCCCCACACAGGGGAGGCAATAGAAATAAAACCTTACTCCGTCGAGAATTACATTGGATCCATACACTGCAAACCAGGGCCCCAAGGGGCCTGAACGAGGAATTTGACTATTCACCCTTCATTTAAATCTATAAAACACAAGGGGTTAGGTATGGGACCCCAGGTAATTCACAATAAGATATACTAATATACCTTTTTTCCGTAGGCCTCTCCGTTATATCCCCTCCATATCTTCCACCAGAAATGCCTACTAGGACTGTTCGGGCTCCACATACTATCCTTCCCTTGGACGATTACTTCAGCAGACTCATGGAGGTAATTTGAAGCCTCTCTATATATATATATATATATATTCCGTAGTCCTCTTCACAGCATCCACTGCTTTTCTACAATCTATCTATCAACACTTTGAAGGGGAGGGCATTCCATGTGAGGTCCCCCGTAGTTGCTTTCTATGACCACAGACACATTACAAGACCTCATATCCAGGCTCCTGTTGGAGAGACGTGACTCATACCTAGATCCAATGATAACTATTTGGACCCACATCTGAATCACCAACAAGGCTACAGACTATGGACATCCCATGTAGGGATCCCCAAGCACATTACACCCACAATATGTTTCTAGAAGGCTCCTCTTACCTCTCTGAATCATACCAAGTAGGGCATCCCACACTGGGAATCCCCGGGCCGGTACTCCTCCTGATAGAGATCCATAACATGTAAGCCAGATGAAGTTTCATCCCGTCTCATTATAGGTGGGGGAGTTTTGGAGGTATTAAAACAGAGGTCTATGCCCCTTTAATTCATCTCAACACAGTATGTTAGCCCCAAATATGTCCACACACTGCTAAAACTCATAGCCCTCTTTGCAGTACTCACTGCTCTTCTATAATCCATGTGCCATTAAGGCCATTGACAGAGGGCATCCCATGTAGGGATCCCCTAGATCACCACGACCCTAATAAGAATACATAATGTTTTCCACATCGCTTCACTTATAGCAAGTAGGCAATACTTTTCTGGCCAGCCAGCGCCGGATGTGACGTCAGCCGGGACCCCGGAACCGGAAGTGACGTTACGGGCAGCGCTCTCCGAGCGCGCCCGGAAACGCCACACTGGCCGGCCAGGGGGGACAGAATAAGAGGCACCTAACAGGTAACAAGGGTATCGCTTGCCTTGAGAAAGGAGCCGTGAGCTCCGGAACGTGGGCGCGTGGTTCCGCGATCATTGCACTTTTGTACTGCCACTTGGTAATATACATATCATGTATTATACAATATGACCATTGTTCACGTCATGATTTAAACTGTATGTATATGTGGAAGGTCACATTCTGGTATGATGCAGGGCATGGAGTTTATGTACTGACCAGGATATTATCATAGTATGTATTCATTGTATGCCATTTGTTCTTCTTTTCCTTGACTGATTGGACTCAGCCTGCATCCCACATACCACTCATCAGGTCCGTGATAGAAGCACCTCATAGTCTATTGGTAATTCATGTTTACCACTTTATAGCCATAGTAACCAGCAGATACGGTATATGCTAGAGTTTATGTGTATTATGCTTTCTTTGCATGAGGTGTACAAACGCTCCTGATGACAGCTTGACCTTCGCTCACACAGAGCTATCCCATTGTATCCTTTATTTCTTGATTAACGTGTTGTACATTAGCAATTCAACATTATTTGCGTGTATATATTTATCTTTAATACAACTTTTACTTGCAAACTAATTTTGCGTATTGGTGTGCCTTTGATCCAAAAACATATTGTTGAATATCCTCCATAAACCATATATTCTCTGAAAGTACACGTTAAGCTTTCTAAGAGTACATAGCTTGTTGTAGTGGGCTCATCTTTCTGGAATTAATCCCTCAAAGAATTGTTTGGTTGCGCAGGGTTTCCCTAAAAAATGTATTAAAAAGCTGAATGAAAAACACCTTTTCCTAAAATATAAATATGCAAACCAGAAAAAACAAGCTAAGTCTGAAAGTGCAAGATCCCCCAAACAGAACAATACCCAACATGCAGAGGTACTATTAACCCTTTTAATTGCCAGCCTACTTGGGATTTTTTCAGGTCATTTTTCCCCATTTTGCGCCATGTTTTGTGCCATTTTTGCTGGAATTTTCAGGAAAATTATATAAATATTTTTTTGCAGCAGAGTTTAGGCTTTAACATGAAATGTCTTATACAATATTATTAAGTAAAAAAAATTAATAAATATAAACATTTTTAGAAAATTGACTCCTTTATTTTAAATAAAAAATGTATTTTATTAAGAAAAAACATATTTCATGTGAAAGCCACATTTCTACCGATTAGAACGGTACCACATATTTATCGGTAGCCCCCCGTTCCTGCCCAGGAGACCCCCCAAACTGAAACAAGTACTTTATAACATTTACAAATAAAATACAACTACCATCCACACTACAAAGGGTTAAATCGAGAAAAAGATGACATAGAGTCCCCCCTCCCGGGGGGGACCCCATTTTGGGGGGGGATTTTTAAGGGTAAAAAACCCTTAAAAATCCCCAAAATATTGACATGGGGTCCCCCTTACCCGAAGTAACCAGCCCGGGACCAGCTATGCAGGGCTTGTAGAAACAGGGCACAGGGGCCAGCTTTTGTGGCCCCCGGCCCTACAGGCTACAAGCCCGTGGCCACGGGCTCTTCTGCCCCCCCTGGGCTTTGGGGAGGCAGGTAATGGGGGTGCCAGGGGTTAATGGCAAGTCACCCGCTAGTCGCAGGTGACTTGCCATCCCCCCAGCCTTGTGAACTGGTATGGGGGTCATGGACCCCTTACCGGTTCACAAGGGGTTAAATGTAAAAAAAAAAGACACTGACACATAAGGAAAAAAATCTTTATTATTATTTTTTTTTTTTTACTGTACTAACCTCGGAACCTGGGTCCCTCGTCGCTGTCCCGGGCCGCTGTCACTGACACTGACAGATGCCGGTGGTGATCGGCGCAGGGCGGGTGAGAGGCGAGGAGGCTCTGGTCAGAGCCTCCTCGCCTCACATCCGCCCTACTCCGCTCACCACCGGCATCTGATAGATGCCGGAGCTCGGCGGGGGTATAGGAGGAGCGGGATGACGTCATCCCGCTCTTCCCACAGTGGGCGGGGCTAGGGGGCGGCGGCCATCGCCGCCATTACAAGAGGTGAGGACCCAGAAGAGGGTCCTCACCCGATGCCTGAGCAGCCCAGGGGGAGGGGGATCGGACCCCCCCTGGTGAAAAGGAGACCGAAAAGACACAGAGGGAGAAGGATCGGGCGCGGAGGGGAGTAAATGCCAGTTTTTTGTTTTTTTTTACAGCCGAACTGTCAGCGCTGGAAACGGGGGGGGGGGGGCGGTTTCGAGCCCCCTCCTGAAGACGGAGGACGACGGGGGAGGGATCGGATGCCCCCCCCAGGAAGAGGGGACCCCCAGCTACACATGGATACCAGAGGTAAGTGAGTTTTTTTTTCTATTTTTTAACTGTTAGGGGGAAATGCCAGGCACGTAGTTTCTACGTGCTTGTCACTTAACGGTAGGAGAAGCAACCACGTAGAAACTGCATTGGCATTTATAGGGTTAATCGCTCATAACATTTAGTAGATGCAGGTAGGATGATTTTTAATGTGAGCAATCTGTATGTACAGGGTGTGGGAAACATATAAGATATGCTCTTATTCAGGGTGAAGGTCCGCTTTAATTTGCTTATTTAAAGTGTTTGTATTGTTTCAGATGTTACAACCAATCTCCTATCCATCCCTCAATGAGGGGGCGTGGCCTAATTTACCAAATTCAGAGAGGTAAGCCAATTGGCATGTATAATGCTAGCATGTGGGATGCGCCCGCCAACGCACTCGGAGAAGGCTACACTTAGACGAAGCCTTAGATGATGTGACATCAGCAGCCCGAGCGAGCTGATTGAATGAGCAGGCGTACATAGGACCAGGAAGAGGTGGGTTGCCTTAGGCGATCTGGGGGGTTTCACGCAGCGGGGCACCCCTGATAGGGGAAAGGACCAAAACCCATGATAGTAAAAATCCGGAGTTTTGGTCCACTTTAAATGAACTTCTTGGACTAGGGGAAAACATGTGCAGATGGGTGGGAAACTGGCTTAATGATCGGAAGCAGAGGGTGGTTATCAATGGTACACACTCAGATTGGGTCACTGTTAATAGTGGAGTACCACAAGGGTCAGTTCTGGGACCAATTCTCTTCAATATATATATAAATGACATTGGGTATGGATTAAACAGTCTTTGCAGATGATACTAAGCTGTGTAAAGTAATTAAAACAAAAGAGGACAGCAGGCAGATACAAACAGATTTAGATAAATTGGAAGCAGTTAAATGGCAAATGAAGTTTAACACAGATAAATGTAAGGTTATGCACATGGGAAGGAGAAATCTGTATCATGATTACACGCTAAATAAACAAACACTTGGTAAAACAACAATGGAAAAGGACCTAGAGATTTTAGTTGACAATAAGCTCAACTGCAGTAATCAATGCCAGGCAGCTGCTGCCAAAGCAAATAGGATCATGGGGTGCATCAGGAGGGGCATAGGTGCTCATGACCAGAGCATCATTTTACCCCTGTACAAGTCACTAGTCAGACCCCATATGGAATACTGTGTACAGTTCTGGGCACCTGTGCTTAAGAAGGATATATCAGAACTGGAGCACGTTCAAAGAAGGGCAACAAAGTTAATAAAAGGAGTGCGGGGACTAGAGTACCCTGAAAGATTGTCAAAGTTAGGTTTATGTAGTTTCAATACAAAGATCTGTCCCACAATCTATTTATACCTCGGATCGTAACTATAACCCGAGGGCATCCACTAAGGTTAGAGGAAAGGTGCTTTCTCCACCGACATAGGAGGGGATTCTTCTCTGTAAGAGCAGTGACACTATGGAACTCGCTTCCAGAGGAGGTAGTTATGATGGATACAGTAAAAACGTTCAAAAGTGGCCTTGATGCCTTCCTGGCATGTAATAACATTTCCAGCTATGGCTACTAGACCACTGGAAGGAGATAAACAGGCTGAACTGGATGGACTAAAGTCTTTATTCAGCCGCACATACTATGTTACTATGTTTCTTAGTTGTGCATTGCTAAATCTCAGCCATAGATTAGCGCGGCAGTGACTTTAAACCCTTTTACTGTTCAGGTGTGGCTGTTATTCAGAGTTCAGCGTATACTCTAGTTGAATGACTTGTGGTAATTGCATAACCCGAGGGAGCAGCACAAAATAAAAAATGGCGAGTGTGTGTAAATTATGAATGTATATCTATTACCGTCTGTGATGTTAAAAGTAAAGGAGATTGATGGCATTTAAATATTTACTAGGCTTGTGACCATTAAACCAGCAGCGGCGGAGGCTTTACATCAGCTATTATAGGGAAGTATTTATTATTTATTAGTGAGCACATGACTGGAGGAAGCATTCACTGCATCTCACTTCACCTTAGGCCCGAATTATGTCTAAACAAAAACCACCATCTTCCCACATTTTCTTGGCTGACTGTCCAGAGGACCATTAATGCTGCCAACCAGCCATCCCGCCCAACTGCCAACCACCTCAAAAGACAAGGGACCAGCTACACCTGCTCTCTGCTGTGACAATGGACTCGATTCAATAAAGATAGAAAAAAATTCTCATGGTAGTAAAAAATTCAATTAATGAAAAAAGCCTGAGAATATCACTGTTACTGAATCACCAGATAAAAAGACAATGAAAGTCAATGGCAGCTTTTACTACAGTGTAGAAAGGAGTAAACTGTTCTCTACTTTTCTTAGGAGTAAAAAAGTGCCATTGACTTTTATTGTTTTCTTAGCTGGTGATTCAGCAACAGTGACATTCTCAGGCTTTTTTCACATGAATTGAATCTTTTACTACCATGAGAATTTTTTTCTACCTTTATTGAATCGAGACCACCGCCATACACATAACTTACAACATTTTATATAGCAAGATTCTCAGCCGCTTCCAGACCAACAGCCTGGCCTAGTTGGAAAAGAAAGGTAGCGGCCATTTTGGAGATTCCTATCCCAGCATCTCAGACATGCTGCTGCCTGGATTCAATTGACATAACAAACAGTGCACAGTAACAGGAAGCCCAGAAGCACTTCCTGTTTGCACTTGGCCTGCAAATGCATGAGCCTCCATTTTGTAAAATTCACTGCAGTAGGATTTGGAAAAAGGTAAATGCTTTTTTTATGCTCAGCAATCTAAATTGTTTATGGTAGGGATGCATATGAGCACTGTTTGTTGTGTTAGTCTGGTTTAAAGTGGACCAACACCCTCCCATGATCGGCCCGGGAATCTATAAGATTCTCGGACCGATCAGACCCCTGACTGCGGGGCACCCCGATCCCTAAATCCCTACCTTATCCACGATCCAGCGGCCCCGTTTGGGAATGGCCGGCGCAGGCGTGCGCCCTGTACGAGTGACGCGCGGGAGGTGGCGGCGGCGGCGGGCGTGCTCTCTTGTCCATCGCTGCCTCCCGCTTGTCCGTCGGCGGGGATTGGCAGTGGCGGTCACGTGGGAGCGAGGAGAGGTGAGTTTTTTGGGGTTTCTGGGGGGTTTCACACAACGGGGCACCCCCGATCGGGGTGCCCCGCCGAAGTGGACCAAGACCCAGGATAGTCAAATAGTCATT
The DNA here is from genome assembly GCA_027917425.1 of Gastrophryne carolinensis. NCBI lineage: Eukaryota > Metazoa > Chordata > Amphibia > Anura > Microhylidae > Gastrophryne > Gastrophryne carolinensis. The sequence goes on along the minus strand of CM051235.1, from coordinate 30,095,459 downwards.
TTTGACTGTTGGTCTGCTTTAAAGTGGGCCAAACCGCAGGATCTTGACTATCCTGGGTTTTGGTCCTTTTCCCCGGGGCAAACACCCAGATCGGCCAAAGAAACTCACCTCATCCTGGTCCTCGTGTGCGCGGCCACTTGTCCAATCAGTGCGATCGGAGCCGCTGACCTCACACCATTTAAGACGGCGTCTAAAGCCGGTGGCTTCGAGCGTGCTGGCGGCCGCATCCCCCGCCTCCCTCTAACAGAGAGCGGGCCCGCACTGGCCATTCACAAATGCCTGGTGTGGGCACACTCCCTGCTAGAGGGATAGAGGGGATGTGGCCGCGGCCCCGAACATGCGCCGTTGGACCGGGAAGAAAGGTAAGTGAATAGGGGGACCTGGGGTTTCACAAAGCGGGGCATCTTCATTTTGGATGCCCCGGGGGGAGGGAATCGATCGGCGCAGGAATCTTATAGATGATAAAAATCATATTACAGTAAAAATGTTTGTTTCCGTTTTTCTCTAACTGTGACGATGTTTTTACATGCGAATTACATTCAATCAGATAAGAATGATTTTTTTTGACAGTTGGAAAATCTCACTGGAAATATGGTCACAAATACAAATGATTTATGGGGAACTCCAGAGCAGATGTGCCAAAAGGCACAAGGCAACCTGCTTACCTGCCTCTTGCCCCGGTGCTGCTCATCTCCCACCCGCAGGCATGGTGGCGGGTGTGGCCAGAGCAGGCGTCAGCACTAGGCTTACCCAGGCAGGTGCCGGGGCCCATCCCATTCTCTTTACCCTGGGCAGCCCCTATGCATAGCTCTTCTTTGTTTCTCCCATTTATTCTCTCTTTGCTGTTTTTTCCTGTCCTTCCTTTTATTCTTTGTTTCTGTCATTCATTCTATGCTTTTGCTCTGTCTTTGTTTCCACAACGCAAGGGGCCCACTGAGACACATAAACCTGGAGCCAGCCCTGGGTATGGCCTCAATCAGAGTTCTCCCGTTGACTTTATTGGGGGCCTCCACATACCAGAAACTTTCATGTACAAGTAAACACACTAAAGTCAATAGAAGCATTCCGGACTGTGTCCTTCTAGGCTTCTCATTATGGCTCTGCGGGGAAACGGCTGGCAGGTAAGCAGGTTGCCTGGTACCTGTTGGCACATCTAGTCTGAAGTCTGAAAGGGAAAGTGAAAGATGGGGCAAAGTGGCAGGAAGAGGTTTTTAGACTTGAGAGTTTTTCATTTTACTCCTGCAAATGCCCCTCCTCTACAAATAAGGGAAAAAAGATGCCCCCTCCCCTAAAGCTTACCAGCTGGATGCACCAAGCATAGTGACTGTCAATCTAGGGCTCAAGAGCCAAAATGCCTACCCCTGGCCCTTATATTTGTTAGCCAGACCCATGTAGGGGGTCACAGGGCTTTTCCACCACCCTGGCTATTTGCAGAGCAATGAGCAATGAGCAGCAAGCCGTCTATGGGTACGTCAGGTGACTTGACACCCCACTGCTCTTTGAACTGGTATGGGGTTCCTCTGGAGCTCTGACCAGTTCAAAAGTAGTGAAAAAATAAGAACCCACACAAAGTATCTAATCCGTGCCCTCTGTCCTCAGCCAGGTATGTCGCTCTATGTAGCTGGGTGAAGACCAGTGCCGGCTCCAGGTTTATGTGAGCCCTTGGGCGGCATGGTCTCAGTGGGCCCCTTTGTGATGAAGTCACATGACAGTGGGACGTCCCAAATCTGGATGCCCCACTAAGGATCATGCTATTTGTACCAAAACTCTAGTCTTGGTCTACTTTGAAGCCCACCAAACCCGTTTAAACCTGACCTCAGAGTCTAAACGAATCTAGATTCCCCTGATTTTGGATGCTCCTGGTGAATGCACTGTGGGATCGCCAGTTTGAGTTAACGGCCAAACCAGGGGGGTTCTTTCACAAACAGGGGCATCCCAAATTAAGATGCCACTGTAAAGCGGACCAAAACTCAGGGGTGGAATTGCTTGCATAGTGGTTATGCCAGTGATCCCAGGTGGTTTCACACAGTAGGGTATCACAGATTGGGGTGCACCAGGGATAGGAAATCAGCTGGGGTGGGCAACTTAGAAGCAGGACAAAACCCAGCACTTCCTCCCCTGGAATCTAAATAGATATGCCATGTGGTGTGGATCCCCGCCATTCAAGGAGATGTGGTCACCAGCTGTGGCGGTGCCCTCCCAGTCCACCACTGGTCAAGCTTCGTCGCACACCACAAAGGCCGGCCCTGTCAGTGGGCATCCCACAGAGTACTCTTGCTGGGTGCTGACGCTGGCCCTGGTGAAGACCAGCGAACCCTTTGAGCAGTGCTCCAGTGAATACTATTGGAATCAATCATAGTTCATCAAAGATTGCCTCTTTAGTTGAATTTTGAGCATGAATGTCCGATAGTTAATTAGTATTAATTAGCATTTAAAAAACAACTAATAAAACTGTTTTTCGTTAAACTAATTATATAGGGTTTTCCAAACAACCAGTGCACTCCTGAGACACCACGCATATATTCTGAAACCCACCCCATGCTGACATAAACTGTAAAAGATTTCTTTATTTTTCAAAACCAAATTTGCTGTGGCAATTCGCCATCTTGTACCAAACAAATTTTCAAAAAATTATCACTCTTCCAGCCAGGCGAAGAGCAGCGAAACCCAGCAAAATGCAACACCCTAGGGAACTATTGATCCTCCTTGTTCCACTTAGTTCCTGCTGGGCTTCCAGGCTCGGGACTATTGCCCCCCCCCCCCCCCCCCGAGCTCAATAGCCAGTATGGTGGCCAATTTGACCATATGCCACCAGGAGGGAGCACAGGGACTTGCAGAAGACAGAGGGTGGCGCTTAGTAGATATAGTATATCTAAACCAGACCAACAGCATTGCACTGCTGAAAAAAATACTTCCCAAAGCTCAATTTCCTCATCCCCATATTCATGATACTGCCTAACCGATTTTCTCCTGAAGGCTTCTCTCTTTCACTGAATCCCAGCTATGCTGCATTCTGGACCTAACCCACATAACCCACAATGCACAGCAGCAGGAAACCCAGCAGCCACTGCCAGCTCCATAGGACCATTAAGGGGAAAATTGAAAAAGCAGGAGATACAAAAAGGTAAATGCATTTTTTATGTGTCGCAATCTTACTTGCTCTGGGGAGGGGCGTATATGAGCACTGTTTCTATTAAACGCGTGTACTTTATATGTGAATATGTAAAAAAAAAGTGTATATTTATTTTAAAAAAGGCCCACCTATCTATCTGCTCCCTGGATCCTATTCCATCCCACCTTATTCCTCAACTGTCTCCATCCCTCACTCCAGCCTTAACCTCTATATTTAACCTTTCTCTCTCCACTGGCACCTTTCCTTCCTCTTACAAACACACAGTTATTACTCCAATAATCAAGAAACCCTCTCTCGACCACTCAGCCCTCTCCAGCTATGGCCCTATCTCACTACTCCCTTTCTCCTCCAAACTTCTTGAACAACATGTCCACTCGGAACTAACTGGCACAATATGTATCTATCAACAACTTAGTTGACCCCTTACAATCAGGATTCCGCCGTAACTACTTCACTGAAACTGCCCTCACCAAACTCACCAATGATCTGTTCACTGCTAAAAGCAAAGGTCACTACTCCATCCTCATCCTTCTTGACCTCTCCTCAGCCTTTGACACTGTTGACCACTCGCTGCTTCTTGATATTCTCTCCTCTCTTGGGGTTCAAGGTCTTGCACTCTCTTGGCTCACCTCTTACCTCTCTAACAGATCATTCAGTGTATCCTATTCTAACACCATCCCTTCCTCCTGTTCTCTTTTGCCGCAAAGTTCTGTCCTAGGCCCTCTACTTTTCTCAGTCCACACATATGGCCTTGGCAAACTTACAACTTCACTAGGCTTTCAATACCACTTCTATTCGGATGACACTCAGATATAACTCTCTGGCCCCAATCTCTCCTCTCTCCTATCTCGCCTCCCCAACTGCCTCTCAGCTATTTCTTCATTCATGTCATCTCTCTACCTCAAGCTAAACATGGATCTAACTCCCCTCCCCTCTCTAACACGTCTATCTCTGTCAACAATTATAAAATAACCGCAACTCCCCAAGCTCGGTGCCTGGGAGTCATTCTGGACTCTGTCCTCTCATTCTAACATCATATTCACTCCCTGGCCACCTCCTGTTGCCTCCAACTCAAAAACATCTCACGCATCCGTCCCTTCCTCTCACCTGACACCAATAAAATGCTAGTGCATGCCCTGGTCATATCCCGACTGGATTACTGCAACATCCTTCTTTGTGGCTTCCCAACTAACAGACTGGCACCCCTTCAATCTATCCTGAACTCTGCTGCTCGCCTCATCCATCTCTCCTCTCACTCCTCCAGTTCTGCTCCTCTCTGCCAATCCCTACGCTGGCTGCCAGTCCCACAGCGAATCCTGTTCAAAACTATCGCATACAAAGCTCTCTCCAACCAGGCCCTCCCTACATCTCATCTCATCTCTATAGACCAGTGTAAACTTTAAAATGGGGTCAACATCTCTTCCTGTTGGTGTAACTATCTAGAAACTTCTGTTATTTTGTTATCTGTAAGCCACAGACCTTATATAAACAGCCTCAACTCAGGAATTACCTCAACTGATGAAAGTCTCCATAATGATTCAGGTCACACCTCTCGTAGCCAAGCCGGGACCTTAGCCTTAGCCTTTCGAGGAGCCCCTGTGGCTAACTGACCAGGTCACTTCAAAGAAATTCTCCCAGACATGCCGGGGCCAGGATTTAATAAAGAATTATGAAGCTGCCGTGCACATTAATCATAAACTGATTTGGAATCTGGAGATCATACATGGGTCGCCCGTCATACCCAGGCACACAAGGACCTAGTTCCAGAGAACTCAGGTTAGATTTGTCTGTTCTCAAAGCATGCCCAGAACCAGAATCAGCCCTCCATGACCATCCACTGACAAGTTATGTCACATGTTAATGTGCTGCTAAAGGAGGAGCCTAAGGTTCATCCCAGAGGAGAGAGAGTGTCCCACCTGTGTTTAAAGGTCTAGAGATTCTGGACACCTTTGTGTTTCTTCTGGGGCTCATCTCTCTAGAGGGGGAACATCTATCTGCAAATAACGTAAGTGATATTTAATCTGCTAACTGTAACTGACGCTCTTGTATTTTCCCTTCTGACCTGTAAATGCATTTATGCCTTGTATGTATATAGTTTGTTTAGTGTGTCCCACCTGTGTATAAAGGTCTACAGATTCCGAACACCTTTGTGTTTCTTCTGAGACCTATCTGTAGAGGTGGAACATCTATCTGCAAATAACGTAAGTGATATTTAATATTTGAGACTTATCTGTAGAGAGGGGACCGGTATCCAGCAGGCTCTACACACTGCATGTAGCTGCATGCATCTCTGCGTAACCTCTATCTGCAAGTAACGTAAGTGATATTTAATATTTGAGACTTATCTGTAGGGGGGGGGGGGGCATCTATCTGCAAATAGCGTAAGTGATATTTAATCTGCTAACTCTGTAACTTACACACTTGTATTTGTCCTTCTGACCTGTATATGTATCTATGCATTGTATGTATATAGTTTGTCTAGTGTGCTATTAAAGTGGTTAAATATATAACTTAATCGTGGGCTGCTCCGATATTTTGATCTACGCACTCTCCGTACTGTCCGTGTTTCTTGGTTATATTATATGCTACCAGGACTGGCTTCTGACTAGATATAATGCTGCTAACAGGTGCTATATCAAACAAAGCTGGTGGCATTACTAGGGGGATGGCAGGGCTATGTTCACTGGTGGTAGTAAAACGGCCTTGCAGCCTGTCAGGGTCTTGAAGGCCTGTATTAAAGAGGAACTCAGGTCATCCTGACTGGACTTCCTCTTTATTATTCAGCAGCTGTGCATCGCCAGGTATAAATTAAAGAATGGAGCTGTCTGGATACTCACCTCTACCAGGCTGCGCCTCCCACATGATAGCACTTGAAGATTGAAAGTGGGGTAGGCCATATGACTGGAGGGGGGGTGGCAGCATGTGTCTGCTTACAAAACTTTCAAGCACAGTGATGTGTCTCAAGACACACATGACACAAGCCATGACCAATTAAAGTTTTGGGACGTATGCCTGTTATTTCCTGACACACAAACATAGTCACAGGAGTTTTAGGAAATGACCCGCACCAAATTGAAACTTAAGATGGACCAGGGTTTGTGATTTGTGTGCCTGAAAACACAGCTCTGCACCTGAAACAGGGCTGGGCTTAGCCGGATAGGTACTGGGGCGCTTACACTGGGCAGACATCACATGGTGGTCACATTTGGGGGCCAGGATTTAATAAAGAGTTATGAAACTGCTGTGCACATTAATAATAATAAACTGATCACATGCTTGGACTCTGGAGATCATAATGTAAGCTTACGTGGGCCTCCTGTCATCTCCAGACGCTCAAGGGCTGAGTTCCGGAGAACTCAAGTTGTATATGTTTGGTCTTAAAGCTGGTCCTGAACCATTTTAGGCTTGATGGTACCAGAATCGTCCCCATGACCTTATGACACATATTTGTTTTAGGAGGTTTTTTAGCTAGCCACCGCTAGAGGAGTAGCCTGAGCCTCACTTCAGAGGGGAGGGCGTGTCCCACCTGTGTGCATAAAGGCCTGGAGATTCTGGCCCCCTTTGTCTTTCTTCTGAGAGTTACATGTGAAGGAGGGGGCAGTATCCAGCAGGCTCTACACGCCCCCTGTGTCTGTCTGTCTGTCTGTCTGTCTGCATCTCTGCATAGCATGTTTTTGCAAATAAGGTAAGTGAGATTTTTATCTGCTAACTCTGTAACTTACTCACTTGTATTAGCCCTTCTGACCTGTATCGTATGCATATGCGTTGTATGTATATAGTTTATCTAGTGTGTTGTTAAAGCAATTAAATATATAACTTGACTGCGAGCTCCTCTGTTATTTTGATCAATGAATCTCACTTCTCCGTGCTACCCGGTTTTATTATTATTATTATTAGTCATACTGAAATACATTCCATCTACCAGGACTGGTTTCTGTCCCGATATCATCCTGCTAACAGGCCAGCGCTATATCAAACAGAGCTGGTGGCATAGATACGGGGCTGGCAGGGCTCTGTTCACTGCCTGTCAGGGTCTTGAAGGCCTGTATTAAAGAGGACCTCAGGTCATCCTGACTGTACCCCCTCTTGAATATGCAGCAGCGGAGAAGCCACGGACAAAGCCCAGCAGCAACCACACCAAGGTGCAGAACATCAAGGCTGTCTAAGGAATTAGGTCCCATTGCCGGCCAAGCCAACCAGAGCTAAGCTGCCATTAGCCAAAAGCGACTGCAGACAACTAGGGCTAAATCGCCCGCAGATAAGCCCTGCTGCCAACAACTAGGTATTGTTCGGGGGAGGGGGGGAGGGTATGTATGATAGTAGGTTTGTATGTATGTAATGCTGGTGGAGGGCTACATTTATAATGCAGGGGGTGTTTTTTTGTTAAAGTGGACCAAAGCCCAGGATTTTGGCTATCCTGGGTTTTGGTACTTGCCCCCAGTTGGGGCGCCCCACTGTGTGAAACCCCCCAGGTTACCGAAACAAACTAATCTCTTCCCGTTCCTACGGCACATTCTGGCTGCTCGTCCAATCAACACTCTCGCATCCACTGATGTCCCTTCGTCTAAGCCTTCGTCTAAGGAGGGGTGGCAGCCGCTCAGACCATTTTATAACCAACCTGGGAGGTGCACGTTAGCAGGGCAATTAGGATACAAAAGTCTTAACGGAGCCACAACACTCAACCCTGTCAGCTTGCAGACAACCTAAAATCTGTCTCTAAATCTGGTTAAAAGTGCTGTGCTGTGGCTCCTTTAGGATCTAAGGCAAGCCGCTCCGAGCGCGCTGACGGCCGCATCCCCTGCTACCCTCTAACAGGGAGTGTGCCCAAGCTCCCAAGCTGCCCATTCACAAATGCCCAGTGCAGGCACGCATCCTGCAACAGGGATAGCAGGAATGCCACCACGGCTTGCACATGCGCTATTGGAGTGTATGGGCTACCTGGGCAGTTTCACACAACGAGGCATCCCAATTTTGGATGCCCCGGGGGGGGGAGATTCAGAGCTCCCCGCAGGTCTCAGCTATGGAACAAGGAGTGACGCGGGGATGCAGACATTGTGGTTGTATGGGGCCCAAATATTCCTGATTGCAGCTCTGATTGTATTGCTCTACTGGTATTAATTTTCATACTAGGGAAGCTACAAAGTATAATACATACAGATAGTAATTTTACAGGTAAGTAAGAGGTTTATTTGGAGCTTAATGAATAGCATGAAACATCAAAAAATGTTCCTCCTGATGTAATATGCTGGGGGGAGATATCTAGGCGCATTCTCTGTGCGTTTCGCCAGGAAAAGCGGCTTCATCAGGAGATGCTGCATGGTATATCGGTAAAGTCATGTTAGGTATTGGTGAGTCATGACACACTGCAAGGGGCCCATTGAGACTCTATGGCCCACGGGCCCACATAGACCTGGAGCTGGCCCTGCTCGACATTATTTAACAAAAGGGGCCAGCCCTTGAAGTGCCTCGGGCAGCATGAACACCAGATATGGCCCTGACTGGCTTATATTCAGGGCCTATGCACAGAAACATTATGCCAGACTGTATTGTCTGTGTACTTGGGATGTCACAAATAATATATACATAGTGCAGGTGTTGGTGATGAAGGACCTCAAAGGGGATCACTGGGGAATTCCCTGGTATCCCAGTGGGCCAACCTGCGCCTGCACTCAGCGCAGCGCGCTGCCGCGGGAAGACAGTACGAGGCGAGTATATTGCAAGGCTTGGGGGGCCATTTCAAAGTGGATCAAAACCTGTGATTTTGACCATCCATGTTTTTGGTCCATGATCCAAATCCGGGATGCCCTGCTATGTGAACTCCCCTGGGATCACCTGTATTCCAGTACTCACCTTTCCGGGGATCCCAGGAAACATATGTGTGAGCTCTTGTCCAATCAGCCTGATCTTGCAGCAGCCTGAATGGCTGGCCACTGGATTGCGCATCGGCTGCAAGATATCGGTGATACAACCCACGCATGCATCAAGGGATCGCCGGTGAGGAAATTATACAGGGGATCCCAGGGCGTTTCACACAGTGGGGTGGGGCTTCCCAGATTGGAATACCCTTGCTGATAAAGGTTTTGGTTCACTTGAAATAATACTTTAAAACGGCAGCTATTCCCTAATATGTAAAAAAAAAAAAAATCTCTTCTTTGTTGGAAAATTTCTACCCCCCTCCCCCCACAGAACTGCCCCATCCCAACACAGCCAATCAACCAATCAGGTACAGGATATTCCATTTGTTCCTACACCTCACTGAGTGTAGAGCTAGGGGCTCATCTTGGATGAATGTTGTCGCTCTCTAAGATATAGACGCAGGGTCGGATTATGAAGGGGGCGCAAGGGGCACGCGCTCCGGGGCCTCCAACAACCAGCAACAAAGCTTCCGGCAGCAGTGCGTGCCTGGGCAAGATTTTTATTAGTTTTTGCAAACATGCAGCCAAAGCCACCAACAGCAAAGCTGCCGTCAGCAGCATGTGATGGGTGCGTGCAGAGCTGTAAATCGATGGCTGCTCACTGCACGTAAGCCACCAAGAACAGCCACTGGCTGCTCAATGCAGGGAACTGTTTTCTGTTGGACCAGCCGGGCAACTACACCCCCCCCCCCCCCCACCCAGAATGGCAAAGCAGGAGTTCCCGAGCAGCACACACCCGCACAAGGGTGACACAAGGGACTCGATCTGACCTTCCAGTAACTAGATCAGGAGCAATGTTAGAAAATATTATTTTACAGAAAGAATAGTAGATGCTTGGAACAAACTTCCAGCAGAGGTGGTTGAAAAATCAACGGTCACTGAATTTAAACATGCCTGTGATAAGCCTCCATCTATCCTAAGATAAAGAGAACATACAGTATACACATAAGATAAAGAGACCATACAGTATACACATAAGGGCAGACTAGATGGACCGTATGGTCTCCTTCTGCCATCAACCTTCTATGTTTCTAGGCGGGTGCCAGACAACCACCAATCAGTTACTTGGCTGGACTATTATTTTAAAGGAAATAAAAATACTGTATCTGTGGCCTCCACCAGATTCTGTGCCCAGGGGCCTCCACCACACTTAATTCGGCCCTGTATAGACGCTCTTTAATATATGGAGACATGGGAGTAACTATAGGGGGGATGCAACAGCACCAGGGCCTGGAAGGTCAGGGGGTCCCCATCATTGTTGCTCCTCTTCTTTATCTAATACGTGCTCACTTGGCATCATTTATCCCTGTTGTTTCAGTCTTTAGTTGTTTAGCTGCATCCGACAGAACAAAGTTTACTGTATGAGCCTCGGCGGGGCCCCATTTGATGTTGGCACCAGGGCCCCGTCACATTTAGTTACACCACTGTCTGGATCGTCTCCTGATCACTCCTCTGATTTCATCGCCGCTATTGCTTTTGCTCAGGCTCCCTCCGCACACGTGGCGGCATTGCCTGCGCCTGTCATGACACCATAATGATTAGACCAGTATAACAGGCTGGAAGCTTCACCTGCATCTCAACCTGAGCTTTAGAAAAAAAAAATTCCCGGAGGCCGAGTTAGAAATTCCCAGGGAAATTCTGGCTGTTGAAGCACATAGCAAACACCAAGCTTGTATTCAGTAAAAAGCCGCGACCAAAGTGCAGCGAAGAGCACAGAGCACGTACAGCTCCTCTCAGGCGCCTGCTTCTACTTAAAGTGGACCAAAACCCACGGTGATCGAGACGGGAATCCATAAGATTCCCGGGTTAATCAACTCCCTCCCCCCACGGTGCATCCAAAATTGTGTGCAACCCCCCAGGTTGCGACGTTCACTTACCTTCTTTCCCCCACCACACTTAATTTGGCCCTTTAATATATGGGGACAGGGGAGTAACTATAGGGGGTGCAACTGCACATGGGCCTGGAAGGTCAGGGGGTCCCCATCATTGCTGCTACTCCTCCTTATCTAATTTGTGCTCACTTGGCATCATTTATCCCTGTTGTTTCAGTCTTGTTCAGTTGTTTAGCTGCATTCGACAGAACAAAGTTTACTGTATGACGGGGCCCCATTTGAAGAAGAAGAAATCCCCCAGGTCGCGACGTTCACTTACCTTCTTTCCCGGTCCAATGGCGCGTGCGTGAACCGTGGCTGCATCCCCGCTATCCCTATAGCAGGGCGCGTGCCCCTTCCAGGCATTTGTGAATGGCCGGCGCGGGCACGCTCCCTATTGGAGGGTATTGGGGGATGCGGCAGTAAGCGCACTCAGAGCCGCTCGCCTTAGATGAAGGCTTAGACGACGTGACGTCAGCGGATCCAAGAACGCTGACTGGATGAGAGCCACTCATGCGCCGTAGGACCGGGACGAGGTAAACTGGTTTCGGTGATCTGAGGGGTTTCACACAGCATATCGGGGGTGCCCCGGGGGCAAGAACCAAAATCCAGGATAGTCAAAATCCTGGGTTTTGGTCCACTTTAAAGTGGCGGGCGGCTCCGAGCGCTCTGACGGCCACATCACCCGCTACCCTCTAACAGGGAGCGCGCACGCGCCGGCCATTCACAAATGCCTGGCACCAGCACGCATCCTGCTAGAGGGATGGTGGGGATGCAGCCGTGGCTTGCGCATGTGCCGTTGGACCAGAAAAGAAGGTAATGAATGGGGTGACCTAAGGGGTTTCACACAGCGGGGCATCCCGATTTTGGAGGCCCCGGGGAAAGAGAATCAAAGATCGCCATTGGTTTTGGTCCACTTTAAAGCGGATCAGCCATCTATTGGGCCAGACCTGGAGTCTAGAAGACTTCAGGGACGGACGATTGCCTACCCATTGGGCATCATGATTTTGGATGCCCTGCTGTGTGAAACCCTTCCAACTGGCTATTAAAAACGCATCCCTTGCATCTCATGGCTAAGGCGCACTCCAAAAGTCAGCTAGATTGAGGGCGAGATCGTGCCTCAGACTGCAGGGAGACCAGGGATGCAGCCGTTTCACTTTCTCTATGCTAGAGCTCTATGTCATGCAGTAATGTACAGCGCTGATTGACACATGCACCATGGAACCACTCAAAATGTGAGATCTGTGAGTTTTCACAAAGCAGGGCATCCCGAATCAGGATGCCCCAAGGAAATCAACCAAAACCCGAGATGGTCAAAATTCAGGAGTCAGGTCCAGTCTAAAGGACAAAGATGGAAAACTTCCCCCTAATAGCTCAATAACAAAATGTCCTATATTTTCATTTTATTACCTAAAGACTCCAGGGCTGGCTGATGCCCTCTCCCTGGGGCGGCTGCTTTGAATGCCCTGCTTTACTGTGATTCTACGCCCCATTTACGGCCTGTCTTGGCATCCATAAAGTCTCGAAGGTCACCTGATTCCCTCTCCCTGGGGCATCCCAATTTGGCTGCCCCATTGTGTGAAACCCCCTGGATCAGTGCAGAAACATACCCATCCTACAATCCGACGGCGCATGCTCGGCACGGTGCAGCTGGGCTTTGTCACACCTTTAGCCAGGTGCGTGCCCGCACAAGCACACCCCCCCCCCCCAAGTGGCTAGTGAGGATGTGTCCATTGGTTCCATTTGGTGCTCAGCTGATGTGATGTCAAATCGGCTAAGAAAGCCAAGTGGAACCTAGCGCTCTGATTGGCTGTGCGCCCACACATGCCAGGGCAGCCATCAGGGCAGGAGAGCCAAGACTCCAGTATGGGACCTAAGGGGCCCAGCTATGGCCATAGGGAGTATTGGTAAAATTCCCGGTGGGCCACTCTGCATTGAGGCCAACTGGGCTGCCACCCCAACCAGACCCAGTGCCAGAATTGACTCAGTTATCTTTTAACAACGGGTCCCATACTTGGCTCCATTGTGCCCCCCCCAGCCAAGACATCCACATTTTGCCCCCGCAATGCTTAAAGTGACCAATGCCAATCAATGGGCCAATCGATTCGCTCCCAGAATCGGGATTCCCCGCCATGGTCATCCCATACACTTACCTTGTTTCCTGGTTCAACGCCGCATGCGCAAGCCGCATCCCCGCACCGCATCCCCGCTATCCCTCTAGCTTGCCAGCACCAGGCATTTATGAATGGCCGGTACGGACACGCCCCCTCTTAGAGGGAAGCGTGGGATGCGGTCGCCAGCACGCTTGGAGACCCTGGCCTTAGACAACGGCTTAGATGACATGACGTCAGCTGCTCCGAGACGCTGATTTAACGCGCGTCCGCGCATGTGCTGTAGGACCTGGAAGAGGTGAGTTGGCATCCGCTATCTGGGGGTTTTCCCACAGCGGGGCACCTCCGATCGGGTTGCCCCGGGGAAAGGACCAAAACCCAGGATAGTCAAAATCCTGGGTTTTGGTCCACTTTAAAGCATACCCACTCCTGACACATTATCTGTCCCTACAATACTTAAGGTTCAGCACAATCTCTTTAAAGTGGAACAAAACAGAGCTGCTAGCCTTCCCATGGGGCAACCCAAATCAAGATGCTCTGCTGTTTGAGCCTCCCTCCAGGGTGTCGCGAAACTCACCTTCTTCCCGGGTCCCTCGTCAATGTAAACACCAGCAGCCACATCCCCAGCAACTTTGGGCAGTGCGCACGCTCCTTCCACCATCCACCAGCCATTCACATGCCCGCTGCTGGGGATGCGCCCACTCAAGCTCCCAATTGCCACAATCAGAGCTGGTGCCGAACATTACATTTGCACAGCAAACGGCTCTTGATTGAACAAGAGCATGCACATGCGCTATAGGACTGGGGGAAGGTGAGTTTTTCTGGGGGGTTGCACAGGGGGGTATAACATATGGGATTGCCTCTGGGGCAGGGAACAAAAACCTGGGATAGTCCAAATCCCATGTTTTGTTCCAGTTTACCTGTGGCCATTTCCACCCCTGGCCAATGATCTGCCACTGCAATGCAATAGCCTTAGCTAACAAGAACACTCATTTAATGACTCTGAATCACCCTTTGGGGCAGAGCTCCAGGGCTGATTTTTGGTGCCAGTCCGTCCCTGCTAATGGCCACCCTGATCTGAGACCCGCGGGCTGCCACACTATTGCTGCTGGCATTGGTGATAAATGAGGGTGTCTGCCCCCTGTCCCCCAGGTTGGTTTGCATTGAGGTCCGATTCAAACTAGGGGTCAGGATGTCACACATAGGTTAGAGAGAGGGCAAGACCTGGTTGCCTTTGGAGCAGAGTCTCAGTTTAAATAAGGGACCAAGCCATCACATATAAGGACGGCCCAGACATTGCTGCTGTATGGGGCTGGAAAATTCCAGATGGCGGCCCTGACACATGCACTGTAGGATTGGAGGACCGGTAGGTTACTTTGCCGATATGGAGGAGAAGGTTAAGGTTTCTACACAGCTTTGACATACCTCCCAACTTTTGAAAGCCGTAAAGAGGGACCAGAGAAAACATTTTAAACATTTAAGCCACACCCCAGCCACACCCTTAAAGGGAAACATCGCCTAAAAATAAAATGAATAATAATAATACAGGCAAGGCTTCCCCAAACACATTACAGCCAGAGGCTGTAGTGAGAGGGGCATCCCTCCATTGTAGCCAGTGAGGGGCATCCCTCCATTGTAGCCAGTGAGGGGCATCGCTCCAATACAACCAGTGAGGGGCATTTCTCCTATACAACCAGTGAGAGCCATCCCTCATTGCAGCCAGTGAGGGGCATCCTTCCTATACAACCAGTGAGGGGCACCCCTCATTCCAACCAGTGAGGGGCACCCCTCATTCCAACCAGTGAGGGGCACCCCTCATTCCAACCAGTGAGGGGCACCCCTCATTCCAACCAGTGAGGGGCACCCCTCATTCCAACCAGTGAGGGGCACCCCTCATTCCAACCAATGAGGGGCATCCATCATTCCAACCAGTTAAGGGCACCCCTCATTCCAACCAGTGAGGGGCATCCCTCCTATACAACCAGTGAGGGGCATCCATCCTTTCCAGCCAGTGAGGGGCATCCGACCATTCCAGCCGGTGTGGGCATCTCTCATTCCAGACAGTGAGGGGCATCCCACTATTCCAGCCAGTGAGGGGCATCCCGCCATTCCAGCCTCAGATTCCACCTCTCAGACACCTTCCACCACCAGCCCTAAGTATGCAGCAAGCAGGACAAGTGCACCATGGGGCGCTGGGACCAACTACCCGAAATTGGGATTGTCCCAGGGAAATCGGGATGGTTGGGGGGTATGCTTTCAGCAGTGGCGAACTGGGGCCAAAAATCATCCCTGGATTTTAAAAGCCCCTGGCTAGCTTGAGACATCCTTGCTGAGACCCCCTGCCAACTATGATGCCAGGGCTAAAGCATTAGGGACTGGGGTTCCTTGTCTTGTGGGTACAGGAGGATGAGAGGGAGACTAAGGGGTCAGGGATTGGATGTGGGTGTTAAAAGCAGCATCCCCAAAGCAGTGCAGCCCACTGGGCAATGTCCCGGGTCTATCTATGGCCAGGCCGCCCCTGGCTTTCAATGTCAAAAGTCTCCTCAAGCAAACTAACAGCTCTAACACCTGGCTAAATGTCCCGAAGGGTTTTGTAGGTTAGACCCGCAAGAGTTTCATCCGCTGAGGTCCCCATCCCCCACCCACTGCAGTTCCTCTTTATAAGCAACAATATTGTGCACAAAATGCAAAAATGCCTCCGAGGAAAGAGGAAGCGAGGAGCTGCCGCACACCCAGCGCTGCTCTCTGTGTGGGTGCGGAGGAAGGCAGAGGAGCTAAATAAGTATTTGCGGTTGCTAACGGAGAACATGATGAGACGGGTAGTGATTCACATCACGGCATATACAAGACACCGCGGCACCCCGCTGCACAGCGCGCTTTAATGGATGACTATCATTAAACCTAAATGAAATGCTATTATTTAGGAGGCTATAGATAAATACATATTTAACTAATATACTTCATTAAGAACCAAAATCATCTTCCCTGTAATTTTTTTTCCATTCGAGGATTGAAAAAAAGCAGAATGTGACTGGGCTGAGCAGCCCACAAAGTACAGGGTTGTGTTTTAACCCTTTCATCCCCAGCCTACCTAAAGATTTTGTCAACCTCTGTTGCCAGGCCATTTTCACCATTCTGAGCTATATATGTTTAACTGTCATCTTTGCAGGAATATCCAGAGATTTCCCAGGAAATTATATATATAATATATATATATATATATATATATATATATATATATATATATATATATTATATATATATATATATTTGGGCTTTACCATGAAATGTCTTATTTGTAATGTTTTCAGTGCTTTCTCAGGTCTTTTTTGGTGGGATATATGAAAAAAAAATCTAATTTCTAAAATTTGAACCTTTTTTTTTAAATTAAAATGTATGTTTTTCAAGAGAATCCTGTTGTGTGTAAAAGCCCCAGTCCTCTAAGTTACAACCGATGGCGGACTGGGGCCAAAAATCAGCCCTGGATTTTAACAGCCCCTGGCCGGCCCAAGACATCCCTGCTGAGGCCCCTCCAACCATGATTCCAGGGCTGTAGCATTGGGGGCTGGGGTTTCTTGGCTTGTGGGTACCATGGGGCTGGGTACAGGGGGTCAAGAGGGAGACTCAAGGGGCAGGGATTGAATGTGGATGTTAAAAGCTACAGTCCAAGGGGCCCCTAAGCAGTGCACCCCACCAGGCATTGTCGCAGGTCTTCCTATGGCCGGACATCCCTGCCGTGTGTCCCCCCCCCAACCATGATGCTAGGGCTAAGGCATTGGGGGCTGGGTACAGGTTTGTGAGTACAATGAGGCTGGGTACAGGGGACCGAGAGGGAGACTAAGGGGGCAGGGATTGAATGTGGTTGTTAAAAGCAGCAGCCCAACTGGCCCCAAAGCAGTGCTGCCCACCGGGCATTATCCCTGGTCTCCCTATGGCCAGTCCGGCCCTGGTTACAACAGTACCTCATACGTGTCGTTAGACACCCTTTCCGGCCCAACTGAAAACAGCTCTTTATGAGATTTTCAAATAAAATGCAACTATCAAGGTTCCCCACTCCAGGTCAGCATCAGCTGAAGGGAAGCATCCAACGGGAGTCACCCAACTTTCCATTCATTCAAAATAGATTGCTGGGTGACACAATCTATACTGATTTGCTGGCCTCACCTGGCAATCTTTGCTGATTGAAGGAGAACACATGCATGTACTGTGGGATTGCTGGAGAGGTAAGAATACTTGCCCTTCCGAGGGGGTTGACACATAGAGGTATGGAATAGAATTGAACTTTATTCGCCAAGTACACAAAGTGTACAAGGAATTATTTTCTTTTTCTTTTTTTACACTGTACAAATACAGTATAATACATTGCAGACAGCGGGCCAATGAGCCCCATCAAGTAATGTGGGGCATATGCCCTTGTTTACCTAATTAGCCCTCAGGTTATTCACAGGTCAATGAGCCCAAAGCTTTCCCGGCCAATCCCCAGTTTTTATAGTCCTATTTAGTCTCCTCTGTTCACTGTCTCATTGCCGGGGATTGTGTTCTGCTGGGTGCTCTGCTTGTTATTTGTTATCCGTTGCCGACTTTGCCTTGCCTGACCACTCCTTTGATCGCTGCCTGGACCAACAACTTCCTGACCCCGAGCCCTTCTCACCCTCTGTAGCACGAACTCTCTGACCACCCGGCTTTGACCCTTGGCTTGACCCTCGACCTTTCTTCTGCTATTCCCCTTGGTACCACGGCCAGCCCAACATTGCCCAGTTGGCGAGGCATATCCAGGGTCCTATAGGCAGAAGCAGCAGAGGAGATTGGGAGTTGCGGACTCACTTGTAGGTGGATGTCCCACGGGGCTTGACATTATCACGGGCCACACTGATGTGGAAGAAGTGCAGGCCATGGCTACCGCCA
Source organism: Gastrophryne carolinensis (assembly GCA_027917425.1). Taxonomy (NCBI): domain Eukaryota; kingdom Metazoa; phylum Chordata; class Amphibia; order Anura; family Microhylidae; genus Gastrophryne; species Gastrophryne carolinensis. The sequence goes on along the minus strand of CM051235.1, from coordinate 30,077,524 downwards.
TAAACCAGTGGCCCAGGAGAACCTCCAACCATCTGCACCAAAAGGGGCCTCACCTCTTCTCAAGCCAAAGGTCCCCCTCTTGGGGTCTTGGGGTTCATGCAAAGTTTTCTCATTTCAAAAACTCTTGTGTGTTATCATTCAGACTGTGCCCCAACTCTTCAGGTACAGAGACTCAGAAAGTGGGTCTGGTCATTTCCCTTCTGCAAGAAGACCCTCAGACTTGGGCGTTTGGGTTTACACCTACTGATTATGCCCTACTGATTGTTTCTGCATTTTTTACTGCCAAAGAGGTCCTGTATGTGGATCCAGATCAGGCCTCGACTGCTAATGCTAGTCTTAAGCAAGGGAAACAGAGTACGGGGCAGATTTTTGTCCATCCTACTCTCTGCAGCCAATTTCAGATTGGACTCTCTGGGAATATCAAAGATGCCCTGGTAAAACTTGGATGACTATATACAGTTGGCAATTATGGTAGACAGGCATCTTAGGGAAGGATGTCTGTAGAACTCTAAAGATAAGAACTGGGGTTCCCCCTGCCAAGATTTTTTCTATGGACTCCTTCTCCTCGCCCCCACCAGCCTCAGAGGAACCCATGCAGCATGGCATGACCCGGCTCTCCCAGGCCAAAAAGACAAGTTGTACCCAGGTCCTGTGTCTGTATTGCACCTTACAAGGGCTTGCCCGAATAAGAAATCACTGGTGGAAAACATCAGTGCCTAGATGAGGTTGAGGGAACTCGTGGAACTCGGGCAGTCAGGTATCGTTTCTTCAAATTATCAAATTGATGTTACCTGCTATGATCATATTTATCGATAGCGGGCGGCTGCCACATTTTTTGATAGGTGTCTCATGGCTGCTCTAGGTATTCCATTATTACCCTTGGAAAACCCCCTTCACGTCCTGGCGGTTAATAAAGAACCTATCCTGAGTGGGTTGGTCTCCACTAAGACCCCTTTGATAATATTAATTGTGGGTTCCTCCAATTCTGAGAACCTAGAACCTAAAATTTCTAGTTCTAGATTATCCTGATACCCCAGTAGTCCTGGAGTTCCCTTGGTTGAAGACCCACAATCCCATCATTATTTGGGACACCGGGGATTTGATGAAGTGGAACCCATTCTTTCTTGGTCGCTGTTTTCATATAGCCCTTAAGATGACCAACGTCTCCCTAGATGGGTTACCTCTGCCATATGCTGATTGGGCAAACGTGTTCTCCGAAAAGTCGCTTCCTCCTCACAGGACCTACGATTGTCCCATTGAGCTGCTGCTGGCTAACATGCCCACCAGGGGAAAGATTTACAATTTGACCCGGCCCGAGTAAGCGATGAAGGAGTATATTTTGGAGAACCTCCACCTCCACAGCTGGGACAGGATTCTTTTTTGGTGAAAAAAAAGGATGGGGGGTTACGCCCTTGTATAAATTACCGAGGTCTGAACCCCTTTCCTCTTTTTGACAAGCTCTTCAACCAGGTGATTGGTGCCCAGATATTTACGAAGTTAGACCTGAGAAGGGCTTATAATCTTATTCGTATATGCCAAGGGTATAAACGGAAAACAGCCTATAATGTAAAATACAGGCACTATGAATATTTAATGGCTTCTCTTATAGATTTAACCCAGAAAGGTGCCTTTGAGAAATGTTGGCCCCCAGCTGCGTGTTGAAGGCCCTATAGGCCTTAAAAGAATCCTTCACCTCAGCCCCTGTACTAATTCACCATGATGTCAATCACCCATTCTTTATTGAAGTTGATGTCTCAGAGCTCGGGGTGGGGGTTGTCCTCTCGCAATATTCCGGCTGTCACGATCAACTCACCTTCACGCCTGTCTGCCTCCATCCCCGCTCAGAGGCCGCATCTCCGACAGGCGGCGTCAGACCGAGCGGGGACGAGCAGACACGCCCCCGCTCATCTCTGCCTCTCACTGACAGCGCGCGAGCACGGCTGTCTTATAACCACCGGCGGCGCTGAATTAAGGTGGGCCAATGAGCCCTAGTTTTTAAAGGTAGACCAATGGTCCTACCTTCTGGGCGGAACGCCCTATAGTCTCAATTGGGCAATCAGCGCATAGATCAGTCGCACCAATCACGTCCCTCTGGCCCACCAATCATGTCAGCCCCCATCAAATAAAGGTGTTTCCCTCACACTGTTCCTTGCCCATGATAGCGTGCTGCTGGGTGTGATTATCTGTATTGATTCTTCCCGTTTGATCTTGCTGTGTATTGACCATCCTGTGATTGCTGCCTGGACCGACCATTGCCTGTTTCTGACTACGATTTTGCCTGCTCCCTTGTACTGCGTACCCGTGACCTCCCGGCTTGACCCTTGGCTCGACTTTGACTACTCTTCCATCTCATCCTTTGGTGCCGCGCTCGATTGGACTGATCTCCCGTGTATGACCCCTGCTTGCCTGACCTCGCCCAGTCTCGTTCCTGGTTCATCCGCCTTCCCCCCCCCGTAAGTCTGCATCCTTTGTGCTACCAAGTCCTGGGGGCAACCGTGCCCGGTGAGGCCTATAAAACGTCCCGGCAGACGGGGGCTTGACTATAGGTGAAGCTAGCAGCGGAGATTGGGGGTTGCGGACTTACTCAAAAGGCGGGTGTCCCACGGGACCTGACATTATCACGCGCCGAAAAAAGGAAGAACTAATGAAACAGGTGCAGGCTATGGCCACCGCCATCAATCAACTAGCCCAACCAGTGGCTACGCAGGAAAGTCGCCAACTACCTGTCACCACTGGCACCTGTTTCCTCAGTCAAGCCGAAGGTTCCCCTTCCAGGAAATTTTTTGGGGGAACGGTCGAAGTTTTTGAATTTAAAAAATTCATGCGAGCTTTACTTCCTCCTGCGGCCCAACTCCTCTGGGTCTGAGACACAGCGAGTGGGCATAGTCATCTCGCTTCTTCAAGGTGACCCACAGACCTGGGCTTTTGGACTGCCACCTACAGATGAGGCCTTACAGTCAGTCTCCACCTTCTTTGCCACCATGGAGGTCCTGTATGCAGACCCCGACCGGGCTTCTACGGCAGACTCTAAGTTACGGAGTTTGAAACAAGGCAAACGGTCGGCCGAAGAATACAGCGCCGAGTTCTGTCGATGGGCCATCGACTCCCAATGGAACGATCCAGCCCTGTGCAGTCAATTCAGAATCGGGCTTTCAGAAAGTATTAAGGATACTTTAGTTAATTTAAGAGCCTTGATGAGTACATGCAGCTGGCCATCAGAGTGGATAGACGGCTCAGAGAGAGACGTGTAGAAAAGTTAAGGACCAGCCATGGGGGTCCCCTCGTCAAGAATTCAGCCCTAGGGGTGCTGCTGCCTCTGCTTCCTTGGCACTCGAGGAGCCCATGCAACTTGGCTGGCCATTTCGCCAAGAATTGCCCTAACAAGGCTTCGGTGGCGGGAAACTACAGCGCCTAGACCCGGTTGAGGGAACTCATCTAGGCGATCAGGTACTGCTCCCTCAGATAAATTGATACCCGCTATGATCTCTCGGGGACCTTCCAAGATGTCTGTCACCGCCTTCCTTGATAGTGGGGCGTCCGGCAACTTCATGGATAGGTCGCTTGCATTCACTTTAAATATCCCATTGATCACCTCGGGTCCTGGCTGTCAATAACGAACCAATTGCGGGAGGATTGGTTTGCTATAAAACCCTGTTTGTGAAATTAGTGGTGGGTTCCTCCTATGCCGAGAAGATGGATTTTTTTTATTTTAGAGAGCCCTGTATCTCCCATAGTACTAGGATTTCCATTGTTAAAGATCCACAACCCGGTTGTTAATTGGGTATCTGGGGACTTGGTTAAATGGGGCCCATTCTGTTTAGATCACTGTTTTTGTACCGCCCTAAGATCGACTCACGTCTCTCTTAAGGGGGATTACCGTCGGCCTATGCAGATTGGGTGGATGTTTTCTCCGAAAGAGATCCGCTGACTCTCTTCCTCTGCATTGGGCCTATGATTGTCCCATCAATCTGCTACCAGGTACCATGCCCCCTAGGGGGAAAATGTACAATCTCACCCGCTCTGAAGAGATAGCCATGAAAGAATATACTGCGGAAAATCTCAAGAATAGGTATCCGTTACCTTTAATCGATGACCTCTTTAACCAAGTATCTGGGGCACAGATTTTTTCTAAACTCTTAGAGGGGCGTATAACCTCATTCACATATGCCAGGGAGATGAATGGAAGACAGCCTTTAATGTAAAAGATGGGCACTACGAGTACTTGGTTATGCCTTTTGGTCTGTGCAATGCTCCCGCGGTCTTCCAAGATTTTGTAAACGACATATTTCGCGATTATTTGGGCCGATTTATGGTGGTTTATCTAGACAATATCCTTATCTTCTCCCGTTCGGTGCTGGAACACTGCCAGCATGTAAAGGCAGTGTTACAAAGATTACGAGAGAACAAGCTTTATGCCAAAATTTCGAAATGTGTGTTCGAGGTTCCTGAAATTCCGTTTTGGGGGTATCTGATTTCTAAGCAGGGGTTGGTTATGGATCCCTCCAAGGTGTCCGCAGTATTGGAGTGGGAGCAACCAAGAACCCTTAAGGTGCTACAGAGGTTTCTAGGATTCGCCAACTTTTATAGACGGTTTATAAAGGGTTTCTCTTCTATAGTGGGCCCTTTAACAGATCTAACTCAGAAAGGGGCTTTTGTTGAGAATTGGCCTCCCTCAGCAACAAGCACCTTTCAGACTCTAAAAGAAACTTTTACATCAGCCCCAGTCTTAATCCACCCCAATATCAATCGTCCGTTTCTTTTGGAAGTAGATGCCTCCGAACTTGGCGTGGGTGCGGTCCTCTCTCAGTATTCAGGTGATCCTGAGAGATTACATCCCTGTGCCTACTTTTCGTGAAAATTCTCGCAGGCTGAGCAAAATTACGATGTTGGGAATAGGGAACTGTTGGGTATTAAACTGGCCTTTGAGGAATGGTGACATTGGCTGGAAGGCTCTCTGCATCCCATTACTGTATATACCGATCACAAAAACTTATAGAGTATATAGAATCTGCCAAAAGGCTCAACTCTCGTCAGGCTCGCTGGGCGCTCTTTTTCTCCCGTTTCAATTTCATTATCACCTTTAAACCGGGAGCAAAGAATACCAGAGCGGACACCTTATCACGCAATTTTGGAGAGTGTAAAGATCGATTTGATCCCACAAAACCTATTTTACCTTTAGGTTGTTTAGTCGGTGCCCTTCTCCCTGATTTGTCTAGCTCGCTAATTCCATACCAGGTTGATGCTCCTCCGGGGAAACCCCCTGGATGTCAGTTTGTTCCACCTCAGTTGCGTCTCTCCGTCCTACAAGAATTTCATGACGCCAAGACCGCCGGTCACTTAGGGTTTCGGAAAACACTGGCTCTCGCCAAGCCCCATGTATGGTGGCCTACCATCAGACGCGACGTGACCGCCTTTGTTGAAGCATGTCCTGTTTGTGGTCGTAATTAGACAATCCATGGATCTCCAGCAGGATTGTTAGTACCACTGGAGATTCCCGGAAAACCTTGGACCCACATATCCATGGATTTTATTGTTGATCTGCCACAGTCTCAGGGTAATACTGTAATTTGGGTGGTGGTCGATCGCTTGAGTAAGATGGCCCATTTTATTCCCCTGGCAAAGCTTCCGTCTGCACCGGAGCTGGTACAACTGTTCATTAAGCACGTTTTCCGTCTCCATGGTATACCGCAGAATATAGTTTCGGATTGGGGGGGTTTAGTTTGTATCCCACTTCTGGAAAGCGTTTTGTGCACTGTTCGGTGTCTCTTTCCTCAGCCTATCATCCCCAGTCTAACGGGCAGACTGAGAGGGCGAATCAGTGTTTGGAGCAATACTTGCGCTGCTTTGTGTCTGATCGTCAAGAACAGTGGGCGGAGTTTATTGAGTTTGCGGAATTCGCCTTTACCAGTCCTGGGGGCAACCGTGCCTGGTGAGGCGTATAATGCGTCCCGGCAGACGTGGGCTTGACTATAGGTGAAGCTAGCAGCGGAGATTGGGGATTGCAGACTTACTCAGAAGGCGGGTGTCCCACGGGATCTGACACCGGCTCCCCGGAAAGGTTACATTCTTGTGCTTATTTTTGCGTAAATTTTGTCTAGCTGAGCAGAATTACGATGTGGGAAACCATGAACTGTTAGGGGGGAAGCTGGCTCTTTAGTAATGGAGGCATTTGTTGGAAGGTTCTTTGCACCCTACTACTGTGTATACTGACCATAAGAATCTTGAATACATTATATCCGCCAAGAGACTCAATTCATGCCAGGCTTGCTGGGTGCTCTTTTTCTCTCGTTGCTATCTGGCCATTACCTTTGAACCAGGAGTAAAGGACACCAAAGTTTATGCCTTATCACGCAACTTTGGAGAACGTAGGGGTAGGTTCCAGGAGAATCTTAAAGTGGCTATTAAGAGGCACAAGACCTTTGCCGACCGACATAGGTCCATGGAGCCACCATTTCAGGTGGGCGATTTGGTCTTGGTATCTACCTAAAACATTGTCCTGCGCCAACCTTTGTCAAAATTGGGACCTAAATACACCAGCCCCTTTCCAAAAATACCAACATTTTGCGACGTTACCTTCAAAGTCGATCTTCTGCCTTCCATGAAAATCCCTCATGTAGTTCATGTATCCTTGAAATCTGCTGTCATTGTAGAAAATGAACCTGAATATGAAATCAATAAAATTCTCGACTCTCAAGTATTGCGCTACTCACTACAATATTTAATTGATTGGAAGGGATTTGGTCCTGAGGAAAGATGTTGGATGGCAGCCAAGTATGTTCACACCAATGCCCTGGTCAAGAAATTTCATCATGACAATCCTGATAAGCCAAATAAGGGTCCTGAGGGTAGCTTTGGGTGCCAGTATGAGCAGCGCCTGCTCCTCTCCTCACATCCCCGGCTTCTCTGTCTGTGCTCGTGCACGCAAGCACATATCCCCTTTGTTTGAATTGGACAATGAGCCCCATCGATTATTGTGCCCTTGTTTATTGGGGGCTAATCAGCCCTCAGGGTATTCACAGGCCAATAAGCCCGAAGCTGTCCTGGCCAATCCCCAACACCTTAGCCCTACTTAGTCTGCTCAGTTCACTGTCTCATTGCCTGTGATAGCGTTCTGCTGGGTGTTATAGTTCTCCTGCTTGTTATTTGTTATACATTGCCGACTTTGCCTTGCCTCACCACTTCTTTGATCGCTGCCTGGACCGATGCCTGTCTGACCCTGAGCCCTTCTCATTCTCTGTACCATTAATTCTCTGACCCCCTCTTTGACCCTTGGCTTGACCCTTGACTTTTCTTCTGCAACTCCCCTTGGTGCCATGTATTGTGATGACTGTCGGCTTGTGGTTGACCCCGGCCAGCCCGACATCTCCCAGTCTAGCGCCTGGTTCATCTGCCGCTACCTATGACACTACCACGCCGCAGCCAGATGTGATTGGCGGCCGCTTGCAGTGAAGGAGAGTGTGTGCAACGTTTACCTCTACAGACCCACGTGGGGTACGAGATGACGGAGGCGGCGGTGGCGACGCTGGATGGAGGACGGTAGGATAGCTGGCTGAAGTGTGTAGGTGGCCGCGGCATGATCGGAGAGGCGGGCCCCACAGCCAAAGCTCCCGTCCCACACACACTTGTGTGGTCCACCTGGCCCAGTCTAACTACCCAGACACGTGAGTGCCTGCGGGCTAAACTAGCTTTTCAATTGACAAAGACTGCCCAAGCCCCGTATAGCGGGTGTGTTATCTGCTACTAAGGAAAGAGTCAGCTGGCTATGTTGAGGATCTTCATTTTTACACTCTCACTGCAATTTTGGTTACATGCCGTTGTCAAGTTTAGTGGATTTTGTCCCTCATGTGGATGCCGGCCGGCCGGCGAGTGCGAATGTAGCGTGAGTGGAGGGTGTTGAATCCAGGCTAGTCCTGGCGGGGGCCCCTGTTTTTTAAATAGCAATTGCTTTTTTATATATGTGTACAGTTTCATGTGTGCCTTTTTCAATTAAGTGTCACATGCCATACTTTATGTCATAATTAAATTTTGAGTGTTTTTGTCAAAAAAAAATTGTTTTTGTGACATGGGCAGTGTACTACCCATTTAAGATTGTGGATACTCCCTGGTTTTTATCTGCCCAGTGGGGATTTAAAAGTTCATCTGCCTTCACACTGTAAGATTGCATCCTTTGTGTCACCTGGGGGCAATCGTGTCTGGTTAGGTATATCCAGCATGTCAGCAAACGAGGGCTTGTCTATAGGCAGAAGCTGCAGTGGGGGTTGCAGACTCACCTGAAGGCGTGTGACCCACGGTGCTTGACACTGATAATCGTCCTCTAGTCCTTGTTACCTTCTCTGCTGCCGATGATCGTTTTTTTAGTCCTTGTCACCTGCTATACTACTGATTATCATCCTATAGTCCTTGACATTTTCTTTACTGCGGATGATTGCATACCTACCAACTGTCTTTAATTTGGAGGGGTTGTCCCTCTTTTGAGGCCATGTCCCCCTGTCCCTCATTGTTCTCATTTGTCCCTAATTTGAGGTGTAACATGCACATTTGCATCAAAAAAATTATTAATTTGACTATTAAATTATATTTTGTATCTAAAGTTTAATCAGAACAACTATCCCTTTGGTGTGAGGAAGCCCTCCCGCTCCTCCTATCGATGCCCCCTCCTCTTCCAGCTCATCCCATCCATTTCTCCTATCAATCCTACTTTTTCCCTCAGTTCTTCCCATCCATCCTCTCCTAGCTCTAGCCATACATTTATGCCTCCCTCGTGCAACCCCAGCTTCATTTAAAAAGTGGCCCCTATTTCCCACCCTCAAAAGTTGAAAGGTATGTGGTCCCTTCTCTGTTACTGATGATCGTCCTCTAGTCCTTGCCACCATCTCTACTGCCAATGATCGTCCTTTAGCCCTTGCCACCTTCTCTACTGCCAATGATCGTCCTTTAGCCTTTGCCACCTTCTCTACTGCCAATGATCGTCCTTTAGCCCTTGCCACGTCTCTACTGCCAATGATCGTCCTTTAGCCCTTTTCACCTTCTCTACTGCCAATGATTGTCCTTTAGTTTTTTCCACCCTCTCTGCTGATGATGATTGACCTCTAGTACTTGCCACCCTCTCTGCTGATGATGTTCTTCATTTAGTCCTTGCTATTTTTTAAAATATTAGTCAGATATTTCTTTTCTGTAGCCTAGCCGATGATAGCATTCCATTTTCACATGTGATTTTCACATCCTGTGATACAGCAGATCCAAATCTGGTGATGCAACCTTTGCCCAACTAACGATACGCTATTGCGTAAACAATGGCAATGTTTGCTAACCCAGCCCAAGGCGAAAAAAAGTGTGTTCCAAAAACTTTATTAAACATTGCAGAGAACAAAAAAACATTTTACAAAATGTTGATTGCCATTTGACTTGGTCCGAGGGGGTGTGTATCCCAATTGGTGAGGCCTCATTGCGCATATACTGCTGTCAGCCCCAGATAACCTTACTTGCTTCTCGTTCCACTGGCGACATGCATGATTGGCCAAGGGTGGTCACGTGATCCAGACTACATCGGCAGACAAAATCAGTGCGGACCGTGTGACCACTGGCGGACAATCTGCATTTCACCATTGAGGAAATTGCATTAAAAATAACAACAAAATGGTTTTGGCGGCCAGCTGCTCCCACAAAGGAAGTGGTGTTCTCATGAGTGGCCTACATGTGTTTGGGTGATGCAGCTGTCACCCATGCTGTCCAGTAACCTGGAAAAGGAAAAACCAGGACTGCTACATGGCATAGTTTCATGGTATCTGATAGCATATCAGATGCATAACCAGTGTCGGACTTAATTTTGTATTTTCTTTCCAACAGCTTGCACACAGGAGCATTGCAGACCGTGGCAGTATGTCTGAAGGACCAGGAAATTGCTGCTGGGAAAGAAGAATCAGCCACAGGGTGGGGGGAATTAGGGCTGCCGCTGTGCGGCCAATTTAGTTTTGGCCCATGTTGGGCCTTTTTGTTTAAAAAAATTTAAAAAAAATCTAGTTTTGAATATACATTTGTGTCTGGTTTTAATTTACATTAATTAGGACTCACTCAACACACACACAAAAAAAAATTAAAAATTAAATATAAAAAAAATCTTATATTGCCAATGTGATCATTGCCAATATAACATTAAATCTAATTTTAGCGTTGAAACGCCCAGACACCATTAGATTTGGGTGAGCGACTGTATAATACCTTTATAGTGACTGACAAGCTCTCTGTAATAGCGACTGGCGGCCGATCAGAGCAACCACTAGCGGTCGCTCTTAGTGCATCTGTACAGGCGCTCATCTGCTGTTACCTGGCGCTAGTAATGAATCAGCATGCCCATCATTACTGGTGTATTGTATTTGTGGAGACATTGTTCTTATGTTAGGATTCAGAATTATTTTATTAATTTATTGCCCCCGATATGCTAAACTGTTAATATCTGTACATGTAAATAATATAGCTAAATTAGCTAAGGCTGGACATAAGGTATAATCCACATTTTAATGGGTTTTAATTGTTTTCAGCATTTTGTTATAATTGATTTAAAGTGACTGACTCCCAAAAAAGAACAAAGGGGTACTCACCTTTTGTCCCTTGCGGTCTGAGGCCGGCGATCAACAACTCACCTGATCGCTGGATCTGAGACTGGACATCCCGTGCCACCCCTGGCCCGAACATAGGGTGGGGCTTGTGACCTGCCATCAGTCACAGGAGGGCTACCACGCCTTTTCCATGAAGGGGGTGTGCCAAGGTCTGACATGCCCCCTCCATTGTGGTGAATGGAGAGGGCGAGGCCACGTTCCTGTGACTGATTGCGGTGGGGTGCAAGACTAACACCGAAGTGCCACCGGTTGCTGTTTTGGCACTTCGGTGTTAGTGGCACAACTAAATATTATATATGGTATGTGTCACTTCTTGGGCAGTTAGCATGTCATTGGCCACAGGGAAAGTTATACTGATATATATAGGTTATTCATGCCATGGACTATGATGCCACTTTATAAATAAACAATAAGAGGAATAATACATTTAATTTGGTACTATTGATTATTTTAAAGTGTTCAGAAGTTAGAGTTGAGGCCTAAGCCCAACTTTTGATTGTTATTAGTGTTTATGATTAAATCATATTTAATTACAGTTGCCTATTATATTATACTGACACAACTGAATAAAGTAAATCAAAAAAGAAAACTACGACTTTGACATCTTGAGTTCACATTTATTTATTAGGATTGTATGCCAAAATACATACAGGATGTGGAAAACTCCCATTCCCCACATCAGTTTCCCCTATTGGGGTTTTGTATACAGTACGCAGGCCAGAGAAACCAGATTATCCAATTTCCAACACAAACATACAAAAGATAATAATAAAGAGGAAGCCGTAAAATTGGCTCCTGTTACATTACGATAACGTTCCACCCCCAGCTAGTGTTACATGATAGCAGCCAACAGGAAAACATTGCTTAGCAATAAACCTTTATAGCTGGCCTGATCTGTCAAGATAACATCACAGGGCCTGAGACTTGTGTACAGTAGAATAACCGCATACCGCGCAAAGTGAGCCTGCAAATAATTTACCCCATAGGGGCGTGGGTTGGCTGCTAAGACATGCTGAGATTGTAACTTCTCAGTAGATTAGGAGATAAAACTATCTTGTTTCCAGGAAAATAAAGGTTTACAGTGTGAAACAACACAATAGCTTACTGCCATTTTATACACCCCCTTGTGTAGAGCTTCCAATATAAAAGGGATGTTGAGACTTCTAATGACATCAGAAGCCTAAAAATGATCTGCAGCAGCAGGTGATACATACACTGTATGTAGAATCATCAGAAAGTTAATATCAATAATAACACACAAATATAATCATATTATAATACATAAATAAATAAATAGATAATAAATAATACTATAATATTGCTATTGTAGAGTATTTAGCTGAAAATGTTATAGATACTTGGGGTTTAGGGTCTTGATCTCAGATAAAAGGCAAAGTTAACACCTTAAAATTAGCAAAACGTGTCCTATGCACCATCGGGGAAAAAAACATCTTAATTTGTGTTAAGAAATAGGGAAAGTTTTCAAGAGCTTGACTGTGGAGTTGCCTATATGTGACGGTCAAGTTGATTGTGAATAATATAATTAGGGGTTCAAATGCTGACTGTTAACATGGAAAGTTTTTTCATGAACTTTGGTTGAGATGACAACACAAAAATGCCCAACTGGTGAAGAATTGTCAAGTTTGAGAACTAATGGCCACAAGTAATTGGAGAGGATTTTGAAGAACCACTAATTTTGGTGTTTATGCAATGCCCAAAAGTTGTTTCCATGGCCAAGGTTGTTTTATAATAAGACACAGATGCTAAAGTATATCTGTCCATTGGATGTGTTTAGGAGACACACAAATGCCCGCCTGTTGAAGAACGGTAATTGTCAAGCTTGGGAACTAATGGCCACAAGTAGGAAAAGTATTTGAAGAAAATTTGATTGTGGTGTTCATGCAATGGTCAAGAATGTTCTTCAAGGACAACCTTGTCTTGTCATAAGGCAAGGATGCCTAAATAAATTTGTCCATTGGATGGGTTGAGGAGATCAACGTGTGAGGTTTCTGTTGAAATAATGTCACCTTCAGTAAACTGAAAGACAGCTCCTTGATAGATGGGCTGAGTCCAGGTGCTTTTTGACTGCACCTCGCATACTGTCTTGGTGGATGAGAGAATTGTGTGGGGTTTGTCGAAAGAGTTGCTTCTTTGGACAACTTTGTGGGTTAAATCTGTCTCCTTTATGTTTATGCAGTTTCTGCCAGTGTAGACCACCTGAGTGTATATGAGGTAGAGGCCTGTTCTTGGGATCACCAAAGAGTTCTCCTTAAGTTCAATATCCTGGTTGAAGAAGCTTATGGTAGAGTGTTTCCATTCTATACTGTTGCCCTTTAGCTTTCCTGCAATGAACAAGGACAAACGTTAAAAATTCAGACTTTAACATTTGGTGATAAGTAATGTGAAGGCTGCTCTAGACATGTCTGCTTGAAGGACAAAATGTTTCACTTTACACCAAGTCTGGAAAGGAGGGCACCAGATTTATTCTATGAAAGGTTACAGACAGTGTATATCAAGGTCCAGCTTCATAAAAATGTACCAAGACCACCTGGAGTTTGGGTCTCTTATTGTCCAACCCATTGTCTCTAACCCTATTTTCTGTAAACCCTTGTGATATGGGCATTTTACTAGTAACATGTGAAGATAGGACCTTGACTGTAAGTTACACATTGAGTCACATCTCTGCTTTTGTCCTCTCCCTTCCGACTTGTAGAATATAATTGAGACCCCAACTGAGAATCTATGTATAACCTTCACTGATGCTCAATTAATGACCATGGGAGCATTTTCAAAGACTTGAAAATAACTGTGGCAATGAGAAGATGCCCCAAAGATCCAACCAGGTTTTATCATTTACTTAAACCATGAATCTGAATGATTTCTTAGGGAAACTGTCGGAATTTTGTCATTTGGAATTTAAGAACTTTTTTCCAGTGTAATAAAAGAATGAGCATTTACCTCTTAAGTGAGCAGCTGGTCTCTGTCTGTCCAAGGCCTGGGCTTGAGGTGTTGATTCTGTTCAAAATAAAGAGCACACATTTACACAATGGACTTTGTATTGTTTGTCTGATTTTATATACAGCGCTCCCCAAATTCTGGCATGTCCTAACTTAAACCTAATTACAGTACATGCAATCTCTTTTGATATGATAGTTGTTTTGTGGAATATAACTTTCGAGTAAGCAACTTGGAGGAGATTCCCCAAAGCAATGCTTCCTCTTTAGGATAAAGTTATTTACTAGATACAGTAGGTTCCGGGTCTAACTTGGAAGTATTTTTGAAAAATCTCTCTTAGCTTACAGAACATCTAACTCAAAGTAGATCTGTGCCAACTTGTTGGAGCTAGTTTATATGAGTTGTGTAATATCTCCTGCGAGTTAGGAACAACGAAGGTAGATGTATAGAAAAAATATTGTTTTTTGCTTCCAGATTATCCCCAGTTCTCACAAGTTAGAAGTGGTCTGAATCGTTTGAGATATTTGTCAATTAACAGAAAATCTGTTAAACTCACGTGACACATTTCCAACTCACTTGTGTGAGTTAGAACAGATCCACGGTGAATTGGCTCAGAAATCACAAATTTTACTTGTGGGATATATTTATCCACTCACAGAGGTAGGCCTTGATTCACTAAGAGTTGAAAAAAAATCTCATGGTAGTAAAAATAATCAATTTGTGAGAAAATCCTGAGAAATTCACTGTTAAAGAATCACCAGACAGGAAGACAATGAAAGTCAATGGCACTTTTTTACTCCTGAAAAAGTATTGAACTTTTTACCCCTTTTCACCTGGAGTAAAGAGTGCCACTGACTTTCATCGTCTTCCTTGCTGGTGATTCACTAACCGTGAAATTCTCAGGCTTTTTTCTCATTAATTGAATTTTTTACTACCATGAGAGTTTTTTTCAACTCTTTGAGAATCGAGGTCATACTTTGGAACTTCCAGGAGATATTTACTCATTTGGATTCAAAACATATCTCATGCGAGTTAGATAATAATCTCTGTTGGCTCCTTACCCACAAGAGATGGGTAAGATAGGAGAAAGGTAATAAGACCGGAGAGGGATATTTTTAATTCACAGGGGACAGTAGCTAACTCATAGGAGATTTTCTAACTCACGAGTGATATGGCTGTACTTCGTTGTGCACACCTGGTGCAGGACAGAATCAGACATTGATACATACGAAGCTCTAACTTACCTAAAACTGTCTTGATGTGAAAAACGTCTGCAAACTGGAATTCATCCTGAAAAAAAAAAAAAAGCAGGTCAGCATTGTTCACCCTGTCGTACTTGTGTGCACTTGTTAAGAGTTATACAGTATATTGAGGAAGTAGCTGGAAACTCGATTAACTGGTAGGACAGGGAAGTTGGCAGCATTTCATCTAATCTTGCATCCTGGAAAGTACAGGCTTGAGCATATTGTTGCACTACAAGCTCAGCATGCCCCGTTACACCAACAGAAACAAAGACTAAGTTCACATAATTGTGATTTATGATGATGATTGACCCCTTACACGCTCATTAGCAGGTGTCAAAATTAATACAATGCAACCAGAGGCATAGCTTCAATGCATTACTTTAAGGTAACCCAAGGTTAGGGAAATATTTTGTCCTGTGGGTGTCAAATGAGCACCTAGGTCTGCACAGCTACTGGTCTTGATACAAAGTTTTTCAGGAAGAAAATGAGCACCCAGTAGCAATTGAAATATCTAGGAACTGTTGATGGTCAGTGGTGATCAGCTCACTGGAGGCCCCAATGGGTAAATGCAAACCTAAATGATCATGTTTGGGGAAAACAAAATTGCAAACCTAGATAAGTATAATTACTTATTATAATTATAATTAGGCAGCATATAGCCAATAGAAAGCCAACTTTCACCAATTGTTTTACTAAACACATCAAAAAGTAAAGTTACAGTAGCCCAGATGTATCCAGTGCTAAGAAAGTGTGGAGCTAATTGTATTAAAAAAATGCCATGGGCTGCTCCAATTCTACTCCACTGGCAGCTATCTTCATAAATCTGGGCAACTGCACCTTCAGTCCATGTACAAAAAACGTACAGTTTCAGATAAGATACGCACCTGATTTTGACTACCCGGTGAGGGAATGATCTGGAAATGCAGAAGAGCGAGGACAATTGTGGCCAGAAGTAAGAGGGCGAAGGAGGCGATGCTGAGCCAATGGAAGCAGGAGATCCGGCTCCTGGGAGCGGGCTGCTGAAGAAGAGGCTCCTCACTTCGTACCTGTGTTAGCTCCATTGTTTTAACTTATGTCTCTTCTTTTAAATTTCTGGTTTGTCTACTTGTGTGTAGCTGTTGCAGCTGCTGCTTGTGAGGATGGTTTGTTTCTTTTGAATTTATGGCTGTGCCTGGAAGCATTTTAAACCCAGCTTGCTGAATTTCCCCATGACATCAGGGAGTGCCCTGTGCAGTTCAGCCCCGTCCATGTCTCCTCCCCTGTTGCAGTGGAAAAAAAAAAGAACTCATGTTGTGAAAGAGAAACTCCTGAAGAGTGGAAACAAAGCATTTCCCTCCATGTAACTTTGGAAAAAGGAGCCACTTCTGCTTTAGCTTTGTTGTGTCATCTGGAAACCAATATCGCTGTCTCTGCTCTGGAAGTGGAAGTTTTTGCCGGACACACAACGCTCTGCATCAACCTCCTATGTATTATGCAATGGCAAGCTGCAGTGTGCACGCTCGGGCTGGATTTCCTGCGTTGTGTTAGAAAACACATTATCATGCTTTTTATAAATTGATTGTGGTTGATATTGCCTTTGCACCTTACTATTCTGCATTGACCCACCCTGCCAATGCAGAAAAAAACCCTGCCCATTACTTTCTATGGTGTGCCACGACTCTACAAGCTGCAGAGAAAATGGAGAATGGAGCACTTTGACCACAACACAACACTAGAGCTGCTGGTAGAAGTCTGTGCAGTGCAGACTAAGGGGTTATTTAAGAACGGATAGCGCCAGGTAGCGTCTCGTAGCGGCAGGCAGCGTCTGGTTAACGCTGGACGCTGTACACAAAACCACATTTAAGAAAGCGAATCTGGTGAGCGCCTCTAACAGCACCATGTAGAGTCACATGTATTAATACAGGCAGCTCAGCCTATAGCGCTGGCGCTCTAGGCTCAGGAGCGCCATGTAGTACCTGTCGCTCTGTAGCGCTCTCCCATACATTTCAAAGGGCTTTCATTAGTTGTATATAAACAGTGTGTTTGACAATTACTTTTTTTTCCCTCAAATCATTGTGTGACCTCTCCTGGCTGCATGTGATGTATGTTGGGGCACTAACACCAGTACAGCGCTACATTTTTGGGACTTTTTATATTTTTATGCAGAATTGTGATTACAGGTCTGGCACTAAAGTGTTAATGTCACAGTGTTAAAACAATGTCATTTCATGTGTTTTCGCTTTGTTACTGGTGGATATGTGTTCAAAAACAGACTTTAATCACACAGCGTTTGCTACAGCGCCCAGCTTTAGAGCACCGACACTGTGTGTGTGTAGTTTTTTGTTTATTATGGTGTGGAGTGCCGAGAGTCGGTCGCACTGAGCTAGCGCTACTTTTCGCTCCCTGCAGCGCTGTACTGGTGTTAGTGCCCCAACATACATCACATTCATTAATTCCGGCCAGGTTACAACAGGGACGGAGACGCTCTGTTACAGCGCTCGATACCTGCTTACAGCTTCTAATAGGGGTTGCTCTAAGTGCCGCTATACAGACTCTCATCTGGCAATACCTGGCGTTAGTAATGAATCAGCCTCTAAGTGCACTTTTATCTTATTAGGGTTGATTTAAAACCACAAGTCATTTTTTTACTCACATTGTTTGGAAGGAAAACACTTTTTCTTAAATGTTTCTTAGATATTTCTCCCTCGGTGCAATTTAGCACCATATTTAGCATTGAAATATGGAGCAAAAAATCAAAAGAAAAAGTGTTTTCTGTTAAAAAAACAGGAGTAAAAGATTACTTGTGATGCTGAATCAACTTTATTGTGCTTTCGTTACATAGCTAAAGCGAAACTAGAGCCAACAGAGCTGACCCTGAAATGTAGATACCCAGCACGGTCAGGAATGCCCCTTTGTCTTCTTCATGTTTCTTCTGTCTAGCTTTCTTTTCCAAATTGCCTCTTTCTCTCTTTGTCTTTTCCACATGCCCTCCTTCTTTCTCTCCCTTTTCCACATTCCATCCATCTTCTCTCTTTTTTCCATATGTCCCCCTTCTTTTCTGCTTTTGTCCACATTGTCCTTTTTTCTCTCTTTTCCACATTCTCTCCTTCCATTTGTCTTCTTCATGTTCCTTCTTTCTCACTTTTCTTTCAAACCCCTCTTTTTCTCTCTCTTTTCCAAACCCCCTCTTTTTTTCGCTTTCTTTTTCCACAGACCCCTCCTGCTTTCTCTATTTTCTTCCTTCTGGCTCTTCTTTCCCAATCCTTACTCGCTCACTTTTTTCCACATGCCTCCCTTCTTTCTTGTTTATACCTTTACGCCATCTCTCCAGTGTGTGTGTGTGTGTGTGTGTGTGTGTGTGTGTGTGTGTGTGTGTGTGTGTGTGTGTGTCGGGGGGGGGGGGAGGGGGGCATCGCCCTAAAATCTTGCACAGGACGACATTTACCCTAAGGCTGGCCCTGACCGGGAGCATTGTTGCATAGAGGGTTATCCATAGATTTTAAAATTAGCCTCTCTAAATATATTTGGATTTCCTATAAGTGGCTGTTATTTTATTTAATTGTTTAAATGTCTAATTAGTGTGTGAGCTGCTCTGGTATAGTCACTGCTGCGTTACTGCTGTGTAAGAACTCCACCTACATTCCTGCTATTCAGTAACAAGGCAGGCATTTACTACTACTAATAATCATATAAATGATTGTGGGTGAGATAATAGGGCTTACCCAAGACAGTCAGAGTAAAGTAAAAGTGTTTTCTTCTGTTTAAAAATCAAAATGACCCAATTTTTTATACTTATATTCTTTATTTGACACAAAACCCAGCATGGCCTGCCCCTGGGGCATTCCAAATTGGGATGCCCTGCTGTGTGTAATACCCCTAGGGTGCCATAAAGCTCACCTGCTTCCTGGGTCCCTCACCGATGTAAACATCGGACGGCCACTTGCGCTCCTGATTGGCGAAGAACAGAGCCATTTTCCGATTGACATATGCACGGCAAACAGCTCTGCCTGGACGAGAACCTGTGCATGTGCCATAGGACCAGGATGCAATGAGTTTTACTGGGATCGGGATGGAATCGGGATGCTCGGGAACAAGAAACAAAACCTGGGATCATAGCGTCCCAATGAACAAGTGCTTGGCTTGGCATGAGACATTCCCGGGGGTAGACAAAGATTTTCCTAGACTGGATACACTGAGTGGGTCATGGGGAGATATTCCAGAGTTTTAGGGCTCTAGCGCATACCTTGAGAGTAGGGCCAACCGTGGGTAGCTCTGAAGAAGGCTCCTTAAGGAGCCATGGTAAACATTGGGAGAAACTTCCATGCATATCTATTGTTTGTAGCGCATATGTCTACACCTGTTGCCCCTGCCTATTCTGGCTGGCTTGACTGTCCACACAAATTATGTGACGATTGCCCTTACCTGGAAAAGAAGACTCATGGAACATGGATTGGGAGAGCCTGAAGAAGATATAGTAGCCTGGCAAGCGATTCATTTTGATATTTGAATCTCACAAACCAGGAAAATGTGCCATTTGGCCAGCACTTAATGTCCTCTTGAAATCAACAGAGCAAAGGTGTAATGTTACGTGAGAAGATATGAGAGGTGTGGTTGGGGATTTTAGTGCCCATGTATGTACTGTATTAGCTCCTGAAGCCAATTTGAATGGGAAGGAGGATTTAAAAAAATTCAAGTCTTCTTTAGAGTAGATTGACCTTCAAGGCCTCCGATTTTTGGTTTTGATTTTAGAGCCGGACAAGTCATTGACCATCTTCAGTTCTGTGATTAGGTTGGGGATAGACATTCCTGGATTGAGAGGAAAAAAGATTAAATAGTTTGTATAGGCATCAACTTGGTGATGGCTCAATCTGAAAAGCACTCATGATCATGCACCATAGGTACTTCAATGTCCCATATCAAAATCAATAGCAAAATCAGTTGGTAAAAAAGAGCAACCTTGGCGTGTTCTGTTCCTGATTGAGAATGGAGATAGGATCCCATTGACTCAGACTGCCAAAGATCAGAGAGTATCTAGTGAAGTAATTTATTTGGGAAGCTAATGCACTTCAGGATCCTGTATTAAAGTGCCAATTAACGTGGTCAAACGCCTTCTCAGCATCAGTGAATAGAATTACAGTAGAAATGGTATGTAATCTGTAAATTCTATGAATCAGGTTAAGTACTTTAGTAGTATTATCACTTGCTTTTTCAGTCAGCACAAAGCCAACCTAATCTGTGTGAATTATTCATGAAGAGTTGTTATCTGTTTTGCAACATTTTAGGCAAATAATTTGAGATCTGTTTTTAGCAGGGAAATGGGACAATAGCTTGCACATTGTAAAAGGGTTTTTCCTTTCTATTAGCAACTAAAGAAATATGGTCCCTGACTGCCTTAGCTGCAAGTAGGTTCTGCAATCTTATTAAGTTCCACAATGCTACGAGTTTCAGAGCCAATATGCTCAAGAATGTCCTGTGGTAAGGGAGAGTAAAGCCGTCAGGGCCTGGCGCCTTACCTTTTGCAAAGATGTCAGAGCCAGTGAGAGCTCCATGGAAAATAAACCCAGAGCTGAATATATGTTCCTTTATATGGTGGAAATCCAACATACAGACAGATTGTGATAAATTGTATAATTTCCGGAAAAAAAGAGCAACCTTGTTTTGTGCTATGGAGTGAAGTGATAAACTTCCTAGCTTGTTTGGCTTGCAGTGCACTGGCTGGGGGCTTTCCACATTTGTTGCCATACTCATAGAAGGTTGACTAGCTGAGCCTTAGCACTTCCCAATAAAATATTTCTGACTTAATTTCCACTTCTAGAGAAATAACCAGTAACATGCATGTGCTGCCTCCAGCTTGCCCATCTCATGAAGCAGAGAGTCTAAAACAGTTTTCTTTTTTAATACAGACACCAGGCTTAATCATGATTCCCCTAATGTAGCACTTATGGGCCTCCCAGAACATATATGTTCCTATATGCTTGATGGGGGTGAAGTAGTTGGATAGTTGGGATCGGATCAGGCAACTTTCCAGCAAAATTAGGTTTTAGGAGCCTCTGAAACAACCATAGATAGAAGGAGGGGGGAGTTTGAAGAGGAACAACACTCTCTCGGTTCCTCTTCAGAAGGGTATCCGATTTGGTATGCCCTGTGAATTACCATGGATCACCGGTAAAAGTCTCTGATCTGCCAGTGCACACGTGAATCTTGGGTCATTGCTCCTCATGCTCAATTTATTCCTTTCTTAGCTGGCCTGACGTCACTTCAGCTAAAAAAGGTCAATGATGCATATTTCACTGGCTGCATCTGGCTTATCGGTGTACCCAGGCCAGCAATTCCGAAATGCCTGAAACGTGTATGCATCCCAGCCTATTGTATTGCAAGAATGTGGCTGCTGGCCGTGCTTGTGCTGCAGGATTGCCAGGCAACATGAGTATGCTGGGCAATTGGGGGTGTCTCACACAGTGGGGAATCCCAAGTTTGAAAGGCCTAAGAATGAGGAAATGGGGGGGGGGGGGGGGCTGTTATTCCTCTTTAGCTGCTAACTTGCCTAGAGATTTTATTCACCCTCTGTTTCCAGGCTGTTTTTCAACACTCTGCGCTATATATGTTTAACTGTGATTTTTGCAGGAATTTAGCCTGAAATGTCTTGTTTGTAATTTTTCTAGTGCTTTCTCAATATTTTTGGGTGAAATATGTGGGGAAAAAAATTCATAAAAATGTAAGTTTTTAAGAAAATCATAATGTGTGTAAAAGCCCTATTCCTCCTGATTACAATGGTATTAATATGTATAAGGAGACACCCGTTCCTGCGCAGTAGACACCCCAAACTCAGAAAAGAGCATTTTATGAGATTTTCAAATAGAAAACAAGTACTACATACACGATCAAGGGTTAAACCTTTAAAGGGCCATGCCAGCCCAGGATTTCCAATTTAGAATATAGAATCTACAGGCTTGGGGTTCAATGGTAGAAAAAGCAGCCTTATAGATTCTATGGACTTGGTGTTTAAAGGGTTAAATGTTAATCTTAGTATTACACAGCTTGCCTATTAGTTTAAAAACACTTTTAACATTACCAATTCTCTCTCATTTATCTTTGAACACCCTATGCGGGCAATATGATTGCTGCTGTGGCCTTCTGCCTTTGTCTGGACAGGATGTGGGCACATATTTGGGCTGGGGGAGCCCTGCCAGGGTCCTTCCCACTACAAGTTACAGGGCAACCACAGGGGTTTCACACTCCAAATCGGGATTCCCCAGAGAAGAGAAAAGACTCTCAGGATGGCCGTTGTTCCTTTTTATTTGATGATCACTATAGCATTACACGTCTTGCCTCTTAGAGAAAAAAAAGTTATAAAGTTCTTCTCTCTCATTTATCTTTGAATTAATATGTACAGTATTGCTATTGTTTGTTTTATTTATTATTATTAATGATAATAATAATAATAGTATTAATAATACATAGTGATAATACATAATAATAATAATAATAACTCCTGCTGGTAATGGCTGCTATATTTAAATATTTTGTTAAGTAAATACATATATTTAAAAATATCATTTCAGTTTAGTGACTATTTGCCCTGGGGAGAATAAGTCTGGCGTCTCCCCCAGGCTAGTCCTGGATCCTGCACATAAAGCCTGATGAAGTGGGTGATGTACCCACGGAACGCGTGGCTCCTGGTGCAGTAGGCGGTGGGGAGACTTCACACATGTTTTTTTCTTGGCTTTATTTCTGGTGATGTTTTTTGTGATAGATTTGTGATATTATTTTTTGATTGGCATTGGGACATATATCAGTGGTTTCCCTTTGGGATGCCTAAATAATATATACAGGTGATTATATTTTAATTGGTGAATAGAGTAGATTGATATGTTTATGAGTTGTTATGGTTAGGAATATTAATCCTTAACTGATTGTTTGACTAGTAGCGCTTGCACTTTATAAATGTATAGATTTTGTAGTGATCCGGATCATAAGCAGGATTTGCACATGTTTAGTTGCACTGTTGGAACACTTTGTTGAATGATTTAGCACATATATATATATATATGTAGGCATTTGATATCAATTAGTGTGGTGAGACTCTCCCCATCGCCTACACATCTTTATGTTGGTTTGTCCTGTGTGTTATTGTCCTATTTATGTGTTTTTAAAGGAATTGTATTATGCTGAGTGTATTGTATGTAGTGATTATAAATATGTAATTAACAAAAATGTATTTTTTGATCAATTTATGAGTTGAGAGTGCCTCCCTACATGCTTTTTTTGTTCCTGGATCCTGCATATAGATGTGAACGGAGATTAAGTGTTAAAAGTGAAAAAAAAGCGAGGGTGAGGAAATGACATTGCCCCAGCCTGACCTGAAACTAAAGCCCTTCCTTCTTCCAGCACAAAGATTCAGGAAGTAAAATGATGCAAACTCAAAAATTCTCTGTCAGCGAGTGGAGCTGAAACTTTTTTATTGCATGAAAATGTAGTCAGTGAAAGGTTAATTAGAGGGCTATTATCACCCTTATCAGATCAGGGTCGTCTGACACCTATTACTTTTAACCTATACCCATTGATGCTAGTGTTTGAATAAAATAATACTAATGAGGAAGACCTGATTGGGGAATGTTGGGTGGTACTGCAGTGGTGGTACTTCTGACTATCTGTTACCTTATCATGTATGACCCTGAACCTTGTTTACCCTCGTCCATGCCTGACCACTTGTACTGCCCTTACTGATCTATCAGGTGACCCTGGATTTCCTTGACGCCTATTGTTCCTGTACTGTATACCGTGTCTACCCATGATTGATACTTTGGTGTTACATTATAATGCATTCGCCTTAGATAAAGCCCATCGTTCCAATGCCTGTTATAGCAATCACTTGGGGGTGATTGTTTCTGACTATCTGTTACTTTATCATGTATGACCCCGAACCACGTTTTCTCTCGTCCATGCCAGACCCCTTGTACTGCTCTTATTGATCTATCAGGTGACCCTGGATTTCCTTGACTCTGTCTTTGCCTATTATTCCTGTACTATATACAGTGTCTACCCATGACTGATACTTTGGTGTTACATTATAATGCATTTTACTTATCCCTTTTCCTTGGCATTGAATTCCTTAGGGATATTCTAAAATTCTTTATCTAAATTGAATCTTGAATTTCTGGACATGCTGAACTTATATGAACTATTCATCTCTAGGTAAAAGTAATTTAGGAAACAAGGTTGTGGTTGAAGAAACATGTTATTAGGGCTAAGCCGGTTTGTTGGTAGTGGGTTGTCAGTCAGGGGATAGCAAGTGGACGAGGGTTCGTTTAGGGTTCTCAATCAGGAGTGGGTTTGTTATGAGCTTTCATTTGGTCGACAGTTTGCTGTTGTCTGTCAAGGGGACATTACTGAGTATATGGTGGGCCATTACTGAGTGCTTCAGCAGCCTCTATGGATCTTTTTACGTATCTTCCTTATGGTATGCCTGGTTTCCTGGTCGCACTGAGGTGGTTTTTAGCCCAGGATTTTGTCATGTAAGCCACAAGTGATGAAACAGAAAAGAAACTAAAACAGAACAGTGATGAAACAGAAAAGAAAGTCAGGAACGCTGATTTAAGGTTAACTATGTGACATATGCTTCTCAGGGCCAGACTAAGAGTGGTGGAGGCCCCTGGGCACAAAATTTGGAGGAGGCCCCAGTCCAGCCAAGTAACTGATTGGTGATTGTCTGACACCCGCCTACTCACTGGATTGTCAGATAATAGTCCCCTGCATTGAGCTGCCAGCGGCTGTGCTTGGTGGCTTATGTGTAGTGACAGCTCTGCACCCATCACTGTAGCGTTACTGACGGCGGCTTTCATGCTCTAGACTCTCAGTCGTGCCCTGTGGTGGCTTTGGCTGCAGGTTTGCAAAACAAAAAAAGGTTTGCCAAGGCGTGGAGGGCCCAGTCAGATTTGAGCAAGTTCCTCATGTTAATGGTCTCATGCTGTCTGTTTCTAGTGTTTTGTTTGTATTCACAATCAAATTCTATTGTGGTATAATTGTTTTTTTTTTAGTTTTTTGAGACAGAGGTACAATCTGTTTTTGTTATATTGGTGTTACATTATAATGCATTCGCCATATTCCTTTACCTTGGCATTAAATTCTTCCCCCTATAAAGCCGATTGTTCCAATGCCTATTATAGCAATCGCTTGGGGGTGATTGTTTCTGACTATCTGTTACCTTATCATATATGACCCTGTACCTAGTTTACTCTCATCCATGCCAGACCCCTTGTACTGCTCTTATTGATCTATCAGGTGACCCTGGATTTCCTTGACTTCGTGTTTGCCTATTATTCCTGTACTATATACTGTGTCTACCCATGACTGATACTTTGGTGTTGCATTATAATGCATTTTCCTTATCCCTTTACATTGGCATTGAATTCTTTATGGATTCTCTAAAATTCTAAATTGAAGCTTGACTTTTTGGACATGCTGAACTTATATGAACTATTCATCTCTAGGTAAGAGTAATTTAGGAAACAAGGTTGTGGTTGAAGAATCATGTTGTTAGGGCTAGGCCCAGGTTGTTGGTAGTGGGTTGTCAGTCAGCAAAAGTCTTAAAGGAGCCACAGCACTCAACCCTGTTAGCTTGTAGACCAACCTAAAATCTGTCTCTAAATCGGTTAAAAACAGAGTACTCGGTCACACACATCTGCAGAAGTGCTGCACCACCTAGCGCCAAGGTGCCTCTGTGTGGTGCAGTCCTAACTCTAATCTCTGAGAGCCCCATTTGGGACATACAATGCAATAGATAAATTGGGAGCAGGCTTACCTGAGGTTGCCTTAAAACCTTGAGTGCAGCGCATGGGGTGGAAGGGTCAAAGACCTTGCAATACAGCCTAAACCCCACGCCCCATGTGCTTGCACAAATTCAAAAGAAACAAAGGAGGGGTGGCAGCAGCTCAGACCATTTTATACCTAACCTGGGAGGTGCACGTTAGCAGGGCAATTAGGATAAATCAGTCAGGGGTTAACAAGTGGACGATGGCTCATTTAGGGTTTAGGGTTCTCAGTCAGGAATGGATTTGTCATGAGCTTTCATTTGGTTGACAGTTTGCTGTCAGTCAAGAGTGATGGTCTTCACCAGTTTGTAGTGAGGAGCTGTGAATAATGTGGGGTGTTAGGTTGTCATTCTGGAGTGCAGACTATCAGTGTCAGTCAAAAGCAAGACTGATGTGAGGTTGTCAGTTGCTACTGGGGGAGTTGTGAATAATGCTCAGTAGATTTAGGTGCAGGGATTATCTTGGCTTTTTATGACATTTTATGAAATTGTGGTATACTCATTCTACTCTACTGCTGTTTATATATTTAATTGTGACCTGTATGGGCTGTATGGTGGTTACTATAAGTAAAAAAACTCAAAGAGACTGGTGGATGGTAGCGGTGTGGCTGTATGGTAGTGGTATGGCTGGAAAGTAGAGCAGTGGCTGTAAGGTGGTGGTGTGGCTGTATGGAAGTGGTGTGGTTGGAAGGTAGTGGTGTCGCTGCATGGAAGTGGTGTGGTTGTATTGTAGTGGTGTGGCTGGAAGGTAGTGGTGTGGCTGTATGGAAGTGGTGTGGCTGGAAGGTAGTGGTGTTGCTGTAAGGTAGTGGTGTGGCTGTATAGAAGTGGTGTGGCTGGAAGGTAGTGGTGTGGCTGTATGGAAGTGGTGTGGCTGGAAGGTAGTGGTGTGGCTGTATGGAAGAGGTGTGGATGTATGGAAGTGGTGTGGCTGTATGGAAGTGGTGTGGCTGTATGGTAGTGGTGTGGCTGTATGGTAGTGGTGTGGCTGGAAGGTAGTGGTATAGCTGTATGGAAGTGGTGTGGCTGGAAGGTAGTGGTGTTGCTGAAAGGTAGTGGTGTGGCTGTATAGAAGTGGTGTGGCTGGAAGGTAGTGGTGTGGCTGTATGGAAGTGGTGTGGCTGGAAGGTAGTGGTGTGGCTGTAAGGTAGTGGTGTGGCTGTATGGTAGTGGTGTGGCTGTATGGTAGTGGTGTGGCTGTATGAAAGTGGTGTGGCTGTATGGTAGTGGTGTGGCTGGAAGGTAGTGGTGTGGCTGTATGGAAGAGGTGTGGCTGTATGGAAGTGGTGTGGCTGTATGGAAGTGGTGTGGCTGGAAGGTAGTGGTGTGGCTGTATGGAAGTGGTGTGGCTGGAAGGTAGTGGTGTGGCTGTATGTAAGTGGTGTGGCTGTATGGTAGTGGTGTGGCTGTATGAAAGTGGTGTGGCTGTATGGTAGTGGTGTGGCTGGAAGGTAGTGGTGTGGCTGTATGGAAGAGGTGTGGCTGTATGGAAGTGGTGTGGCTGTATGGAAGTGGTGTGGCTGTATGGTAGTGGTGTGGCTGTATGGTAGTGGTGTGGCTGGAAGGTAGTGGTGTGGCTGTATGGTAGTGGTGTGGCTGTATGGTAGTGGTGTGGCTGTATGGTAGTGGTGTGGCTGGAAGGTAGTGGTGTGGCTGTATGGAGGTGGTGTGGCTGTATGGTAGTGGTGTGGCTGTATGGTAGTGGTGTGGCTGTATGGTAGTGGTGTGGCTGGAAGGTAGTGGTGTGGCTGTATGGTAGTGGTGTGGCTGGAAGGTAGTGGTGTGGCTGAATGGAAGAGGTGTGGCTGTATGGAAGTGGTGTGGCTGTATGGAAGTGGTGTGGCTGTATGGAAGTGGTGTGGCTGGAAGATAGTGGTTGTGGCTGTAAGGAAGTGGTGTGGCTTTATGGAAGTGGTGTGGCTGGAAGATAGTGGTGTGGCTGTATGGAAGTGGTGTGGCTGTATGAAAGAGGTGTGGTTGTATGGATGTGGTGTGGCTGTATGGTAGTGGTGTGGCTGTATGGTAGTGGTGTGGCTGGAAGGTAGTGGTGTGGCTGTATGGAAGTGGTGTGGCTGTATGGAAGTGGTGTGGCTGTATGGTAGTGGTGAGGCTGTATGGTAGTGGTGTGGTTGGAAGGTAGAGCAGTGGCTGGAATTTGGTGGTGTGGTTGGAAGGTAGTGGTGTGGCTGTATGGAAGTGGTGTGGCTGTATGGTAGTGGTGTGGCTGGAAGGTAGTGGTGTGGCTGTATGGAAGTGGTGTGGCTGGAAGGTAGTGGTGTTGCTGGAAGGTAGTGGTGTGGCTGTATAGAAGTGGTGTGGCTGGAAGGTAGTGGTGTGGCTGTATGGAAGTGGTGTGGCTGGAAGGTAGTGGTGTGGCTGTATGGAAGAGGTGTGGCTGTATGTAAGTGGTGTGGCTGTATGGAAGTGGTGTGGCTGTATGGTAGTGGTGTGGCTGTATGGTAGTGGTGTGGCTGGAAGGTAGTGGTGTGGCTGTATGGAAGTGGTGTGGCTGGAAGGTAGTGGTGTTGCTGAAAGGTAGTGGTGTGGCTGTATAGAAGTGGTGTGGCTGGAAGGTAGTGGTGTGGCTGTATGGAAGTGGTGTGGCTGGAAGGTAGTGGTGTGGCTGTATGTAAGTGGTGTGGCTGTATGGTAGTGGCGTGGCTGTATGAAAGTGGTGTGGCTGTATGGAAGTGGTGTGGCTGTATGGAAGTGGTGTGGCTGTATGGTAGTGGCGTGGCTGTATGAAAGTGGTGTGGCTGTATGGAAGTGGTGTGGCTGTATGGTAGTGGTGTGGCTGTATGAAAGTGGTGTGGCTGTATGGAAGTGGTGTGGCTGTATGGAAGTGGTGTGGCTGTATGGTAGTGGTGTGGCTGTATGGTAGTGGTGTGGCTGGAAGGTAGTGGTGTGGCTGTATGGAAGTGGTGTGGCTGGAAGGTAGTGGTGTTGCTGAAAGGTAGTGGTGTGGCTGTATAGAAGTGGTGTGGCTGGAAGGTAGTGGTGTGGCTGTATGGAAGTGGTGTGGCTGTATGTAAGTGGTGTGGCTGTATGGTAGTGGTGTGGCTGTATGGTAGTGGTGTGGCTGTATGGTAGTGGTGTGGCTGTATGGAAGAGGTGTGGCTGTATGGAAGTGGTGTGGCTGTATGGTAGTGGTGTGGCTGTATGGTAGTGGTGTGGCTGTATGGTAGTGGTGTGGCTGGAAGGTAGTGGTGTGGCTTTATGGTAGTGGTGTGGCTGTATGACAGTGGTGTGGCTGTATGATAGTGGTGTGGCTGGAAGGTAGTGGTGTGGCTGAATGGAAGAGGTGTGGCTGTATGGAAGTGGTGTGGCTGTATGGAAGTGGTGTGGCTGTATGGAAGTGGTGTGGCTGGAAGATAGTGGTTGTGGCTGTAAGGAAGTGGTGTGGCTGTATGGAAGTGGTGTGGCTGTATGGTAGTGGTGTGGCTGTATGGTAGTGGTGTGGCTGTATGGTAGTGGTGTGGCTGGAAGGTAGTGGTGTGGCTGTATGGAAGTGGTGTGGCTGTATGGAAGTGGTGTGGCTATATGGTAGTGGTAAGCCTGTATGGTAGTGGTGTGGTTGGAAGGTAGAGCAGTGGCTGTATGGTAGTGGTGTGGCTGGAAGGTGGTGGTGTGGTTGGAAGGTAGTGGTGTGGCTGTATGGAAGTGGTGTGGCTGTATGGTAGTGGTGTGCCTGGAAGGTAGTGGTGTGGCTGTATGGAAGTGGTGTGGCTGGAAGGTAGTGGTGTTGCTGGAAGGTAGTGGTGTGGCTGTATGTAAGTGGTGTGGCTGTATGGTAGTGGTGTGGCTGGAAGGTAGTGGTGTGGCTGTATGGTAGTGGTGTGGCTATATGGAAGTGGAATGGCTGTATAGTAGTGGTGTGGCTGGAAGGTAGTGGTGTGGCTGTATGGAAGTGGTGTGGCTGTATGGAAGTGGTGTGGCTGTATGGAAGTGGTGTGGCTGTATGGAAGTGGTGTGGCTGTATGGTAGGGGTGTGTCTGTTTGGTAGTGGTGTGGCTGCATGGTAGTGGTGTGGCTGGAAGGTAGTGGTGTGGCTGTATGGAAGAGGTGTGGCTGTATGGAAGTGGTGTGGCTGTATGGTAGTGGTGTGGCTGTATGGAAGTGGTGTGGCTGTATGGTAGTGGTGTGGCTGGAAGGTAGAGCAGTGGCTGTATGGTAGTGGTGTGGTTGGAAGGTAGTGGTGTGGCTGTATGGAAGTGGTGTGGCTGTATGGTAGTGGTGTGGCTGTATGGTAGTGGTGTGGCTGTATGGAAGTGGTGTGGCTGTATGGTAGTGGTGTGGCTGGAAGGTAGTGGTGTGGCTGTATGGAAGTGGTGTGGCTGTATGGAAGTGGTGTGGCTGTATGGTAGTGGTGTGGCTGTATGGTAGTGGTGTGGCTGGAAGGTAGAGCAGTGGCTGTATGGTAGTGGTGTGGTTGGAAGGTAGTGGTGTGGCTGTATGGAAGTGGTGTGGCTGTATGGTAGTAGTGTGGCTGTTTGGAAGTGGTGTGGCTGTATGGTAGTGGTGTGGCTGGAAGGTAGTGGTGTGGCTGTATGGTAGTGGTGTGGCTGGAAGGTAGCGGTGTGGCTGTATGGAAGTGGTGTGGCTGTATGGTAGTGGTGTGGCTGGAAGGTAGTGGTGTGGCTGTATGGAAGTGGTGTGGCTGTAAGGTAGTGGTGTGGCTGGAAGGTAGTGGTGTGGCTGTATGGAAGTGGTGTGGCTGTATGGAAGTGGTGTGGCTGTATGGTAGTGGTGTGGCTGGAAGGTAGTGGTGTGGCTGGAAGGTAGTGGTGTGGCTGTATGAAAGTGGTGTGGCTGTATGGTAGTGGTGTGGCTGGAAGGTAGTGGTGTGGCTGGAAGGTAGTGGTGTGGCTGTATGGTAGTGGTGTGGCTGTATGGAAGTGGTGTGGCTGGAAGGTAGTGGTGTGGCTGTATGGTAGTGGTGTGGCTGTATGGAAGTGGTGTGGCTGTATGGTAGTGGTGTGGCTGGAAGGTAGTGGTGTGGCTGTATGGAAGTGGTGTGGCTGTATGGAAGTGGTGTGGCTGTATGGTAGTGGTGTGGCTGGAAGGTAGTGGTGTGGCTGGAAGGTAGTGGTGTGGCTGTATGAAAGTGGTGTGGCTGTATGGTAGTGGTGTGGCTGGAAGGTAGTGGTGTGGCTGTATGGTAGTGGTGTGGCTGGAAGGTAGTGGTGTGGCTGTATGGTAGTGGGGTGGCTGGAAGGTAGTGGTGTGTGGCTGTATGGAAGTGGTGTGGCTGGAAGGTAGTGGTGTGGCTGTATGGTAGTGGTGTGGCTGTAAGTTAGTGGTGTGGCTGTAAGGTAGTGGTGTGGCTGTATGGAAGTGGTGTGGCTGGAAGGTAGTGGTGTGGCTGTATGGTAGTGGTGTGACTGGAAGGTAGTGGCGTGGCTGTATGGTAGTGGTGTGGCTGTATGGAAGTGGTGTGGCTGGAAGGTAGTGGTGTGGCTGTATGTAAGTGGTGTGGCTGTATGTAAGTGGTGTGGCTGTATGGTAGTGGTGTGGTTGGAAGGTAGTGGTGTGGCTGTATGGAAGTGGTGTGGCTGTATGGTAGTAGTGTGGCTGTTTGGAAGTGGTGTGGCTGTATGGTAGTGGTGTGGCTGGAAGGTAGTGGTGTGGCTGTATGGTAGTGGTGTGGCTGGAAGGTAGCGGTGTGGCTGTATGGAAGTGGTGTGGCTGTATGGTAGTGGTGTGGCTGGAAGGTAGTGGTGTGGCTGTATGGAAGTGGTGTGGCTGTAAGGTAGTGGTGTGGCTGGAAGGTAGTGGTGTGGCTGTATGGAAGTGGTGTGGCTGTATGGAAGTGGTGTGGCTGTATGGTAGTGGTGTGGCTGGAAGGTAGTGGTGTGGCTGGAAGGTAGTGGTGTGGCTGTATGAAAGTGGTGTGGCTGTATGGTAGTGGTGTGGCTGGAAGGTAG
Organism: Gastrophryne carolinensis; assembly: GCA_027917425.1. NCBI lineage: Eukaryota > Metazoa > Chordata > Amphibia > Anura > Microhylidae > Gastrophryne > Gastrophryne carolinensis. Next base: position 30,045,996 of record CM051235.1, on the reverse strand, counting down.
TGGTGTGGCTGGAAGGTAGTGGTGTGGCTGTATGGTAGTGGTGTGGCTGTATGGAAGTGGTGTGGCTGGAAGGTAGTGGTGTGGCTGTATGGTAGTGGTGTGGCTGTATGGAAGTGGTGTGGCTGTATGGTAGTGGTGTGGCTGGAAGGTAGTGGTGTGGCTGTATGGAAGTGGTGTGGCTGTATGGAAGTGGTGTGGCTGTATGGTAGTGGTGTGGCTGGAAGGTAGTGGTGTGGCTGGAAGGTAGTGGTGTGGCTGTATGAAAGTGGTGTGGCTGTATGGTAGTGGTGTGGCTGGAAGGTAGTGGTGTGGCTGTATGGTAGTGGTGTGGCTGGAAGGTAGTGGTGTGGCTGTATGGTAGTGGGGTGGCTGGAAGGTAGTGGTGTGTGGCTGTATGGAAGTGGTGTGGCTGGAAGGTAGTGGTGTGGCTGTATGGTAGTGGTGTGGCTGTAAGTTAGTGGTGTGGCTGTAAGGTAGTGGTGTGGCTGTATGGAAGTGGTGTGGCTGGAAGGTAGTGGTGTGGCTGTATGGTAGTGGTGTGACTGGAAGGTAGTGGCGTGGCTGTATGGTAGTGGTGTGGCTGTATGGAAGTGGTGTGGCTGGAAGGTAGTGGTGTGGCTGTATGTAAGTGGTGTGGCTGTATGTAAGTGGTGTGGCTGTATGGTAGTGGTGTGGCTGGAAGGTAGTGGTGTGGCTGTATGGTAGTGGTGTGGCTGGAAGGTAGTGGTGTGGCTGGAAGGTAGTGGTGTGGCTGTATGGTAGTGGTGTGACTGGAAGGTAGTGGTGTGGCTGTATGGAGGTGGTGTGGCTGTATGGAAGTGGTGTGGCTGGAAGGTAGTGGTGTGGCTGTATGGAGGTGGTGTGGCTGTATGGAAGTGGTGTGGTTGTATGGAAGTGGTGTGGCTGGAAGGTAGTGGTGTGGCTGTATGGAAGTGGTGTGGCTGTATGGAAGTGGTGTGGCGGTATGGTAGTGGTGTGGCTGGAAGGTAGTGGTGTGGCTGGAAGGTAGTGGTGTGGCTGGATGGTAGTGGTGTGGCTGTATGGAAGTGGTGTGGCTGTATGGAAGTGGTGTGGCTGGAAGGTAGTGGTGTGGCTGGAAGGTAGTGGTGTGGCTGGAAGGTAGTGGTGTGGCTGTATGGAAGTGGTGTGGCTGTCACTTCTCTTACTCATCCCACCTCTGCTCAGCTCTTCTTGACTCAGCTCTGCCCACCTTATCTCTGCTCAGTTCTCCTCTCCCTTCATTTCCTCTACATAGTAACATAGTATGTGCGGCTGAATAAAGACTTTAGTCCATCCAGTTTAGCTTGTTTATCCCCTTCCAGTGGTCTAGTAGCCATAGCTGGTTATTACATGCCAGGAAGGCATCCAGGCCTCTTTTGAACATTTTTACTGTATCCATCATTACTACCTCCTCTGGCAGCGGGTGCCATAGTCTCACTGCTCTTACCTCTGCTCACTCCTTCTCACCCTACCTCTTACTATTTCCCCTCTACCCACCTCATCTCTGTCTATTGCTTCTCTTACCATCTCACTTCTACCCACCTCGACTCACCTCTGCCTACATCTACTCAACTTTTTCTGCCCTGTCCCATTTTACCTCCGCTCACCTCTACCTATCGCTTTCTACCTCTTACCACCTCACCTCAATCCATCACTTCTCTTACTATCTCAACTCCGCTCACCCACCTCTGCCCACCTCATCTCTGCTCAGTTCTCTTCTCCCTGCCTTACCTCTGCCCACTCCTTCCCACCCACATCTCCCCTCTACCCACCTCCCCTCTGTCCATTGCTTCTCTTTACCATTTCACTTCTGCCCATCTATCCTCAACTCACCTCTGCCTACCTCTGCCCATCTCACCTTTATCCACCTAACCTCTGCTGAAATGACCTTTCCTTGCCTCCCTATGCCCACTCCTTCTCACCCCACTTCTTCCTGCCACTTCTGCTAACCTTTACATATACATAAATGCATTCATAGCTCTATGTGGAGATCTGTAAAACCTGGCCTGTTGGCGGATCTTGAGGAGGAGGAGAGTTGGGGACACCTGCGATAGGGGACTAAACATTTGGTTTTGGGTGGAATATCATTGGTTGGGGGTTCCAAGGATAAAGTCAGTAAAGTTGCTTCCACTGGGAATCATGCTTAAAGAGAAGCTGAGTCAGGCATCAACTTGGAACCACCCTGAAGTGATGCGAATCATGGGGGGGGATTCCCCTAGGAGGAGAGAAGGTTGCTGTAACATGTGGAGGGCTGGTGAGTACCCAACAGGCTTTTTTGGTTGCCATGTGGAAGATGGAGAAGCCCCCTGGAGGGGGTTGGGGCACATTGCAGCGAAGAAGAGGGTGGCCCTAAAACATAAATGTGTGTGTGGAAAAGAAAGCTTGGTGTGTGGAGAAGATGGCGCCCCTGTGGGAGGGCATGAAAGGGTGGCAAGCAATCGTGACGGGGGCAATTAAAGGAGAAGCATTTTTATGCCTAGTAACAGCAGAGGAAATGTCAGGGCAGCGGAGCCTTATAATGGTATAGCATGTCCATGTGTAATTTACGGTTCAAACAAGGTTGTCTGATATTGTCTGAATATTTAATTGTAACCATTGGTGGTAGCGGAGGGGCTGTATATGGCGTTATACAGTTTCATGTGGGCTTTTAATTTTTTTTACTTATTAAAGCTGACCTATGTGAGAGGAATGTCCTTTTATTCAACTCTCCATGACTTGAGCTTTTCTGGCTCTGTGGGGCCATTACTGAGCATATGGTGGGGCATTACTGAGGGCTTCTGCAGCCCTAGACTTAACTTCCTATGTATGCCTGGTTTCCTGGCCACACTGAAGTGTTTTTAGCCCAGGATTTTGTCATGCAAATCACAAGTGATGAAATAAAAAGGAAACTAAAACTGTCTGGGGAGCTGATTTAAAGTGAAAAAATGCATCTATGGTAAACAACATCTACATTTTCCTGAGCGTTTTCTGGGTCCCACACCATATTTAGATTCAGGTGCAGATTCAGGTTCAGGTTCTGTGGTTTTGCTTTGACAACTGCATACCTCCCAAGTGTCCTGATTGGACTGTCACTCTTTAGAGTCCATGTCCCCCTGTCCCTCGTTGTTCTCATTTGTCCCTCTTTGAGGTGTAACATGCAGATCTGCAGCAATTTATGATTCATTTGCCTATTTAAAATGTTGTTGTTTTAACTGTTATTATAACCTATAACCTATCCATCCCTCAATGAGGGGGTGTGACCTAATTTAACAAATGTCCCTCTTTCCCACCCTGAAAAGCTGGTATGTATGCAACTGGCAGAGCATCTCCTAGTTACTGATCTGTGTTTCTTGACTTGCTTACGCTCTGCGATTGGATTTGCCATGTGGCAAAGGTTATTTAGGTTTCTTGACTCCTATCCACTGTTAATCCCTATACTAGATGTAGGACATGGATCTAGTGTGTCAGCTATTGATGGACGGTGTCAGTTAGCAACTGTTAGACAGAGGCAGGAATGATTAGAGCCATCTTGGTCAGACAACAATGCTAAGATTGATCCTGTGCAATTAGTGAAAAAGACACAAGGTGGTGATAGTGAGAGTAGAGATATAGCTAGAATAGGACTTAATTAGGTCAAAAGGTTAAATGTAGAGAAAGCTAGATAAAAAAGTAGCAGATAGATCTGGTTCAGGCTTAGAAGAGATCGAGGGCAAATGTCAAGTTTGTCAACTGACATGTGAGACATGTGAGGGGCGGGTAACTGCGAAAGAGCTGGGGCTTCACCGCAGTTAGATCTGGTCAAAGCAGGCTTAGAAAGGATCCCTGACAAATGTCAAGTTTGTCGAAAGGCATGTGAGACATGTGCAGGGTAGGTAACAGGGGTAGAGCAGGGGCTTGACGAACGGTAATGAGGGAATAAGCCCAGCCAGGACCCAGTGTCTTGTACTTCTAGGCTAGTGCTAGACCAGATTAAGGGTGTTCATGGCAGGGCTGTGGAGTTGGAAAGCGAAAGCCTGACTCCAACTCCTTTACAAATGGCCAACTTTTCAGTGTGGGGAAAAAGGAACAATTGTTAAATTAAGCCCCGTCCCCTCATTGAGGGATGGATAAATAATAGGGTGTAACAGTTACAAGAATCTAAATACTTTGAACAGGAGAATGAATCATTTATTGATGCAGATGTATATTATACCTAAAGAAGGACAGAGAAGAACAACGAGGGACACGGGGACATGGACTAAAAAGAGGGACAGTCCCTTCAAATCAGGGACAGTTGGGAGGTATGCTTGTGGGCAGTAAACAAGGTTCTATGGAGGCCTCCATGAGGCGGAATAAGATGAGATGGAATAACTTGCTACCCACCATTGGTCAGTATGAATATGTCAGCACTGCATTGAGGAGCTGCAGGTGAGTATAGACTTTTTTGTTCCTGCCTGGACAATACTGTGCCTTTAAAGAGGACCAAAACCCAGGATAGCCTACTGGGTGGGTTTTGGTCCTCTTTAAATATCTGTAAATGTTTGCATTTGTAACAAAGGGCCTTGGAGCAGCAAGAAGATACAGAGTATCGAGGCTTGGAGAACTCAATATCGAACACCCTGCTGCTGCCGTGCCTATCACTGAAACATAAAATATATTTTGATTAATGTTTCTAAACTTTCTATGACGATACATTCATTATACATTATTGCAAAGAGACTTTTTATTATGCTGGAGTCGGTGCCTTTTTTTCTGACTCCGACTCCATGCAGAGGAGGGCTGTGGGGTAGAGGGATGCCGAGTAGGGCTGTGGGGTAGAGGGATGCAGAGGAGGGCTGTGGAGTAGAGGGATGCCGAGTAGGGCTGTGGGGTAGAGGGATGCAGAGGAGGGCTGTGGTGTAGAGGGATGAAGAGGAGGGCTGTGGTGTAGAGGGATGAAGAGGATGGCTGTGGGGTGGAGGGATGCAGAGGAGGGCTGTGGGGTAGAGGGATGCAGAGGAGGGCTGTGGGGTAGAGGGATGCAGAGGAGGGCTGTGGGGTAGATAGATGCAGAGGAGGGCTGTGGGGTAGAGGGATGCAGAGGAGGGCTGTGGAGTAGAGGAATGCAGAGGAGGGCTGTGGGGTGGAGGGATGCAGAGGAGGACTGTGGGGTAGAGGGAGGCAGAGGAGGACTGTGGGGTGGAGGGATGCAGAGGAGGGCTGTGGGGTAGAGGGATGAAGAGGATGGCTGTGGGGTAGAGGGATGCAGAGGAGGGCTGTGGGGTAGAGGGATGCAGAGGAGGGCTGTGGGGTAGAGGGACGCAGAGGAGGGCTGTGGGGGTAGAGGGAGGCAGAGGAGGGCTGTGGGGTAGAGGGATGCAGAGGAGGGCTGTGGGGTAGAGGGATGCAGAGGAGGGCTGTGGGGTAGAGGGATGCAGAGGAGGGCTGTGGGGTAGAGGGAGGCAGAGGAGGACTGTGGGAAGGAGGGATGCAGAGGAGGGCTGTGGGGTAGAGGGATGCAGAGGAGGGCTGTGGGGTAGAGGGATGCAGAGGAGGGCTGTGGGGTAGAGGGATGCAGAGGAGGGCTGTGGGGGTAGAGGGAGGCAGGGGAGGGCTGTGGGGTAGAGGGATGCAGAGGAGGGCTGTGGGGTAGAGGGATGCAGAGGAGGGCTGTGATGTAGAGGGATGCAGAGAAGGGCTGTGGGGTAGAGGGATGCAGAGAAGGGCTGTGGGGTAGAGGGAGGAAGAGGAGGGCTCTGGGGTAGAGGGAGGAAGGGGAGGGCTCTGGGGTAGAGGGAGGAAGAGGAGGGCTGTGGGGTAGAGGGAGGAAGAGGAGGGCTGTGGGGTAGAGGGATGCAGAGGAGGGCTGTGGTGTAGAGCGAGGCAGAGGAGGGCTGTGGAGTAGAGGGATGCAGAGAAGGGCTGTGGGGTAGAGGGAGGAAGAGGAGGGCTCTGGGGTAGAGGGAGGAAGGGGAGGGCTCTGGGGTAGAGGGAGGAAGAGGAGGGCTGTGGGGTAGAGGGAGGAAGAGGAGGGCTGTGGGGTAGAGGGAGGCAGAGGAGGGCTGTGGTGTAGAGCGAGGCAGAGGAGGGTTGTGGTGTAGAGGGAGGCAGAGGAGGGCTGTGGAGTAGAGGGATGCAGAGGAGGGCTGTGGGGTAGAAAGATGCACAGGGCAAATGCGGCATGCCAACACTGCTCGAAGCCCAACACTAGCCATGAAGCACACAGGGAAGTGTGTGTGTGTGTGTGTGTGTGTGTGTGTGTGTGTGTGTGTGTGGGGGGGGGGGGGGGGGGGCATGGGCTGGCCAGAGGCAGGTGATACCCCGTGCTGATGTTTTGCTGATAATAATAAGGGTAAAAGCTCTGGTATAGGATTATACTGATGATACGTCACTGTGTGATTGCCCACTGACACATCTCGGCGGACCGTGGGACAGCGCTGAGGAACTGTTTTCTCTCATTGCTGCTTCCTGTGAAGATCTCACTTCCACATGTGGCATTCTGCAAGAAGTTTCTAAGAACAGTAGACACTGCTGGTTTCACTGAATGTCATATGTGTATTAATATATATTGTATATGAATGATGTCACTTGCTGTACAACATCTATGTCCATTCATCATCGGTGACACATTTTTTGTATGGTTGGTAAGGGTGACACATATAGGCGCATTCACTATAAGGCAAAAACCAAACAAAGTAAACTGAATCCCAGCAAGAAAAAACATTTCCCTTTACCATAATCATTAATGCGGACCTCCAGTCAAAAACAAAGTAAATTGCTCTACTATCTCCCCACCGCTCTGATGATCCGTGGCGTAAGCTGTTTGAGAGGCCTTAACTCCATGCAGATGTCGTGCTCCTAAACTACATGGAAGCGACCATCTTGCTACACATCTGACAGTCCTGCTTACTCATGAGCATGAAGGGGGAGCTGTGCCAGCAGCAGCCCAAACCAAACTTCGAAATATATATACCTCATTCACACCTGTCAGGTAACGGCAGACCCAGTGGTGGCGCAAAAGAAATACAACAATGCCGCCTACAGCCACCTCTTCAGGGGGGCAGAACAGAAGAACACACTATGGTGCAGAAAACGCGAACATATGTTCATATTTCATGCAGTAACGCATGGGCTTTGCATTTGTGGCACCATAGATTTTAATGGAGATTTTTTTATAACGCTGGCGCAAACACGAACGCAAACAAAGCAAGCAAAAACGTGAACACAAAATGGAATCCCTACCATAAATAATGCTGCGTAAGCGCACGCGGCAAACGCGGCAAACACACCGTACAGGTGTGTACGTAGCCTTATATTCATACCTGTCTGACACATGTTTGCGGTGTGCGTTATACATTAGTGTTTGCGGTAGGGATTCCATTTCTTATATGTCTTTGCACCTGCGTTATTATAAAAATCCAGTTTCCGGCTCCTATGTCCTGCCTTCCTGTCTATTGAATTCCCATAAAATCTATGTTTAAGCAAAACACATGCGTTACCGCATGAAATATGAATATGCATTTGCGGTTGCGGCACCATAGACTTATAATAGGGTGTGTTTGCTAGGACTAGGCAGGACTTTTTGAGGCCGCGTTTTTTTGCTGTACCGCTGCGTCTGCTGCAAATAAATAAATGAATGAAGCAGGTGTGACAGGTGTGAATGAGGGCTAAATCATGCAACTGCCACAGAGCATTCAGGCAGAAAATGTATCTGCAATATGTCTAGGAGATCACTGTTGTTAGCAGAGCAATGATGAGTCATCAAAGCAGATTGCTTAAAGAAGAACAACAAACCCGACACACTTTTTAGGGGTGTTGTTCCTCTCAGTGGGGGCATCCCAAAGTGGGATTCTCTGGTGTCTGTATGCTCCTAGGTCAATCAGTTTCCTGACAGAGGGATATTGTTAAATTAGTCCACGCCCCCCTTTTGAGGGATGCATAGGATATAGGATGTAACAGTTAAAACAATATAAACACTTTAATTAGGCAAATGAATCATTTATTGCTGCAGATCTGCATGTTAAACCTCAAAGAGGGACAAATGAGAACGAGGGACAGGGGGACATGGACTCAAAAGAGGGACAGTCCCTCCAAATCAGGGACACTTGCGAGGTATGCAAAATCCCCGGAGCTACCTATGAACACAATGTACTTTCAGTTCCCTAAAATGGAATTAGACAATAAATAAACTCCCTGGATAATGAGACCCGCCCAGGTAGTTTGAACTCTATTATTTTAACATGCTCCCGGAATGTTAAAGAAATAAATTGCCCTTAAGATTCCATCCGGGAAGTTGCAAAGATCCGGTAAAGCAGGTTCATGCTGGATAAGCTGAGGCTCACATGGTGGATCGCGTCAGACAGGGCCGGCGTCAGCACCCAGCAAGCCCGGTCAGCTGCCGAGGACCCCCAGGTGGGCCCACTGGCAGCTGGAACAATACTGTAGGAAAAAAAAAAACTTTTACTAACCTGCGGCCGTGATCCCTCGTATTTCGCCTTCTCCTCACCACGGAAGAGCCAGTGGGGGCAATCGGAGGCCCCGCCGGTGAAGAGGAAACCCGTCGGGGCCTCCAATCGCCTCCCCCCCGTCATCTATGACGTCATCTCACACCCGCCCCAAGAGGCACAGTAGCACCTGGCGAGTGGAAGTAAGAGGGTTGATGACGGCTGCCGGGAGATCGTTGGCGGGGTATCACAGCCCCAACACCGCCTTCACCGATCACCCGGCAAATGTCATCAGAGCTTCGTGGGACAGGATCGCCAGGGGACAGCAGAGGATCGGAGGTGAGTAAAAAAAAAAACTATAAAATGTAATTTTTTTCTATGTGTGTGCCTTAGTAAACTATTAACCCATTGTGAACTGGTAAGGAGTCCATGAGACCCCTATACCAGTTCACAAGGCTTAGGGGCTGGCAAGTGCGGGTTTGTAGCCTGCAGGGCGGGGGGCACAGAGGCTGGTCCTTGCACCCTGTTCTATGCCATGGAATTTATAGACCTCTGAACTGCGACTCTCCACCATAAAGGGGCCCACTGAGACCATGCCACCGGAGGGCCTACATAAACCTGGAGCCGGCCCTGGCATCAGAAATAAGATAGAAATCACGACCACAAATATATATACCGGTATACATTTATTTATATAGTTCTATTGCATAAACAATTTGTAACTCCCCAGCCACATGTCCATACCTCCAGTGGCGAATGGGGCCAAAAATTTGTCCTGGATTTTAACAGCCCTGTCCCTAGACGGACGAGGTCGAGGCTATAGCATTGGGACTGGGGTTCCTTAGCTGAGAGGGGGACTAATGTTGCAGGGATTGAATGTGGGTGTTCAAAGCAGCAGCCCAACTGGCCCCAAAGAAGTGCGGACCACTGGGCATTGTCCCTGGTCTCCCTATGGCCAGTCCGCCCCTGCCTACTTCTTTGCTAAGCTCACCTAATTGTAGACCTGAGTGACAGTGGGACTTGAGTGACCAGTATAGTCACACTATTGCACGGGATTGGGTGACTCATTGTCACTCACTTAATGTCCTAGAGCCAGCTTTCGGCAGATGGCTGCTCCACATTGAGGTTTTTTTAAATGTTATGTTATTGCCCAAATCGGGCTTAGCACAGGTTGAGGGAGGGGCACGTAGTGTGTTACAAAATCATTGGGATTCCTATTTCATTAACAAAATAAGCAATTACTTAATAACATGAGCAACTAAACAATTAATAAATTAATTAAAGCAATATACCTATACACAAGAGAATTTATCACCCAAATTTTCACCACACACACCAAGTGAGGAGCACCTCTCTTCAAGTGGACAAAAATCCTGCTTCACTCTAATCCCAGATAATGGCGCCGGTTTTAGCTGTAAAGCTCCGCCTCCTCCATTCATTGCCCCCGCTGTGTGTGGTAATGATGTCATTGCCACACCTATGCAATGTCTGATCACCTGTCATATTACAGAGAGGGACAGCAAAAAAAACAGTGTTCCAGGACTATTTGCAAAGCAAAAATATCCATTTCTAGTTTTACACCCTAAGAAGGGAGCATCTGTAGGGGCTTTGGTCAAATGTATTTCACAAGTTCAGTGGGTTTCAGTCAGCTTTAACAATACATCCAGTCAACCCCTTCAACTGGACATTCACTCCATGGGTGAACTACCTCCCAATTAATTGAGGATCCTGTTTTTTTAAACAGGTGTGGGAACCCTTTATATGTTTCCCACACCCTGTACATACAGATTGCTCACATTAAAAACCATCCTACCTGCATCTACTGCATGTTATGAGCCTTTAAACATCCAAGATGGAGGACCATGGAGTCTCAGGCTGCCTGCAGACAGGAAGTGCCACTTTGCATTCTGGGATTGCTGTCCTTTTCCTGACCCCCAGCACTGCTCTGTCTGTGCAGAGCACAGCTATAACCGCGCATCCCTGCACTTTTCCACCCTCTCCTCTCCTCAAAGGCAGCCTAGTGGGGGAAAGAATAATAAGTAAGTGACTAACAACGTAAAATATATTAATTTTAAATGCTGGAGAATAGTTTTTTACGGGTTTGGGATTTTCATTAAATAATGCTGAAGGTTTAAGCACTTAAAACTGAAGTGCAATAAATAAAATGTGCTGGCACCATACAACAGTCCTAATGAGAATGCAATAGAGACATTGCTTTTGACATTTTTCCAGAACTACTCATCAAACTCTGCAGCTATATAATCAAACTAAATAGATCAGAATAACGACGGGATTGGGGGTGGCGGGTCAAGGCGACAGAATTCCTTGTGTTCATTGCAGCCACGGAACATATACATTTTAATTACATGAATAAATTAAATAATTTGTATATAGTATTTACCTAACAAAACAATTCATTAATAACATTACCAGTTTAAACAATACACTAATTAAAGCAATATACATGTATACAAGAAACTTAAATAGCTAAAGTTCTAATCAATTCATCTAGTTAGTCCTAATTAGTGGTACCAGAGTTCCCTTGTAGAGATAACCAGGCAGCAGGCACACTTTCACTCCATGGTTTCGCTACCCCCTAATACTGATCAAGAATCCTGTTTTTGTAAGCGCCTAAATCAGCAATGCAGCAAACAAGAGTCCGAATAAGAACTAAGTATTCCAAGGTTCCTGGGCAGATGCCCCTGAAAGTACCCACCAGCAGTAAAATAATCAAAGCTTGAACTAAAAACAAAAACCATAGTACCATGTGAACCTCCCAAACACACCTTCACACCTGGAAACCACCAAAATGATGAGATGACAGGACTCCTTGTATGTTCTACATCTGAAGCATTTTTATAAAATATATAATTTGAAGATTCCTTTGTGGAAGAAGCTTGCGAAGAGGGCCCTCGCCATAAAAACAGCCACGGCTGCAAACCTTATGCCTAATAATAGGATCGGGGATGGTGGAATAAAGGAGACAAGATTTCATTTGTGTTCATTGCAGCCACATGTCTGTATCTGATGCATTTTTTTTAAATGAAGAGAAAAGACTGCACGGCAACAGGATTCCTTCAAGGTGATACCTGCCACTGAAGAAAACCTGTGAAGAGGACCCATGTCTTAGAAATGGTCATGTGAGAACTGCAAACGATGGGACGGTAAGCTAGCTAATGTGCGGCCTGTTGAGCCGCCTGCTGTGGTGTTTGTGTATGTTTGCTGTGTTTATGTGGCTTACCCCTGAGCCCTTGTTCACTGGTTTCTCACAGGTGTTTGTAATTCCCTCTTTGTCTTCCCTATGAATGTATCTGTGCAGCCCTGCTTCTGAGCTAGATCATTGCATCTCTTTGTCTGCTCGTGTTTGTTCTTTCCCGCCCTTTGTGACCCACGTTTCTTTCTCTGTGTAATATGTTCTGACCCTTCTCAGTCAGTATTAGGGGTCATGTCCTTCATAGTATGTTGCCTGTACAGGAGCCTACAGCCCTTTATGTCTGTACTGCGGCCCAGACACTCTGTTGTCTGTACTGGGGCCCAGACCCTCCAATGTCTATACTGTAGCCCTTCATTGTCTGTGCTAGCTTAGACCATTGCCTACCTCCCAACTAGCTCCTATCTACTGATGCCTGCTGTACTGTACCATCTGTCCTCTGTTTTTAGTTTCCCAAGTCTGCGACCACCACAGCACTGCCAGGGGCCTAATGCACCCTCCACCATCATGCTGCCTGCATTAGTCTCCTCAGTCCCTATTCCTAAAACTAAATTTCCTGTCCTGAGTGCCCAGTTATATAACTCACCTGGGCCTGACAGGTCATTTCTGAAAACCTGTGTGCCAACTAAAGGACCACCATTAGATTTCAGCCGCATATCTGCATTGAAAGAGTGTTAAAAATAGAACAAAGGCTTAACTGTCATTAATGGGAGCAAGCACTGATTTTATGGTGCCATCTGTATGCAGCATGTACAGCCAAAGTCTAGAGCGGCATTAGTGTACATAACCTCCACTTCAGCTATTTCTAGATTGTTCCAGTACTATAAATTTAGGACCCCTATGATGAGGGCTCTTCAGCTCCCAATATTGTTGGATATACGGTATGCGTCATCAGAAATATAAGGACTCCCTGCTGGAGGATCAGTAGCCCCCCCATCAATGAATCTACACTGTTTTTAAACCTCTTACATCTTTGTTATTTACTGTTTTGCTACCAATGTTGTTTTCCATAAAAGGCTGTGATTAGAGGATGAGCTGATTAATGCTGATTAGTAAAGTAATATTTTCCTCAGACATCTCCGGTGCCTCTGATTAATCTTAGAAGGTAGGTGTACGATTGGTTTCTATGGGGCAAGATCCTCAGTAGCTTGTTTCCACAACTGATCCAGCCAGCTTGCAGAACTGTGGGATGTGTTGTAACTCATCACGGAAAGATGCGACAGAGGATCTTGCTTTGTAAGCTATATTCTGACCCTTCTCAGTCAGTATTAGGGGTCATGTCCTTCATAGTATGTTGTCTGTACAGGAGCCTACAGCCCTTTATGTCTGTACTGCGGCCCAGACACTCTGTTGTCTGTACTGGGGCCCAGACCCTCCAATGTCTATACTGTAGCCCTTCATTGTCTGTGCTAGCTTAGACCATTGCCTACCTCCCAACTAGCTCCTATCTACTGATGCCTGCTGTACTGTACCATCTGTCCTCTGTTTTTAGTTTCCCAAGTCTGCGACCACCACAGCACTGCCCGGGGCCTAATGCACCCTCCACCATCATGCTGCCTGCATTAGTCTCCTCAGTCCCTATTCCTAAAACTACATTTCCTGTCCTGAGTGCCCAGTTATATAACTCACCTGGGCCTGACAGGTCATTTCTGAAAACCTGTGTGCCAACTAAAGGACCACCATTAGATTTCAGCCGCATATCTGCATTGAAAGAGTATTAAAAATAGAACAAAGGCTTAACTGTCATTAATGGGAGCAAGCACTGATTTTATGGTGCCATCTGTATGCAGCATGTACAGCCAAAGTCTAGAGCGGCATTAGTGTACATAACCTCCACTTCTAGATTGTTCCAGTACTATAAATTTAGGACCCCTATGATGAGGGCTCTTCAGCTCCCAATATTGTTGGATATACGGTATGCGTCATCAGAAATATAAGGACTCCCTACTGGAGGATCAGTGGAGCCCCCATCAATGAATCTACACTGTTTTTAAACCTCTTACATCTTTGTTATTTACTGTTTTGCTACCAATGTTGTTTTCCATAAAAGGCTGTGATTAGAGGATGAGCTGATTAATGCTGATTAGTAAAGTAATATTTTCCTCAGACATCTCCGGTGCCTCTGATTAATCTTAGAAGGTAGGTGTACGATTGGTTTCTATGGGGCAAGATCCTCAGTAGCTTGTTTCCACAACTGATCCAGCCAGCTTGCAGAACTGTGGGATGTGTTGTAACTCATCACGGAAAGATGCGACAGAGGATCTTGCTTTGTAAGCTATATTACCATTAGAAGGAGCTGATTAAAGAAACACTTACACTATTTTAGGGTCCTCTGGGTGCTGCCACCACTGACTCTGATGTAGGGTCCTCCAGAAGCTGCCACCACTGAGGCAGTGATGTAGGATCCTCTGGTGCTGCCACCACTGCCTGTGATATAGGGTCCTCCGGGTGCTGCCACCACTGACTCTGATGTAGGGTCCTCTGGGTGCTGCCACCACTGCCTCTGATGTAGGGTCCTCTGGGTGCTGCCACCACTGCCTCTGATTTAGGGTCCTCCAGAAGCTGCCACCACTGCCTCTGATGTAGGGTCCTCTGGGTGCTGCCACCACTGACTCTGATGTAGGGTCCTCTGGGTGCTGCCACCACTGCCTCTGATGTAGGGTCCTCTGGTGCTGCCTTCACTGCCTCTGATGTAGGGTCCTCTGGGTGCTGCCACCACTGCCTCTGATGTAGGGTCCTCTGGTGCTGCCACAACTGCCTCTGATGTAGGGTCCTCTGGGTCCTGCCACCACTGCCTCTTATTTAGGGTCCTCCAGAAGCTACCACCCCTGCCTCTGATGTAGGGTCCTCTGGGTGCTGCCACCACCGCCTCTGATGTAGGATCCTCTGGGTGCTGCCACCACTGCCTCTGATGTAGGGTCCTATGGTGCTGCCACCACTGCCTCTGATGTAGGGTCCTCTGGTGCTGCCACCACTGCCTCTGATGTAGGGTCCTCTGGGTGCTGCCACCACTGCCTCTTATGTAGGGTCCTCTGGGTGCTGCCACCACTGCCTCTGATGTAGGGTCCTCCAGAAGCTGCCACCACTGCCTCTGATGTAGGGTGCTCTGGGTGCTGCCGCCACTGCCTCTGATGTAGGGTCCTCTGGGTGCTGCCACCACTGCCTCTGATGTAGGGTCCTCTGGGTGCTGCCACCACTGCCTCTGATTTAGGGTCCTCCAGAAGCTGCCCCCACTGCCTCTGATTTAGGGTCCTCCAGAAGCTGCCAGCACTGCCTCTTATGTAGGGTGCTCTGGGTGCTGCCGCCACTGCCTCTGATGTAGGGTCCTCTGGGTGCTGCCACCACCTCTGATGTAGGGTCCTCTGGGTGCTGCCACCACTGCCTCTAATGTAGTGTGCTCTGGGTGCTGCCACACTTTTGCTGCTGTGAGACTGGTAACAACAGATGGTGCAGGGCAGCCACTGCCATACTGCAATGGAGGAGCAGTGCAGTACACAATAGTCTACCGTGTAAATAAGAGCACCACACCTAGGCTATTCTTAATACCCACCTACTGTATGCACTCTCTTCACTCTTCATTCCACCATCCTGGGTTTTGTTCTGGCTCCCTGGGGTATCCCACTATGTGAAATCTCACAGGTAACCCGTAAACTCAACTTTCCAATGATCCCACCACCCATATGCAACCTGTCGGTCAGTCACCAACTTGCAATCCATTCAGCTTTTACTATTATGCTCTAAACTCAGAGAGGCCAGAATGGCTGAGTGGCCATTCTCCCGTGTACCTGCACCAGCCATTAAAAAATGGCTTCAGTGTGCACACTGTAGGATCGATCTCCAGCGAGGTTAGGTGAGTACACCGAGCAATCACCGATGATACACAAAGCGGGGGGTTCTAAGTTCAAGATGCCCTGCAAAGAGAGAGACCACTGGCCATAAAGTCTTATAGAATCTAGGCTGGTGGTTGCTCCTCTTTAATACTTTAGCCTCAGACTTTTGTTACAAATAATAAGATTTCATAGAAAGTAGTTGTATCAAGGTTGATCGCCATGGGTCTGATTGATTGTCATGGGTCTGTGCTCATCATGCTACATTCATAGTACATAGTTTATATTACTTGTGGAGCGCATGAATACCTGCACTCGGGTGGATTAATCAATGTGCTGGTGTGCCGTCGCATGATACTGAGCATTCTCGGGGCCTTTCATAAAGAGATGGCACCAGAAGGTATTCCAGTATTTATCTCTTGTGCCCCGTTCTTGTGAACATTCTGACTACAAAACATTGGCCCTTGGATTGGCTTCCTGTACACGACCCTTGCTTGCACTTGTTTGCTGACAGTCCTTTTGACTGATTTGGACTTTGTATTATCCTTTGCTTTGTTATCCTTTGCAGCTTTGTTTTACGGATTACTTTTGCTTGTTGCTTTTTGACTCTTTCCCCTTATATCTGGCTATGTTTGACCACCCCCCTGCTGCTAAGTGCCGCTGTACCATCTGGACCAAAAAACCACTGCCCAAGACCTTGACTCTAGAAGCTCTCAAATAGCACACCTATCCTCCCTTACGGTGGGTTCTAGTCTAGAACTAGGAGGGTTCCAGGGCCATCCTTGCCGCGCAGTGGGAAGCCCCCTTTTTTTCTTTCTCACACTTTCTCTTCCCTTTCTGTCCTTTCTTTCTCTACTTTACCTATATTTTTACACATTTATTTATAGTTTATATTCCCTTTACAGGCACTGCCCAACTTTCTTCCCAGCTTAGCCCCTTTGGGAACTATAGTGCCATTTAGTGCCATCCATGCTATTTGAAGCGAAGTATCTATGCTAAGCTATACCGACATAGACTTGTACAGAAATATATTAGCCTCCAATATGTGCGTTCTCTCAAGCTTTAAAGTGGACCAAAACCCATGATTTTGACTATTCTGGGTCTTGGTCCTTTCCCCGATTGGGGATGTCCCGAATGTGTGAAACCCCAAGATTGCTGATGCTGGCGGCGCATCCCCCGCTTCCCTCAAACAGGGAGCGTGTCCACGCCGGCCATTCACAAATGCCTGTCGCGGGCACGTGCCCTGCTATAGGGATAGCGGGGATGCGGCCGTGGCCACCGGTAGACAAGGTAAGTATATGGGCCTACCTGAGGGGTTTCACACAGCGGGACATCACGATTTTGGATGTCCCGGGAGGAGGGAATAGATCGGCCTGGGAATCTTATAGATTCCTAGGCCGATCAGCGTGCGTCTTGGTTTTTCGTCCGTTTTTGTAGTGTATATTTTTCGTTCCAAAACAACGTCCTTAAGTAAATGAGTTTTATGGAAGCAGTTTTCACTATCACAATCTGTTGCAATTGACAACCATACACCAATTCTGTGCACCAAAAAGAGAGAAGTGAGTCCTCTACACACAGAATACTACTTCTATGGCTGTGGCTGAGGTGAGGGAGATCACTTACACTTACAGATGTCCAGCAACAGTGTTCTGCGTGTACAGGGCTCCCTTCTCTGGTCTTGTAGATCTTGGTGTACAGTTGCCAATAGCAGCATATTGGAGGTAGAAAAAACTTCTTTAATAAAACACACTTGCTAACATAAGAAAAAAATAAATAAAAATCTTGATAAGCTCAGGTCTTTTGGCACAAAGTATACACTTTCACAAATGAAGGGGGCGTTATCTTTTAAGTAAACTTTGAACACATGGGAAAAGGTTGGTTCCTGATCTATAAAGTACAGTACATTGAGCATTTTGCACACAAGAATCCAACCTTCTGAAATATGGACCATTGTTACTGACTAGTTGCTCTCTGTACTGAGCTTTTTTTGAAGCATTTTTGAAAAAATGTAGTTAAAAAAAAGAATCTGTAATATATTATACATAACAATGGGATTAAAAATTGCATTATTTCCATAAATTGCCCTGTGGTGACTTTGGCTGAAGGTTTGCAAAATCAAAAAAAGGTTTGTCCATGTACGGAGGGCCCCACTGCTACCCATAGCTTTGTTGCCGGCCCCGCAGCCCATCAGACCAAAGACTGAAAAGCCTCCTGGACCAGACCATAACCCAAAGGTTGGTGGAGGCCTCGGGGTGCACGCCCCTTCCTCCCAAATCATAATCCAACCCTGACTGTATGAAATAAAATGAAAATTGCAACAATTAGTGGGGAATCCTTTAGTACAGAGTGTTTTCTTCTAGTTGTATTTATAGAATAAAGGAAGTGCTTCCGTGGTGCAACGGCAATTTCAAAACCTGAGACTGGAAACTGATCAGTAAGTGTGAGGAGATGGTGAGTGTGTTTGTATGATGCTGTAGAGATATAAGTGTGAAAGCTCCCCCTCTGCTTTCATAACTCACACCCGGCCCCCGAGTCAGGGGAAGGTGAGCAGCCTGGGTGCAGGAGATTCCAGCTTTGCTCACCATAATTTTTCCTCGTCACCATGGGTGGACTGGCCAATGGGAACACAGAGGGACTCGCAGGACTCTTTTCCCAGCGCTGACTCGTAATGAAGGTATTACGGGTGGTCTGGGAGGTTATCTGCAAGGGGGGCTCAAGCATTCTGGATGCCCCCTTCCCCCGAGCTTGCTGTGATGAACAGACAGCGGGACCAACACCGCTAATGAAAAACGGGTGTTGGTCCAGTTTAATCTGTTAGCCTTGGCTGGTTTGAATGGGCCAATAAGCCCCTGTATATTAGAATGTGGAATGTGCTCTTTCAATCATGTGAATTTCACATGTTGCGTACTTATCCATTAACTGCCCACCACGTGAATTTCACATGCCTGGCATTTACCTTGTTTGCACCCAAAAAAAAAGCTCACTTCTGTTCGGGATCCTGTCCGGAATCTCCTCTTCCCCCGCGGGCCCCACCCAGGGTCTTCAGGGGTACAGAAAACACCCATTTCCTGCCCCGCACATTGCCTTCTGCCTGCTAACTCTTAACCACAGGGAGTGGCCTTTTAGACGCCCCATTACCTGCCCGGGGGGGGGGGGGGGGTGCAGAAGAGCCTGCGACCCACGTGGGCTGGTAGCCTTCAGGACCAGGGGCCAGCTGCTTGGCCTCTGCGCCCTTGTCTGCCAGCCCCCATGGCTGATGTCCGAGCTGGTTTTGCTTGGAGAGGGGGGAGCCCACGCCATTTCATAAAAAAAGTTTAATAATATAAAATATAGTGATAGTGCGCATTCTAGTTAGTTGTATTTCATTTGAAAATCTCATAAAACGCCTCTTGGGCAGGAATGGGTGTCTACTGATACATATGTGGAACCTTTGAAATAGGAAGGAATGGGGCATTTACACAATAAAGTTGTCTTTTAAAAACGCAGCAAATTAAAAAATAATAATTTTATTTATTTTTTTTACATATTGCACAAAAAGATGAGAAAACACTGAAAAAATGACAAACAAAACCTTTCGACTTGTTAAAGCCCAGACTCTGATGAAAAAATAAAAATATATATATTTATGGGAAATCTCTGAAAACTCTTGCAAAAATTACAGTTAAACTTATACAGTGCAAAATGGTGAAAAATGGTCGAGCCTCAGAAGGCGACAAAGACTCGAGGCAGGCCAGCAGCTTGGTTAAAGCAGGCCAAAACCTTTATCGGCCAGTGACTCTTGTATGCACTGTGAGGTCACCAGAAGGTGAGTTTTTGTGGGTGATTCCAGGAAAATATACAGTGGGGCATCACAAATGAGGAAGAGGAACAATACCTAAAAGAGTGAAAATAACAGTTATTGTGAGTCTATCAAACCCCATGGCTGGGGGGAAAACTGGGAAGCCCTGGCAGATAGGGAGACCCCAGCCCTAGAGTGCTGTTTCAAACCCACTGGTCCCCCCATAATCATACCTTTCCAGTGATTCTAGCACATGTGCTGACTGTAACAGGATCCCCTGTATCCCAACAGCTAATTTATGCACACCTCCTGCCATGTGTACCTGCGGTAGCCATTAAACAAGTACAACACCCATTTATCCCTGTGTGGAGGGCATCCATATTGCTGGTGCCTCTTGTGCTGTAATGCCCCCTAAAAGAAAAACATTTCTGTAAGAAATGCCAGGCCAGTGGCTGAGGGTGTAAGGAGCGAGGGGGGTTCTTGGACCTAGGGTAAGGCAATTCAGGTGGGTGTCTAGTGTGGGGTGAGGTGCACTTATCTACGACTAAGGACCCCAGCAGTCCAAAACGCGTAAGCTTTGCATGGCATTCTTTACATTCGCCAGGGTTGGACATTGTTTTTAGCTGCTCTTTTTTGGATATGGAGATAATGTTTTAAGCATCTTTATTAAAGTATTTGGACTTTTAGGAGTGCTGACTTTTGCTTTTTTCTATGTATATCTTGGGGCTTAGGGACTCCCCTTTGTCTTGCACCCTTGGAACCCAGAGTGCGTTTACTGAGTGAGGTGCACTTACTTCTGCAACACTGAATCCCAGAATAAAACGACACCTTTCTTTATTCAGTTAGTTACACTTCCAGATGTTACACTATTCATCAGCCGGGCAGGTAAAACTTCCACATCAGCAGAAAGACATCAATAGCATGGCCCAGTATTCAGGCTTCTCCTCTATAGCTGACGAGCAGGGCACCACTGTTCTTATATCCTTTTAGCTTGACCCCTCTAGGTAGACTTTAGACTGCCATGATTTTTCTTCTTCTTCAGCTACTTGGTCTGCTTTCCCTTCTATGCTGGCTTCTCCTCCTGCTGGTATCTTGGCGCTCCTTATCTCCCCTTATCTCCTCAGATGGATCTGACTTCTAGAACAGAAAGCAGGTTCCTCTTTACAGATGTAGCCACCCTTACCGTTTCCCACGTCTTAACACAATTGGTTATGTGGAACTGGTGAAGATATCTTATCTAGCTATTGTGTTGAAATTCAATACCCTGGCAATTTGTAAAAGGCTGTTATTCAGTGTTATTGACACCAGGAAGAGCAGGAGAACATGGTCAATCATAACTTCTGTATTTTAAAGTGGAATAAAAGCCACACATGGCGCCCTGGAATTTAAAAGATTCCAGGGCTGGTTGCAGGCTTTCCCCTGGGACATCCTGAATTGCTTACCTTTCCCTAGGCCAACGGCACATGTGCAGGCTCTTGTCCAGTGAGGGGTGCGTGTCGCCGCATCCCCAGCAGCGTGTCATTCAATCTCACTGTCGCATGCCCTGCATCCTCGGGCTGTGCATGCACTCCTGCCCCCAGCTGTGGGAGCGTGCCTTTTGGGGATGCTGGCAGCTCGCGCTCCCCATTGAAGCCATTGAGAGCTTTTTGTCGAATGACATAGTCATGGCAGATGGCTTTCATTGAACAAGAGCCTGCACATGCACCATTGGGCCATGGATAGGTAAGTGATTACAGGCTTTTCTTGGGGGTTTCAAACAGCAGGAAAGTCAAATTTCTGTTTTTATTTTCATTTTACCTGCTTCCTGTCCACCTTCTTCACTACACTACTTCCAACCAATGGCAGAGCATGTCCTGTTGCTTTGCCCTCTATTTACCTTTGTCCTTCTGTTATTAAGGGGCACTCTAACCTATTCAAAACTTCTCTCATTCCTTAGGCAACACAGTCATTGAACGGTTTGAAGGAGCAATGCGCCTATTACACTTTACACATTACTGAAACTCACCAATACAGTGTCTCTCCAGGCTACTTCTTTTGAGAGGGCTCTAACCTTTAATAATTCTAGATACTCACCTTTACCCCCGGCTACATTTCAATTTTCCTCAGCAGAATTGAACCCCGAAATTGGCCACCGGTGACAGATATCCAAAAGCAACCTGTGGACTATGTGACCACTGTGGAAAATTACAGGGCTCGATTTCACCAGAGGAGCAATTCGAAAGATCAGATATTTTTTTACCAGGCTTTAAAGAAATGGGGGGCATCAGCAATCAGGATGTCCCCTTGCTGCATGGAACAACACCAATACCTATTTTGTTAAAAATGGCTGTTGTTCTGGTTTAATGGGTGTTGTTCTCCATTCATTCAGCTTTCTATGTAGCCCTTGGTTGCAGGAAAGACGCACATGGACCACAAAGGCCCCAAAGGTAATAGACAAAACCCGTATTGGTGAGTTTACCGTTGACCCCGGGAGATTGACACAGTGGTGCAGCCTGGTTTTGGATGCCCCGTGGGCAGGCTAGTAGCAGAGGATGCAAAGGCAGCAGATACACTGGGGCCCATGAGAGTAGGAGGACCCATCATGATTGCTCTGCCTCATTTGCTAACAGCCGTGTACCCACCCACATTACATTATATGTTAAAAAGTGCCTTATAAAAACTAGCTCTTGTTCTAATATAGGGACTCTAATTTATTGCTGCCCAGGACCTCATAGCCTTGAATTATGTCTCTAGCTGTAGGGGTTTATGAATAAACTAAAGGTAAAAAAAAGGGAATTTCAAATCATTTAAAAATGAAGAACTCCATAAAATGTGTCACAAGAAGGAAACATAAAAAAAGAGGAATTCCGGCTCATGTTAGAAGCAAACGGACAAACAAATGAAGTTCCGCTGCTTTTGCATACAATATCTGAAGGAAATGTCAAGTATAGGGACTGTGGAGATGATGTCATCGAAGTAATGGCATCAGGCTGCCTGAGAGTGCCGGTGCGGATGGTGTTGGTGGTAAAACATATAAATAAACTGGAGTTACTTACTCATCCCATAGACTTGGGTGGGTGGAAATTATTTTAGACACTTTAAAGGAGAACTCTGGACAAACATAAAAAAAATCTGTATTTCAGTAGCGTGTATACATACAAGGGGTTATACGATGTTCGCCGCTGTGTGCGACTTTTGCAATATTTGCGGGGGAAGGGGAAAACAGCGTCTAATGTAGCTCAACTTATGGTGGCGAACACCAGTAACAACTGATTTTTACATGGAATTTTGCAGTGTTTGGACCGAAATGTGTTGGTGAAAAATATTTACTTTGCAAAATGATTTGGCGAATGACGGCGATTTGCTGTGGCGGATTTTATTTAGAAAAACCTAAAATCTTGCTGAGAACACACTTTTACAGCATATGTCGACATGGGAGGAGTCTTGGTTGTTTGAAAAGATCTATAAAAAAAATGGAATGACAAATATAAATGTAATGTGAATACAGTATCATTAGTTGTTTTGCACACAACCTGTCTGACGTTCACGCTCGAAAATAAAGATAAATGTGCTAAAAAGACGTTAAGTGGCAATCTCTCCTCGAATAAAATTGATTCCTATGGGGTTTGCCACTGAAAGTTGGCAATCAGAAAAAGTTTTCACCAGAATTCGCCAAGAGAATTCAACTGCAAGTAAATACTGAAAACACGGACATCGCCACGGGCATATGCCACATTTGGTTCTGTGCTTATAACACTATTATCCAGCATCTGCCTCCTGCATCAGCACCATTCCCCTGTACCAGTGCACCTTCCAGCATCCACATTATTCTCCTGCATCAGCAATGTTCTCTTGCATCAGTCAGCAGCATCTTCCTGCATCACATCGTTCTTAAGCATAAGCACCATTCTCCAGCATCACACCATTCTCCAGCATCACACCATTCTCCAGCATCACACCATTCTCCAGCATCACACCATTCTTCAGCATCACACCATTCTCCAGCATCACACCATTCTCCAGCATCACACCATTCTCCAGCATCACACCATTCTCCAGCATCACACCATTCTACAGCATCAGCACCATTCTACAGCATCACACCATTCTCCAGCATCACACCATTCTCCAGCATCACACCATTCTCCAGCATCACACCATTCTCCAGCATCACACCATTCTCCAGCATCAGCACCATTCTACAGCATCACACCATTCTCCAGCATCACACCATTCTCCAGCATCACACCATTCTCCAGCATCACACCATTCTCCAGCATCACACCATTCTACAGCATCAGCACCATTCTACAGCATCACACCATTCTCCAGCATCACACCATTCTACAGCATCAGCACCATTCTCCAGCATCACACCATTCTCCAGCATCACACCATTCTCCAGCATCACACCATTCTCCAGCATCACACCATTCTCCAGCATCACACCATTCTCCAGCATCACACCATTCTCCAGCATCAGCACCATTCTCCAGCATCAGCACCATTCTCCAGCATCAGCACCATTCTCCAGCATCACACCATTCTCCAGCATCACACCATTCTCCAGCATCAGCACCATTCTCCAGCATCACACCATTCTCCAGCATCACACCATTCTCCAGCATCACACCATTCTCCAGCATCACACCATTCTCCAGCATCACACCATTCTCCAGCATCACACCATTCTCCAGCATCAGCACCATTCTCCAGCGCCACACCATTCTCCAGCATCACACCATTCTCCAGCATCACACCATTCTCCAGCGCCACACCATTCTCCAGCATCAGCACCATTCTCCAGCATCACACCATTCTCCAGCGCCACACCATTCTCCAGCATCACACCATTCTTCAGCATCACACCATTCTCCAGCGCCACACCATTCTCCAGCATCACACCATTCTCCAGCATCACACCATTCTCCAGCGCCACACCATTCTCCAGCATCACACCATTCTCCAGCATCACACCATTCTCCAGCATCACACCATTCTCCAGCATCACACCATTCTCCAGCATCAGCACTATTCTCCAGCATCAGCACCATTCTCCAGCATCACACCATTCTCCAGCATCACACCATTCTCCAGCATCAGCACCATTCTACAGCATCAGCACCATTCTCCAGCATCACACCATTCTCCAGCATCACACCATTCTCCAGCATCAGCACTATTCTCCAGCATCACACCATTCTCCAGCGCCACACCATTCTCCAGCATCACACCATTCTCCAGCATCACACCATTCTCCAGCATCACACCATTCTCCAGCGCTACACCATTCTCCAGCATCACACCATTCTCCAGCATCAGCACCATTCTCCAGCGCCACACCATTCTCCAGCATCACACCATTCTCCAGCATCGCACCATTCTCCAGCATCACACCATTCTCCAGCGCCACACCATTCTCCAGCATCACACCATTCTCCAGCATCAGCACCATTCTCCAGCGCCACACCATTCTCCAGCATCACACCATTCTCCAGCATCAGCACCATTCTCCAGCGCCACACCATTCTCCAGCATCACACCATTCTCCAGCATCACACCATTCTCCAGCATCACACCATTCTCCAGCATCACACCATTCTCCAGCGCCACACCATTCTCCAGCATCACACCATTCTCCCGCATCACACCATTCTCCAGCATCACACCATTCTCCAGCATCACACCATTCTCCAGCTCACACCATTCTCCAGCATCACACCATTCTCCAGCATCACACCATTCTCCAGCATCACACCATTCTCCAGCATCAGCACCATTCTCCAGCATCAGCACCATTCTCCAGCATCACACCATTCTCCAGCATCACACCATTCTCCAGCATCACACCATTCTCCAGCATCACACCATTCTCCAGCATCACACCATTCTACAGCATCACACCATTCTCCAGCATCACACCATTCTCCAGCATCTCACCATTCTCCAGCATCACACCATTCTCCAGCGCCACACCATTCTCCAGCATCACACCATTCTATAGCATCACACCATTCTCCAGCATCACACCATTCTCCAGCATCACACCATTCTACAGCATCAGCACCATTCTACAGCATCACACCATTCTACAGCATCAGCACCATTCTACAGCATCAGCACCATTCTCCAGCATCACACCATTCTCCAGCATCACACCATTCTCCAGCATCACACCATTCTCCAGCATCACACCATTCTCCAGCATCACACCATTCTACAGCATCACACCATTCTACAGCATCACACCATTCTACAGCATCACACCATTCTACAGCATCACACCATTTTCCAGCATCACACCATTCTCCAGCGCCACACCATTCTACAGCATCACACCATTCTCCAGCGCCACACCATTCTCCAGCGCCACACCATTCTCCAGCATCACACCATTCTCCAGCATCACACCATTCTCCAGCATCACACCATTCTCCAGCATCACACCATTCTCCAGCATCACACCATTCTACAGCATCAGCACCATTCTACAGCATCAGCACCATTCTCCAGCATCACACCATTCTCCAGCATCACACCATTCTACAGCATCAGCACCATTCTCCATCATCACACCATTCTCCAGCATCACACCATTCTCCAGCATCACACCATTCTCCAGCATCACACCATTCTCCAGCATCACACCATTCTCCAGCATCACACCATTCTACAGCATCAGCACCATTCTACAGCATCACACCATTCTACAGCATCAGCACCATTCTCCAGCATCACACCATTCTACAGCATCAGCACCATTCTACAGCATCAGCACCATTCTCCAGCATCACACCATTCTACAGCATCAGCACCATTCTCCAGCATCACACCATTCTACAGCATCACACCATTCTCCAGCACCACACCATTCTCCAGCATCTGCACCATTCTCCAGCATCACACCATTCTCCAGCATCAGCACCATTCTCCAGCATCTCACCATTCTCCAGCATCACACCATTCTCCAGCATCACACCATTCTCCAGCATCTCACCATTCTCCAGCATCACACCATTCTCCAGCATCACACCATTCTCCAGCATCACACCATTCTCCAGCATCACACCATTCTCCAGCATCAGCACCATTCTCCAGCATCACACTATTCTCCAGCATCACACCATTCTCCAGCATCACACCATTCTCCAGCATCACACCATTCTCCAGCATCACACCATTCTCCAGCATCACACCATTCTCCAGCATCACACCATTCTCCAGCATCACACCATTCTCCAGCATCACACCATTCTCCAGCATCACACTATTCTCCAGCACCACACCATTCTCTAGCATCACACCATTCTCCAGCGCCACACCATTCTCCAGCATCACACCATTCTCCAGCATCACACCATTCTCCAGCATCACACCATTCTCCAGCATCACACCATTCTCCAGCATCACACCATTCTCCAGCATCACACCATTCTACA
This sequence comes from Gastrophryne carolinensis, assembly GCA_027917425.1. Taxonomy (NCBI): domain Eukaryota; kingdom Metazoa; phylum Chordata; class Amphibia; order Anura; family Microhylidae; genus Gastrophryne; species Gastrophryne carolinensis. Next base: position 30,019,381 of record CM051235.1, on the reverse strand, counting down.
GCATCACACCATTCTACAGCATCACACCATTCTCCAGCATCACACCATTCTCCAGCATCACACCATTCTCCAGCATCAGCACCATTCTCCAGCATCACACCATTCTCCAGCGCCACACCATTCTCCAGCATCAGCACCATTCTCCAGCATCACACCATTCTCCAGCATCACACCATTCTCCAGCATCACACCATTCTCCAGCATCACACCATTCTCCAGCATCACACCATTCTCCAGCATCTCACCATTCTCCAGCATCACACCATTCTCCAGCATCGCATCACACCATTCTCCAGCATCAGCACCATTCTCCAGCATCACACCATTCTGCATCACACCATTCTCCAGCATCACACCATTCTCCAGCATCACACCATTCTCCAGCATCACACCATTCTCCAGCATCACACCATTCTCCAGCATCTCACCATTCTCCAGCATCGCACCATTCTCCAGCATCATACCATTCTCCAGCATCACACCATTCTCCAGCATCACACCATTCTCCAGCATCACACCATTCTCCAGCATCGCACCATTCTCCAGCATCATACCATTCTCCAGCATCACACCATTCTCCAGCATCACACCATTCTCCAGCATCACACCATTCTCCAGCATCACACCATTCTCCAGCATCACACCATTCTCCAGCATCACACCATTCTCCAGCATCACACCATTCTCTAGCATCACACCATTCTCCAGCATCACACCATTCTCCAGCATCACACCATTCTCCAGCATCAGCACCATTCTCCAGCATCACACCATTCTCCAGCATCTCACCATTCTCCAGCATCGCACCATTCTCCAGCATCACACCATTCTCCAGCATCTCACCATTCTCCAGCATCGCACCATTCTCCAGCATCATACCATTCTCCAGCATCACACCATTCTCCAGCATCACACCATTCTCCAGCATCACACCATTCTCCAGCATCACACCATTCTCCAGCATCAGCACCATTCTCCAGCATCAGCACCATTCTCCAGCATCACACCATTCTCCAGCATCACACCATTCTCCAGCATCGCACCATTCTCCAGCATCACACCATTCTCCAGCATCACACCATTCTCCAGCATCAGCACCATTCTCCAGCATCACACCATTCTCCAGCATCACACCATTCTCCAGCATCACACCATTCTCCAGCATCAGCACCATTCTCCAGCATCACACCATTCTCCAGCATCACACCATTCTCCAGCATGGTCAGTGTTGGACCTTTTGTAACTTTTTGCCCAAAGACTGACTAGTCCAGGCCGGGATTTATGCTGTCACTGTATATTCTGATTTCTAAGTTTCAGCCTTGCTGATGAGCTATGAACTACTATCATTTTTCATTTAAAATGGACCAAAACCCAGGATTTTGACTATCCTGGGTTTATGCCTTGTCCCCTGGATCAGGGTGCCCCGCTGTGTGAAACCCCCCCCCCCCCCAAGTTGTCGATGCTAACTCACCTCTTCCCGGTCCTACGGCACATGAGCGGTCATCCAATCAGCGCGCTCAGAAATGCTGACGTCACGTCGTCTAAGCCTTCGTCTAAGGCCAGGGTGGTGATTACATCCCCCGCTTCCCTCTAACAGGGAGCGTGCCTACTCCAGCCATTCACAAATGCCTGGTGCAGGCACGTGTCCTTCTAGAGGGATAGCGGGGATGCGACCAGGAAACAAGATAGGTGTATGGGGCAAGCTGGGGCTTTCACACAGTGGGGCATCCCAATTTTGAATGCCCCGGGGTGAGGGAATCGCTCGGCCCGGGAATCTTATAGATTTCCAAGCTGATCGGTGTGGGTTTTGGTCCACTTTAAACAGACAGGTACTGTAAACAGTGTGCTAAAATTAACACACCAGGCCTAAAAGCTAATCTACAACCCCCACCCCATAGCTCACAATTGCCCCACAAATGCCTCGCTTTGAGGGTCTATCTCTATATCTCTCTTTGCCGCTATCTGTATAAACAGGTCTGCCATTCCTGCTGCAGCATCTAATCCCTATTAGCATGAGAAGTGACTTGCGTTTAAAAGCATTTGCCACTATAAATCCTCCAAAGTTTGCGGCGGCACCTGCTGACTGAAAAAATAACATGGACTGGGAACGCTGCCGGGGATGGTGGGAACTGGGGGGGGGGGGGGGGGGGGGATTATACTGACAGGTAGCCTGTATAGATAAGCCAGAATACATAAAACATCACTCAGTCTGCTGCCATTCCACTGCCCATATCTGATGCCACCAGTGACCCTGCTGTTTTCCATGATGGTCATAAATTCCATCAGAACACCTCTGTTATGGGGGGAAAGCATGCTGTGTCTGCATTCGAGATTCAGAGTGGGGGGGTTGTCTATCTATCTATCTATGTATCTATCTATGTATCTATCTATGTATCTATGTATCTATCTATCTATCTATCTATCTATCTATCTATCTATGTATCTATCTATCTATCTATCTATCCCATATCTATCTATCTATCTATGTATCTATCTATCTATCTATCTATGTATCTATCTATCTATCTCATATCTATCTATCTATCTATCTATCTATCTATCTATCTCATATCTATCTATCTATCTATCTATCTATCTATCTATCTATCTATCTATCTATCTATCTATCTATCTATTTATCTATCTATCCCATATCTATCTATCTATCTGTTCTTCTGTGCTGAGATAATCCAATTAATTAGATTAATGTCCTGAGTTTAGGAATTGCTACATCACTATATCTATCTATACATCTGTCTATCCGTCTGTTAACAGTGGCTATCTATTTATCCATCCCAGTATTTGTATCTATTTATATATTTTATGTAGCCCATGTCAGTCTATCTATCTATCTATCTATCTATCTATCTATCTATCTATCCATTAATCATGATATGAGTTTAGGAATTGCTATATCTGTATGTACAGTATCTCACTATTCATCCTAGTGTGTCCATTTATTTTTATATATACCCTCGAAAAATCTATCTATCTATATATCTATCTATCTATCTATCTATCTATCTGAATGTCAATCTCTCTGTTTACAGTAGCTATATATCTATCCATCCACCTCAGTATTTATTTATCTATATGTATGTACTAGTTTGTCTACCTACCTATCCATTAATCAATCAATCATATGTCCATCTATCAATGTATTCATTTATCTATCCATCCCATATCTATCTATCTATCTATCTATCTATCTATCTATCTATCTATCTATCTATCTCATATTTATCCATACATCCCAATATGTAGGAATTGCTGTCTGTATCTATTGACAGTATCTTTCTATCCATTCACCCATCCATTCCAGTAAGTCTATTCTTGTACATTAGGATCTTATTGGCCGTGAGTTCACCTTGAACTCGAAACGCGTTGGTTTTAGCCCGGGAGGTCTGCCTGCTGATCACCACACAGTAAGCACTTGTCTGTTATGTGTTGCCTAGGTCTGCTCTCCTATATGGAATGTTGTTGAATAATCTTTGCACAGGTTTTTACTTGATATGGAAGCACTGGCACTTTATATAATGATAAGTTAGGATAGTATTTTTGATGATAAGTAGTTTGTAATTTTTAGGTTAATTAAAACACATAATTCATTTATTGTAAAGGTGTATTAAATCACAGTTTACCACATATATATTGATTGTATTGAATAGCAGGCAGAGCGCCCCCTGGTGTCTAAAGATGCATATGGCTGAGAATTGGTGTTTTTAATATGGTTTTTAATCTTTACTACAATAAAATGAAGTGATTAATTGCATTTTCTGAGCGCAAGAGTAAGTCTCTGGTTAGGGGTAACGTAAGGGTGTTTTTTGGGGTCACCCTGTATGGAATATTCTATGGGGGGGCATGCTAAATCCTTGGTGTAGCCAGTGTGACTTGCAGTGTGCATTGTGATGTGGATTGTTTTTGTGATGCTTTTTAGCTTTTAGACACAAAAACAAGTTATGCACATAATTTTTTTTTGAGTTAAGGATATTTGTTTTTAAGTTTGGAAACAACGGAACCCTATGCAGAATAAAATGGTGAAATCTTTAAAATTGGCCATAGTGAGCTGCTATTTCCAAACTTTAAAAATATATCTTTATATCTGTCAAAAAGAAATGTACCTAAACTGTAAGAATGTGCCATCACATGCACAGATGATTTTTTTGGGGGGGAAATGTAGGATAAAGACTTTTTTTTTTTAGGTTATTGCCTAAAAAGCTCCACGAGATGCAGGTTGCAATCCACACCACAATGCACAATATAAGTCACACTGGCTTCACCAAATATTTAGCATGACTGCCCTTGTATCTATTGTTCTATCTATCTATCTATCTATCTATCTATCTATCTATCTATCTATCATCTATCTATCTATCATCTATCTATCTATCTATCTATCTATCTATCTCATATCTATCTATCCCATATCTATCTATCTATCTATCTATCTATCTATCTATCTCATATCTATCTATCTATCTATCTATCTATCTATCTATCTATCTATCTCATATCTATCTATCTATCTATCTATCTATCTATCTATCTCATATCTATCTATCTATCTATCTATCTATCTATCTATCTATCTCATATCTATCTATCTATCTATCTCATATCTATCTATCTATCTATCTCATATCTATCTATCTATCTATCTATCTATCTATCTATCTATCTCATATCTATCTATCTATCTATCTCATATCTATCTATCTATCTATCTATCTATCTATCTATCTATCTATCTATCCCCTATCTATCTCATATCTATCTATCTATCTATCTATCTATCTATCTCATATCTATCTATCTATCTATCTATCTATCTATCTATCCCCTATCTATCTATCTATCCCCTATCTATCTATCTCATATCTATCTATCTATCTATCTATCTATCTCATATCTATCTATCTATCTATCTATCTATCTCATATCTATCTATCTATCTATCTATCTATCTATCTCATATCTATCTATCTATCTATCTATCTCATATCTATCTATCTATCTATCTATCTATCTCATATCTATCTATCTATCTATCTATCTCATATCTATCTATCTATCTATCTATCTCATATCTATCTATCTATCTATCTATCTCATATCTATCTATCTATCTATCTATCTATCTATCTATCTATCTATCATCTATCTATCTCATATCTATCTATCTATCTCATATCTATCTATCTATCTCATATCTATCTATCTATCTCATATCTATCTATCTATCTATCTATCTATCTATCTATCTATCTATCTATCTCATATCTATCTATCTATCTATCTATCTATCTATCTATCTATCCCCTATCTATCTATCCCCTATCTATCCATCCCATATCTATCTATCTATCTATCTATCTATCTATCTATCTATCTATCTATCTCATATCTATCTATCTATCTATCTATCTATCTATCTATCTCATATCTATCTATCTCATATCTATCTATCTATCTATCTATCTATCTATCATCTATCTATCTATCTATCTATCTATCTATCTATCTATCATCTATCTATCTATCTCATATCTATCTATCTATCTATCTATCTATCTATCTATCTATCTATCTATCTA